>LR738711.1:354662553-354818475 GCA_902687465.1 Secale cereale
GGGGGGGGGGGGGGGGGGGGGGGGGGGGCGGCGGCCAAGGGCTGCGCAGGCCCTAGGGTTTCCCCCCCCCTAGGTGCCTTGCCCCCCAAGCCAGGGGGTGCGGCTGCCCTAGGAGGGGCCAGCCCCCCATGCGCCATAGGAGAGTGCCCAGGGGGGGCGCACAGCCCTATGAGGGCTGTGGTGTCCCCCCTTTGTGGCCCATTAGGCCCAGAACCACTTCCGGGACCCCCGAAACCCTTTTCGGTAATCCGCCGATTTCCCGATGCTCCCCGAAACACTTCCGGACTCCGAAACCTTTCATCCTATATATCAATCTTCGTCCCCGGACCATTCCGGAGACCCTCGTCACGTCCGGGATCTCATCCGGGACTCCGAACAACCTTCGGTAACCATGCACTGTTCTCACTAACAACCCTAGCGTCACCGAACCTTAAGTGTGTAGACCCTGCGGGTTCGGAAACCATGTAGACATGACCGAGACACTCCCAGGTCAATAACCAATAGCGGGATCTGGATACCCATATTGGTTCCCACATGTTTCTCGATGATCTCATCGGATGAACCACGATGTCAAGGATTCAGGCAATCCTGTATACAATTCCCTTTGTCTCGTCGGTATGTTACTTGCCCGAGATTCGATCGTCGGTATCTCTATACCTAGTTCAATCTCGTTACCGGCAAGTCTCTTTACTCGTTACCGTAATACATAATCCCGTGACCAACTACTTAGTCACTTTGAGCTCATTGAGATGACGTATTACCGAGTGGGCCCGGAGATACCTCTCCGTCACACGGAGTGACAAATCCCAGTCTCGATCCATGTCAACTCAACAGACACCCTCGGAGATACCTGTAGAGTACCTTTATAGTCACCCAGTTACGTTGTGACGTTTGGCACACACAAAGCACTCCTACGGTGTCAGTGAGTTACATGACCTCATGGTCATAGGAACTTATACTTGACATGCAGAAAACTATAGCGATAACTGACACGATCAAAAGCTATGTTTAACGTTTGGGTCTCGTCCATCACATCATTCTCCTAATGATGTGATCCCTTTATCAAATGACAACTCATGTCTATGACCTGGAAACCGCGGTCATCTTTGATCAACGAGCTAGTCCTGTAGAGGCTCACTAGGGACACAAAGTCTGTCTATTCATCCACACATGTATTTGAGTTTCCAATCAATACAGTTATAGCATGGATAATAAACGATTATCATGAACAAGGAAATATAATAATAACTCTTTTATTATTGCCTCTAGGGCATATTTCCAACAGTCTCCCACTTGCACTAGAGTCAATAATCTAGCATTACAAGGTAATGAATCTAACACCCATAGAGTCTTGGTGTTGATCATGCTTAGCCCGTGGAAGAGGTTTAGTCAACGGATCTGCAACATTCAAATCCGTGTGTACTTTGCAAATATTTATGTCCTCCTCCTTGACCGAATCGCGGATGGAATTGAAGCGTCGCTTTATGTGTCTGGTCCTCTTGTGAAACCTTGGTTCCTTGGCTAGAGCAATGGCACCAGTGTTGTCACAGAACAGAGTCGTTGGGTTCAGTGCACTAGGCACAACTCCAAGATCTGTCATGAACTCCTTCATCCAGACACCTTCCTTTGCCGCCTCCGAGGCAGCTATATACTCCGCTTCACATGTAGAATCAGCTACCACGCTCTGCTTGGAACTGCACCAGCTTACCGCTCCCCCGTTGAGAATATATACGTATCCGGTTTGAGACTTAGAGTCATCCGGATCAGTGTCAAAGCTTGCATCGACGTAACCCTTTACGACGAGCTCTTGATCACCTCCATAAACGAGAAACATCTCCTTAGTCCTTTTCAGGTACTTTAGGATATTCTTGACCGCTGTCCAGTGATCCATACCAGGATTACTTTGAAACCTTCCGGCCATACTTATGGCAAGGCTGACATCTGGTCTTGTGCACAGCATTGCATAGATGATAGAGCCTATGGCTGAAGCATAGGGGACGACACTCATCTTTTCTCTATCTTCCGCAGTCACTGGGCATTGAGTCTTACTCAACTTTGTACCTTGCAATACCGGCAAGAACCCCTTCTTGGATTGATCCATTTTGAACTTCTTCAAAACTTTATCAAGGTATGTACTTTGTGAAAGTCCTATCAAGCGTCTTGATCTATCTCTATAGATCTTGATGCCCAATATGAAAGCAGCTTCACCGAGATCCTTCATCGAAAAACTCTTGTTCAAATACCCCTTCACGCTATCCAAAAATTCTATATTGTTTCCAATCAGCAATATGTCATCCACATATAATATTAGAAACGCTATAGAGCTCCCACTCACTTTCTTGTAAATACAAGCTTCATTGTAAACTTGTATAAACCCAAACGCTTTGATCACCTCATCAAAGCGAAGATTCCAACTCCGAGATGCTTGCACCAGCCCATAAATGGAACGCTGGAGCCTGCATACTTTGTCAGCATTCTCTGGATCGACAAACCTTCCGGTTGCATCATATACAACTCTTCCTTAAGAAAACCGTTAAGGAACGCTGTTTTGACATCCATCTGCCAAATTTCATAATCGAAATATGCAGCTATTGCTAACATGATTCGGACGGATTTAAGCATCGCTACGGGTGAGAAAGTCTCATCGTAGTCAATCCCTTGAACTTGTGAAAAACCCTTTGCCACAAGTCGAGCTTTATACACGGTGACATTACCGTCAGCGTCCGTCTTCCTCTTAAAAATCCATTTATTCTGAATGGCCTTCCGCCCTTCAGGTAATACTTCCAAAGTCCATACTTTGTTTTCATACATGGATCCCATCTCGGATTTCATGGCCTCTAACCATTTGTCGGAATCCGGGCCCACCATCGCTTCTCCATAGCTCGTAGGTTCACCGTTGTCTAACAACATGACCTCCAAGACAGGGTTACCATACCACTCAGGTGCAGTGCGTACCCTTGTCGACCTACGAGGTTCGGTAGTAACTTGGTCAGAAGCTCCTTGATCATCATCATTGGCTTCCTCTTCAACCTCTGCAGGCTCCACAAAAACATCTTTCTGTGCTGCGCTACTCTCTGGTTGAAGCAGAGGTTCAATAACCTCATCAAGTTCTACCTTCCTCCCACTCAATTCTTTCGAGAGAAACTCTTTCTCGAGAAAGGACCCGTTCTTAGCGACAAACACTTTGCCCTCGGATCTGAGATAGAAGGTGTACCCAACTGTTTCTTTTGGGTATCCTATGAAGACACATTTGTCCGCTTTGGGTTCGAGCTTTTCTGGCTGAAGCCTTTTGACATAAGCATCGCAACCCCAAACCTTGAGAAAAGACAACTTAGGTTTCTTACCAAACCACAGTTCATACGGTGTTGTCTCAACGGACTTAGATGGAGCCCTATTTAAAGTGAATGCAGCTGTCTCTAACGCATATCCCCAAAACGATTGTGGCAAATCGGCAAGAGACATCATAGAAGGTACCATATCTAATAGGGTTCGATTACGACGTTCGGACACACCATTACGCTGTGGTGTTCCAGGTGGCGTCAACTGTGAAACAATTCCACATTTTCTTAAGTGATCACCAAACTCATAACTCAGATATTCTCCCCCTCGATCAGATCGTAGGAACTTGATCTTCTTGTTACGATGATTTTCAACTTCACTCTGAAATTGCTTGAACTTTTCAAAAGTTTCAGACTTATGCTTCATCAAGTAAATATACCCATATCTACTTAAGTCGTAAGTGAAGGTGAGAAAATAACGATATCCACCGCGCGCCGTTACACTCATCGGACCGCACACATCAGTATGTATGATTTCCAATAAGTCACTTGCCCGTTCCATTGTCCCTGAAAACGGGGTCCTTGTCATCTTGCCCATGAGGCACGGCTCGCACGTGTCAAGTGATTCAAAATCAAGAGACTCCAAAAGTCCATCAGCATGGAGCTTCCTCATGCGTTTCACGCCGATATGACCCAGACGGCAGTGCCACAAGAAAGTGGTATTATCATTATCAACTCTACATCTTTTGGCATCAATGTTATGAACATGTGTATCATCACTATCGAGATTCAATAAGAATAAACCCCTAACTTCGGGTGCATGACCATAAAAGATATTACTCATATAAATAGAACAACCATTATTTTCTGATTTAAATGAGTAACCGTCTCGCAATAGACAAGATCCAGATATAATGTTCATGCTTAACGCAGGCACTAAATAACAATTATTCAGGTTCATAACTAATCCCGATGGTAATCGAAGAGCGAGCGTGCCGACGGCGATCACATCAACCTTGGAACCATTTCCCACGCGCATCGTCACTTCGTCCTTCGCCAGCCTCCGTTTATTCCGCAGTTCCTGTTTAGAGTTGCAAATGTGAGCAACCGAACCGGTATCAAATACCCAGGCACTACAACGAGAGTTGGTAAGGTACACATCAATAACATGTATATCACATATACCTTTGTTGTTGTTGGCCCCCTTCTTGTCCGTCAGATACTTGGGGTAGTTCCGCTTCCAGTGGCCGTTCCCCTTGCAATAGAAACACTCAGTCTCTGGCTTGGGCCCAGCCTTGGGTTTCTTCACTGGATTAGCAACTGCTTTGCCACCCTTCTTAGAGTTACCCTTCTTGCCCTTGCCATTCTTCTTGAAACTGGTGGTTTTATTGACCATCAACACTTGATACTCCTTCTGGATGTCTGCCTCAGCGACTTTCAGCATTGAAAACAGCTCGGCGATGGTTTTATTCATCCCTTGCATGTTGTACTGCTGCACGAAGCTCTTGTAGCTTGGCGGGAGTGACTGGAGAATTCTGTCAATGATAGCCTCATCTGGGAACACAAGTCCCAGATCAGCTATGCGGGTATAGTACCCAGACATCTTCAGTAAGTGTTCACTGACAGACGAATTCTCCTCCATCTTGCAAGCAAAGAATTTATCGGTGGTCTCATACCTCTCGATCTTAGCATTCTTTTCAAAGATGAACTTCAACTCCTGGTACATCTCATATGCACCATGACGTTCAAAACGCCTTTGAAGTCCTCCTTCCAAGCCGTACAACATGGCACACTGCACTATCGAATAGTCATCCGAACGCGACTGCCAGGCGTTCAAAACGTCTGCAGTGGCTGTAGGAGCGGGGGGTCACCTAGCGGTGCATTTAGGACATAAACCTTTTGGGCAGCTGTGAGGATGATCCTCAGATTGCGGAGCCAGTCCACAAAGTTGCTCCCATCATCTTTCAGTTTAGCTTTCTCTAGGAACGCATTAAAATTCAGGGGAGCTACTGCGCGAGCCATCTACAACAAAAGATTTGCAAAGGCATTTTAGACTATTGTTCATGATAAGTGAGTTACTACCTAATCAAATTATTTATAACTCCCACTCAAATTGACATCCCTCTGGTCATTCAAGCGTGACATGATCCAAATTCACCAACCCAAGTCCGATCATCACGTGAGATGAGGTGGTGTCAATGGTGAACATCTACATGTTGATCATATCTACTATATGACTCATGATCGACCTTTCGGTCTTCCGTGTTCCGAGGCCATGTCTGTACATGCTAGGCTCGTCAAGTCTAACCCGAGTGTTCTGCATGTGCAAAACTGGCTTGCACCCGTTGTATGCGAACGTAGAGTCTATCACACCCGATCATCACGTGGTGCTTCGAAACGACGAACCTTCGCAACGGCGCACACTCGGGGGGAACACAATTTTATCTTGAAATTTTAGTGAAGGATCATCTTATAATGCTACCGTCGTCCTAAGCAAAATAAGATGCATAAAAGGATTAACATCACATGCAAATCATAAGTGACATGATATGGCCATCAACTCGTGCTTTTGATCTCCATCTCCAAAGCACCGGCATGATCTCCATCGTCACCGGCGCCACACCATGATCTCCATCATCATGATCTCCATCATCGTGTCGCCATCGGGGTTGTCGCACGCCCACCATGCTCTTACTACTATTGCTACCGTTTAGCGATAAAGTAAAGCATTACAAAGCGCTTAATGATTGACACGCAGGTCATACAAAAATTAAAGACAACCCTATGGCTCCTGCCGGTTGCCGTATGCATCGACATGCAAGTCGATATTAACTATTACAACATGATCATCTCATACATCAAATATATCTCATCACGTCATTGGCCATATCATATCACATACATACCCTGCAAAAACAAGTTAGACGTCCTCTAATTTGTTGTTGCATGTTTTACGTGGCTGCTATGGGTATCTAGCAAGAACGCTTCTTACCTACGCAAAGCCACAACGGTGATATTCAAGTTGCTATTTAACCTTCTACAAGGACCGCCTTGTTCTATTCCGATTCAACTAAGATAGGAGAGACAGACACCCGCCAGCCATCTTATGCAACAAAAGTCACATGTCTGTCGATGGAACCGGTCTCATGTACGTGGACATGTAAAGTTGGTCCGGGCCGCTTCATCCCATAATACCGCTGAATCAAGAAAGACTAAGGAGTGCAGCAATTTAAACATCAACGCCCACAAACCCTTTTGTGTTCTACTCGAGAAAGCATCTACGCAAGATCCTAGCTCATGATGCCACTGTTGGGGAACGTTGCATGGGAAACAAAAATTTTTCCTACGTTCACCAAGATCAATCTAGGAGATGCTACTACGAGGGAGAGTTGGATCCACGTACCCTTGTAGATCGCTAAGCGGAAGCGTTAAGAACGCGGTTGATGGAGTCGTACTCGCCGCGATTCAGATCGCCGAAGATCCTAGCACCGAAGCAACGGTGCCTCCGCGTTCTTCACACGTACGGCTCGGGGACGTCTCCTCCTTCTTGATCCAGCAAGGGGTGGAGGAGAGGTTGATGGAGAGACCGGCAGCACGACGGCGTGGTGGTGATGGTGGAGGAGGATTCCAGCAGGGCTTCGCCTAAGCACCGCGGGAAGACGAATATGTTGTGGGAGAGGAAGGGCAGCACCGAGGCACAAACGTGTGTTGGCTGCCCTCCCTCTGCCCCTCTATATATAGGGGGAATAGATGGGAGGGGGGCGCCCTAGGGTTTCCCATAGGGGGGCCGGCGGCCAGGGCAGTGGGGGGGGCGGCGGCCAAGGGCTGCGCAGGCCCTAGGGTTTCCCCCCCCCTAGGTGCCTTGCCCCCCAAGCCAGGGGGTGCGGCTGCCCTAGGAGGGGCCAGCCCCCCATGCGCCATAGGAGAGTGCCCAGGGGGGGGGGCGCACAGCCCTATGAGGGCTGTGGTGTCCCCCCTTTGTGGCCCATTAGGCCCAGAACCACTTCCGGGACCCCCGAAACCCTTTTCGGTAATCCGCCGATTTCCCGATGCTCCCCGGAACACTTCCGGACTCCGAAACCTTTCATCCTATATATCAATCTTCGTCCCCGGACCATTCCGGAGACCCTCGTCACGTCCGGGATCTCATCCGGGACTCCGAACAACCTTCGGTAACCATGCACTGTTCTCACTAACAACCCTAGCGTCACCGAACCTTAAGTGTGTAGACCCTGCGGGTTCGGAAACCATGTAGACATGACCGAGACACTCCCAGGTGAATAACCAATAGCGGGATCTGGATACCCATATTGGTTCCCACATGTTTCTCGATGATCTCATCGGATGAACCACGATGTCAAGGATTCAGGCAATCCTGTATACAGTTCCCTTTGTCTCGTCGGTATGTTACTTGCCCGAGATTCGATCGTCGGTATCTCTATACCTAGTTCAATCTCGTTACCAGCAAGTCTCTTTACTCGTTACCGTAATACATAATCCCGTGACCAACTACTTAGTCACTTTGAGCTCATTGAGATGACGTATTACCGAGTGGGCCCGGAGATACCTCTCTGTCACACGGAGTGACAAATCCCAGTCTCGATCCATGTCAACTCAACAGACACCCTTGGAGATACCTGTAGAGTACCTTTATAGTCACCCAGTTACGTTGTGACGTTTGGCACACACAAAGCACTCCTACGGTGTCAGTGAGTTACATGACCTCATGGTCATAGGAACTTATACTTGACATGCAGAAAACTATAGCGATAACTGACACGATCAAAAGCTATGTTTAACGTTTGGGTCTCGTCCATCACATCATTCTCCTAATGATGTGATCCCGTTATCAAATGACAACTCATGTCTATGACCTGGAAACCGCGGTCATCTTTGATCAACGAGCTAGTCCTGTAGAGGCTCACTAGGGACACAAAGTCTGTCTATTCATCCACACATGTATTTGAGTTTCCAATCAATACAGTTATAGCATGGATAATAAACGATTATCATGAACAAGGAAATATAATAATAACTCTTTTATTATTGCCTCTAGGGCATATTTCCAACACCTTCCTCAAAACAGCCACCATATATATTCCTCAAAACAGCCATCATACCTCACTATCATGGCATTTCCATAGCCATTCCGAGATATATTTACATGCAACTTTCCACCGTTCCGTACATATGACACGCTTCATATTGTCATATTGCCATGCATGATCATGTAGTTGACATTGTATTTGTGACAAAGCCACCATGCATAATTTTTCATACATGTCACTCTTGATTCATTGCACATCCCGGTACACCACCGGAGGCATTCATATAGAGTCATACTGTCACACCCTGATTTGCAAGTCACATTGCTTAAGCTAATTTTCATGTTAAAAATGTGGATTAGCAAAAACTTTTGAGTGTTTTTGACTTTGCTTGATTTGACTCTTGTCTGCTGTTTGCTAGTGCTCTAAAAATAAAATAAATCCTCCAACTCTTATACTTCATCTCCTTGACCCAAAACCTTTTCCCAATGATCATGCCATGTGTATAGACCAGTATAGAATTTTCTTATAAAAATATTTTGGCCAAATGGTATTTTCCAAAATTAGTTTTCCAAAAACCCCTGAATTGAGGTTTGCACTGCAAGTACCTTATTTAGGGTGTGAAAAATCTTTCAAAAAGTTTATTTGAATCCTATTAGGTATAGGACTCACAGAAACCACAAAAGTATAATTTTAAAAGTTATTTTTATATTTTATTTAAAAGCTTTTTCTTAAGGCCAGAAATGGTCTTTAATAGGGAATAATTATTTAATCATTTCAAAAATATTTGCCAAAATTCAGGGAGACTCATAGGACATATATTGTCCATATATAAGAGTTTCAGCACAGGGTCATGTTCAAAATATTGGACTAATCCTTCCAAAACCCTTTCTGGATATTTCAAGCTTTTGAAATATTTACAAAGGAAATATTCTCCAAAAATTCCAGGGAAATTCTATCATGTCATATATGACATATTTGATAATCTTGCAAAGCCTCATGCCTTGAAGATCAAGGAAACATCTTATAATCCCCTCAAAACCATTCTGTCCATATTTGAAGTTTGAGCAACTCTACATTGCCAAACTTGTCCAAATGCTCTCAAATTTGGTGCACATGCTAGAATGGCCTAATAAGGCATCTAGACCAAATGGCACAAGATTTGGAATATAGAAACTTGATCAGATCACCCCAAAACCCTTTCTGTTCAAATACAAATTTGAACAACTTTGCATTACCAACTTTTTATCTGGGACCTCAAACTTTGTGGGCATGATCAATACCCCCAATGATGATGCTACACCAAGTGGTGCATCAAGGGGAGATGAATTGCTTGACTCAAACAAGGTGAAACCATTTCTGTTGATTTCTAGGGTTCACCAAAGTTACATTGGCCACTTTGCCCAAATGAGCTCAAATTTGGTGTAGGGGCCTAATTATATGTGATATTTGATCCTGTTAAGTCCCATGACAAGTGGAGGTCATTTGCTTGACCAAACACTGATCAAACACCTTCTGCAAGTTTGCCAAAACCAGTGGTTGGACCCCTTTTACTATTTCCCTTTACCCCAAATTTCTACCACAGCTTCTCCTGATCATCCTCTACCTCCAGTAACTCTCCTTTGCCTTAGCTCAATCATTGGAGGGGGTAAAACCCCAATTTCAACTGCTGGACAGCAGTTTTCACCTTCTTCCTCACCTCCCTCCTCATTTCAGTGGCTCACTAGAGCATCCAAGACTGCCTCCCCATTGTTTACTACTCCCTAGCACTACTGGACACTGGGGGACACGACCTGGAAAGCAAAGACTTGAGCATGCCGGCCAAAGGCGCGCTCTGGAGCACGCTACAGTGCACCGAGGCACTGTAGCTCGGCCCTCCCGAGGCTTCCGGGCGGCCTTGGGCAGAGCGACCGTGTCTCCCGAGGTGCCCTCGACGTCCACGACCTGCCGGGCTGTCGGTCTTATCCTCCCCTGCCCTCCTCCTCTCTCCACGAGCTTGCCCGAGCACGTCCATGGACGAAGCTCATGGTGCACCGCGGCTGCGCTTATAAAAAGCCTCCCCCCGAGCGCCCTTCGCCTCTTCTGGACCCTCCTCTCTCCCATGCATCTCCTAGACATGCCCCCTCTTCCCCTAGTGCTCACTTTCCCTCTCCGTGGCCACCATGGTTGCCGTCGGCCTCTGCCCGGCCCGGATGAACCAGAGCCTCTCCTCCTCTTCCTTGGCCACCAGGAGAACCGCAGCAGACCGGCGGAGCTCCCCCACTCTCTATCTCCTACTCCGGTGCCCCGTGGTGCCCGCTCCACCATCAACCGACGAGGCCGCCGCCATGGTCAGGTGCAGGAGGTGCTCCGGCCCCTCCCCTGCCGCCCCAAGGGACCTCCTGGATGCGCCGCTCCCCGGGGACCCCTCCGGTGTCCGCGCCCTGGCCAGAGGTGGCCTGTGCCGCCGGGGACGGGCGCCGGCGTCGCGCGACCCGAGCCTCCCCTCCCCTCTGTTGCGGGAGCGGGAGGAGGAAGAAGACCCTACGGGGGGGGGGGCCACCTGGCAGCGACCCGGCCAGCAGGGCCCAGCTGTTTAAGTGGAGGCGGTTTCGGCGCAGCCCGCCTCCCTCGCGCGAAAGTGCATCTCCGAAAACCGCCTCCGGCGTGGCCCCCCTGCACACGTGCGGCCGAGCCGCTGGGCCGGCCCGCGAGCTATCCTTCGCCCAGAGCATCGTATAAGGTTGAACCCTTATTCCTTTTCTTTTTCATTATTCTGTCAACTTCAAAAATGCCTAGATAATTCAAATGAACTCCAAATTGCATGATTCAAATTTCTGGTAGTCTCTAAATTCATTCTCTACCACATGGTGCATCATGCACATTATTCCAGATACATTTCTTTCACAAATATTTATCAAATGCCCATATTCCATTTTTTTTGATGAACTTTAGAAAATCACAGAGAGCTCATTTTTGATCCAAACGCAGTGATTCAAATTCCTAGATGCTTGTCATGTCCAAACTTAGTTTTGGAACATTTTTATTAATACTTTCTGTACACCACCAAATATTGAGCCATTTCTTCATAATTATCAGCTTTGCAAAATCCTAGGAAATTCATTTCAAATCCAAATCCAGTGAAACCAACTCCTAGATGCATCTAAAATCATGACTTGATGATGGGTACCTTTGCTCATCATTCAAGGAAATATTTCTGTATACTTCTTCCAAAATCCATAAACCCCTTGGTTCCATCATATTGAAATGTTCCAAGCTACCTATTGATCCAACACCTATGAAACCACCTTGGTCATTTCTAATATGACCAGAGGTATCCTAGAAAAGTCCAACTCCTATTTTTAGAGCACTTTTATTTTTTCTTTGATTGTGTTGCTTATTATGATTGTTTCCATCGTTAGTTGACGAAATAAACGGAGTATTCGGAGATGGACCAGAAGGTTTGAAGACTCAGAAGAATAAGGCAAGCAGCCCTTTGACCATGTTCAAGAAACCTTTTTATACATGTCTCATAGCACCTTATTATTCAATACATCGGAATCATGTTGAGGTGGAGACCACTTTGGTTGCTACCTTTGTAGCTTACTATTGATACTTGCATCAAACATGACCCTACCTTCCTATGAGGGTTATGTGGGTGGGAGTAGATAGATGTATGCTATAATAGTTGGCTACGCAAAATGGGTCGGGGTTATGCATTGAGTGAAACAAGTGTGGTCTGACATACTTGCAAATGACCCAGTGGGTGCCACTAATGCCCCTGGGAGATGATGAGGAGCTAGGGCACTACTAGGTGAAGAAGTAGTGTGCCGAGGCTTGACGGAAGTGTTGTTACAGAGATGGATTAGATTTATGTGTGACTACCGTCCCAACCAAACATGCGCAACCACTCTACCCTTATATGGGAAAGGGCATTATTGATTACCTAGGTCGATACTAGCATGGTGCCCGCATTACTAGTGACGAGATTGACATGAGGTCACTCTTGGGACGGGGTCGCGCTTGGATAGGCGGCCATGACTGTCTTTACAGGGCACCGGACACACCGTTGGTACCCCGTGCTTGTGATATGTGATGAATACGGAGCGAGTCTCCACAAACCTTGAGATGTGAAATGTTTGGCACGGGGCTGTTACCAATCGAGTGGACTCCATATTAGTGTCGCCTAGGGAAAGATAGTGATCGGGTGCTTACCCCGGGTACTTGAGGTACCGCGGGTCGTGGATGACACGGAAGTTCCCCGGATCTTGTGGGTAAAGTGTGCAACCTCTGCAGAGTGTCAAACTATTCGAATAGCCATGTCCGCGGTCAAGGACATTTGGGTGGTGCTACTTAGACTATGTCCATAAGTTTCTGGGAAACAAGACGATTCAGAGATATTGTTGATGTGATTGTGAGAAAGTCACAATGAGCTTGTGCATGTGTTGATTACAAATCTTTCTCGATATTGATGTCTGTGACCTCCTGATACTTGTTACAGACACATGCATGCCCTTGTTGTATGTTGATCATAATTGCATATGAAAAACTAGCTTTCTGCAAAACTGCCAACCTAGCAGTAGAGCCTTGCATAATTATTCTGTTATCACACTTGGGTTGCTTGCGAGTACTTTCAAAGTACTCATTGGCTTGCCACTGGTTATTTTATTGGCCAGGCATGAGAGAACAGGTTATGATGAAGATTCCTTGGTGACGAGCATGCGAGCTAGGACGCTTCCCAGTCAGAATGCCTGTAGGGTTAAGGCAGATGGCATGGGTCCCAGTTATCTTTGAAGATTTTCCGCTGCGATGATATACTCAAGACTTGACCATTATGGTCCTATTTGTGTAACACGGTATGTAAGGATGTAAGACTCTTCTTATTCAGCTTATGTGTGTTCAGTGAGCATTGATCTCTGGGATCACTGTACACGTGCATTCGGTGATCACGGCTTATGAGTCGGGGTCCCCACACATACATTGTTCTAGTATTGAAGTTGTAATATCGAGTTGTAATGAAAGAGTAATGATCATCATTATTAGAGCATTGTCCCATGTGAGGAAAGGCTAAATCAATAAAGCCCCTCCAAAAGAAAAAAAAGAGAAAGGCCAAAGAAAACAAAGGAAGGCCCAAAAAAAAGAAAAAGGGACAATTGCTACTATCTTTTTCCACACTTGTGCTTCAAAGTAGCACCATGCTCTTCATGATATAGAGTCTCATGCTTAGTCACTTTCATATACTAGTGGGAATTTTCATTATAGAACTTGGCTTGTATATTCCAACGATGGGCTTCCTCAAATGCCCTAAGTCTTCGTGAGCAAGCAAGTTGGATGCACACCCACTAGTTTCTTTTGTTGAGCTTTCATACATTATTTAGCTCTAGTGCATCTGTTGCATGGCAATCCCTACTCACTCACATTGATATCTATTGATGGGCATCTCCATAGCCCGTTGATATGCCTAGTCGATGTGAGACTATCTCCCTCCTTTTTGTCTTCTCCACAAGCACCTTTCTATTCCACCCATAGTGCTATGTCCATGGCTCACACTCATGTATTGCGTGAAAGTTGAAAGGTTTGAAAGAATAGAGTATGAAAACAAGTTTTTGGTTGAAATCGGGGTTGTGCATCATATGAATATTATGTGTGATGAAGAGGGAGCATAGCCAGACTATATGATTTTGTAGGGATAACTTTCTTTAGCCATAGTATTTTGAGAAGACATGATTGCTTTGTTAGTATGCTTGAAGTATTATTATTTCTTATGTCAATATAGACTTTTGCCTTGAATCTCTCAGATCTGAACATTCATGCCACAATTAAGAGAATTACATTGAAAAACTATGTTGGTTAGCATCCCACATCAAAAAAATAGTTTTTATCATTTACCTACTCGAGGATTAGCAGGAATTAAGCTTGGGGATGCTTGATACGTCTCCAATGTATCTATAATTTTTGATTGTTGCATGTTATTATTTATGATGTTTTGGATGTTTAATGGGCTTTGTCATACACTTTTATATTATTTTTAGGACTAACCTACTAACCCAAAGGCCCAGTCCAGATTGCTGATTTTTGCCTGTTTCAGGGTTTTACAGAAAAGGGATATCGAACGGAGTCCAAATGGAATGAAACCATCGGGAGAGATATTTTTGGAGAAAATCACGCACGGGAGACTTGCGAACCACGGAGTAGGGCATACGTGGTGCCCACGAGGGCGGGGGGCGCCCCCCCATAGGGCACGCCCCCTGCCTCGTGGGCCCCACGTTTGGCCCCCGGTGCCCTCCTTCCTCCTATAAACAGGGTATCCTTAAACCATTAGAACAACAGAGAAAACCATAGTTCCACCGTCGTAACCTTCTGTTCCCGTGAGATTCCATCTTCGGGCCTTTTCCGGAGCTCCGCAGGAGGGGGGATCTTCCACGGAGTGCTTCTACATCATCATCATCGCCTCACCATGAGTTGTGAGTAGTTTACCACAGACCTTCATGTTGGAAATATGCCCTAGAGGCAATAATAAAATGGTTATTATTATATTTCCTTGTTCATGATAATTGTCTGTTATTCATGCTTGAATTGTATTATCCAGAAACAGTGATACATGTGTGAATACATAGACCACAATGTGTCCCTAGTAAGCTTCTAGTTACTGGCTCGTTGATCAACAGATGGTTACGGTTTCCTGACCATGGACATTGGATGTCATAGATAACGGGACCACATCATTAGGAAAATGATGTGATGGACAAGACCCAATCCTAAGCCTAGCACAAGATCGTGTAGTTCGTAATGCTAAAGTTTTTCCAATGTGAAGTATCCTTTCCTTAGACCATGAGGTTGTGCAATTCCCGGATACCGTAGGAATACTTTGGCTATGCCAAACGTCACAACATAACTGGGTGGCTATAAAGGTACACTACGGGTATCTCCGAAAGTGTCTGTTGAGTTGGCACGAACCGAGACTGGGGTTTGTCACTCCATATGACGGAGAGGTATCTCTGGGCCCACTCGATAAGACATCATCATAATGAGCTCAATGTGACTAAGGGGTTGGTCACGGGATGATGTATTACAGAACGAGTAAAGAGACTTGGCATGACGAGATTGAACAAGGTATTGGTATACCGACGATCGAATCTCGGGCAAGTACTATACCGATAGACAAAGGGAATTGCATATGGGATTGATTGAATCCTTGACAGCGTGGTTCATCTGATGAGATCATCGAGGAGCATGTGGGAGCCAACATGGGTATCTAGATCCCACTGTTGGTTATTGACTGGAGAGTCGTCTCGGTCATGTCTACGTGTCTCCCGAACCCGTAGGGTCTACACACTTAATGTTCGGTGACGCTAGGGTTGTAGAGATATATGTATGCGGTAACCTGAAAGTTGTTCGGAGTCCCGGATGAGATCCCGGACGTCAAGAGGAGTTCCGGAATTGTCCGGAGGTAAAGATTTATATATAGGAAGTCCGTTTTCGACCATCGGTAGAGTTTCGGGGGTCACCAGTATTGTACCGGGACCACCGGGTGGGGCCACCTATCCCGGAGGGCCTCGTGGGATAAAAGGGGAAGGGAACCAGCCCAAGGCTGGTGCCCCCCCTTGGGCCTCCCCCTGCGCCTAGGGTTGGAAACCCTAGGGGTGGGGGGCGCCCCACCTTCTTGGGGGGCAAGTCCCCCCCCCCTCTGGCCGCCGCCCCCCTAGGAGATTGGATCTCCTAGGGCCCGCGCCTCCCAGGGCCCCTATACATAGTGGGGGGGAGGGAGGGCAACCACACCCAGGACCTGGAGCCTCCCTCTCCCTCTCGTGACACCGCCTCCTCCTCAAGTGCTGCTTGGCGAAGCCCTGCTGGAATACCGTTGCATCCACCACCACGCCGTCGTGCTGCTGGATCTCCATCAACCTCTCCTCCCCCCTTTCTGGATCAAGGAGGAGACGTTGCTGCTCCGTACGTGTGTGCGCTAGGATCATCGGTGATTTGGATCATGACGAGTATGACTCCATCATCCACATTCTCTTGAACGCTTCCGCTCGCGATCTACAAGGGTATGTATGTGCACTCCCCTCTCCCTCGGTGCTAGATGACTCCATAGATTGATCTTGGTGAAGCGTAAAAAAATTTCATTTCTGCTACGTTCCCCAACAGTGGCATCATGAGCTAGGTCTATGCATAGTATCTTACACGATTAGAACACAAAGCAGTTGTGGGCGTAGATTTGTTCAATTCTCTTGCCGCTTCTAGTCTTATCTTGATTCGGCGGCATCGTGGGATGAAGCGGCCCGGACCAACCTTACACGTACGCTTACGTGAGACAGATTCCACTGACTGACATGCACTAGTTGCATAAGGTGGCTAGCGGGTGTCTGTCTCTCCCACTTTAGTCGGATCGGATTCGATGAAAAGGGTCCTTATGAAGGGTAAACAGAAATTGCCAGATCACGTTGTGGTTTTGGCGTAGGTAAGAAACATTCTTGCTAGAAACCTATAGCAGCCACATAAAAACTTGCAACAACAATTAGAGGACGTCTAACTTGTTCTTGCAGCATGTGCCGTGTGATGTGATATGGCCAAAAGATGTGATGAATGATAAATGTGATGTGTGAGATTGATCATGTTCTTGTAATAGGAATCACGACTTTCATGTCAATGAGTATGACAATCGGCAGGAGCCATATGAGTTTTCTTAAATTTATTGTATGACCCACGTGTCATTAAAAGCGCCATGTAATTACTTTACTTTATTGCTAACCGTTAGCCATAGTAGTAGAAGTAATGTTTGGCGAGACAACTTCATGAAGACACGATGATGGAGATCATGATGATGGAGATCATGGTGTCGTGCCGGTGACGATGATGATCATGGAGCCCCGAAGATGAAGATCAAAGGAGCAAAATGATATTGGCCATATCATGTCACAATTTGATTGCATGTGATGTTTATCATGTTTATATATCTTATTTGCTTAGAACGACGGTAGTAAATAAGATGATCTCTCACTAAAATTTCAAGAATTGTGTTCCCCCTAACTGTGCACCGTTGCTAAGGTTTGTTGTTCCGAAGCAGCACATGATGATCGGGTGTGATAGGCTCTAATGTTCGCATACAACGGGTGTAAGCCAGATTTACACACGCAATACACTTAGGGTTCACTTGACGAGCCTGCTAGCATGTACAGACATGGCCTCGGAACACGGAAGACCGAAAGGTCGAACATGAGCCGTATAGAAGATACGATCAACATAAATATGTTCACCGTTGATGACTAGTCCGTCTCATGTGATGATCGGACACGGCCTAGTCGATTCGGATCATGTATCACTTAGATGCCTAGAGATATGTCTATCTGAGTGGGAGTTCATTAAATTTGTTTAGATGAACTTAATTGTCATGAACATAGTCTAAAATCTTTACAATATGTCTTGTAGATCCAATGGCCCACGCTCATGTTACACTCAACTTCAACATGTTTCTAGAGAAAACCAAGCTGAAAGACGATGGTAGCAACTGTACGGACTGGGTCCGTAACTTGAGGATCATCCTCATAGCTGCCAAGAAAACATATGTCCTTGAAGCACCGCTAGGTGACGCTCCCGCCCCAGCGAACCAAGACATGATGAACGCTTGGTAGTCGCGTTGTGATGATTACTCCCTGGTTCAGTGTGGCATGCTTTACAGCTTAGAATTGGGGCTACAAAAGCGTTTTGAGCACCATGGAGGATATGAGATGTTCCAAGAGCTGAAAATGGTTTTCCAAGCTCATGCCCGAGTCGAGAGATATGACGTCTCCGACGCATTCTACAGTTGTAAGACGGAGGAGAATAGTTCTGTCAGTGAGCACATATTTAAATTGTCTGGGTTGCACAATCGCTTGTCTCAGTTGAGAATTAATCTCCCAGACGAAGCGGTCGTTGACTTAATCCTTCAGTCGCTCCCACCTAGCTACAAGAGCTTTGTGATGAACTTCAATATGCAAGGGATGGAGAAGTCCATTCCCGAGGTGTATTCAATGCTGAAGTCAGCGGAGGTGGAGATCAAGAAAGAACATCAAGTGTTGATGGTGAATAAAACCACTAAGTTCAAGAAATGCAAGGGTAAGAAGAACTTCAAGAAGGACGACAAAGGAGTTGCCGTGCCCGGTAAGCCAGTTGCCGGGAAGAAGCCAAAGAATGGACCCAAGCCTCAGACTGAGTGCTTTTATTGCAAGGGAACGGGTCACTGGAAGCGGAACTGCCCCAAATACTTAGCAGATAAGATGGCCGACAACGTCAAAGGTATATGTGATATACATGTTATTGATGTGTACTTTACCAGCACTCGTAGTAGCTCCTGGGTATTTGATACCGGTGTATTTGCTCACATTTGTAACGCAAAGCAGGAGCTGCGGAATAAGCGGAGACTGGCGAAGGACGACGGGACGATGCGCATCGGGAATGGTTCCAAGGTCGATGTGATCGCCGTCGGCACGCTACCTCTGCATCTACCTTCGGGATTAGTTTTAAACCTCAATAATTGTTATTTAGTACCAGCTTTGAGCATGAACATTGTATCTGGA
The DNA here is from genome assembly GCA_902687465.1 of Secale cereale. NCBI lineage: Eukaryota > Viridiplantae > Streptophyta > Magnoliopsida > Poales > Poaceae > Secale > Secale cereale. Next base: position 354,681,412 of record LR738711.1, read on the forward strand.
TCTCGTTTAATGCGAGATGGCTACTCATTTAAATTCGTGAATAATGGTTGTTCTATTTATATGAGAGATGTTTTATGGTCATTCCCCACTGGTCAATGGTTTATTCTTAATGAATCTCGAACGTGATGTTACACATATTGTGGGGACCCCGACTTAGAAGTCGAGATCACCGAATGCACGTGTACAGTGATCCCAGAGATCAATGCTCACTGAACACACAGAAGCTGAAATAACAAGAGTCTTACATCCATACAAATAGTCTTACACCAATTAAGGCCATTATGGCCAAGTCTTACATAGATAGAGCCTCACGGGATGAATAGCAAATAACTCAAGTAGCGGAAGTCTTCGATAAACGGGTAGAACCCATGCCATCTGCCTTAACCCTACAGGCATTCTGACTGGGATAGCGTCCTAGTTCGCATGATCGTCTCCAAAGAACTCTTCCTCATAATCCTGCTCTTCCATGCCTGGCCAATTAAATAACCAGTGGCAAGCCAATGAGTACTTTGAATGTACTCGCAAGCAACCCATGATGTGGTTCAAGTAACAGTGCAATTGAATAACAATGATCAATCTAGCAAGGCTAGAACAAATATTCTACCAACAAGTTTTATGCATCAATAACCTCGCGTAACCTCAAAGACAGGTTACCGACATCAACATGAATATGATTCAACTCATCGAGTCAAGTCACCATCCTTGACTTGTCACACACAATTTATCACCAATGAAGTAAAATTCTGGACATAGTTTAAGTAGCACCACCCAACTGTCCATGACCGTGGACACGGCTATTCGAATAGTTTTACACTCTGCAGAGGTTGCGCACTTTACCCACAAGATCCGGGGAACTTCCGTGTCATCCACGACCCGCGGTACCTCAAGTACCCGGGGTAAGCACCCGGTCATTACCTTTCCTTAGACGACACTAACATAGAGTCCACTCGTTGGCACACGGCCCTCGGGTACAAACAATAGATCACGGGACTTGCCCTAATTTCAATGTCACGCGTACCCGAAGGGACCAACGGTGTGTCCGGTGCCCTGTAAAAACAGTCATGGCCGTCTATCGAAGCACGACCCCGTCCCGGGAAAGACCTCAAGTCTTCCCTTCACTAGTAATGCGGGCACCATGCTAGTATCGACCTAAGTAATCAATAAAGCCCCGTCCCATAAGGGGTAGTGTGGTTGCACATGTTTGGTTGGGACGGTAGTCACACATAAATCTAATCCATCATTCCACCATGCACAAGATCTACCGGCACATCACTTCTTTCTCAAGTGATGACCTAACACTTCATCACCCTCGGGCATTAGGGGCACCCGATGGGTTCATGCAAAGATTTTAGCTACGAGGGTTCATCTCACACATGCATCATATAAGCATCATGACCATATATTTGCATGACATCTAGCACTTAGCAAGATCAAGATCAAGCATGCATCATGTGGTGGAATCAACTAGGTTACCATCGTAACCCTATCATCATGCATCGGAAACAAACGGTTCCGAGGAACAAGTGTATCATGGTCAAAGGGCTGCTTGCCTGGATTGGCTTGGTCTTCAAAGTCTTCATGTCCTTCTCCTTCTTCTTCCACAGCAACTTCGTCAAATACGGGATCTATACGCCGCATAATAACCACGGGAAAATAAGAATACAAATAAAACAGAAAAAATCAAAGTGCTCAGAAAAATGTCAACTCATTTTTGTAAAATACTAGAGGGATTTCTAAGATGGGGAAAAATCTTAGTTGGAGTTTCGGAGTTACAGAATGGAATAGATTGATTTTTGAACATGAGTATTACTGCCCAAATTTGAATTTAAATTTGAACAGTACAACAAAGTTTCATGGATTTGAGTGAAAGCAGTACCATTAAATAGGTTGGAATATTACAAGATTTTAGGAGTTGGAATTATTTAATTTGGATCAATATTCTTTTCTGTAGAAATGTTTAAAGCATTTACAGAAAAGAAAAATGAAAAAGGGGTCCTGTGCACTGGGCCAGAGAAGGCCACAGTGCACGGCCCAGACGGACTGGCCCAGCCGCACGGAGCCAGCGCGCGCGCACGTCAGGTTTTCAAACCTGACGGGCGGGGCCCGTGGGTCAGCGGCACAGAGGAGGGGGAGAGAGGTGGGGGGATGACAGGCGGGACCCGCCTGTCATCTCTAACCCCGCGGCCACGGAGACGGCGAGCTCACCGGCGAGGATTCCGGCCACGGCGACGGCAACGGAGGCCAGGGACGTGACCAGCGTCATGTTGCGGTTGCAGTGGTGGTGGTGCGGCACGACGGGAAGGTCTGGTTCGCCGGCGACGAGGTGGGGCGGCGGAAGCTCGTCGGAGGGTGGTGGTCGAGGTCGTTTCTGACTGCCACAGAGAGGGGAAACGAGGGGGAAAGAGTCAGTGAGGTGCGGCGGTTCCGAAACGAGTGGAAGGAGAGGTAGGGGAGGCCCGTACCTCGAGATCGCCGGCGGCCCGACGCGGCGGAGCTCCGGTCGATCCCGAGCACTAGGGCCTCCTGGGGTCGAGCTGGTGATGCAGTAGTGATGCTGGGGAGGAGGAGGTGCTGCTGGTGCTGTTGGAATGGCTCGGGAGGTCCTATTTATAGGGGCTCGGCGGGGACCCGTGGTCCAGTGCGCCGGCGAGCTCCGGCTCGACGCTACAGCGCACGGGAGGCGACGGGGATGAGTCCGTGGAGTTCCTGGACGACCTCCACGTCCAGCTGAGGTAAGAGGAGGAGCGGGGGAGCGTCAGAGGCGCGCGCGCATGTGAAGCAGAAGAATGGTCGAAGCGGGCGGCCGGTGCGCGTGCGACGTCGTTCACTGGAGGGCGCAGGAGGAGGGGGGACAGCGCCGGGGAGGTGGCGGACGTCGAGGCGCCTCGACTGGCGCGAGGGGGAGGCTCGAGGTTGTCGGGGATCGGCGATTGGCTGGAGCCAGCGTGCGGAGGGCACTGTTCGCGCGCTCCAGAGCATGCGTATTGCTGGTATCAGCGTGCTCTCGCCTGTTTGGTCCGATCCAGCGTGTCCAACAGTGTCTAGCACGTTGTAGGAGGAGTAAAGAAATGCCCTGAGGCCTTGGATGCCCTGGGGATGCAGAGAGAGAGAGGGAGAGGGCTGGTAAAAATGGTGGAAGCTGGCTGTACAGCAAGGTAAAACAAGGGTTTCACCCTCCAATCATGGAGCTGAGGTGCTGGGGGAGTTACTGGAGGTAGCTGGTAACTCAATGAGCCTATGGTAAGAAGTTGAGGCCATGGAGAAGAGAAAAAGTGATCAAGTTGAGGGTTTTAGAAATTCTGCAGAAGGTGTTTGATCTGTGTTTGATCAAGTAAATGAAGTCCACTTGACATGGCACTTGACAGGGTTGAAAGACATGAGAAAATAGGGTGCTTCACCAAATTTGGGCTCATTTGAAGAAACTAGCCAATGTAACTTTGGTGAACCCTAGAAATCAACAAAAACAGTTTCATCTTGATTGAGTCAAGCTAATCATCTCCCCTTGATGCACCACTTGGTGTAGCATCATCATTTGGGGTATTGATCATGCCCACAAAGTTTGAAGCTCCAGATAAAAAGTTGGTAATGTGAAGTTGTTCAAATTTGCATTTGAACAGAAAGGGTTTTGAGGTGATCTGATCAAGTTGATCTATTTCAAATCTTGTGCCATTAGGTCTAGATGCCTTATTAGGTCATTCTAGCATGTGCACCAAGTTTGAGAGCATTTGGACAAGTTTGGCAATGTAAAGTTGCTCAAACTTCAAATATGGACAGAATGGTTATGAAGGGGTTTGAGGAGGTTTTCTTGCTTCCCAAGGCATGGGACTTGGCAAGATCATCAAATATGTCATATATGACATGATAGAATTTCCCTGTAATTTTTGGAGAAAGTTTCCTTTGTAAATATTTCAAAAGCTTGAAATATCTAGAAAGGGTTTTAGAGGGTTTAGCCCATTATTTTGAACATGACCAAGTGTTGAAACTCTTATATATGGACAATATATGTCCTATGAGTCTCTCTGAATTTTGGCAAATATTTTTGAAATAGTTAAATAATTTTCCCCTATTAAAGACCATTTCTGGCCTTAAGAAAAAGCTTTTAAATAAAATAGGACAATAACTTTTAAAAATATACCTTTGTGGTTTCTGGGAGTCCTATGACTACTAGGTCTCAAATAAACCTTTTGAAATAATTTTCACACCCTAAATCAAGTACTTGCAGTGCAAATCTCAATTCAGGGGTTTTTGGAAAACTAAATTTATAAAAATACTTTTTGGCCAAATTAATTTTGTAAGAAAATACTATACTGTTATATAACACTTGGCATGATCATTGGGCAGAAGTTTTGAGAGTGGAGATGAAATCTACAAGAGATCATAGTTGACTTTATTGAGCACATGAAAAAGCAAATGAAGAAAACTCAATTCAAGTAAAAAGCCAAATGATGCTAAAAAATTTTTTGCTGGTCCAAATTTTCATGCTTCAAAGTTACAAATAACATGTTACAAAATGCAGGGTGTGACAGACCCCTTACAAGAATCTCGTCCCCGAGATTCCTAAACTAGGGCTTTAAAGAGATCGGGAAACTCGGATCTAAGATAGTCTTCTCGTTCCCAGGTTGCTTCTGCTTCGGTGTGGTTGCTCCACTAGACCTTGAAGTACTTGATGGTACGGCTCCGCGTACGTCGTTCTGCTTCGTCCAGAATGCGAATGGGCTTCTCGCGGTAGGTCAGATCAGGCTGCAGATCAATGGCTTGGTGATCCACATCCTTGTAGAGATTGGGCTTGTCTGGAACTTGGAGACACTTCCGGAGTTGTGACACATGGAGCACATTGTGCACATCGGATAGCTCAGATGGTAGTTCCAACTGATAAGCCACTTCTCCTCGTCGTGCAGTGATCTCAAAGGGTCCAATGAACCTTGGTGCGAGCTTCCCCTTGACATGGAAACGCTTGGTTCCTTTCAGAGGAGTTACCCGCAGGTACACATGGTCCCCGACATGGAAACTCATGTCTCGGCATCGAGTGTCAGCATAACTCTTCTGCCTTGACTTGGCTGCCTTTAGTCGCTCTCTGACTAGTTGGACTTGCTCTTCTGCTGCGCGGAGATTATCCGGTCCAAAGACTAGTCCTTCTCCAGTCTCTGACCAGTTGAGGGGTGTGCGACATCTGCGTCCGTAAAACACCTCAAATGGTGCCATCTGAAGGCTTGACTGGTAACTGTTGTTATAGGAGAACTCGGCAAAAGGGAGACAGTCTTCCCACTTGACTCCATATGCCAGGACACAGGCTCGGAGCATATCTTCGAGTATCTGATTGACTCGCTCAGTCTGACCTCCGGTCTGTGGGTGGAAAGCTGTGCTGAAAGACAACTTGGTTCCCAAGGCTTCTTGGAACTTCTTCCAGAACCTTGAGGTGAACTGGGTTCCTCGATCTGACACAATCTCCTTGGGAACACCGTGAAGACTTACGATTCGGTCAATGTAGAGAGCTGCTAGCCGGTTGCCATCATAAGTGGTCTTGACAGGAATGAAACGAGCCACCTTGGTCAAATGATCGACTATGACCCAGATAGAGTCATGTCCTTTATTCGACCTTGGTAATCCAGTGACGAAGTCCATTCCGACTTTATCCCACTTCCACTCAGGAACCTTGAGTGGTTGAAGCAATCCAGCAGGTCGCTGATATTCAGCCTTGACCCTTTGGCACACATCACACTTTGCAACATAGGTTGCAATCTCTCTTTTCATCCCGTGCCACCAGAATCGTGCCTTCAAGTCTTGGTACATCTTGGTTCCTCCGGGGTGGATGGAATACGGAGTGTCGTGGGCTTCTTGCAGAATCAGCGTCTTCAACTCGGTGTTGTTTGGCACGCAGAGGCAACCTTTGTACCAAACAATCTCGTGCTCGTCTTCAGAGAATCCTGGGGCCTTGCCCAGCTTCATCTTCCTCTTGATACCTTCGATGCTTGCATGTCCATCTTGAGCCTTCGTGACGTCGTCCAGCAGGGTCGGTCTGACTTCCAAATGATCCAGAAATCCGGGGGTGACCAATTCCAAACTGAATTGTTCGATCTCCTTAAACAAGGCTGGCTGCCTTTCTTGAATAATGACATTCAAAGAGCAAGCCTTCCTGCTTAAGGCATCGGCCACCATGTTATCCTTCCCAGGGTGATACTGAACACTGAGGTCATAATCCTTGATGAGTTCCAACCATCTCCGCTGCCTCATGTTCAACTCTTTTTGGGTGAAAATATACTTCAGACTTTTGTGGTCTGTGTAAATCTCACACCGTTTCCCTAGGAGGTAATGCCGCCATGTCTTCAAGGCATGAACTACAGCCGCTAGCTCAAGATCGTGAGTAGCGTAGTTCTCCTCATGGGGTCGTAGCTGCCTATAGAGGTATGCTATGACGCGGCCTTCTTGCATCAGAACGCTTCCCAATCCGGTTCGAGAGGCATCACAATATATCACGAACTCCTTGTGAATATTAGGTGTTGCCAGAACTGGGGCGGTGGTCAATCTCTTCTTGAGCTCTTGGAAGCTCCCTTCGCATTTTGGCGTCCACTCGAACTTCTTATCCTTCTTGAGGAGCTGAGTCATTGGTCGTGCAATGCTAGAGAACCCTTCCACGAACTTGCGGTAATAGCCCGCTAATCCGAGGAAGCTTCTGACTTCCTTGACGGTCGTTGGAGATTGCCATTGGGTCACAGCTTCGATTTTTGCAGGATCAACAGATAATCCTTCCTCGGTCAGGACATGACCTAAGAATCCAACTTTATGCAGCCAGAACTCACACTTGCTGAATTTGGCATACAGTTGGTGCTCACGAAGCTTGTCTAGGACCATCCTCAGATGTTGCTCATGCTCTTCCTCCGACTTCGAGAACACAAGAATGTCATCAATGAAGACAACAACGAACTTGTCCAAATATTCCATGAAGACTTTATTCATGAGATACATGAAGTAAGCTGGGGCATTGGTTAACCCAAAAGACATGACCGTGCACTCGTACATGCCATATCTGGTTACGAATGCCGTCTTCGGAATATCTTGGGGTCTGATCTTCAGCTGGTAATACCCAGATCTGAGGTCGATCTTGGAGAATACCTTGGCTCCGCTGAGTTGATCAAACAGATCTTCGATCTTGGGAAGCGTGTACTTGTTCTTGATTGTAACTTCATTGAGGGAACGATAGTCAATGCATAAGCGGATGGTACCGTCCCTCTTGGCCACAAACAGAACAGGAGATCCCCAAGGGGAGGCACTCGGGCGGATAAATAACTTCCTTAGCTGCTCTTCTAGCTGCTTCTTCAACTCGGCTAATTCTTCCGTCCCCATTCTATAAGGCTTCTTATAGATGGGTCCTGCTCCGGGCACGAGCTCGATGATGAACTCAATGTCACGGTCAGGAGGCATTCCCAGTAGTTCATCCGGAAAGACATCAGGATACTCACATACCACCGGTACTTGCTCTAGCCCAACTTTAGACAGACAGTTGACTTTAGCGGCTTGAGCGGAAAAGGAGTTGGGGGCAAACTTGACTTCGACTCCTTGGTCATTGGTCACAGTGACTGTCCGATTGGCACAGTCTAACAAGCCTTGGTGCTTGCTGAGCCAATTCATACCTAGGATCACATCCAAGCCTTGCGATCTCAGGGCGATAAGGTCTGCTAGGAAGTCTACACCGCTAATGGTAATACTGACTCCTTTACAGCCTATCTTGGCTCTCATCTCGGCTCCGGGGGTTTGTACCACCATAGGGTTATTCAGGGGTGTAGGGGTCATGCCACTTTTTAATGCAAATCTTTGAGTGACAAATGAATGCGTTGCTCCAGAATCAAACAAGACAGTTGCAGGTGCTGAGTTGACAAGGAACGTACCCAGCACGACGTCCGGGTCTTCCTGGGCTTCTTCAGCAGTGACGTGATTCACACGCCCCTTCCCATAGTTCGGTGGATTGCGAGGAGCTGGGTTCCTTGGTGGCATTCCACGGCCTTGTCCCTAGTTCTGCGCATTGGGGCGCGGGGCATCAGGCTTCTTGTTGGGGCACACCCTGGAGATGTGTCCGGGCTGACCACATCCAAAGCAAGTGACTTGGTTTGGAATGTTGATCTTGTTGCCACCGTTGGTATTGGGGTTGAAAGCTGGCCTGGGGTTGGCATACTACTGAGGCTGAGGATTGGCACGAGGTGCAGGAGCTCTTGGCTGCTGATAGGTTGGCTTGGCCGGGGCTGACTACCACGGACGAGGCTTCTGGCTGCTGGAACTTCCCTTACTGACCAACTTGCGCTTGCGAGTGTCTTCCAAAGCACGCCGCTTGTCTTCAAGCATAAGTGCCTTGTTCACCAGGTCAGGGAAAGACGGGCAGTCGCACACGACAAGCGAGTATTGCAGAGTCTGATTGCGGCCTTCCATGAAGCGCTCCCTTTTGGCAGCATCAGTGCTGACATCTTCAGGGGCATACCTTGACAGAATGCTGAACTTCTGCATGTACTCCTTGACAGTTCCACTTCCTTGCTTCAGGGCTCGGAACTTATGCTTTTTGATAGCCATGATTCCGGAAGGAATGTTGGCCTTGCGGAATTCTGCCTTGAAGTTCGCCCAAGTGATGTCTTGTTCAGCATGCATTACCTTGAATCCATCCCACCAAGATCTAGCAGTTCCCCCGAGGCAGTGGGCTGCATAAGCCACCTTCTCGCGATCTTCGGTGCATCCGACTAGTTCCAGGATTTCCTCAATGGAACGGACCCAGTCATCTGCATCCAGGGGTTCAGCAGTCTCGATGAAGGTTGGCGGTGCATGCTTCTTGAACTCTGCCAACGTGGAACGTCCATTGCCATTCCCTGCCGGCTGGCGGTTGTTGGTGACAGCTTGAGCAATCAGCTGGAGAGCTGCAGTGTTGGCTTGGCTTTCCTCTCGGAAAGCTTGGAGAAGCTGAGCCATGTCCATGCTTGGAGGAGGTAGTGGTGGAGCTTGGTCGTTGGTTTGGTCGTGGCCTGCCTCTGGCTGAGAGGATGCTCCGGCTTCGGGCTGCTTGGTAGAGGTACCAGTACGAGTTACAATAGGCATCCTGTTGAAGCGGTAAAAGGTCTAATGACTCGGAAGAGGGAAAGCAAGATAGATGGGTGCCTAGTAAGGGGGTGGGTGTGACACTAAATCAAATCATGCAAGGGCCGAGAGGCCAAAACACATTCATTAAAATCCAGATGGGTGATGTAGTCGTTTACACATTCCCGAAGGAAGATTACGACTTACATTCAGACACAACAAAAGCAAACACTAGATGGTTTCATATGAACCATACAAGGACTCGACTGCGCATAGGGGTTACACGACCTATCCTACCGTAGGGGTTACAACTGGCATATCCGAGTAGCGAATAATGCCTAAGCGGCGGAATGCTCGGTCGCGTATTCCGGCTCTTCTGGGTCTTCCTCCTTGTCTTCATCTGTCTGGGCTCCCTTGTCGCTGGAGGGAGTGGGGGAGTGGAGGAGTTGGATACGACGGTGCTTCGACGGTCGTGTAGGGAAAAGCTTGCGGTATTCCCTTGCTGTCATCCGGCGTCGCCGAGGTGGTTCTTCACCCTTGGAAGATACATCCTCGGAGGGCCTTCCGCCTCGATATGCGATAGCGGATTGTCCAAAAGGGGCTCCTTCCTTATTGATCCTGTTTGCCTTCTCTTGAGCTTGACGAAGAAGTGCCTTGGTCTTGTAAAGTTCTTCTCGAAGCTTCATTGATTCCGTGGCCAAGTCTTGTGCCAAGCTGTCGGCACATAGACTGAAGTAGGTCTGGAACCGAAGCAAGAGTCCTTCCTTCAATGGAGGGGCTAGTACGCTGCTTTCTTCGTCACCTTCCTTCCGGTAAGGTAAGAAGCGAGTTGCCATCTTCGCTGCCATCTCCGGAAGAAGCTCGCGGAGACGGGTTAACGCCTTGAGTGCAGCAGCCTCAACAGCGAGTGGTAGTGTCACCATCTGGGGTCCCTCGAAGAACCAACTTGTGGGAGGATCATTTGCCTTCACGATCACTTCCACATGGTACTCCACCTCAGTATCGCTCACCCAATGCTCAAGGTAGGTGAGGATGGGGGCTCGGTGGAACTGACACTCCTGGAGGCTATCCTCGAGAAGTAGGGGAAACCCAGTGGTCAGGTGCTCTTCGGGAACAGCGGCCATCTACGAAGGTGGAATAGGAGGGGTTAATAAGCTGAGGAAATCTCAGGTTTAGAAAAGAAGAGAGGTTCAGAAGGTTTTTGAAAAGGGGTCTCAACTAACTAACGCCCATGCTAACTAAGGCTTCCTACAGTCAGGATGGCTCTGATACCAGCTCTGTGGGGACCCCGACTTAGAAGTCGAGATCACCGAATGCACGTGTACAGTGATCCCAGAGATCAATGCTCACTGAACACACAGAAGCTGAAATAACAAGAGTCTTACATCCATACAAATAGTCTTACACGAATTAAGGCCATTATGGCCAAGTCTTACATAGATAGAGCCTCACGGGCTGAATAGCAAATAACTCAAGTAGCGGAAGTCTTTGATAAACGGGTAGAACCCATGCCATCTGCCTTAACCCTACAGGCATTCTGACTGGGATAGCGTCCTAGTTCGCATGATCGTCTCCAAAGAACTCTTCCTCATAATCCTGCTCTTCCATGCCTGGCCAATTAAATAACCAGTGGCAAGCCAATGAGTACTTTGAATGTACTCGCAAGCAACCCATGATGTGTTTCAAGTAACAATGCAATTGAATAACAATGATCAATCTAGCAAGGCTAGAACAAATATTCTACCATCAAGTTTTATGCATCAATAACCTCGCGTAACCTCGAAGACAGGTTACCGACATCAACATGAATATGATTCAACTCATCGAGTCAAGTCACCATCCTTGACTTGTCACAGACAATTTATCACCAATGAAGTAAAATTCTGGACATAGTTTAAGTAGCACCACCCAACTGTCCATGACCGTGGACACGGCTATTCGAATAGTTTTACACTCTGCAGAGGTTGCGCACTTTACCCACAAGATCCGGGGAACTTCCGTGTCATCCACGACCCACGGTACCTCAAGTACCCGGGGTAAGCACCCGGTCATTACCTTTCCTTAGACGACACTAACATAGAGTCCACTCGTTAGCACACGGCCCTCGGGTACAAACAATAGATCACGGGACTTGCCCTAATTTCAATGTCACGCGTACCCGAAGGGACCAACGGTGTGTCTGGTGCCCTGTAAAAACAGTCATGGCCGTCTATCCAAGCACGACCCCGTCCCGGGAAAGACCTCAAGTCTTCCTGTCACTAGTAATGCGGGCACCATGCTAGTATCGAGCTAAGTAATCAATAAAGCCCCGTACCATAAGGGGTAGTGTGGTTCCACATGTTTGGTTGGGACGGTAGTCACACATAAATCAAATCCATCATTCCACCATGCACAAGATCTACCGGCACATCACTTCTTTCTCAAGTGATGACCTAACACTTCATCACCCTCGGGCATTATGGGCACCCGATGGGTTCATGCAAAGATTTTAGCGATGAGGGTTCATCTCACACATGCATCATATAAGCATCATGACCATCTATTTTCATGACATCTAGCACTTAGCAAGATCAAGATCAAGCATGCATCATGTGGTGGAATCAACTAGGTTACCATCGTAACCCTATCATCATGCATCGGAAACAAACGGTTCCGAGGAACAAGTGTATCATGGTCAAAGGGCTGCTTGCCTGGATTGGCTTGGTCTTCAAAGTCTTCAAGTCCTTCTCCTTCTTCTTCCACAGCAACTTCGTCAAATACGGGATCTATACGCCGCATAATAACCACGGGAAAATAAGAATACAAATAAAACAGAAAAAATTAAAGTGCTCAGAAAAATGTCAACTCATTTTTGTAAAATACTAGAGGGATTTCTAAGATGGGGAAAAATCTTAGTTGGAGTTTTGGAGTTACAGAATGGAATAGATTGATTTTTGAACAGGAGTATTACTGCCCAAATTTGAATTTAAATTTGAATAGTACAGCAAAGTTTCATGGATTTGAGTGAAAGCAGTACCATTAAATAGGTTGGAATATTACAAGACTTTAGGAGTTGGAATTATTTAATTTGGATCAATATTCTTTTCTGTAGAAATGTTTAAAGCATTTACAGAAAAGAAAAATGAAAAAGGGGTCCTGTGCACTAGGCCAGAGAAGGCCACAGTGCACGGCCCAGACGGACTGGCCCAGCCGCACGGAGCCAGCGCGCGCGCACGTCAGGTTTTCAAACCTGACGGGCGGGGCCCGTGGGTCAGCGGCACAGAGGAGGGGGAGAGAGGTGGGGGGATGACAGGTGGGGCCCGCCTGTCATCTCTAACCCCGCGGCCACGGCGACGGCGAGCTCACCGGCGAGGATTCCGGCCACAGCGACGGCAACAGAGGCCAGGGACGTGACCAGCGTCGTGTTGCGGTTGCAGTGGTGGTGGTGCGGCACGGCGGGAAGGTCTGGTTCGCCGGCGACGAGGTGGGGCGGCGGAAGCTCCTCGGAGGGTGGTGGTCGAGGTCGTTTCCAACTGCCACGGAGAGGGGAAACGAGGGGGATATTGTCAGTGAGGTGCGGCGGTTCCGAAACGAGTGGAAGGAGAGGCAGGGAGGCCCGTACCTCGAGATCGCCGGCGGCCCGACGCGGCGGAGCTTCGGTCGATCCCGAGCACCGGGGCCTCCTGGGGTTGAGCTGGTGATGCAGGAGTGATGCTGGGGAGGAGGAGGTGCTGCTGGTGCTGTTGGAATGGCTCGGGAGGTCCTATTTATAGGGGCTCGGCGGGGACCCGTGGTCCAGTGCGCCGGCGAGCTCCGGCTCGACGCTACAGCGCACGGGAGGCGATGGGGATGAGTCCGTGGAGTTCCTGGACGACCTCCACGTCCAGCTGAGGTGAGAGGAGGAGCGGGGGAGCGTCAGAGGCGCGCGCGCGTGTGAAGCAGAAGAATGGCCGAAGCGGGCGGCCGGTGCGCGTGCGATGTCGTTCACTGGAGGGCGCAGGAGGAGGGGGGACAGTGCCGAGGAGGTCGCGGACGTAGAGGCGCCTCGACTGGCGCGAGGGGGAGGCTCGAGGTTGTCGGGGATCGGCGATTGGCTGGAGCCAGCGTGCGGAGGGCACTGTTCGCGCGCTCCAGAGCTTGCGTATTGCTGGCATCAGCGTGCTCTCGCCGGTTTGGTCCGATCCAGCGTGTCCAACAGTGTCTAGCACGTTGTAGGAGGAGTAAAGAAATGCCCTGAGGCCTTGGATGCCCTGGGGATGCAGAGAGAGAGGGAGAGGGCTGGTAAAAATGGTGGAAGCTGGCTGTACAGCAAGGTAAAACAAGGGTTTCACCATCCAATCATGGAGCTGAGGTGCTGGGGGAGTTACTGGAGGTAGCTGGTAACTCAATGAGCCCGTGGTAAGAAGTTGAGGCCATGGAGAAGAGAAAAAGTGATCAAGTTGAGGGTTTTAGAAATTCTGCAGAAGGTGTTTGATCTGTGTTTGATCAAGTAAATGAAGTCCACTTGACATGGCACTTGACAGGTTTGAAAGACATGAGAAAATAGGGTGCTTCACCAAATTTGGGCTCATTTGAAAAAACTAGCCAATGTAACTTTGGTGAACCCTAGAAATCAACAGAAACAGTTTCATCTTGATTGAGTCAAGCTAATCATCTCCCCTTGATGCACCACTTGGTGTAGCATCATCATTTGGGGTATTGATCATGCCCACAAAGGTTGAAGCTCCAGATAAAAAGTTGGTAATGTAAAGTTGTTCAAATTTGCATTTGAACAGAAAGGGTTTTGAGGTGATCTGATCAAGTTGCTCTATTTCAAATCTTGTGCCATTAGGTCTAGATTCCTTATTAGGTCATTCTAGCATGTGCACCAAGTTTGAGAGCATTTGGACAAGTTTGGCAATGTAAAGTTGCTCAAACTTCAAATATGGACAGAATGGTTATGAAGGGGTTTGAGGAGGTTTTCTTGCTTCCCAAGGCATGGGACTTGGCAAGATCATCAAATATGTCATATATGACATGATAGAATTTCCCTGGAATTTTTGGAGAAAGTTTCCTTTGTAAATATTTCAAAAGCTTGAAATATCCAGAAAGGGTTTTAGAGGGTTTAGCCCATTATTTTGAACATGACCAAGTGTTGAAACTCTTATATATGGACAATATATGTCCTATGAGTCTCTCTGAATTTTGGCAAATATTTTTGAAATAGTTAAATAATTTTCCCCTATTAAAGACCATTTCTGGCCTTAAGAAAAAGCTTTTAAATAAAATAGGAAAATAACTTTTAAAATTATACCTTTGTGGTTTCTGGGAGTCCTATGACTACTAGGTCTCAAATAAACCTTTTGAAATAATTTTCACACCCTAAATCAAGTACTTGCAGTGCAAATCTAAATTCAGGGGTTTTTGGAAAACTAAATTTATAAAAATACGTTTTGGCCAAATTAGTTTTGTAAGAAAATACTATACGTTTATATAACACTTGGCATGATCATTGGGCAGAAGTTTTGAGTGTGGAGATGAAATCTACAAGAGATCATAGTTGATTTTAATGAGCACATGAAAAAGCAAATGAAGAAAACTCAATTCAAGTAAAAAGCCAAATGATGCTAAAAAAAATTTTGCTGGTCCAAATTTTCATGCTTCAAAGTTACAAATAACATGTTACAAAATGCAGGGTGTGACAGACCTACCCCCCTTACAAGAATCTCGTCCCCGAGATTCCTAAACTAGGGCTTAAAAGAGATCGGGAAACTCGGATCTAAGATAGTCTTCTCGTTCCCAGGTTGCTTCTGCTTCGGTGTGGGTGCTCCACTGGACCTTGAAGTACTTGATGGTACGGCTCCGCGTACGTCGTTCTGCTTCGTCCAGAATGCGAATGGGCTTCTCGCGGTAGGTCAGATCAGGCTGCAGATCAATGGCTTGGTGATCCACATCCTTGTAGAGATTGGGCTTGTCTGGAACTTGGAGACATTTCTGGAGTTGTGACACATGGAACACATTGTGCACATCGGATAGCTCAGATGGTAGTTCCAACTGATAAGCCACTTCTCCTCGTCGTGCAGTGATCTCAAAGGGTCCAATGAACCTTGGTGCGAGCTTCCCCTTGACATGGAAACGCTTGGTTCCTTTCAGAGGAGTTACCCGCAGGTACACATGGTCCCCGACATGGAAACTCATGTCTCGGCGACGAGTGTCAGCATAACTCTTCTGCCTTGACTTGGCTGCCTTTAGTCGCTCGCTGACTAGTTGGACTTGCTCTTCTGCTGCACGGAGATTATCCGGTCCAAAGACTAGTCCTTCTCCAGTCTCTGACCAGTTGAGGGGTGTGCGACATCTGCGTCCGTACAACACCTCAAATGGTGCCATCTGAAGGCTTGACTGGTAACTGTTGTTATAGGAGAACTCGGCAAAAGGGAGACAGTCTTCCCACTTGGCTCCATATGCCAGGACACAGGCTCGGAGCATATCTTCGAGAATCTGATTGACTCGCTCAGTCTGACCTCCGATCTGTGGGTGGAAAGCTGTGCTGAAAGACAACTTGGTTCCCAAGGCTTCTTGGAACTTCTTACAGAACCTTGAGGTGAACTGGGTTCCTCGATCTGACACAATCTCCTTGGGAACACCGTGAAGACTTACGATTCGGTCAATGTAGAGAGCTGCCAGCCGGTTGCCATCATAAGTGGTCTTGACAGGAATGAAATGAGCCACCTTGGTCAAATGATCGACTATGACCCAGATAGAGTCATGTCCTTTATTCGACCTTGGTAATCCAGTGACGAAGTCCATTCCGACTTTATCCCACTTCCACTCAGGAACCTTGAGTGGTTGAAGCAATCCAGCAGGTCGCTGATATTCAGCCTTGACCCTTTGGCACACATCACACTTTGCAACATAGGTTGCAATCTCTCTTTTCATCCCGTGCCACCAGAATCGTGCCTTCAAGTCTTGGTACATCTTGGTTCCTCCGGGGTGGATGGAATACGGAGTGTCGTGGGCATCTTGCAGAATCAGCGTTTTCAACTCGGTGTTGTTTGGCACGCAGAGGCGACCTTTGTACCAAACAATCCCGTGCTCGTCTTAAGAGAATCCTGGGGCCTTGCCCAGCTTCATCTTCCTCTTGATACCTTCGATGCTTGCATGTCCATCTTGAGCCTTCGTGATGTCGTCCAGCAGGGTCGGTCTGACTTCCAAATGATCCAGAAATCCGGGGGTGACCAATTCCAAACTGAATTGTTCGATCTCCTTAAACAAGGCTGGCTGCCTTTCTTGAATAATGACATTCAAAGAGCAAGCCTTCCTGCTTAAGGCATCGGCCACCACGTTAGCCTTCCCAGGGTGATACTGAACACTGAGGTCATAATCCTTGATGAGTTCCAACCATCTCCGCTGCCTCATGTTCAACTCTTTTTGGGTGAAAATATACTTCAGACTTTTGTGGTCTGTGTAAATCTCACACCGTTTCCCTAGGAGGTAATGCCGCCATGTCTTCAAGGCATGAACTACAGCCGCTAGCTCAAGATCGTGAGTAGCGTAGTTCTCCTCATGGGGTCGTAGCTGCCTGGAGAGGTATGCTATGACGCGGCCTTCTTGCATCAGAACGCTTCCCAATCCGGTTCGAGAGGCATCACAATATATCACGAACTCCTTGTGAATATCAGGTGTTGCCAGAACTGTGGCGGTGGTCAATCTCTTCTTGAGCTCTTGGAATCTCCCTTCGCATTTTGGCGTCCACTCGAACTTCTTGTCCTTCTTGAGGAGCTGAGTCATTGGTCGTGCAATGCTAGAGAACCCTTCCACGAACTTGCGGTAATAGCTCGCTAATCCGAGGAAGCTTCTGACTTCCTTGACGGTCGTTGGAGATTGCCATTGGGTCACAGCTTCGATTTTTGCAGGATCAACAGATAATCCTTCCTCGGTCAGGACATGACCTAAGAATCCAACTTTATGCAGCCAGAACTCACACTTGCTGAATTTGGCATACAGTTGGTGCTCACGAAGCTTGTCTAGGACCATCCTCAGATGTTGCTCATGCTCTTCCTCCGACTTCGAGAACACAAGAATGTCATCAATGAAGACAACAACAGACTTGTCCAAATATTCCATGAAGACTTTATTCATGAGATACATGAAGTAAGCTGGGGCATTGGTTAACCCAAAAGACATGACCGTGCACTCATAGAGGCCATATCTGGTTACGAATGCCGTCTTCGGAATATCTTGGGGTCTGATCTTCAGCTGGTAATACCCAGATCTGATGTCGATCTTGGAGAATACCTTGGCTCCGCTGAGTTGATCAAACAGATCTTCGATCTTGGGAAGCGGGTACTTGTTCTTGATTGTAACTTCATTGAGGGAACAATAGTCAATGCATAAGCGGATGGTACCGTCCCTCCTGGCCACAAACAGAACAGGAGATCCCCAAGGGGAGGCACTCAGGCGGATAAATCCCTTCCTTAGCTGCTCTTCTAGCTGCTTCTTTAACTCGGCTAATTCTTCCGTCCCCATTCTATAAGGCTTCTTATAGATGGGTCCTGCTCCGGGCACGAGCTCGATGATGAACTCAATGTCACGGTCAGGGGGCATTCCCGGTAGTTCATCCAGAAAGACATCAGGATACTCACATACCACCGGTACTTGCTCTAGCCCAACTTCAAACAGACAGTTGACTTTAGCGGCTTGAGCGGTAGAGGAGTTGGGGGCAAACTTAACTTCGACTCCTTGGTCATTGGTCACAGTGACTGTCCGATTGGCACAGTCTAACAAGCCTTGGTGCTTGCTGATCCAATTCATACCTAGGATCACATCCAAGCCTTGCGATCTCAGGGCGATAAGGTCTGCTAGGAAGTCTACACCGTTAATGGTAATACTGACTCCTTTACAGCCTATCTTGGCTCTCATCTCGGCTCCGGGGGTTTGTACCACCATAGGGTTATTCAGGAGTGTAGGGGTCATGCCACTTTTTAATGCAAATCTTTGAGTGACAAATGAATGCGTTGCTCCAGAATCAAACCAGATAGTTGCAGGTGCTGAGTTGACAAGGAACGTACCCAGCACGACGTCCGGGTCTTCCTGGGCTTCTTCAGCAGTGACGTGATTCACACGCCCCTTCCCATAGTTCGGTGGATTGCGAGGAGCTGGGTTCCTTGGTGGCATTCCACGGCCTTGTCCCTGGTTCTGCGCATTGGGGCGCGGGGCATCAGGCTTCTTGTTGGGGAACACCCTGGAGATGTGTCCGGGCTGACCACATCCAAAGCAAGTGACTTGGTTTGGAATGTTGATCTTGTTGCCACCATTGGTATTGGGGTTGAAAGCTGGCCTGGGGTTGGCATATTGCTGAGGCTGAGGATTGGCACGAGGTGCAGGAGCTCTTGGCTGCTGATAGGTTAGCTTGGCCGGGGCTGACTGCCACAGACGAGGCTTCTGGTTGCTGGAACTTCCCTTACTGACCAACTTGCGCTTGCGAGTGTCTTCCAAAGCACGCCGCTTGTCTTCAAGCATAAGTGCCTTGTTCACCAGGTCAGGGAAAGACGGGCAGTCGCACACGACAAGCGAGTATTGCAGAGTCTGATTGAGACCTTCCATGAAGCGCTCCCTTTTGGCAGCATCAGTGCTGACATCTTCAGGGGCATACCTTGACAGAATGCTGAACTTCTGCATGTACTCCTTGACAGTGCCACTTCCTTGCTTCAGGGCTCGGAACTCGCGCTTTTTGATAGCCATGATTCCGGAAGGAATGTGGGCCTTGCGGAATTCTGCCTTGAAGTTCGCCCAAGTGATGTCTTGTTCAGCATGAATGACCTTGAATCCATCCCACCAAGCTCTAGTAGTTCCCCCGAGGCAGTGGGCTGCATAAGCCACCTTCTCGCGATCTTCGGTGCATCCGACTAGTTCCAGGATTTCCTCAATGGAACGGACCCAGTCATCTGCATCCAGGGGTTCAGCAGTCTCGATGAAGGTTGGCGGTGCATGCTTCTTGAACTCTGCCAACGTGGAACGTCCATTGCCATTCCCCGCCGGCTGGTGGTTGTTGGTGACAGCTTGAGCAATCAGCTGGAGAGCTGCAGTGTTGGCTTGGCGTTCCTCTCGGAAAGCTTGGAGAAGCTGAGCCATGTCCATGCTTGGAGGAGGTGGTGGTGGAGCTTGGTCGTTGGTTTGGTCGTGGCCTGCCTCTGGCTGAGAGGATGCTCCGACTTCGGGCTGCTGGGTAGAGGTACCAGTACGAGTTACAACAGGCATCATGTTGGAGCGGTAAAAGGTCTCATGACTCGGAAGAGGGAAAGCAAGATAGATGGGTGCCTAGTAAGGGGGTGGGTGTGACACTAAATCAAATCATGCAAGGGCCGAGAGGCCAAAACACATTCATTAAAATCCAGATGGGTGATGTAGTCGTTTACACATTCCCGAAGGAAGATTACGACTTACATTCAGACACAACAAAAGCAAACACTAGATGGTTTCATATGAACCATACAAGGACTCGACTGCGCATAGGGGTTACACGACCTATCCTACCGTAGGGGTTACAACTGGCATATCCGAGTAGCGAATAATGCCTAAGCGGCGGAATGCTCGGTCCGTATTCCGGCTCTTCTGGGTCTTCCTCCTTGTCTTCATCTGTCTGGGCTCCCTTGTCGCTGGAGGGAGTGGGGGAGTGGAGGAGTTGGATACGACGGGGCTTCGACGGTCGTGCAGGGAAAAGCTTGCGGTATTCCCTTGCTGTCATCCGGCGTCGCCGAGGTGGTTCTTCACCCTTGGAAGATACATCCTCGGAGGGCCTTCCGCCTCGATAGGCGATAGCGGATTGTCCAGAAGGGGCTCCTTCCTTCTTGATCCTGTTTGCCTTCTCTTGAGCTTGACGAAGAAGTGCCTTGGTCTTGTAAAGTTCTTCTCGAAGCTTCATTGATTACGAGGCCAAGTCTTGTGCCAAGCTGTCGGCACATAGACTGAAGTAGGTCTGGAACCGAAGCGAGAGTCCTTCCTTCAATGGAGGGGCTAGTGCGCTGATTTCTTCATCACCTTCCTTCCGGTAAGGTAAGAAGCGAGTTGCCATCTTGGCTGCCATCTCCGGAAGAAGCTCGCGGAGACGGGTTAACGCCTTGAGTGTAGCAGCCTCAACAGCGAGTGGTAGTGTCGCCATCTGGGGTCCCTCGAAGAACCAACTTGTGGGAGGATCGTTTACCTTCACGATCACTTCCACATGGTACTCCACCTTAGTATCGCTCACCCAATGCTCAAGGTAGGTGAGGATGGGGGCTCGGTGGAACTGACACTCCTGGAGGCTATCCTCGAGAAGTAGGGGAAACCCAGTGGTCAGGTGCTCTTCGGGAACAGTGGCCATCTACAAAGGTGGAATAGGAGGGGTTAATAAGCTGAGGAAATCTCAGGTTTAGAAAAGAAGAGAGGTTCAGAAGGTTTTTGAAAAGGGGTCTCAACTAACTAATGCCCATGCTAACTAAGGCTTCCTACAGTCAGGATGGCTCTGATACCAGCTCTGTGGGGACCCCGACTTAGAAGTCGAGATCACCGAATGCACGTGTACAGTGATCCCAGAGATCAATGCTCACTGAACACACAGAAGCTGAAATAACAAGAGTCTTACATCCATACAAATAGTCTTACACGAATTAAGGCCATTATGGCCAAGTCTTACATAGATAGAGCCTCACGGGCTGAATAGCAAATAACTCAAGTAGCGGAAGTCTTCGATAAACGGGTAGAACCCATGCCATCTGCCTTAACCCTACAGGCATTCTGACTGGGATAGTGTCCTAGTTCGCATGATCGTCTCCAAAGAACTCTTCCTCATAATCCTGCTCTTCCATGCCTGGCCAATTAAATAACCAGTGGCAAGCCAATGAGTACTTTGAATGTACTCGCAAGCAACCCATGATGTGGTTCAAGTAACAATGCAATTGAATAACAATGATCAATCTAGCAAGGCTAGAACAAATATTCTACCATCAAGTTTTATGCATCAATAACCTCGCGTAACCTCGAAGACAGGTTACCGACATCAACATGAATATGATTCAACTCATCGAGTCAAGTCACCATCCTTGACTTGTCACACACAATTTATCACCAATGAAGTAAAATTCTGGACATAGTTTAAGTAGCACCACCCAACTGTCCATGATCGTGGACACGGCTATTCGAATAGTTTTACACTCTGCAGAGGTTGCGCACTTTACCCACAAGATCCGAGGAACTTCCGTGCCATCCACGACCCGCGGTACCTCAAGTACCCGGGGTAAGCACCCGGTCATTACCTTTCCTTAGACGACACTAACATAGAGTCCACTCGTTGGCACACGGCCCTCGGGTACAAACAATAGATCACGGGACTTGCCCTAATTTCAATGTCACGCGTACCCGAAGGGACCAACGGTGTGTCCGGTGCCCTGTAAAAACAGTCATGGCCGTCTATCCAAGCACGACCCCGTCCCGGGAAAGACCTCAAGTCTTCCCGTCACTAGTAATGCCGGCACCATGCTAGTATCGACCTAAGTAATCAATAAAGCCCCGTCCCATAAGGGCTAGTGTGGTTGCACATGTTTGGTTGGGACGGTAGTCACACATAAATCTAATCCATCATTCCACCATGCACAAGATCTACCGGCACATCACTTCTTTCTCAAGTGATGACCTAACACTTCATCACCCTCGGGCATTAGGGGCACCCGATGGGTTCATGCAAAGATTTTAGCTACGAGGGTTCATCTCACACATGCATCATATAAGCATCATGACCATCTATTTTCATGACATCTAGCACTTAGCAAGATCAAGATCAAGCATGCATCATGTGGTGGAATCAACTAGGTTACCATCGTAACCCTATCATCATGCATCGGAAACAAACGGTTCCGAGGAACAAGTGTATCATGGTCAAAGGGCTGCTTGCCTGGATTGGCTTGGTCTTCAAAGTATTCAAGTCCTTCTCCTTCTTCTTCCACAGCAACTTCGTCAAATACGGGATCTATACGCCGCGTAATAACCACGGGAAAATAAGAATACAAATAAAACAGAAAAAATCAAAGTGCTCAGAAAAATGTCAACTCATTTTTGTAAAATACTAGAGGGATTTCTAAGATGGGGAAAAATCTTAGTTGGAGTTTTGGAGTTACAGAATGGAATAGATTGATTTTTGAACAGGAGTATTACTGCCCAAATTTGAATTTAAATTTGAACAGTACAACAAAGCTCATGGATTTGAGTGAAAGTAGTACCATTAAATAGGTTGGAATATTACAAGATTTTAGGAGTTGGAATTATTTAATTTGGATCAATATTCTTTTCTGTAGAAATGTTTAAAGCATTTACAGAAAAGAAAAATGAAAAAGTGGTCTTGTACACTGGGCCAGAGAAGGCCACAGTGCACGGCCCAGACGGACTGGCCCAGCCGCACGGAGCCAGCGCGCGCGCACGTCAGGTTTTCAAACCTGACGGGCGGGGCCCGTGGGTTAGCGGCACAGAGGAGGGGGAGAGAGGTGGGGGGATGACAAGCGGGGCCCGCCTATCATCTCTAACCCCGCGGCCACGGCGACGGCGAGCTCACCGGCGAGGATTCCGGCCACGGCGACGGCAACGGAGGCCAGGGACGTGACCAGCGTCGTGTTGCGGTTGTAGTGGTCGTGGTGCGGCACGACGGGAAGGTCTGGTTCGCCGGCGACGAGGTGGGGCGGCGGAAGCTCGTCGGAGGGTGGTGGTCGAGGTTGTTTCCGACTGCCAAAGAGAGGGGAAACGAGGAGGAAAGAGTCAGTGAGGTGCGGCGGTTCTGAAACGAGTGGAAGGAGAGGCAGGGGAGGCCCGTACCTCGAGATCGCTGGCGGCCCGACGCGGCGGAGCTCCGGTCGATCCCGAGCACTGGGACCTCCTGGGGTCGAGCTTGTGATGCAGGAGTGATGCTGGGGAGGAGGAGGTGCTGCTGGTGCTGTTGGAATGGCTCGGGAGGTCCTATTTATAGGGGCTCGGCGGGGACCCGTGGTCCAGTGCGCCGGCGAGCTCCGGCTCGACGCTACAGCGCACGGGAGGCGACGGGGATGAGTCCGTGGAGTTCCTAGACGACCTCCACGTCCAGCTGATGTGAGAGGAGGAGCGGGGGAGCGTCAGAGGCGCGCGCGCGTGTGAAGCAGAAGAATGGCCGAAGCGGGCGGCCGGTGCGCGTGCGACGTCGTTCACTGGAGGGCGCAGGAGGAGGGGGGACAGCGCTGGGGAGGTCGCGGACGTCGAGGCGCCTCGACTGGCGCGAGGGGGAGGCTCGAGGTTGTCGGGGATCGGCGATTGGCTGGAGCCAGCGTGCGGAGGGCACTGTTCGCGTGCTCCAGAGCATGCGTATTGCTGGCATCAGCGTGCTCTCGCCGGTTTGGTCCGATCCAGCGTGTCCAACAGTGTCTAGCACGTTGTAGGAGGAGTAAAGAAATGCCCTGAGGCCTTGGATGCCCTGGGGATGCAGAGAGAGAGGGAGAGGGCTGGTAAAAATGGTGGAAGTTGGCTGTACAGCAAGGTAAAACAAGGGTTTCACCCTCCAATCATGGAGCTGAGGTGCTGGGGGAGTTATTGGAGGTAGCTGGTAACTCAATGAGCCTGTGGTAAGAAGTTGAGGCCATGGAGAAGAGAAAAAGTGATCAAGTTGAGGGTTTTAGAAATTCTGCAGAAGGTGTTTGATCTGTGTTTGATCAAGCAAATGAAGTCCACTTGACATGGCACTTGACAGGGTTGAAAGATATGAGAAAATAGGGTGCTTCACCAAATTTGGGCTCATTTGAACAAACTAGCCAATGTAACTTTGGTGAACCCTAGAAATCAACAGAAACAGTTTCATCTTGATTGAGTCAAGCTAATCATCTCCCCTTGATGCACCACTTGGTGTAGCATCATCATTTGGGGTATTGATCATGCCCACAAAGTTTGAAGCTCTAGATAAAAAGTTGGTAATGTAAAGTTATTCAAATTTGCATTTGAACAGAAAGGGTTTTGAGGTGATCTGATCAAGTTGCTCTATTTCAAATCTTGTGCCATTAGGTCTAGATGCCTTATTAGGTCATTCTAGCATGTGCACCAAGTTTGAGAGCATTTGGACAAATTTGGCAATGTAAAGTTGCTCAAGCTTCAAATATGGACAGAATGGTTATGAAGGGGTTTGAGGAGGTTTTCTTGCTTCCCAAGGCATGGGACTTGGCAAGATCATCAAATATGTCATATATGACATGATAGAATTTGCCTGGAATTTTTGGAGAAAGTTTCCTTTGTAAATATTTCAAAAGCTTGAAATATCCAGAAAGGGTTTTAGAGGATTTAGCCCATTATTTTGAACATGACCAAGTGTTGAAACTCTTATATATGGACAATATATGTCCTATGAGTCTATCTGAATTTTGGCAAATATTTTTGAAACAGTTAAATAATTTTCCCCTATTAAAGACCATTTCTGGCCTTAAGAAAAAGCTTTTAAATAGAATAGGAAAATAACTTTTAAAATTATACCTTTGTGGTTTCTGGGAGTCCTATGACTACTAGGTCTCAAATAAACCTTTTGAAATAATTTTCACACCCTAAATCAAGTACTTGCAGTGCAAATCTCAATTCAGGGGTTTTTGGAAAACTAAATTTATAAAAATACTTTTTGGCCAAATTAATTTTGTAAGAAAATACTATACTGTTATATAACACTTGGCATGATCATTGGGCAGAAGTTTTGAGTGTGGAGATGAAATCTACAAGAGATCATAGTTGACTTTAATGAGCACATGAAAAAGCAAATGAAGAAAACTCAATTCAAGTAAAAAGCCAAATGATGCTAAAAAAATTTTTGCTGGTCCAAATTTTCATGCTTCAAAGTTACAAATAACATGTTACAAAATGCAGGGTGTGACACATATTCATAGTGTGAATGCCAAAAGATGTAAGGTTGATAATGATAGTCCCATATACTTGTGGCATTGCCGGCTTGGTCATATTGGTGTCAAACGTATGAAGAAGCTCTATGCAGATGGACTTTTAGAGTCTCTTGATTATGAATCATTTGACACGTGCAAACCATGCCTCTTGGGCAAGATGACCAAAACTCCGTTCTCCGGAACAATGGAGCGAGTGACCAACTTATTGGAAATCATACATACAGATGTGTGCGGTCCAATGACTGTTGAAGCTCGCGGAGGCTATCGTTATGTTCTCACCCTCATAGATGACTTAGGTAGATATGGGTATGTCTACTTAATGAAACACAAGTCCGAGACCTTTGAAAAGTTCAAGGAATTTCATAATGAGGTTGAGAATCAACGTGACAGAAAAATAAAGTTCTTACGATCGGATCATGGAGGAGAATATTTAAGTCATGAATTTGGCACACACCTAAGGAACTGTGGAATTGTTTCACAATTGACACCGCCTGGAACACCTCAGCGTAATGGTGTGTCCGAACATCATAATCATACTCTGTTGGACATGGTGCGATCTATGATGTCTCTTACCGACTTACCGCTATCTTTTTGGGGTTATGCTTTAGAGACTGCCGCATTCACTTTAAATAGGGCTCCGTCTAAATCCATTGAGACGACACCGTATGAACTTTGGTTTGGCAAGAAACCTAAGCTGTCATTTCTGAAAGTTTGGGGTTGCGATGCTTATGTCAAGAAACTTCAACCTGAAAAGCTCGAACCCAAATAGGAAAAATGCGTCTTCATAGGATACCCTAAGGAAACTATTGGGTATACCTTCTACCTCAGATCCGAAGGCAAGGTCTTCGTTGCCAAGAATGGATCCTTTCTGGAGAAAGAGTTTCTCTCGAAAGAAGTGAGTGGGAGGAAAGTGGAACTTGATGAGGTGACAGTCACCCCTTCTGAACCGGAAAGTAGCGTAGTGCAGGAAGATGTTCCTGTGGTGCCTGCACCGACTAGGGAGGAAGTTAATGACAATGATCATGAAGCTTCAGATCAAGTTACTACTGAACTTCGTAGGTCCACAAGGACACGTTCCGTACCAGAGTGGTACGGCAACCCTGTCGTGGAAATCATGTTGTTAGACAACGGTGAACCTTCGAACTATGAAGAAGCGATGGCGGGCCCAGATTCCAACAAATGGCTTGAAGCCATGAAATCCGAGATAGGATCCATGTATGAAAACAAAGTATGGACTTTGGTTGACTTTCCCGATGATCGGCATGCCATAGAAAATAAATGGATCTTTAAGAAGAAGACTGACGCGGATGGTAATGTGACCGTCTATAAGGCTCGGCTTGTCGCTAAAGGTTATCGACAAGTTCAAGGGATTGACTACGACGAGACTTTCTTTCCCGTAGCGATGTTGAATTTCGTCCGAATCATGTTAACAATTGCCGCATTCTATGATTATGATATATGGCAAATGGATGTCAAAACAGCATTACTCAATGGCTTCCTCAAGGAAGAACTGTATATGATGCAGCCGGAAGGTTTTGTCGATCCTGAGAATGCTAACAAGGTATACAAGCTCCAGCGCTCAATTTATGGGCTGGTGCAAGCATCTCGGAGTTGGAACATTCGCTTTAATGATGTGATCAAAGTGTTTGGGTTTATACAGACTTGCGGAGAAGCCTCTATATACCGGAAAGTGAGTGGGAGCTCTGTAGCATTTCTCATATTGTATGTGGATGATATATTGCTGATGGGAAATGATGTAGAATTCTTGGAAAGCATAAAGGCCTACTTGAATAAGAGTTTTTCAATGAAGGACCTTGGAAAAGCTGCTTACATATTAGGCATCAAGATCTATAGAGATAGATCGAGACGCCTCATTGGTCTTTCATAAAGTACATACCTTGACAAGATATTGAAGAAGTTCAATATGGATCAGTCCAAGAAAGGGTTCTTGCTTGTATTGCAAGGTATGAGATTGAGCACTGCTCAATCCCCGACCACGGCAGAAGATAGAGAAAAGATGAGTGTCATCCCCTATGCCTCAGCCATAGGTTCTATTATGTATGCCATGCTGTGTACCAGACCTGATGTGAACCTTGCCATAAGTTTGGTGGGAAGGTACCAAAGTGATCCCGGTATGGAACACTAGACAGCGGTCAAGAACATCCTGAAGTACCTGAAAAGGACTAAGGATATGTTTCTTGTTTATGGAGGTGACGAAGAGCTCGTCTTAAAGGGTTACGTCGATTGTAGCTTCGACACAGCTCTGGATGACACCAAGTCACAAACCGGATACGTGTATATTTTGAATGGTGGGGCAGTCAGCTGGTGCAGTTGCAAGAAAAGCGTCGTGGCGCATTCTACATGTGAAGCGAGTACATAGCTGCTTGCGAAGCAGCGCAGGAAGGAGTCTGGATGAAGGAGTTCATCACCGACCTAGGATTATTCCAGGTGCGTCGGGCCAAATGACTCTCTTCTCTGACAACACTGGAGCTATTGCCATTGCCAAGGAGCCCAGGTTTCACAAGAAGACCAAGCACATCAAGCGCCGTTTCAACTCCATCCGGAATTATGTTCAAGATGGAGACATAGATATTTTTAAAGTACATACGGATCTAAATGTTGCAGATCCGTTGACTAAACCTCTTCCACGAGCAAAACATGATCAACACCAGAACTCTATGGGTGTTCGATTCACCACAATGTAACTATATTACTGACTCTAGTGCAAGTGGGAGACTGTTGGAAATATGCCCTAGAGGCAATAATAAAGTGGTTATTATTATATTTCCTTGTTCATTATAATTATCTATTATTCATGCTTGAATTGTATTATCCAGAAACAATGATACACGTGTGAATACATAGACCACAACGTGTCCCTAGTAAGCCTCTAGTTACTGGCTCGTTGAACAACAGATGGTTACGGTTTCCTGACCATGGACATTGGATGTCATTGATAACGGGACCACATCATTAGGAGAATGATGTGATGGACAAGACCCAATCCTAAGCCTAGCACAAGATCGTGTAGTTCGTAATGCTAACGCATTTTCAATGTCAAGTATCCTTTCCTTAGACCATGAGGTTGTGCAACTCCCGGATATCGTAGGAATACTTTTGGTGTGCCAAACGTCACAACGTAACTGGGTGGCTATAAAGGTACACTACGGGTATCTCTGAAAGTGTCTGTTGAGTTCGCACGAACCGAGACTGGGATTTGTCACTCCGTATGACGGAGAGGTATCTCTGGGCCAACTTGGTAAGACATCATCATAATGAGCTCACTGTGACTAAGGGGTTGGTCACGGGATGATGTATTACAGAACGAGTAATGACACTTGTCATGACGAGATTGAACAAGGTATCGGTATACCGACGATCGAATCTCGGGCAAGTACTAAACCGATAGACAAAGGGAATTGCATACGGGATTTATTGAATCCTTGACATCGTGATTCATCCGATGAGATGATCGAGGAGCATGTGGGATCCAACATGGGTATCCAGATCCCGCTGTTGGTTATTGACCGGAGAGTCGTCTTGGTCATGTCTACGTGTCTCCCGAACCCGTAGGGTCTACACACTTAAGGTTCGGTGACGCTAGGGTTGTAGAGATATATGTATGCAGTAACCCGAAAGTTGTTCGGAGTCCCGGATGAGATCCCGGACGTCACGAGGAGTTTCGGAATGGTCCGGAGGTAAATATTTATATATAGGAAGTCCGTTTTCGGCCATCGGGAGAGTTTCGGGGGTCACCGGTATTGCACCGGGACCACCGGAAGGGTCCCTGGGGTCCATCGGGTGGGGCCACCTATCCCGGAGGACCCCGTGGGCTGAAAGGGGAAGGATACCAGCCCATAGTGGGCTGGTGCGCCCCCCTTGGGCCTCCCCTTGTGCCTAGGGTTAGAAACCCTAGGGGTGGTGGGCGCCCCACCTGCTTGGGGGGCAAGTCCCCCCCTCTGGCCGCCCCCCCCTAGGAGATTGGATCTCCTAGGGCCGGCACCCCCCCAGGGCCCCTATATATAGTGGGGGGAGGGAGGCCAGACGCACCCATGCCCTGGCACCTCCCTCTCTCTCCCGCGACACACCCTCCTCCTCAAGTGCTGCTTGGCGAAGCCCTGCTGGATTACCGCTATATCCACCACCACGCCGTCGTGCTGCTGGATCTCCATCAACCTCTCCTCCCCCCTTTCAGGATCAAGAAGGAGGAGACATCGCTGCTCCGTACGTAAGTTGAATGCGGGGGGGCCGGCCATTCGACGCTAGGATCATCGGTTATTTGGATCACGACGAGTACGACTCCATCATCCACATTCTCTTGAATGCTTTCGCTCGCGATCTACAAGGGTATGTAGATGCACTCCCCTCTCCCTCATTGCTAGATGACTCCATAGATTGATCTTGGGGAAGCGTATAATTTTTTTGATTTATGCTACGTTCCCCAACACTTCGGGTCCATAGCTAGTATCTAGATGGCTTCTTCTCTCTCTTTGGATCTCAATACAAAGTTCTCCTCGGTCTTCGAGGAGATCTATTCGATGTAATCTCTTTTTGCGGTGTGTTTGTCGAGATCTGATGAATTGTAGGTTTATGATCAAGATTATCTATGAGAAATATTTGGTTCTTCTCTGAACTCTTTATGTATGATTATAATATCCTTGCAAGTCTCTTCGAATTATTGGTTTGGTTTGGCCTACTAGATCTATAGTTCTTGCAATGGGAGAAGTGCTTGGCTTTGGGTTCAATCTTGCGGTGTCCTTTCCCAGTGACAGTAGGGGCATTAAGGCACTTATTGTATTGTTGCCATCGAGGATAAAATGATGGGGTTTATATCACTAAGTTTGAGTTTATCCCTATACATCATCTCATCTTGCCTAAGGTGTTACTCTGTTCTTATGAACTCAATACACTAGATGCATGCTGGATAGCGGTCGATGTGTGGAGTAATAGTAGTAGATGCAGAATCGTTTTGGTCTACTTGTATCGGACGTGATGCCTATATATAATGATCATGCCTATATAGTCTCATAATTATTCGCTTTTCTATCAATTGCTCAACAGTAATTTGTTTACCTACCGTAGAATATTGCTATAATGAGAGAAGCCACTAGAGAACACTATGGCCCCCGGGTCTATTCTCAACATATCAATCTACAATCTACTTTACTTTTCCCCTTTTACTTTCTGTTATTATAATAAAAAATAAAAAAAATATCAAACTATCATCTCTATCAGATCTCACTTTCGTAAGTGACAGTAAAGGGATTGACAACCCCTTATTGCGTTGGCTGCGAAGTTCTTATTTGTTTGTGAAGGTGTGAGGAACTCGTGCATGGTCTCCTACTGGATTGATACCATGGTTCTCAAAAACTGAGGGAAATACTTACGCTACTATGCTGCATCACCCTATCCTCTTCGAGGGAATACAACGCAAGCTCGAGAAGTAGCAAGAAGAATTTCTGGCGCCGTTGCCGGGGAGGCTTACGCAAAATTCATATACCAAGTACCTATCACAGACCCTTATACTTCACATTAAATTTTTTGCCTTTCTTTTTCCTCTCCCCCACTTGACCCTTGCCGTTTTATTTGCCCTTCTTCTGCCGTGTGTTTATCGTTCGCTTTGCCCTATCGTCATGGCTAGTCCCTTATCCGCTCCTTTGCCTCCCAAGTTTGTAGTTCTTCACTTCAAGCAAAAGCAAGGAGAAAATTTAAAAGATGATTGGTTTAGGATGATGGAATCTTATCGTAAGTGCACCTTAGAGGTGAATTTTAGAATCCTGCTTCGCAATTTTTATGTTGGTTTGAATATGTCTCATACACAACTCTTGGATTGCGTTGCCAAAGGTAATTTTATCGAAATTGATCCTAGTATTGCGCATGAAATTATAGAGGGAATAGTGGGAACACTACCTCCCCAAAATAGGTCACATCCAACCCAGGAAGGGACGCAAGTTTTTGAGAAAATTTGTGAAGTAACAAAAATACTACAAAAGTTTCTTGAACCTCTTAAGAGTGTTAGTGGAAATCTCCACCGCATGAATATGTTGATTACCCTTTGTAATAAGCGGTTGGGTTCCTTAGATCTAAATATTTCCGAATATGAAGGGAAACTTAAAGAACCTCCCGGATTCGAGGTTGGCCCCATTAAAAGGGTGAAGAGCAAAGATGGCATTCCCTAGATCTATCCATGTATAGTGCCTAGCTTGGGGCGTAAAACGATATCGCTTGTTGGAAGGCAACCCAATTTTATATTTTTTGTTTTTGCTTGTGTTTAGGAATAAATATTGCATTTAGCTTCTGTTTAGATGTGGTTTTGTGTTTTGTTTAGTGTTTGTGCCAAGTAGAACCTTTGGGAAGACTTGTGTGAAGTTCATGTGATCTTGCTGTGAAAAACAGAATCGTTAGCACTCGCTAGAATGGTCACCAGATTTTACTGGAGCGTGATATTTAGTTGTTTCTTTTTGCAGATGATTAATAGAAAAATTCCTCACGTTTACCAATTTAGTTTGAATTTTTTGGAGTTATAGAAGTATGCGAAAACTGCAGATTACTACAAACTATTCTGTTCTTGACAGATTCTGTTTTTCGTGTGTTGTTTGCTTATTCCAATGCATCTATGAGTAGTATTGGGAAGTATGAACCATAGAGAAATTGGAATAAAGTAGATTTAACACCAATATAAACAAACAATGAATTAATTGCAGTACCTTTGAGTAGTGGTTTGCTTTCTTATACTAACGGAGCTCACGAGATTTTTGTCTATGTTTTGTGTTGCGAAGTTTTCAAGTTTTGAGTATTGCTTTGATGGACTATGGAACAAAGAGTGGCAAGATCCTAAGCTTGGGGATGCCCATGGCACCCCAAGGTAAAATTCAAGGACACCAAAAAGCCTTAGCTTGGGGATGCCCCGGGAAGGCATCCCCTCTTTCGTCTTCATCCATCGGTAACTATACTCGGAGTTATATTTTTATTCACCACATGATATGTGTTTTACTTGGAGCATCTTGTATAATTTGAGTGTTTTCTTGTTAGTTTACCACAATTATCCTTGCTGGACACACCTATTTGAGAGAGTTAAATATGGCCTAGAAATTGTTAGAACACTCTATGTGCTTCACTTATATCTTTTGAGTTGAATAGTTTTTGCTCTAGTGCTTCACTTATATCTTTTAGAGCACGGTGGTGATAATATTTTGAAGAAATTGTTGAACTCTCATGCTTCACTTATATCCATTTGAGAGTCTATTAAAACACCATGGTAATTTGCTTAGGTTATAAAACTAGTCTTCACATGATAGACATCCAATATCAATGTAGTAAAAACTTTCACACTAAGTGCATTGAATATGATGAGAAGTTGGATGCTTGATAATTGTTTTGTGATATGAGGATAGTGATATTAGAGTCATGCTAATGGATTTATTATGAAATTGAGAAATTATTGCGTTAATGTTAGTGATTCCCGTAGCATGCACGTATGGTGAACCGCTATGTGACGAAGTTAGAGCATGAGGTATTTGTAAAGTGTCAACCTTTGTGTGGAGGTCGGGGGCGCGCGTTGATTGCTTTGTTTTGATGACTCGTAGATTTTTGCAATAAGTATATGAGTTCTTTATGACTAATGTTGAGTCCATGGATTATACGCACTATCACCCTTCCACCGTTGCTAGCCTCTCTTGTATCGCGCAACTTTCGCCGATACCATACACCCACTATATATCCTTCCTCAAAACAGCCACCATATATATTCCTCAAAACAGCCACCATACCTACCTATCATGGCATTTCCATAGCCATTCTGAGATATATTGCCATAAAACTTTCCACCGTTTCGTTCATATGACACGCTTCATATTGTCTTATTGCCATGCATGATCATGTAGTTGACATCCTATTTGTGGCA
The DNA here is from genome assembly GCA_902687465.1 of Secale cereale. Taxonomy (NCBI): domain Eukaryota; kingdom Viridiplantae; phylum Streptophyta; class Magnoliopsida; order Poales; family Poaceae; genus Secale; species Secale cereale. The sequence continues at coordinate 354,714,244 of LR738711.1, forward strand.
AAGCCACCGTGCATAATTTTTCATACATGTCACACATGATTCATTCAACATCCCGGTACAGCGGTAGAGGCATTCATATAGAGTCATACTTTGTTCTAGTATCGAGTTGTAATATCAAGTTGTAATTAAAGTGTGATGATCATAATTATTAGAGCATTGTCCCATGTGAGGAAAGGCTAAATCAATAAAACCCCTCCAGAAAAAAGAGAAAGGCCAAAGAAAAAAAAGGAACGGCCCAAGAAAAAAATAAAAAGAAAAAGAAAAATAAAAGAAAAAGGGACAATTGCTACTATCTTTTCCACACTTGTGCTTCAAAGTAGCACCATGTTCTTCATGATAAAGTGTCTCATGCTTAGTCACTTTCATATAATAGCGGGAATTTTCATTATAGAACCTGTCTTGTATATTCTAACGATGGGCTTCCTCAAATGCCCTAGGTCTTCATGAGCAAGAAAGTTGGATGCACACCCACTAGTTTGTTTTGTTGAACTTTCATACATTATTTAGCTCTAGTGCATCCGTTAAATGGCAATCCCTACTCACTCACATTGATATCTATTGATGGGCATCTCCATAGCCCGTTGATATGCCTAGTCGATGTGAGACTATCTCCCTCCTTTTTTGCTTCTCCACAACCACCTCCCTATTCCACCCATAGTGCTATGTCCATGGCTCACGCTCATGTATTGCGTGAAAGTTGAAAGGTTTGAAAGAATAGAGTATGAAAACAAGTGCTTGGCTGAAATCGGGGTTGAGCATGATATAAATATTTTGTGTGATGAAGAGGGAGCATAGCCAGACTATATGATTTTGTAGGGATAACTTTCTTTAGCAATAAATCACTCAAAAAATACTATGATCTATTTAGTATTGGACACATGTTTTAAGGTTTATGGAACAAAGAGTTGATATACTGAAATATATCCTGCAAAACTCATATACCAAGTTATTTAGTAGCAAGAGTTGCCGTGGAATTTATGGTTTGTTACTGAACTTATAGGTAACAGACAAGCATTGATGTAAGTATCTATAAAAGGGTGATATCTATGGATATCTATTACTAAAGCTTGCGTAATAATATTCCACTTTCGAAAACTATACTTTTAGTTTTGTTAACGGATGCACTAGAGCTAAATAGTAATAAAGTTGCACCATTGCATAACTTAGACAAAAAAATTCTCTTATGATCTTGTAGAAAATTCTAAGTGACAAGCAACGTATCTGCAAACCAGGTGGATCAAAATTCCTACACTTGTTGACCTTTCCTACACTGTTGCTCCAGTTCATTTTCTTATTATGGGAATCTTTCGGGCGCAGTTGCCGGGGAGTGAAGCGCCTTTGGTAAGGAAAATTTTATATAGTGTGTTTAAAATTTATTGTCACTTGTTACTATGGCTTAAAATCCTTTGAGGGGCTTGTTCGGGGTATCTTCACACTGACGAGAAGAGCAAAGATTTGCTCCTCAACCTACTACACCTACTGAAAATGATTGCTTTGAGATTCCTTCGGGTATGATAGAGAAACTGCTTGAAAATCCTTTTACAGGAGACGGAACACTGCATCCCGACTTACACCTAATCTATGTGGATGAAGTTTGTAGATTATTTAAACTTGCAGGTATGCCCGAGGATGTTATCAAGAAGAAGGTCTTCCCTTTATCTTTGAAGGGAGATGCATTGACATGGCTTAGGCTATGTGATGATATTGGATCATGGAACTATAATCGTCTAAAGTTGGAATTTCATCAGAAGTTCTACCCTATGCACCAGGTTCATCGTGATCGTAATTATATTTATAATTTCTAGCCTCGCGATGGAGAAAGCTTGGGGGAGGCTTAAGTAAATGTTATATTCATGCCCCAATCATGAGCTCTCAATAAAAATGATCATTCAAAATTTATATGGTTGGCTTTCTCTCAATAATCGCACCATGCTCGATAATTCTTGTTCTAACTCTTTTATGATGAAGATTGTTGAATTCAAATGGGATTTATTGGAAGGAATTAAACACAACTCCGAAGATTGGGATCTCGATGAATGTAAGGAGTCAGGTATGACCCCTAAGTTTGATTGTGTCAAAGCTTTTATGGATACCGATGTTTTACGTGACTTCAGCACTAAATATGGACTTGACTCTGAGATAGTAGCTTCTTTCTGTGAATCTTTTGCTACTCATGTTGATCTCCCCAAGGAGAAGTGGTTTAAATACCATCCACCAATTGAAGTAAAAGTAGTTGAACCTGTTAAAGTTGAAGAAAAGACTATCACTTATAATGTTGATCCTATTATTCCTACTACTTATATTGAGAAACCACCTTTCCCTGATAGGATAAAGGATCACGCTCAAGCTTCAACTGTAGTTCGTAAGAGTAATACTAGAACACCTACACCCTTGAGAAAATTAAAGTTGAACCTAGTGTTGCTATGGTTAAAGATCTCTTGGTAGAAGATTTAGATGGACATGTTATTTACCTCCAAGAAGAGTGTGCTAGAATAGCCAAACCCAATGCTAGGAATAAACATAGACCTATTGTAGGCTTGCATGTTATCTCTGTCAAGATAGGAGATCATTGTTATCATGGTTTATGTTACGCGGGTGCTAGTGCGAGTATTATCCCTCATACCTTATATCAAGAAATCATACATGACATTGCACCTGTTGAGCTAGAAGGGATTGATGTCACTATTAAGCTAGCCAATAGAGATACTATTTCACCAGTTGGGATTGTTAGAGATGTTGAAGTATTGTGTGGGAAGGTTAAATACCCTGCTTATTTTCTTGTTCTTAGTTCCCTACAAGATGAATTATGTCCCATTATATTTGGTAGACCCTTCTTGAATATTGTTAAAGCCAAGATAGACTATGTGAAAGATATTGTTACTGTTGGATTAGGGGATATGTCTCATGATTTTAACTTTGCTAAATTTCGTAGACAACCCCTTGATAAAGAACTACCTAGTAAGGATGAAATTACTGGTCTTGCTTCTATTGCTGTGCCTCCTAATGATCCTTTAGAACAATACTTGCTCGACCATGAAAATGATATGCATATGAATGAGAGAAGAGAAATAGATGAAATATTCTTTAAACAGGGACCCGTATTGAAAAACAACTTGCGTCTTAAAATCCTAGGGGAACGTCCTCCACCCAAGGGTGATCCCGTGTTTGAACTTAAACCTTTACCTGATAATCCTAAGTATGTTTATCTTGATGAAAAGAAGATATATCCTATTATTATTAGTGCTAACCTTTCAAAGAAGGAAGAAGAAAAACTATTGAAAACTCTGAAGAAGCACAGATAAAATTGGAAGAAAATGCTAAACCGGTTATTGATCATCAGCGATGGTTAAATCCTAAGATGAAAGAAGTGGTAAGGAAGGAAATACTAAAGCTTCTAGAGGCAGGTATTATATATCCAGTTGCTCATAGCCAGTGGGTAAGTCATGTCCATTGTTTCATCAAGAAGGGAGGTATGACTGTCGTTCCTAATGATAAAGATGATTTGATCCCGCATAGAATAGTTACAGGTTATAGGATGGTAATTGATTTCGTAAGTTAAATAAAGCTACTAAGAAAGATCATTACCCCTTTCCTTTTATCGATCAAATGCTCGAAAGCCTATCCAAACATACTTACTTTTGCTTTCTAGATGGTTATTCTAGTTTCTCTCAAATACTTGTGTCAAAAGGGGATCAAGAAAAGACTACTTTTACTTTTCTTTTGGTACCTTTGCTTATAGATGTATGCCTTTTGGTTTATGTAATGCACCTACTACCTTTCAAAGATGCTTGATGGCTATATTCTCTGATTTTTGTGAAAATATTGTTGAGGTGTTCATGGATGATTTCTCCGTTTACGGAACTTCTTTTGATGATTGCTTAAGCAACCTTGATCAATTTTTGCAGAGATGTGAAGACACTAATCTTGTTTTGAATTGGGAGAAGTGCCACTTTATGGTTAATGACGGCATTGACTTGGGACAAAAAATTTCTGAAAGAGGTGTTGAAGTTGACAAAGCTAAAGTTGATGCTATTGAAAAGATGCCATGCCCCAAGGATATCAAAGGTATACGAAGTTTCCTCGGTCATGCTAGGATTTGTAGGAGGTTCATTAAGGACTTTTCCAAAATTTCGAGGCCTCTGACTAATCTCTTAAAAAAGATATTCCTTTTGTCTTTGATGATGATTGTCTAGAAGCATTTTGAAATAGTGAAGAAAGCATTGATCTCTGCACCTATTGTTCAGCCTCCTGACTGGAATTTACCTTTTGAGATTATGTGCGATGCTAGTGATTATGATCTAGGTAATGTTCTAGGGCAAAGAGTTGATAAGAAATTAAATGTTATCCAATATGCTAGTAAAACTCTAGATAGTGCCCAGAGAAATTATGCTACTACTGAGAAAGAATTTTAAGCAGCTGTATTTGCCTGTGATAAGTTTATACCCTATATCGTTGATTCTAGTGTAACTATTCACACTGATCATGCTGCTATCAAATACCTTATGGAAAAGAAGGATGCTAAACCTAGACTTATTAGATGGGTTGTCTTGCTACAAGAATTTGATTCGCATATTATTGATAGGAAGGTAGCTGAGAACCCCGTTGCAGATAACTTGTATAGGTTAGAGAATATACTTGATGTCCCACAACCTATTGATGATATCTTTCCTGATGAACAATTAGCTATCATAAATACTTCTCGTACTGCTCCATGGTATGCTGATTATGCTAATTATATTGTTGCTAAGTTTATACCTCCTAGCTTCACATACCAGCAAAAGAAAAAGTTCTTCTATGATTTGAGACATTACTTCTGGGATGATCCACATCTTTATAAAGAAGGAGTAGATTGTATTATTAGACGTTGTGTACCTGAGCATGAACATGAACATATCCTACGCAAGTGCCACTCCGAAGCTTATGGAGGACACCACGCGGGAGATAGAACTGCACACAAGGTATTGCAATCCGGTTTTTATTGGCCTACTCTCTTCAAGGATGCACGTAAGTTTATCTTATCATGTGATGAATGTGAAAGAATTGGTAATATCACTAGACGTCAAGAAATGCCTATGAATTATTCACTTGTTATTGAACCATTTGATGTTTGGGGCTTTGATTATATGGGACCGTGTCGGTGTACTAAGGTAGGGTACCTCAGTACCCCAACTTGTGCACGGGCAGTTGCGGCTTCCCGCGGCAGGGTTTACCACGCGCTCTCCGGAGACCTTCCTGCTCCTTACTAAACCATTCAAAAACAAAGTATGCAAGAAAGAAGATCGAGACCCCGGCAAGTGGAGCTTGCCAGGAAGGCCGTACCAGGCTCAAGACAACCTCACTAGCACAAGACCTTGGCAAGAGGAGCTTGCCAGGAAGAATAGAGGATTCCATCATAGAAGACACGCCTCGGCGCTATATGCGCCCCGGCGAGGGCCCGGGGAGCGGCAAGCTCCCGGGCCCGGCAAGATCAAGGCCCCGGCAAGGTGCTTGCCGGGAGAGTTGCGCTGTGTGCCCGCGCTCCAGCTCATCGGCCCACGCGTCGCCCTGGGGCCTATCCAGGGACGCGTGGCGGATGGCTGTGCAGCCTGGGGGACACGGTGGCACTCCACGGTGGTGGATCCATCGCCGTGGCAGACGGAGACGCAAGGGCGGGAGCTTTTGGGGTCGACGGCGACGGGCATTAAATGCCCTTGTCCCCCACTGTCAAAGTAGGTAGCGACCACTGTGCGTGCACTGTAGCTCCACTGTTCCCGCACTGTTACAACTACCACCTCTTTTACGTTTTTACCCCTTTCTCCTACGTTGACACCTGTCGGTGACCCCTTGTACTATAAAAGGAGGCCCATGCACAACGTGGAGGGGGTTCGGAACCTAGATCACTCATACGCTCGGTGTAGCTACTTCTTCAAGCTCCCGAGCTCTCTAACTCAATACACAACTAAGCAGGAGTAGGGTTTTACGCGTCCACCGCGGCCCGAACCTGGGTAAAACTGCCCGCGTGCTCGCTACGATCTGCTCTTCGTGCTCCCTCCGCCCTCGTACCGCACAGACAAGGGGCTCCGGTCCCATAGGTGTTCGTGGCGGACAGTTTCCCCCGACAGACCGTTTCCTGCCTCTAATGGGTACACACATATTTTAGTTGTTGTTGATTACGTTACTAAGTTGGTAGAAGCTATTCCAACTAGTAGTGCTGATCATAACACCTCTATTAAGATGCTTAAAGAAGTTATTTTCCCGAGGTTTGGAGTCCCTAGATACCTAATGATTGATGGTGGTTCACACTTTATTCTAGGTGCTTTCCGTAAGATGCTTGCAAAGTATTATGTGAACCATAGAATTGCATCCACTAATCACCCACAGACTAGTGGTCAAGTAGAACTAAGTAATAGAGAGTTGAAATTATTTTTGCACAAGTCTGGCACACAAATCTTCCCAGGATCAAAATGCTTATTAATGATTGCAAACAGGTTATTATGTACCTTGATACTCTTGAAGAGCATAGGCCTTTATATTTACCTGAAGCTAACTTCAGAAGAATTGTGAAACTCCACTTGGAAGAGGTGCTAAGACTGCAATTTATTTACTGGAAACAAAGATGCACAATCAGGAATATAAAAGTTGGGGAAGAGAACACCAAGTTTTTTCATGCCATGGCAACTGAATGATCAGGTCAAACACCATATCTAGTATTACTATGAATGATGATATAATAACTGATCATGCTACTATGTCAGCTTTATTCCTGCTAGACTTCAAGGATAGAATGGGTTGTTCCAATGATATCCGAATGGGGTTTGACCTTGCCAGTCTTCCTAAAAGAGTTGAGGGGCTTGATGATCTGACAAAGTCTTTTTCAATGGAAGAAATTGATCTGGTTATCAAGCAAATGCCACCTGATAGAGCCCCTGGGCCAGATGGTTTTACTGGTCTATTTTTAAAGAAGTGTTGGGATTTGATTAAAGAGGATTTCATGTTATTAGTGCAAGAATTCTATGATGGATCCTTGGACTTGGAATGTATAAACACATCTTTGATCACTCTGATACCTAAGAAAATCAGTCCTGAGAGTTTAAATGATTATAGGCCAATTTCCCTCACCAACACATGTTTAAAGTTTATAACCAAACTGCTAGCTAACAAGCTACAAAAAGTGATCCTTTCTTGTCTTCACAAGAATCAGTATGGGTTTTTGAAGTCCAGATCCATCCAAGATTGCTTGGCTTGGTGTTTTGAGTATATACACCAATGCCAAGCCTCTAAAAGGCCTATTGTGTTGCTAAAATTAGACTTCACCAAAGCTTTTGACACTATTGAGCATGAGGCTATCCTCAGAATACTCAGATACAAAGGTTTTAATGAGAAATGGATTTCATGGATCAGGAATATATTATCTTCTGTATCTTCCTCCATCTTACTCAATGGGGTACCAGGCAATCACTTTCATTGTAAGAGAGGGGTCAGACTGGGAGATCCCATGTCTCCTTTGCTGTTTGTGTTAGCTACTGATTTGCTACATTCTGTGATTAATGACATGTGCAGCAATGGAATTTTAACTCTGCCAATACCCACAAGCTGTCAGGACTATCCCATAGTTCAATCTGCTGATGACACTCTCATTGTCTTACGAGCAGTGGATCATCAACTCCTTGCTTTAAAGGACATGTTAGATATTTTTGCAGCATCCACTGGCTTATCTGTTAACTTTGATAAATCCATGATGGCACCTATCAATCTCTCTATTGAGGAGGGCCAACATGTTATCCAATGTTCTAGGCTGCAAACTAGGAACAATGCCTTTTACATACTTAGGACTGCCTATGGGTACCACTAAACCTTCAGTGTAGGATTTACTGCCTTTAGTGCACAGAATTGAAAGGAAGCTTTCTGCCACATCCTGCTTTCTCAATCAAGGTAGCAGACTGCAACTGTTACAGTCTGTATAATCCTCCATGCCCATTTATTTCCTTTGCACTCTAGACATTCCACCTAGTATTTTGAAACAGATTGAACGAATACAGAGGCAATGTCTTTGGAGAGGCAACTCTTTTATCTCACAGGATTAAATGTAAATACAGGGATAGTTACATGGACTGGCTAGCTAACCTTCCTTAGAAATTTTGTATAGCTAACATGTGATGTAAGTATTTCTAACAGTAGATGTCCCTAAACTTTGTATTTTCTTTCCTTTTATGCTTTCAATAAAGAGGACTGTGAGGGTTTTGCCTTGCAGTATATAGTCAAAAGAAATTAATTTTGCAAAAGATAGTTAATAGGTCTAGAAAGAATTGGTCTAAGAAACTTGATGATGCATTATGGGCCTATAGAACTGCATACAAAAATCCTATGGGTATGTCTCCATATAAGATGGTTTATGGAAAAGCTTGTCACTTACCTATTGAGCTAGAACATAAGGCATATTGGGCTATCAAAGAGCTCAATTATGATTTCAAACTTGCCAGTGAAAAGATGTTATTTGACATTAGCTCTCCTGATGAATGGAGAACGCAGGCCTATGAGAATGCCAAGCTGTTTAAAGAAAAAGTTAAAAGATGGCATGACAAAAGGATACAAAAGCGTGAGTTTAACGTAGGTGATTATGTCTTGCTATACAACTCTCGTTTAAGATTTTTTGCAGGAAAACTTCTCTCCAAGTGGGAAGGACCTTACATTATCGAGGGGGTCTATCGTTCCGGTGCCATAAAAATCAACAACTTCGAAGGCACAAATCCGAAGCTGGTGAACGGTCAAAGAATCAAACATTATATCTCAGGTAATCCTATAAATGTTGAAACCAATTTTATTGAAACCGTAACCCTAGAGGAATACATAAGGGACACTTTCCAGAACGATCCAGACTCCGAAAAGGAAGAGGTATGTGGTACGGTAAGTAAACCGACTCCAAAACAGTTCTAAAGGCAATATTCCACCGTTTTAGAATATTTAGAAAAATAGAAAAATATGTAGCAGTCCGGAAGAAACACGAGGCGTCCACGAGGGTGGAGGGCGTGCCCCCCTTTCTTGGGCGCGCCCCTTGCCTCATGGGCACCCCGTGTGCCTCCCAGACTCCGTTTTCTTGTGGGTTCATCCTTTTGGTCGGTAAAAATTCATTATATATACTACCGAAGGTTTTGACTTCTGGATCACGCAAAAATCCTCTATTCTTGTTTCGAGTTGTTTTCTGCTAGGGTTTGCGAAGCCAGGCACCATGTCGTCTCCCTCCTCCAACAAAGAAGGCAACGATACTAGGATAATGAAGATAGATCTGAAGAGGGAAGGACCCGAGAGACCCACAAGGAGAAGAAGATCAAGAAGCAGGTGGAAGATCCGGCTCGGACATCGGGAGAAGAAGACACCCTTCAATATCTTCCCAATCTCTTTACCTCAACTGAGATTGAAGCTTTCAGGATGATTGAGTTAGCTCAAATTAGAAACAAGCATCTCACAAGTGAAAATATTTTGTTGAAGGATTACGTAGCTGCACTCAAATGTATTATCTGCAAGCTAGAGGATCTCCTATGCTCGATATATGATGATCCGACGTCACTACTTACAACTCCTACCGCACCACCCCCGAAGAAGGAGACATAATCATATGGGTATGGGCACTTCCCTTGGCAACTGCCAAGCTTGGGGGAGTGACCCCGGTATCGTATCACCATCACTCCTACCTTTACCGTTTTCCTTAGTTCGTTCCTTTTGGTAGTATCATGATCTAGTAGAATAAAGTTAGCATGATCTAGTAGTGAGATTTTTCCTTATGATCTTTACCCATTGTAATCGAGTCCGTGAGCTATATAATAAAGATTAGTGTTGAGTCAAGGGCTTGATTTCCTTACTTTGCTCATGATAAAAAGAAAGAATCCCTAAAGAGTATCCAAGAGATCATATTGATCTTATGGGAACTAATGACTTCACATATAAGAGTATGATAAATAAAAGTTGTTGAGAGTTGACAAACAAAGTTTTGGTCGTCGTTGGAATTAATAGGAAGTAATAAAAGTAGAGAGGCTTCACATGCAAATATACTATATTGGACATCTTTTATGATTGTGAGCACTCATTAAAGTATGACATGCTAAAGAGTTGATGTTGGGCAAGGACGATAACATAATGGGTTATGTTTTCTTATATCCGAAATAAAGTATATTGGCATGGATCATCCAACATGTTGAGCTTGCCTTTCCCCCTCATGCCAGCCAAAACACCTCGCACTAAGTAGAGATACTACTTGTGCTTCCATATATCGTTAAACCCAGTTTTGCCTTGAGAGTCCACCATACCTACCTATGAACTGAGAATGATCCTTCCAAGTAAGTTGTCATGTTGCAAACTTGCTATAATATGTATGATTTATTAGTGTGGAGGAAATTAGCTTTATACGATCTTGTGATATGGAAGTAATAAAAGCGACAGACTACATAATAAAGGTCCTTATCACAAGTGGCAATATAAAGTGACGTTCTTCAGTGCTAAGACTTTGTGCATCAACCATAAAAACACATGACAACCTCTGCTTCCCTCTTCGAAGGGCCTATCTATTATTCTTGCCTTATAAGAGTCAAGGTGAAATTCACCTTTCCTTTTTACATTTTATCCTTTGGCAAGCACATTGTGTTGGAAAGATCCCGACATATATACCCACTTGGATGTAAGTTTCCATGATCTATTACTGTTGACATTACCCTTGAGGTAAAAGGTTGGGAGGCAACACCATAAGCCCCTATCTTTCTCTATGCCCGATTAAAACTCCATAAACATAAGTATTGCGTGAGTGTGAGCAACTGTGAAAGACTGTATGATAGTTGAGTAGGTAGGCTTGCTGAAAAGCTCTTATATTGACTATTTTCGATGTTACGATAAATTGCAATTGCTTCAAAGACCGAGATCAAAGTTTACTAGTTTTCAATGAAGTTTATAGTTCATGCTTGATATGGTGAATGAATTGTTACTCTAGCATAAGAATCATATGACATTATATATATGTTGCTGTTATAAGAATGATCATGATGCCCTCGTGTCCGTATTTTGTTTTTATCCACACCTCTATCTCTAAACATGTAAACATATTTTTCGATATCGGCTTTCGCTTGAGGACAAGCGAGGTCTAAGCTTGGGGGAGTTGATACGTCCATTGTGCATCATGTTTATATGTTGATATTTACTGCATTATGGGCTATTATTACATGTTTTGTCACAATACTTATACCTTTTCTCTCTTATTTTACAAGGTTTACATGAAGAGGGAGAATGCCGGCAGCTGGAATTCTGGGCTGGAAAAGGAGCAAAGTCTGCAAACCTATTATGCATGACTACAAAAGCCCCAAAACTCCACAGAACTCCGTTTCATAAAATATAAAAAATATCAAGCGAAAGAAGTTCACGAGGGGGGCGACCTACTATCCACGAGAGTGGGGGGCATGCCCCCTCTTAGGGCGCGCCCCCCTGTCTTGTGGGCCCATCGACGGCCCCCCGATGCCCATCTTCTCCTATATGAGGAGTTTTGACCTGAAAAAATAAGAAGGAGGCTTTCGGGACCAGAGGCCGCCGTCTCGAGGCGAAACCGAGGCGGAAACCAATCTAGGGCTCCGGTAGAGCTATTCTGCCGGGGATACTTCCCTCTGAGAGGGGGAAATCGTCACCGCCGTCATCACCAACAACTCTCCCATCTTGGGGAGGGCTATCTTTACCAACATCTTCACCAGCACCATCTCCTCTCAAACCCTAGTTCATCTCTTGTATCCAATCTTTGTACCCAAACCTCAGATTGGTACATGTGGGTTGCTAGTGGTGTTGATTACTCCTTGTAGTTGATGCTTGTTGGTTTATTTGGAGGAAGATCATATGTTCAGATCCGTTATGCATATTAATACCCCTCTGATCATGAAGAATATTATGTCTTGTGAGTAGTTACTTTTGTTCCTGAGGACACGGGAGAAGTCTTGCTATTAGTAGTCATGTGAATTTGGTCTTCATTCGATATTATGATGAGATGTATGTTGTCTCTCCTGTAGTGGTGTCACGTGAACGTCGACTACATGACACTTCACTATTATTTGGGCCTAGAGGAAGGCATTGGGAAGTAATAAGTAGATGATGGGTTGCTAGAGTGACAGAAGCTTAAACCATAGTTTATGCATTGCTTCGTAAGAGGCTGATGTGGATCCATATGTTTCAGGCTATGGTTAGGTTTACCTTAATACTTCTTTTGTAGTTGCGGATGCTTGCATTAGAGGTTAATCATAAGTGGGAGGCTTGTCCATGTAAGGACAGCACCCAAGCACCGGTCCACCCACATACCAAATTATGAAAGTACCGAACGCGAATCAGATGATCGTGATGAAAACTAGCTTGACGATAATTCCCATGTGTCCTCGGGAGTGATTTCCTTTATATAAGAGTTTGTCCAGGCTTGTCATTTGCTACAAAAAGGATTGGGCCACCTTGCTGCACCTTATTTACTTTTACCTTTTGTCACTTGCTACCAGTTACCTTATCAAAAAACTATCTGTTACCTATAATTTCAGTGCTTGCAGAAAATACCTTACTGAAAACTGCTTATCATTTCCTTCTGCTCCTCTATGGGTTCGACACTCTTACTTATCGAAAGGACTACGATAGATCCCCTACACTTGTGGGTCATCAAGACTCTTTTCTGGCTCCGATGCTGGGGAGGCTTACGCAAAAGTCATATACCAAGCACCTATCACAAACCCTTCTCCTTCGCATTACATTTTTTGCCTCTCGTTTTCCTCTCCCCCACTTCACCCTTGCCGTTTTATTTGCCCTTCTTCTGTCGTGTGTTTATCGTTCGTTTGCCTCTTGTTTGCTTGTGTGTTGCTTTCTTCCTTGTCACTATGGCTCTCCCTATTAGTGTTGACCCTCACCTCAAGAGGCTAGAGGAGATTGAAAACAATGTTAGACATTTTATGACTATACAATTTGAGCACAATGATTTTTTTCAGAAGTGAGCTTAAAGAGCGGATTTTTTTATGGAATATATGAATAAAGACCTTGATGATATGTCTAAGGAATTTTATGGTTTGAAATCTCAGTTTGTTCATCTTGAGAACTTAATAGCCCAAATTTCCGTTAAACAGTCCACCTTGATCAATAAGATGGCTGCTAAAAGAGAGAATTATATAAAAGCGTGTTCTTCTAGTTATCATGAAAATAAAGATGATGATGTGAAAGTTATTGATGTGTCTCCTATTAGATCCTTGTTTTCTAGTATTAATCCTGATGAAGATAGGATTGGAGATGATTCTACTTTAAGGTGTCCCAATGATTCGGAGTTTTTAGATCTTGATGCTAAAATTGTTAAAAGTGGGAGTTAAGAGATTAAAACCTTGCATAGTGATGAACCCACTACTTTGGATTTCAAGGGATTCAATTATGATAATTTCTCTTTGATTGGTTGTATTTCCTTGTTGCAATCCGTACTAAACTCTCTGCATGCTTATAGTCAAAATAAAGCTTTTACCAAACACATAATTGATGCTTTGATGCAATCTTATGAAGAAAACTTGAGTTAGAAGTTTCTATCCCTAGAAATCTTTATGATGAGTGGGAACCTACAATAAAAATAAAAATTAAAGATCATGAATGCTATGCTTTGTGTGATTTGGATGCAAGTGTCTCCACTATCCCAAAAACTTTGTGTGATTTGCTTGGATTCCATGAGCTCGATGATTGTTCCTTGAATTTGCATCTTGTGGATTCCACTATTAAGAAACCTATGGGAAGGATTAATGATGTTCTTATTGTTGCCAATATGAATTATGTGCCCGTAGATTTCATTGTTCTTGATATAGATTGCAATCCTTCATGTCCTATTATTCTTGGTAGACCTTTCCTTGGAATGATTGGTGCAATTATTCATATAAAGGAAGGAAATATTAGATTCCAATTTCCATTAAGGAAAGGCATGGAACACTTTCCAAAGATGGCAATACTTAGAGCTAGGGGCGTAGAACGATAGCGCTTGTTGGGAGGCAACCCAATTTTATATTTTTTTGTTTTTTCTTCTGTTTAGGAATAAATATTGCATCTAGCTTCTGCTTAGATGTGGTTTTGTGTTTTGTTTAGTGTTTGTGCCAAGTAGAACCTTTGGAAAGACTTGTGTGAAGTTTATGTGATCTTGCTATGAAAAACTGAATCGTTTGCGCTCGCTAGAATGGTCACCATATTTTACTGGAGCGTGCTATTTTGCTGATTATTTTTTCAGATGATTAATAGACAAATACCTCATGTTTACCAATTTAATTTGCATTTTTTGGAGTTACATAAGTATGAGAAAATCGCAGATTACTAGAGATTGTTCTGTTTTTGACACATTCTGTATTTCGTGTGTTGTTTGCTCATTCCAACGCATCTATGAGTAGTATTGGGAAGTATAAACCATAGAGAAATTGTAATACAGTAGGTTTAACACAATTATAAACAAAGAATGAATTCATGGCGGTACCTTTGAGTAGTGGTTTGTTTTCTTATATTAACGGAGCTCACGAGATTTTTGTCTAAGTTTTGTGTTGTGAAGTTTTCAAGTTTTGAGTATTGTTTTGATGGACTATGGAACAAAGAGTGGCAAGAGCCTAAGCTTGGGGATGCCCATGGCACCCCAAGGTAAAATTCAAGGACAACCAAAACGCTAAGCTTGGGGATGCCCTGGGAAGGCATCCCCTCTTTCGTCTTCATCCATCGGTAACTATAGTCGGAGCTATATTTTTATTCACCACATGATATGTGTTTTACTTGGATCGTCTTGTATAATTTGAGTCTTTGCTTGTTAGTTTTCCACAATTATCCTTGTTGGACACACCTATTTGAGAGAGTTAAATATGTCTTAGTAATTGTTAGAACACTCTATGTTCTTCACTTATATCTTTTGAGTTGAATAGTTTTTGCTCTAGTGCTTCACTTATATCTTTTGGAGCATGGTGGTGATAATATTTTGAAGAAATTGTTGATCTCTCATGTCTCACTTATATCCTTTTGAGAGTCTATTAAAACATCATGGTAAAATGCTTAGTCTATAAAACTAGTCTTCACATGATAGACATCCAATATCAATGTAGTAAAAACTTTAACACTAAATGCACTGAATATGATCAGAAGTTGGATGCTTGATAATTGTTTTGAGATATGAGGATAGAGATATTAGAGCCATGCTAGTGGAGTTATTATGAAATTGAGAAATGCTTATGTTAAGGTTAGTGATTCCCGTAGCAGGCAAGTATGGTGAACCGCTATGTGACGAAGTTAGAGCATGAGGTATTTGTAAAGTGCCAACCTTTGTGTGGAGGTCGGGGGCACGCGATGGTTAACTCCTACCAACCTCCCCCTAGGAGCATGCGTTGATTTCTTTGTTTTGATGACTCGTAGATTTTTGCAATAAGTATATGAGTTCTTTATGACTAATGTTGAGTCCATTGATATTACGCACTCTCACCATTCCACCATTGCTAGCCTCTCTTGTATCGCGCAACTTTCGCCGGTACCATACACCCACTATATATCCTTCCTCAAAACAGCCACCATATATATTCCTCAAAACAACCACCATACCTACCTATCATGGCATTTCCATAGCCATTCTGAGATATATTTCCATGCAACTTTCCACCGTTCTATTCAGATGACGCTTCATATTGTCATATTGCCATGCATGACCATGTAGTTGACATCGTATTTGTGGCAAAGTTACCATGCATAATTATTCATACATGTCACTCTTGATTCATTGCACATCTCGGTACACCGCCGGAGGCATTCATATAGAGTCATACTTTGTTCTAGTATCGAGTTGTAAGATCGAGTTGTAATGAAAGTGTGATGATCATCATTATTAGAGCATTGTCCCATGTGCGGAAAGGATAAATCAATAAAGCCCCTCCAAAAGAAAAGAAAAAGAGAAAGGCCAAAGAACTTGGCTTGTATAGAGAGTCTCATGCTTAGTCACTTTCATATACTAGTGGGAATTTTCATTATAGAATTTGGCTCGTATATTCCAACGATGGGCTTCCTCAAATTCCCTAGGTCTTTATGAGCAAGCAAGTTGGATGCACACCCACAAGTTTCTTCTGTTGATCTTTCGTACATTATTTAGCTCTAGTGCATCCGTTGCATGGCAATCCCTACTCACTCACATTGATATCTATTGATGGGAATCTCCAAAGCATGTTGATACGCCTAGTCGATGTGAGACTATCTCCCTCCTTTTTGTCTTCTCCACAAGCACCTCTCTATTCCACCCATAGTGCTATGTCCATGGCTCATGCTCATGTATTGCATGAAAGTTGAAAGGTTTGAAAGAATAGAGTATGAAAACAAGTGCTTAGCTGAAATCGGGGTTGTGCATGATATGAATATTTTGTGTGATGAAGAGGGAGCATAGCCAGACTATATGATTTTGTAGGGATAACTTTCTTTAGCCATAGTATTTTGAGAAGACATGATTGCTTTGTTAGTATGCTTGAAGTATTTTTATGTCAATATAGACTTTTGTATTGAATCTTTTAGATCTGAACATTCATGTCACAATTAAGAGAATTACATTGAAAAACTATATTGGTTAGCATTCCACATCAAAAATTATGTTTTTATCATTTACCTACTCGAGGACGAGCAGGAATTAAGCTTGGGGATGCTTGATACGTCTCCAACGTATCTATAATTTTTTATTGTTCCATGCTATTATTTATGATGTTTTGGAGTTTAATGGGCTTTGTCATACACTTTTATATTATTTTTGGGACTAACCTACTAACCCAAAGGCCCAGTCCAGATTGCTGTTTTTTGTCTACTTGAGGGTTTTACAGAAAAGGAATATCAAACGGAGTCCAAACGGAATGAAACCTTCGAGAGAGATATTTTTTGAGAAAATCACGCACGGGAGACTGGAGAACCACTGATTAGGCCATACGTGGTGCCCACGAGGGTGGGGGCACGCCCCCTGACTCGTTGGCCCACGTTTGGCTCCAGGTGCCCTCCTTCCTCCTATATATACCTATGTACCCTGAAACCATCAGAACATAAGAGAAAACCCTAATTCCACCGCCGTAACCTTCTGTTCCCGTGAGATCCCATCTTGGGGCCTGTTCCGTAGCTCCGCCGGAGGGGGGATCTTCCACGTAGTGCTTCTACATCATCATCATCGCCTCACCATGAGTTGTGAGTAGTTTACCACAGACCTTCGGTTCCATAGCTAGTATCTAGATGGCTTCTTCTCTCTCTTTGGATCTCAATACAAAGTTCTCCTCGGTTTTTGACGAGATCTATTCGATGTTATATTTTTTTGTGGTGTATTTGTCGAGATCCGATGAATTGTGGGTTTATGATCAAGATTATCGATGACAAATATTTGGTTCTTCTCTAAACTCTTTATGTATGATTATAATATCCTTGCATGTCTCTTCGAATTATTGGTTTGGTTTGGCCTACTAGATCTATAGTTCTTGCAATGGGAGAAGTGCTTGGCTTTGGGTTCAATCTTGCGGTGTCCTTTCCTAGTGACAGTAGGGGTACCAAGGCACGAATTGTATTGTTGCCATCGAGGATTAAAAGATGGGGTTTATATCACTAAGTTTGAGTTTATCCCTCTACATCATGTCATCTTGCTTAAGGCGTTACTCTGTTCTTATGAACTCAATACACTAGATGCATGCTGGATAGCGCTCGATGTGTGAAGTAATAGTAGTAGATGCAGAATCGTTTCCGTCTACTTGTGTCGGACGGGATGCCTATATATACTGATCATGCCTAGATAGTCTCATAATTATTCGCTATTCTATCAATTGCTTGATAGTAATTTGCTTACCCGTCGCAGAATATCGCTATCATGAGAGAAGCCACTAGAGAATACTATGGCCCCTGGGTCTATTCTCAACATATCAATCTACAATCTACTTTACCTTTCTGCTTTTACTTTTTGTTCTTATAATCAAAAATACCAAAAATATCAAACTATCGTCTCTATCAGATCTCACTTTCGTAAGTGACCGTAAAGGGATTGACAACCCCTTATCGCGTTGGGTGAGAAGTTCTTATTTGTTTGTGTAGGTGCGAGGGACTCGCGCGTGGTTTCCTACTGTATTGATATCTTGGTTCTCAAAAACTGATTGAAATACTTACGCTACTGTGCTGCATCACCCTTTCCTCTTCGAGGGAATACAACGCAATCTCGAGAAGTAGCAAGAAGAATTTATAAATAGAAATATATAGAAATTCTAATCCCCCAAAATAAGCTTATGTCACTCTAGCAACCCATCATCTACTTATTACTAGACTTCAAAATATTATCTCCCAAGCTTAGACCTCACTTGTCCTCAAGCGAAAGCCGATATCAAAAAATATGTCCACAGGTTTAGAGATAGAGGTGTCAATAAAAACAAAATACGGACATGAGGGCATCATGATCATTCTTATAACAACAACATATATATAATGTCATATGATTCTTATGCTAGAGTAACAATTCAGTCACAATATCAAGCATGAATCATAAACTTCATTGAACACTAACAAACTTTGATCTCGGTCATTGAAGCAATTGCAATTTATCGTAACATCGGAAAGAGTCAATATAAGAGCTTGTCAGCAAGCCTACATACTCAACAATCATATAATCTTTCACAATTGCTCACACTCATGCAATACTTATGTTTATGGAGTTTTAATCGGACACAGACAAAGATAGGGGCTTATGGTGTTGCCTCCCAACCTTATACCTCAAGGGTAATGTCAACAGTAATAGATCATGGAGACATACATCAAAGTGGGTATAAATGTCAGGATCTTTCCAACACAATGTGCTTGCCAAAGGATAAAATGTAAAAAGGAAAGATGGATTTCACATTGAATCTTATAAGGCAAGAATAATAGATAGGCCCTTCGCAGAGGGAAGGAGAGGTTGTCATGTGTTTTTATGGTTGGATGCACAAAGTCTTAGCACAGAAGAACGTCACTTTATATTGCCACTTGTGATAATTACCTTAATTATGCAGTCCATCGCTTATATTACTTCCATATCACAAGATCGTATAAAGATAATTTCCTCCACACTAATAAATCATACATATTTTAGCGAGTTTGCAACATGACAACTTACTTGGAAGGATCTTTCTCAATCCATAGGTATGTATGGTGGACTCTCAGGGCAAAACTGGGTTTAAAGATATATGGAAGAACAAGTAGTATCTCTACTTAGTGCGAGGAGTTTTGGCTAGCATGAGGGGGAAAGGCAAGTTCAACATGTTGGATGATCCATGACAATATACTTTATTTTGGATATGAGAAAACATAACCCATTATGTTGTCTTCCTTGTCCAACATCAACTCTTTAGCATGTCATACTTAAATGAGTGCTCACAATCATAAAAGATGTCCAAGATAGTATATTTGCATGTGACACCTCTCTTCTTTTATTACTTCCTATTAATTGCAACAATGACCAAAACTTTGTTTGTCAACTCTCAACAACTTTTATTTATCATACTCTTATATGTGAAGTCATTACTTCCCATAAGATCAATATGATCTCTTGGATACTCTTTAGGTTTTCTTTCTTTTTACCATGACCAAAGTGAGGAAATCAAGCCCTTGACTCAACACTAATCTTTATTATATAGCTCACAGACTCGATTACAAAGGTTAAGGATCATAAGGCAAAATCTCACAACTAGATCATGCTAACTTTATTCTACTAGATCAAGATATTACCAAAAGGAACGAACTAAGGAAAACGGTAAAGATAGGAGTGATGGTGATACGATACCGGCGTCACTCCCCCAAGCTTTGTAGTTGCCAAGGGGAGTGCCCATACCCATATGATTATGTCTCCTTCTTCGGGGGTGGTGAGGTAGGAGTTGTAAGTAGTGACGCTGGATCATCATATATCGAGCGTAGGAGATCCTCTAGCTTGCGGATAATACCTTTGAGTGCACATATGTAATCCTTCAACAAAATATTTTCACTTGTGAGATGCTTGTTTCGAATTTGAGCTAACTCAATCATCCTGAACGCTTCAATCTCAGTTGAGGTAAAGAGATTGCGAAGAGATTGAATGGTGTCTTCTTCTCCCGATGCCGGAGCCGGATCTTCCACCTCCTAGTTGATCTTCTTCTTCTTGTGGGTCTCCTCGGGTCCTTCCCTCTTCAGATCTATCTTCATTAGCCAAGCATCGTTGCATTCATTGTTGGAGGAGGGAGACGACATGGTGCCTGGCTTCACAAATCCTAGCGGAAAATAGCTCAAAACAAGAATAGAGGATTTTTGCGTGATCCAGAGGTCAAAACCTTCCGGAGTATATATAATGAATTTTTACCGACCAAAAGGAGTAACCCAGAAGAAAACAGAGTCCGGGAGGCACACAGGAGGCCCACGAGGCAGGGGGCACGCCCAGGGAAGGGGGCGCGCCCTCCGCCCTCGTGGACGCCTCGTGTCTCTTCCGGTCTGCTACATATTTTTCTATTTTTCTAAATATTCCAAAATGGAGGAAAATTGTCTTTAGAACTGTATTGGAGTCGGTTTACTTACCGTACCACATACCTCTTCCTTTGCGGAGTCTAGATCGTTCTAGAAAGTGTCCCTTATGTATTCCTCCGGGGTTACGGTTTCAATAACATTGGTTTCAACATTTATAGGATTACCTGAGATATAATGTTTGATTCTTTGCCCGTTCACCACCTTCGGATTTGTGCCTTCGAAGTTGTTGATTTTTATGGCACCGGAACGATAGACCTCCTCGATAATGTAAGGTCCTTCCCACTTGGAGAGAAGTTTTCCTGCAAAAAATCTTAACCGAGAGTTGTATAGCAAGACATAATCACCTACGTTAAACTCATGCTTTTGTATACTTTTGGCATGCCATCTTTTAATTTTTTCTTTAAATAGCTTGGCATTCTCATAAGCCTGGGTCCTCCATTCATCAAGACAACTAATGTCAAATAACCTCTTTTCACTGGCAAGTTTGAAATAATAATTGAGCTCTTTGATAACCCAATATGCCTTATGTTCTAGCTCAAGAGGTAAGTGAAAAGCTTTTCCATAAACCATCTTATATGCAGACATACCCATAGGATTTTTTTATGCAGTTCTATAGGCCCATAATGTATCATCAAGTTTCTTAGACCAATTCTTTCTATACCTATTAACTGTCTTTTGCAAAATTAATTTCAACTCTATATTACTTAGTTCTACTTGACCATTAGTCTCTGGGTGATAAGGGGATGCAATTCTATGGTTCACATCATACTTTGCAAGCATCTTACGGAAAGCACCATGAATAAAGTGTGAACCACCATCAGTCATTAGGTATCTAGGGACTCAAAACCACGGGAAAATAACTTCTTTAAGCATCTTAATAGAGGTGTTATGATCCGCACTACTAGTTGGAATAGCTTCTACCCACTTAGTAACGTAATCAACAACAACTAAAATATGTGTGTACCCATTAGAGGCAGGAAACGGCCCCATATAATCAAAGCCCCAAACATCAAATGGTTCAATAACAAGTGAATAATTCATAGGCATTTCTTGACGTCTAGTGATATTACCAATTCTTTGACATTCATGACATGATAAGATAAACTTACGGGCATCCTTGAAGAGAGTAGGCCAATAAAAACCGGATTGCAATACCTTGTGTGCAGTTCTATCTCCCGCATGGTGTCCTCCATAAGCTTCGGAGTGGCACTTGCATAGGATATGTTCATGTTCATGCTCATGTACACAACGTCTAATAATACCATCTACTCCTTCTTTATAAAGATGTGGATCATCCCAGAAGTAATGTCTCAAATCATAGAAGAACTTTTTCTTTTGCTGGTATGTGAAGCTAGAAGGTATAAACTTAGCAACAATATAATTAGCATAATCAGCATACCATGGAGCAGTACAAGAAGTATTTATGACAGCTAATTGTTCATCACGAAAGCTATCATCAATAGGTTGTGGGTCATCAATTATATTCTCTAACCTAGACAAGTTATCTGCAACGGGGTTCTCAGCTCCCTTTCTATCAATAATATGCAAATCAAATTCTTGCAGCAAGAGAACCCATCTAATAAGTCTAGGTTTAGCATCTTTCTTTTCCATAAGGTATTTGATAGAAGCATGATCAGTGTGAATAGTTACTTTAGAATCAATGATATAGGGTCTAAACTTATCACAAGCAAATACAACTGCTAAAAATTGTTTCTCAGTAGTAGCATAATTCCTCTGGGCACTATCTAGAGTTTTACTAGCATATTGGATAACATTTAATTTCTTATCAACTCTTTGCCCTAGAACAGCACCTACATCATAATCACTAGCATCACACATAATCTCAAAAGGTAAATTCTAGTCAGGAGGCTGGACAATAGGTGCAGAGATCAATGCTTTCTTAAGTATTTCAAATGCTTCTAGACAATCATCATCAAAGACAAAAGGAATATCTTTTTGTAAGAGATTAGTCAGAGGCCTGGAAATTTTTGTGAACCTCCTATAAAACCCGACATGACCGAGGAAACTTCATATACCTTTGATGTCCTTGGGGCACGGCATCTTTTCAATAGCATCAACTTTAGCTTTTTCAACTTCAATACCTCTTTCAGAAATTTTATGTCCCAAGACAATGCCTTCATTAACCATAAATTGGCACTTCTCCCAATTCAAGACAAGATTAGTGTCTTCACATCTCTACAAAACTCGGTCAAGGTTGCTTAAGCAATCATCAAAAGAAGTTCTGTAAACGCAGAAATCAACCATGACCACCTCAACAATCTTTTCACAAAAATCAGAGAATATAGCCATCATGAATATTTGAAAGGTAGCAGGTGCATTACAAAAACCAAAAGGCATACGTCTATAAGCAAAGGTATCGAAAGGACAAGTAAAAGTAGTCTTTTGTTGATCCCCTTTTGACACAGGTATTTAAGAGAAACCAGAATAACCATCTAGAAAGCAAAAGTGAGTATGTTTTGATAACCTTTCTAGCATTTGATCGATAAAAGGCAAGGCGTAATGATCTTTCTTAGTAGCTTTATTTAACTTACGGAAATCAATTACCATCGTATAACCTATAACTATTCTTTGTGGGATCAATTCATCTTTATCATTAGGAACGACAGTCATACCTCCCTTCTTAGGGACACAATGGACATGACTTACCCACTGGCTATCAGCAACTGGATAGATAACACCTGTCTCTAGAAGCTTTAGTATTTCCTTCCTTACCACTTCTTTCATCTTAGGATTTAACCATCGCTAATGATCAATAACCGGTTTAGCATTTTCTTCCAATTTTATCTTGTGTTGGCATATAGTGGAACTAATGCCCTTAGGATCATCCAGAGTATATCCAATAGCAGCATGGTGCTTCTTTAGAGATTTCAATAGTTTTTCTTCTTCATGCTCTAAAAGGTTAGCACTAACAATAACAAGATATATCTTCTTTTCATCAAGATAAACATACTTAAGATTATCAGGTAAGGGTTTAAGTTCAAACATGGGATCGCCCTTGGGTGGAGGAGGATCCCCTAGGATTTCAACAGGCAAGTTGTTTTTCAATACGGGTCCCTGTTTAAAGAATATTTCATCTATTTCCCGTCTCTCATTCATATGCATATCATTTTCATGGTCTAGCAAGTATTGCTCTAAAGGATCGTTAGGAGGCACAGCAATAGAAGCAAGACCAATAATTTCATCCTTACTAGGTAGTTCTTTATCAAGGGGTTGTCTACGGAATTTAGCAAAGTTAAAATCATGAGACATATACCCTAATCCAACAGTAATAATATATTTCACGCAGTCTATCTTGGCATTAATAGTATTCAAAAAGGGTCTACCAAGTATAATGGGACACAATTCATCTTGTGGGGAACTAAGAACAAGATAATCAATAGGGTATTTAACCTTCCCACACAAGACCTCAACATCTCTGACAATCCCAACTAGTGAAATAGTGTCTCTATTAGCTAGATTAATAGTAACATCAATCCCTTCTAACTCAACAGGTGCAATGTCATGCATAATTTCTTGATATACGGTATGAGGGATAATACTCGCACTAGCACCCACGTCACATAGACCATGATAACAATGATCTCCTATCTTAACAGAGATGACATGCAAGCCTACAATAGGTCTATGTTTATTCCTAGCATTGGGTTTGGCTATTCTAGCAGACACTTCTTGGAGGCAAATAACATGTACATCTGAATCTTCTACCAAGAGATCTTTAACCATAGCAACACTAGGTTCAACTTTAATTTGCTCAGAGGGTGTAGGTGTTCTAGTATTACTCTTACGAACTACAGTTGAAGCTTGAGCGTGATCCTTTGTCCTAACAGGGAAATGTGGTTTCTCAATATAAGCAGTAGGAATAATAGGATCAACATTATAAGTGATAGTCTTTTCTTCAGCTTCAACAGGTTCAACTACTTTTACTTCAATAGGGGGATGGTATTTATAATTTTTCTACTATTTCGGGAGAAAATTGATCCAACTTTGTATATGATTTCAGTTTAACGCCCCTAGCTAGGCATGATAATATTCAAATCAGGGTTTTGCATGATATGAATATTTTGTGTGATGAACAGGGAGCATAGCCAGACTATTTGATTTTGTAGGGATAACTTTCTTTAGCCATAGTATTTTGAGAAGACATGATTGCTTTGTTAGTATGCTTGAAGTATTATTATTTCTTATGTCAATATAGACTTTTGTCTTGAATCTTTCAGATCTGAACATTCATGCCACAATTAAGAGAATTACATTGAAAAACTATGTTGGTTAGCATTCCACATCGAAAATTCTGTTTTTATCATTTACCTCCTCGAGGACGAGCAGGAATTAAGCTTGGGGATGCTTGATAAGTCTACAACATATCTATAATTTTTTTATTGTTCCATGCTATTATTTATGATGTTTTGGATGTTTAATGGGCTTTTTCATACACTTTGATATTATTTTTGGGACTAACCTACTAACCCAAAGGCC
Organism: Secale cereale; assembly: GCA_902687465.1. Lineage (NCBI taxonomy): Eukaryota > Viridiplantae > Streptophyta > Magnoliopsida > Poales > Poaceae > Secale > Secale cereale. Next base: position 354,739,222 of record LR738711.1, read on the forward strand.
TAGTCCAGATTGCTGTTTTTTGCCTGTTTCAGGGTTTTACACAAAAGGAATATCAAACGGAGTCCAAACGGAATGAAACCTTCGGGAGAGATATTTTTGGAGAAAATCACGCACGGGAGACATGAGAACCACGGAGTAGGGCATACGTGGTGCCCATGAGGGCGGGGGGCGCCCCCCTATAGGGCACGCCCCCTGCCTCGTGGGCCCCATGTTTGGCCCTCGGTGCCCTCCTTCCTCCTATATATACCTACGTACCCCTAAACCATCAGGACAACAGAGAAAACCCTAGTTCCACCGCCGTAACCTTCTGTTCTTATGAGATCCCATCTTGGGGCCTATTCTGGAGCTCCGCCGGAGGGGGGGATCTTCATGAGTTGTGAGTAGTTTACCATAGACCTTCGGGTCCATAGCTAGTATCTAGATGGCTTCTTCACTCTCTTTGGATCTCAGTACAAAGTTCTCATCGGTCTTCGAGGAGATCTATTCGATATAATTTCTTTTTGCGGTGTGTTTGTCGAGATCCGATGAATTGTGGGTTTATGATCAAGATTATCTATGAGAAATATTTCGTTCTTCTCTGAACTCTTTATGTATGATTATAATATCCTTGGAAGTCTCTTCGAATTATTGGTTTGGTTTGGCCTACTAGATCTATAGTTCTTGCAATGGGAGAAGTGCTTGGCTTTGGGTTCAATCTTGCGGTGTCCTTTCCCAGTGACAGTAGGGGCAGCAAGGCACTTATTGTATTGTTGCCATCGAGGATAAAAAGATGGGGTTTATATCACTAAGTTTGAGTTTATCCCTCTATATCATGTCATCTTGCTTAAGGCGTTACTCTGTTCTTATGACCTCAATACACTAGATGCATGTTGGGTAGCGGTCGATGTGTAGAGTAATAGTAGTAGATGTAGAATCGTTTTGTTCTACTTGTCTCGGACGTGATGCCTATATATAATGATCATGCCTATATAGTCTCATAATTATTCGCTTTTCCATCAATTGCTCGATAGTAATTTGTTTACCCGCCGTAGAATATCGCTATCATTAGAGAAGCCACTAGAGAACACTATGGCCCCCGGGTCTATTCTCAACATGTCAATGTACAATCTACTTTACTTTTCTGATTTTACTTTCTGTTCTTGTAATAAAAAATACCAAAAATACCAAACTATCATCTCTATTAGATCTCACTTTCGTAAGTGACCGTAAAGGGATTGACAACCCCTTATCGCGTTGGCTGCGAAGTTCTTATCTGTTTGTTGAGCTGCGAGGGACTCGCGCGTGTTCTCCTACTGGATAGATACCTTGGTTCTCAAAAACCAAGGGAAATACTTACGCTATTGTGCTGCATCTCTCTTTCCTCTTCGAGGGAATACAACGCAAGCTCGAGAAGTAGCAAGAAGAAATTCTGGCGCCGTTGCTGGGGAGCATAGCTCTATTCTCTAAGTCACTTGGGATTTATATCTGTTGATCACTATGAAGAATTTGAAGGACTCAAAAACCAAGATATTACCCAAGGGGAGGTAAGGAACTGCCATCTAGCTCTGCACTTGATTCTCCTTCTATTATGGGTAAATTTGCGACACCTACTCATGCTATTGAATCTGATATGTCGTATGTTCTTGATGATGCCACTTCTACTATGTATGATGAAACTACTTCTATGCTTGATAATACTGTGCCACTAGGTGAATTTCTAGATGAACAAATTGCTAGAGTTAGGGAGAATGCAAATATTGATGATATTTATGATAGTGATGATGAAGCTTCTCCCAATAGATATGAATTGCCTGTTGTTCCTGAGGGTTATGTTATGGATGAAGAAACTGCTAGAGACTTTCTTGCTTGCAATGATAGATATGATCTTAAGAAATTATTAGCTAAGCTGGAAGAAAAGTCCTTGAATGCTAGAATGAAACATGACCATGCTTCCGCTACTTCACCTATCTGTGTCACTAATAAGGATTATGAATTCTCTGTTGATCCTGAGTTAATTACTTTGGTTGAATCTGATCCTTTCCATGGCTATGAGTCTGAAACTGTTGTGGCACATCTTACTAAGTTGAATGATATAGCCACCCTGTTCACCAATGATGAAAATATTCTTTACTACTATATCCTTAAGTTATTTCCTTTCTCGTTAAAGGGTGATGCTAAGACTTGGTTTAATTTTCTTGATCCTAGTTGTGTGTGTAGTCCCCAGGATATGATGTACTACTTCTCTACTAAATATTTTCCCGCTCATAAGAAACAAGCTGCCTTACGGGAAATATATAACTTTCTGCATATTGAAGAAGAGAGTCTCCCACAAGCTTCGGGGAGGCTTCTCCAATTACTTAATGCTTTGCCTGATCATCCTCTTGAGATGCATAATATACTTGATGTCTTTTATAATGGACTAATCGATGCTTCCGGAGACCACCTGGATAGTTGTGTTGGTTGTGTTTTCAGGGCAAGAACAGTTGATCAAGCTAAATTACTATTGTATAATATGCTGGCCAATGAAAATAATTGGACACTTCCTGAACCAGCCCCTAAGCCAACTCCAAAGAAAAGAGGTGGTCTATTCCTCAGTCCTGAAGATATGCAGGAGGCAAATAAATCTATGAAAGAAAAAGGTATTAAAGGTTAAGATGTTAAGAATTTACCACCTATTGAAGAAATACGTGGTCTTGATAACCCGACACAGGTAGTAAAGGTAAATTCTCTTTATAGATTTGATGAAGGTGATATTCCTCGTTATAAGTGTCGGGGGAAACTGTCCGCCACGAACACCTATGGGACCGGAGCCCCTTGTCTGTGCGGTACGAGGGCGGAGGGAGCACGAAGAGCAGATCGTAGCGAGCACGCGGGCAGTTTTACCCAGGTTCGGGCCGCGGTAGACGCGTAAAACCCTACTCCTGCTTGGTTGTGTATTAAGTTGGAGAGCTCGGGAGCTTGAAGAAGCAACTACACCGAGCGTATGAGTGATCTAGCTTCCGAACCCCCTCCACGTTGTGCATGGGCCTCCTTTTATAGTGCAAGGGGTCACCGACAGGTGTCAACGTAAGAGAAAGGGGTAAAAACGTAAAAGAGGTGGTAGTTGTAACAGTGCGGGAACAGTGAAGCTACAGTGCGCGAACAGTGGTCTCTACCTACTTTGACAGTGGGGGACACGGGCATTTAATGCCCGTCGCCGTCGACCCCAAAAGCTCCCGCCCTTGCGTCTCCATCTACCACGGCGATGGATCCACCACCGTGGAGTGCCACTGTGTCCCCCAGGCTGCACAGCCATCCGCCACGCGTCCCTGGATAGGCCTCAGGGCGACGCGTGGGCCGATGAGCTGGAGCGCGGGTACACAGCGCAACCCTCCCGGCAAGCACCTTGCCGGGGCCTTGATCTTGCCGGGCCCGGGAGCTTGCCGCTCCCCGGGCCCTTGCCGGGGCGCGTATAGCGCCGAGGCGTGTCTTCTATTCCTCCTGGCAAGCTCCTCTTGCCAGGGCCTTGTGCTAGTGGGGCAGTCTTGAGCCTGGTACGGCCTTCCCGGCAAGCTCCACTTGCCGGGGTCTCGATCTTCTGTCTTGCATACTTTGTTTTTGAATGGCTTAATATGGAGCAGAAAGGTCTCCGGTGAGCGCGTGGTAAACCCTGCCGCGGGAAGCTGCAACTGCCCGTGCACAAGTTGGGGTACTGAGGTACCCCTACCTTAGTACACCGACAGGAGCCCCCGGGCCTGGGCCACACACGGTGCCGAGCGCTGTTGGGCCAGGCCCAAAACAGTGCACGGGCACACGCGGCCCACGGCGTGCCGAATCCACTTCCGTATCCGCCGCATCCCCCCGTAACGGCACGCGTCGATTGCGGCGTCGTGGGATGGGACGTGCCCATGTTCCATCAATGAAAAGGGCGAAACGCCCCCCCACTCCCCCATAAAAGCAGAGGAAGCAGGAGCGGTTCCCCTCCTTGCGCTTTCATTGCTTCTTCTTCTTTCTCCAGAGATCCCTTTGCGCTCCGCCTCCACACCTCCGCAGTCGTCGTCTGCATCTCCGGCGTCGCCAGGTTCTTCGTCCCCCTCCTTCCGCCGCGTCCGCCATGGCCCCGAAGACCGACAAGGCGAAGGCGGAGAAGGCCAAGAGGGAGAAGTCGGAGCAAGCGGCGAAGCTCGCCGCGTATCGGAAGCAGAATCTCGTCTTCCCGCTGAGGCTCGGCGCGCGGGAGCTCTGGAACAAGTACTACTTGTTCTGGGCCAAGGAAACCAAGGCGCACCCCCGCACTCAAGCTTATCCGGCCGCCGCCAAGGACAACTACCCCGGCGGGTACTACTTCTTCGCAGCCTTCTTCCACTGCGGTCTTTGCCCTCCTTTCTCAAATTTCTTCTGCGACGTCATGCACACCTACGGCCTCCACCTTCTTGACTTCACCCCCAACGCCATCCTCACCATGGCGGTTTTCGCACACATGTGCGAAAACTTCATAGGGATACAGCCCAACGTAGCGCTGTTTAGGCACTTTTTCACTCCTAGAGCAGAGGCCGACGCCCCCCTCTCCGGAGGAATTTCTTGGGTTTTCCGTCTGAAAAAGAAGGGGTCCTACTTGCCGGGGGAGCTCCGCGGCAAGTGGGAGGAGTGGCGTGCGGAGTGGTGCTGGATCGTTGAGGACGAGCCGCAGCCCTTCACCGCGCCGCGCACAACGCCCATCGTGCGCGGCAGGGATTGGAGCAAGCTGGACTCGGACGACATCAAGCTCGACGTCGCCCTCGTCCGGATTCTTCGTCTTCGGACCGCCAAGCTGTCCATTGCAGAGGTGGGCGCAGATTTCCTCCGGCGCCGCATCGCCCCTCTCCAAGACAGGAAAAGGGCGGCCTGGGAGTACGGCGGCCCGGCGGATATAATGAGGCTGCGCCCCGGGCTCAACTTCAACTTCACGACGCTGGAGCTGAAGGGGATGGTCCGGGAACTCTTCAAGTATGACCCGGCACACCCTGAGTGGTTCAGGCCTCCCCGGGGAGTGGTGCCCCTCTGCAACAACACAGTCCGGGACCGTCTCTGTGCGATGATGCCCGCGTGCAATTCGCACGGCGTGGACCACACGTGGATTCCGCCCAAGCCCATCGACGTCCTCACCTTCTTCGACAACCTCGTGGAGGTGGCGAAGAACAAGAACGACCTCAAGGAGCACACGCGGGACACCACCGAGGAGGAGCTTGCCTACATAGCTTCTCGGGCTGAAGAGGCCGCTGCAGCCGCAGCGGCAGGAGATTTTGGGTACACGCCTGATGAGGCGGAGGCTGCGGACGCGTCCAGCCAGGCGGAGGAGGCGGAGATCCGCAGACTGCTGCAACTCCCTCCCGACGCGCTCGCCGGGGTCCCCTCTCTGAGGCACTCCGGGATCCACGGAATCGTGGCCGAGGCCGCGGCAATGGAGGGTGCCGCCGGAGGGAACAGAGGCGCCGCGAGGAGCGGAGGCGCCGGAGGGAGCGGAGGCGCCAAGGGAAAAGAGGCCGCAGCGCAGGGCGCTGGGCCCAGTGAGCCGGCCGGGGAGGAGGAGGAGGAGGAGGCCGAGGACTCCGACGGATCCACGGAGCTTTACGCCGACGACCTCTCCTCGTCGGAGAGCTCCCCGCCCCCGGCAAGCCCAAGGCAGTCTCCACCGAAGCGTCTCCGCAAGACGGCGACGGGAGAGAGGGCACAGGCGCCCCGGCAACAACCAGCTCGCCGGGCAGCTCCCCGGGGGAGCTAAGCTGCGCCGGGGGCGACCGGCGCACCAGTCACAGCGGAGGCGGCCTGCGCGCGGGCCACGACGGAGGCGTCCCGCAAGCAGGCGTCGAGCCGACAGGGGTCTTCTCGGAGCGGAGCAGCGGCTCCGCCCGCTCCCCGGGCTCCGGCTACCACAGGGGCTGGGTCTTCGCAGCCCCCAGCCCCCGGGATCGCCAAGCGCCCGAGGGAATCTTCATCTTCTACTCCTCGTGCCGACGCGCCCCAGGTGGAGTATGACTTCTCCGCCTTGAGCGAGGACGACGAGGAGGATCAGGAGTAAGAGTCCGAAGTCTTACACCTTCTTAAGTTTCGTCTTGATTATTGTTGATGCTGATTTTGTTTGTTGCTTTGATTTCAGGACCTTGGTTCAGCGCGTGGCGAAGAAAGCCAAGGCGCCTATGGTCGAGGTCGCGGAAGGCTCGGCCACAGCGGCAACAGGGGACGTGCCGGAGCCAAGCCTGCCGGACCCAAGCGCTGCTCCGAGGAGCAGCCCCCAGCACAGCCCCCAGCGTAAGTCTGGGGTCCATCCTTCCGCTTGTCGGGATGCGCTTAGGGATTTTGTCTTCTTTCAACATCTTGATGTTTCTTGTCTTTTCTTGTGCAGAGGTGGAGCCACAGCGGCAGGAGCGCCCGGAGACCGTCGTTGAGGAGCCGCAGGCCCCGCCGTCCCTGCCAAGGCCGAGCTCTCCGGCAAGGGAGAGTGCTCCGCCAAGGGCGGGTACTCCGCCAAGGCAGAGTACCCCGCCAAGGGCGAGCAGCCCGGCGAGGGCGGCCACTCCGCCAAGGCAGAGCTCCCCGGCGAGGGAGCCCGCCGCTGAGGACGTCCGCCAAGGTATGTCTTGTAGTTTGTCTTCTTGGCTTCGTCTCTTTTTGGATATTTGCTTGAACTTCTTTTTCTTCTTCTTCTTTTTAGATCCTCCTCCTCCCGAGCCGATGGAGACGGAAGTCATCAACATCGAGGATGAGGAGGGCGCGCAGGGCGGCGGCGGCGACGTCCCTGTGGTCGAGGACACGGCGAGAGCCGCCGAGCCGGCCGCGCAGGAGACCGCTCCGGCTGCGGACGCAGCGGCCGGGGAGGGGGACGGCGGCCGCACCGCCGACCCGGAGGCGACGGGAGCATCAAGTGTTGCGCCGGCCGCCGACCCCTCCGCCGACAAGGAGCAGGGCTACTACCTTGAGGCCCCCAACGGCGTCTTCATCCAGATGCCTTGGGGGTCTTCATCGCGAGCTCCCGCGGAGGGCGAGGCATTTGACGGGGAAGTCCTCGCCTCCGCGGGCCTGAAGATCGTCGAGGCGCCCGGCGGGAGTGAAGGGCCCGAGGAGGAGAAGCTGCTCCACCAGCTCCTGGCCCTTTACCGGGCCAGGCAGGCGAAGCTCGCTTCCCGGGAAGCCCTTGCCGCCAAGGCCGCCGCGGAGATGGAGAAGCGCGCGGCGGAGCTCAGCGCCGCCAACCAGGCGGCCCTCCGCGAGGTGGCGGAGGAGCACGAGCGGCTTGCCGGCAAATACCAGGAATGGGTGCTGGAGAAGGCTGAGGCTGAAGAGCAGCAGCGGCTCGCCGGGGTGGAGCTGTCCCGGCGAGAAGGAGAACTCGCCCAGCGGAAGGTCCAACTCGACTCCCATGAGGAGGACCTTGCCGCTCGGGAGGAGGCCCTTGGCGGGGAACTGAAGGAGGCGAAAGCCGCCGCGGTTGCCGCGGAAACCGCCAAGAAGGAGCTCGCCGCCAAGGTCGTGCAGCTGGAGAAGGCGCTGAAGGTGAGCGCGGAGAAGGTTGCCGCGCTCATCACGGAGCGCGAGAAGGACGCCCACACCAATTCAGAACTCCAGGTGCGTCTTTCTGAGAGGGGCGACGAGTTGAAGGCCGCCAAGGACTCCATCGAGGACTTGGAGTTGAAGGTCTCTACACTGAAGGATTCACTCGACGCTGCCCGGGCCCGGGAGACCAAGTTGAAGGAGGAGCTCCGCAAGGAGCGGACCCTAGTGGACAGCGCCAACAAAGCGGCCGAGCTCTTCCGCAAAACTGTTGAGGTATGGACCGAGGACTTAGTGTCTTGCGCGTCCAACATCGACCAGGAGCTGCTGGCGTTGAAGCTGGAGCACCTCATCTACTCCCCGGATCCGAACCTCCCACACAGCGCCAAGCTCAGCCTCTTCTTCAGGGGAATCGCGCGGCCCTTGCTGATCTGCGGAATAAGATCCCCGCGCAACTGGCCGAGGAGACGCGCCTGCTCTGCGCGGGAACTCTGGAGCGCGTGCTGACGAAGATCGTGTACCGCAATCCGGGCATCAACCTCACCAACGTTCTTCGCAGCTTGCCGGCCGACGCGAACACGGAGGCTTTGAAGGAGCAGGTCGCCCACATCATTGCCAAGGTGGCCAAGATCTCCAGGAAGGAGGGCGACCGCGTAGATTAGGCCTCCATTATCTTTATCTCTTTTTGTTGCTGCACATGATGTCATGAACTCATTAGTCCATTGTGACAAGTTATCCTTTGTAAGATATTTATCTCATTTTGATCAATCAGTGCAATGTTATCTTCCTTGTCCTAACCCTTGACTTTGTATGTTTTTCGCCCTACGCTCCCGGGAAGCTTGCCGGCAAGGGGCCTTTGCCGCGAGCGCTGAGTGCTGGACTCTGAGCAGCCTGCTGGCCAAGGTCTCACCGGCAAGCAACCTTGCCGCGACTAGCCGCAACGCACTTAGCTTGCTGAGCGTACTCGGAAACGAAACAAGGGCGCGACACTTGTCGCAGCTCACTTAAATCGTTGAGCGAACTCGGAAACAAGATAAGGGTGGGCGAGCTACGGGTAGGTTCCTCCGCGCACAGGTTTTCCATACAAAGTGTGATTGTTCAAGGAAGACAACTAAAATTTAAAATTTGAACTGGTCAAATTCTAACAACTTAGCTTTCATATATTGCTTGCTTCCCGGTAAGGCTTCTCTTTCTTGAACAGCACTTGGTTCCCCCTCCACCTCCTTCCCCCCGGCAAACTTGTGCGCGAGGAACGTTCCTTCTGCTTAAGAGGCAAAGGAAAAGAAGAGGGAAACAAGTATATGGCCTTTCGGCGTGCTAATGTTTACCGGATATTTGAGTGTTGCACCAAATGCCAAACAATACATGCAAATAGCAAAGAAAAGAATGCAAAAGGCAATCGACGAGAGAAACACAAAAACTTTACTGATGCACGGGGTCTGCGCCCGGCTTTGTACAAAGGGTTACATGCAACAGCGGCAATGCTTGTACAAAAGGTGGTTGCCGGAGCGGATCACGGCAACCGCGCCTTAGGGGTGAAACTTGCGAAGATGCTCTATGTTCCAGGAGTTGCTCACCGGTAAGCCTTCTTCGGTCTCGAGGCGGACAGCGCCGGGCCTCGTAACTTGTCTCACCCGATAAGGGCCTTCCCACTTCGGCGTCAACTTGTTGGAATTCTTGGCGGACTGAACACGCCGAAGAACAAGGTCGCCTTCCTCGAGACTCCTGGCCTTGACCTTGCGGCTATGGTAGCGGCGCAAGGCTTGCTGGTATCGAGCAGCTCGTACAGCAGCCTGGAGACGTCCCTCCTCGAGGAGCAACGCGTCATCTTGCCGCAGTTGCTCTTGCTCGAGCTCATCATAAGCGAGCACTCGAGGAGATCCGTATACGAGTTCCGTGGGGAGAACTGCCTCTGCTCCATAGACTAGAGCAAAGGGTGTCTGTCCGGTGGCTCGACTTGGTGTCGTTCTGATTGACCAAAGAGCCGCCGGTATCTCCTCTATCCAATTTCTTCCGCACTTGCGCAGCCTGTCAAAGGTCCTTGTCTTGAGTCCGCGCAGCACTTCAGCATTGGCCCTCTCCGCTTGACCGTTTCTCCTTGGGTGAGCAACATAAGCGAAACAGACCTTGGCGCCAAGGTCTTGGACGTACTGCATGAAGGTGCGACTAGTGAATTGTGTACCGTTGTCGGTGATGATCCTGTTAGGGATCCCGAAACGGCAAACAATCGACCTGAAGAACCTGACTGCTGACTGTGCTGTCACCTTTCTCACTGGCTCCACTTCTGGCCACTTTGTGAACTTGTCGATTGCAACCTACAAGTACTCAAAGCCCCCGACAGCACGAGGGAAAGGGCCGAGTATATCGAGCCCCCAGACCGAGAAGGGCCAGGACAAAGGGATTGTTTGGAGAGCCTGTGCTGGCTGATGAATTTGCTTTGCATGGAACTGGCACGCTTCACACTTGGTTACTAGTGCAGTTGCATCTTGGAGGGCTTCTTGCCAAAAGAACCCTTGCCGGAAAGCTTTCCCGGCAAGTGCCCTTGCGCCAATGTGGTGGCCGCATATGCCTCCGTGTATTTCTGCCAACAACTTCTGTCCATCTTCCCTGGAGATGCACTTCAGTCTGACACCATTGAGCCTTCTTCTGTACAGCTCGTTATCCACGAACTGGTACATACTTGACTGCCTGGTTATCTTCTCTATTTCTTCTGGGTCGTCGGGAAGTTCTCCAGTTTGAAGGAAACGGACGATTTGCTGCGCCCATGCCGGAGCCCGGGGCTCGGCGGCAAGGACTAAAGGCTCGAGGGCCGCTGCGGGGACCTCAGCTTCTACGGCGAGGACCTCTGGTTCTGCCGGAGCTGATGGTCCCCCGGCAAGCTCGCCGGGGCGAGGCTTGTCGGGAACGCTTGCTTCAACTGCACAGATCCGAGGATCTGCAGGAGCAAACTCTTCCTCAGCGTTTTGGTTGTTGATCTTGGGGACCTTGGCGGCGGTTTCAGGAAGATCCGCCGGTAAGTAGTCGCCGGAGACCAACTTTCTCTTCTTGGACTGCCCAATTGATGGTGTAACGGATGGTTGAGTCAGCTTGAGCAAGAAGGTCCCTGGTTCCACAGGTAACTTCATCGAAGCACACTTTGAAAGGCCGTCTGCTATTTCATTCTGAGCTCTCGGGACGTGCTCCATCTGCAGACCTTCAAAGTGCTCTTCAAGCTTTCTCACTTCACCGACATAAGCTTCCATCAAAGGGCTTTGATAGCTTTTGTTAACTTGTCGGACCACCAACTGAGAATCTCCCCGCACAATAAGCTTCCTGATCCCAAGTTCGGCCGCAATCCTGAGGCCGGCAAGCAAGCCTTCATATTCAGCAGTGTTGTTTGTCGCTTGCTCCCTGGAAAGTGCATCTGGATAACATATTTGAGGTGCTCTCCGGTTGGTGCGATGAGTACCACGCCAGCATCGGCGCCTTGCAGCGAGAAGGCACCGTCAAAATACATTACCCATTCACTTGTCGCTTCTTGTACGGGTGTACTTGTTTCTTGGACTTCTTCATCGGGCGTTGGGGTCCACTCAGCTATGAATTCTGCCAAAGCTCTGCTCTGTATGGTTGAAGTACTTTCAAACTTGAGTCCAAAGCTTGACAGCTCCAGTGCCCACTCAACGATCCTGCCTGTCGCTTCTGGGTTGTGCAATATCCTCTTCAGCGGAAAGCGAGTGACCACTGTTATCTCATGGGCTTGGAAGTAATGGCGCAGCTTTCTCGAGGCCATGAGGAGGCCGAAAAGCAATTTTTGCACACCAGAGTATCTTGATCTAGCCCCCTGGAGAAGGGAACTTACAAAATACACTGGGCGCTGCACCATCTTCTTCCGCACCTCATCCTGTTCCTGCGCAGAGTTATCCTTGTCGGGGCCAGAGCTTGCCGGAGCAGCCCCCTGCTTGTCGCTGGATTCGCTCACCGGTGGTGCTGACTCCTCGTCGGACTCCCTCTCCGCTACTAACGCAGCACTAACCACCTGGTTGGTTGCCGCTAGGTATAGCAACAACTTTTCCTGTGGTCTAGGTGCGACAAGTATTGGAGTGGAGGACAGGTACCGTTTCAAATCCTGCAGTGCCGCCTCCGCTTCCGGAGTCCACTTCATGGGACCTGCCTTCTTCAAGATTTTGAAGAAAGGTAGTGCGCGTTCTGCAGACTTTGAAATGAACCTACTGAGGGCAGCCACACAACCTGCAAGCCTCCTGACATCCTTGACGCGCTTTGGGGCCTCTATCTGCTCAATGGCTTTAATCTTGTCGGGGTTGGCTTCAATCCCCCTCTGTGACACAAAGAACCCGAGAAGCTTGCCGGAGGGGACTCCAAAGACGCACTTCTTGGGGTTCAACTTGAGCTGTATTCTGCGCAGGTTGTGAAATGTTTCTTCCAAATCTTGGATCAGGGTATCCTTGCTCTTGCTCTTCACCACGATGTCATCCATGTAAGCCTCTACATTTCTGTGGATCTGTGGCTCAAAAGCAGTGTATACTACCCTTGCAAATGTTGAGCCTGCATTCTTCAATCCAAATGGCATGCGTATGAAGCAATAAGTGCCACATGGAGTGATAAATGCAGTCTTCTCTTCATCCTCTTTGGCCATGAAAATCTGATGATAGCCTGAGTATGCATCAAGAAAACAGAGTACCTCACATCCGGCGGTGGAATCAACAATCTGGTCAATGCGCGGCAAAGGGAATGGATCCTTGGGACATGCTTTATTCACATCGGTGAAGTCTATACACAGTCTCCATTTCCCGTTGGCCTTGCGCACGACGACTGGATTTGCTAACCACGTCGGATGGATCACACCTCTAACTAGGCCTGCTGCCTCTAGCTTCTTGATTTCTTCGTTGATGAATTCTTGGCGCTCCACGGCTTGCTTCCTCACTTTCTGCTTGATGGGCCGCGCATGAGGACAAACAGCAAGCTTGTGCTCAATTACCTTCCTGGGAACACCGGGGATGTCAGATGGTTGCCAGGCAAACACATCGACATTCGCTCGCAGGAAGGCAACGAGCGCGCTTTCCTATTTGCTGTCAAGTGTGGCACAGATGGTGAAGGTACCACCAGTGCCGTCCTCCTTGGCGGACACCTTCTTGGTTGCCGGAGGAGCGGCCATCCCTTTCTTACTCTTGCCGGTGGAGCTCGATGGAACGTCCTCGACGGCAGCGCAGCACTCCGAAGAGGTGCGGTTGCCGGAGTGGGTCCCAGAGCACTTGCCGGACTTGGTCTTCGTCTTCTTCCCCCCGGGAGCTTCAGCGGCAAGAGTATCCTTCTCGGCCGCAGCTGCCGCATCCCGGTAGATCTTGTCGGCGCAGACAAGCGCATCCTTCTTGCGCCGTGGACAGTGATGACGCTTATCGGCCCCGGCATCTTGAGTACGTTGTAAGCATAATGGGAAGCTGCCATGAACTTGGCGAGGGCAGGACGGCCGAGTATTCCATTGTAGGGCAATGGAATATCGGCGACGTCGAAAGTGATGCGCTCAGTTCTGAAGTTGAGCTCCCCGCCAAAGGTCACCGGCAGAGTGATCTTTCCCTTGGGCTTGCTCCTTCCCGGGTTGATTCCTTGGAAAGAACCGGTTTCTTCGAGCTCGCCATCTGGAATCTGGAGTTTCTTGATCACAGCAGAGGAGATCAAGTTCAGCCCGGCCCCGCCGTCAACCAACATTTTGGTGACCTTGAGGTTGCGGATGGTGGGTGAGACCAGCATCGGCAAGCACCCGACCGCAGTGGTGCGGTCAGGGTGATCCTCAAGATCAAAAACGATGGGCGTGCTGGACCATTTGAGGAGCCTGCGCGACTCCACGGGCGGCTCCGCTGCATTCACCTCGCGCACCCACTGCTTTAGTTGGCGGTGGGAGGTGTGCAGAGAGGCGCCACCGTCGACGCACAGGACCTCCGTGGCCTTCTGGAACTCCTGCTCGCTGTTATCCTCGTCCTCCATGTCTTCATCGTCGTCCTCTTCGTCCTTGTCGCGGCCCCGGGGAGGTCGATCTCCTTGCCGCTGCTTGGCCTTGCCGCGGCGTCCTCCCCGGCCGTTGAACGGCCGCTTCTTGCTTGGCTCTTCCCCGCCACCTTGGGCCTTCTCCTTGTCACGCCTCTCGTACTCAGCTTTCTGCTGCTCGACGAGGTATTCGACGCGCTTGCAGTTGGAGAGATCGTGACCCTTGGTGCGGTGGATCTTACAGTATTGCTTGTCGGAGCTGCCCGGCTTGTCGGCTGCCGCTACAGGGGCAGGCTCCTTGCCGGAGCCGCCAGCCTGCGTTTGCTTGGCGGGAGCCTCCTTGCCGGACTTCTCGACGGCAAGCACCTCTTTCTTGCCCTTCCTTCTGTTATTCCGCCGCCGACTCTTCTTTGCCGGGGCGGCGTCGTCGCTGTCGCTTCCTCCTGCGCCAGCATCCTCCCCGGGGAGTCTCCTCCCCTCTTCTGCGCGTGAGCACTTGTCAGCCAGAGCATAGAGCTCGCTGACATCCCGAATCTTGGTCATCGCCATTTCTTCACGCATGCGGTGGTTACGCACGTTCTGGTGGAACGCGCTGATAACCGCGGCAGGGTGGACATCAGGGATGTTGTGCTGCACACGGCTGAAGCGTTGGATGTACTTGCGCAGGGTTTCGCCTTCCTTCTGGGCCAGAATGTGGAGATCGCTCTCCTGGCCGTGAGGTTTGTGGCCGCCGGTGAAGGCGCCAACAAACTGGTGGCAAAGGTCGGCCCAAGAAGAGATGGAACCTTCCGGCAAGTGCATAAGCCATGAACGGACGTTCGGCTTAAGCACGAGCGGGAAGTAATTTGCCAAGATCTTCTCGTCGCGCCCCCTGGCAGCTTGCACCGCGATGGTGTAAACGCTGAGAAACTCCGAGGGGTGTGTCTTGCCGTCGTACTTCTCCGGTACGTCGGGCTTGAAATTCTTCATGCTGGGCCACTGGACGCGCCGCAGCTCGCGGGTGAACGCAGGGCAGCCTGCCGCGTACGGCAAGTCGCCTGGTTCACCGGGCGCGTGCGCGTCGACAGCGTTCCCAGCTCTCTGATCCGATTGTCGCCGAGCTTCTCGGCGGCGCTCGATTCTTGTCCGAGCGTCTTCTTGTTGCCGGTCGTCGAGGACCTGGCGCTGGTCCCGACGGGCCCGCGGGTCCGACGAGGCTGTGGAGCCGTCGTCGGCGTTGTTCCGGCGGGGCGGCGTCTTCTGCTTCCGCGGCGGGGAGTGCACGCTTGTCGCACCCCCGGCGGTCTTGTCGCCGTCAGCCTTCGTCTTCTCAGCTTGCCGCGGCCGCGAGGCCGACGGCTGCTGTGGAGAATCGTTGTTGGCGAAGGCTATCAGGCTCTGGATGGTGGCCCTCCAGTCTTCGGCCTTGTCTGCCGCTGGAGGGAAGTCGAGGAGCAGTTGCGCTCTCACGAGCGCTTCCGTTGGAGTGGAGGGGAACGCGGGCGAGCGGTGCGAGGAGCGGGATACGCTCGGACTTCTAACGGCGTTAGAAGGAGCGGGGTCCCGCGCCGGCGCCTTCGCTTTGCTTGTGCCCGGACGGAGGTCCGGGGCGTCCCGCGAGCCCCCAGTTTGTCCTTGGCCCAGCAAACGGATGCCACCTCCCGTGACATGGCGCTGCTGGGTTGTTGTGTGCTGAGAGGGACGCGGTGCGTCCACGGAGACCGAGGCTCGGTCGTCCGTCCTGTTCTTGGATCTGGTAGCGCCGTGAGTGTCCTCACCGGCGACCACCCTTCCGACGGCGTCTCCCCCGCCCACCGTTGGCTCCGGTGGCGGCGGGTGAGACGCGGATGGGCCTCCGACCTCCGAAGGCTTCTTCTTCGGGGCCATGGAGTTGCTGCTAGTGAAGTTGACGAATTCGGAGAGGTTGATGAAGAATGCGCCCGCGCGAACGCCGGATCAGGTTCGCACAACCTCGACGCCCCCTACCTGGCGCGCCAAAGATGTCGGGGGAAACTGTCCGCCACGAACACCTATGGGACCGGAGCCCCTTGTCTGTGTGGTACGAGGGCGGAGGGAGCACGAAGAGCAGATCGTAGCGAGCACGCGGGCAGTTTTACCCAGGTTCGGGCCGCGGTAGACGCGTAAAACCCTACTCCTGCTTGGTTGTGTATTAAGTTGGAGAGCTCGGGAGCTTGAAGAAGCAACTACACCGAGCGTATGAGTGATCTAGCTTCCGAACCCCCTCCACGTTGTGCATGGGCCTCCTTTTATAGTGCAAGGGGTCACCGACAGGTGTCAACGTAAGAGAAAGGGGTAAAAACGTAAAAGAGGTGGTAGTTGTAACAGTGCGGGAACAGTGAAGCTACAGTGCGCGAACAGTGGTCTCTACCTACTTTGACAGTGGGGGACACGGGCATTTAATGCCCGTCGCCGTCGACCCCAAAAGCTCCCGCCCTTGCGTCTCCGTCTGCCACGGCGATGGATCCACCACCGTGGAGTGCCACCGTGTCCCCCAGGCTGCACAGCCATCCGCCACGCGTCCCTTGATAGGCCTAAGGGCGACGCGTGGGCCGATGAGCTGGAGCGCGGGTACACAGCGCAACCCTCCCGGCAAGCACCTTGCCGGGGCCTTGATCTTGCCGGGCCCGGGAGCTTGCCGCTCCCCGGGCCCTTGCCGGGGCGCGTATAGCGCCGAGGCGTGTCTTCTATTCCTCCTGGCAAGCTCCTCTTGCCAGGGCCTTGTGCTAGTGGGGCAGTCTTGAGCCTGGTACGGCCTTCCCGGCAAGCTCCACTTGCCGGGGTCTCGATCTTCTGTCTTGCATACTTTGTTTTTGAATGGCTTAATATGGAGCAGAAAGGTCTCCGGCGAGCGCGTGGTAAACCCTGCCGCGGGAAGCTGCAACTGCCCGTGCACAAGTTGGGGTACTGAGGTACCCGTACCTTAGTACACCGACAATAAGTCTGCTAGCCAATGCTTACATGAGTTTGACAATTTTATTGTGAAACAAGAAAACTTCAATGCTTATGTTGGTAGACAATTACAACACAATGCTTATATGATTGAACGCTTGATTGATTATCTGTCTAGATCTAAAGGTGAACTGAAACTCATTAGTATACATGGTTCTATGGTTACTACTCAAGTAGAACAAGTACTTAAGGCCCAGAATGATTTGCTCAATGAATTAAATAGTAAGAATAATGACTATGCTGTTAGAGTTGCTACTAGAGGTGGTAAAATGACTCAGGAACCTCTGTATCCTGAGGGCCACCCTAAGAGAATTGAGCAAGATTCTCAGAGAGCTAATTTAGATGCACCTAGTTCTTTTAAAAAGAAGAAAAAGAAAAATGATAGAATTGTGCATGCCTCTAGTGAACCTGTAGCTGACACACCTGAGAATCCCAACGATATATCTATTTCTGATGCTGAGACACAATCTGGTAATGAACATGAACCTAGTGGTAATATAAATGTTGATGTTCAAGATGATGCTCAACCTAGCAATGATAATGATGTAGAGATAGAACCTGAAGTTGATCTTGATAACCCACAATCAAAGAATCAACGTTATGAGAAGAGAGACTTTGTTGCTAGGAAGCACGGTAGGGAAAGAGAACCATGGGTTCAGAAACCCATGCCTTTTCCTCTGGAACCATCCAAGAAAAAGGATGATGAGGATTTTGAGTGATTTGCTGAAATGATTAGACCTATGTTTTTGCGTATGCGTTTGACTGATGTGCTTAAAACAAATCCTTATGCTAAATATATGAAAGATATTATTACCAACAAAAGGAAGATACCTGAAGTAGAAATTTCTACCATGCTTGCCAATTACACTTTCAAAGGTGGAATACCTAAGAAACTAGGAGATCCAGGAGTACCTACTATATCTTGCTCCATTAAGAAAAACTATGTTAAAACTGCTTTATGTGATCTTGGAGCCGGTGTTAGTCTTTTGCCTCTCTATTTATATCGTAGACTTGACTTGAGTAAGTTGACACCTAATGAAATATCTTTGCAAATGGCTGATAAATCAACTGCTATACCTGTCGGTATTTGTGAGGATGTGCCTGTTGTGATTGCAAATGTTACTATTCTAACGGACTTTGTTATACTTGATATTCCCGAGGACGGTAGCATGTCTATTATCCTTGGTAGACCCTTTTTGAATACTGCAGGGGCTGTTATTGATTGCAACAAAGGCAATGTCACTTTTCATGTCAATGGTAATGAGCATACGGTACACTTTCCAAGGAAACAACCTCAGATCCACAGTATCAATTTTTTTGGAAAAATTTCAACTATCGCTATTGGAGGTTTTGAATTCCCTCTTCCTACTATCAAGAAGACATATGGCATTCTTATTGTTGAGGACATACATATCCCCATTGAGGTAACCTAGTGTTATTCGAAAATTCTCCGGTTTCATGTTATTCGGAAAGAGTTTATTAACAATACCTGATCAACCTTGTTAATGGATTCCTTTCGATGAGCATGGGATATGTGAATCTAGATAGCACAACCTTCTGTACCCTCCTTTTACTTTCTGTTAATTAGGTTAAATAAAGCAAAAATAGTATTCTCTGTCTGTTTTCAGACTTATCCGTGCAATAAAAAAATACCTCGAAAATAGAAGTTCTCCAAATGCCATGAAAATGAAATATGATTTTTTTTCTAGAATATTTGAGAAAATATGGCACGGAACACACAACGAGGGGATCCAGCACCTGTCCATGAGGGTCCAGGGCACGCCCCCTGCCTCGTGGGCCCCACGTGGCCCCCTCCACTTATTCTTGCACCCACACTCTTCTTCTTCCTCCCAAAAAAATCACCATCCAGCTCAAACCCGAGCTCTAGCTCATATTTCTACCATTTTCGATCTCCTTGCTCAAAGCACCATTCACCAAACTGTTGGGGAGATTGTTCCTTGGTATGTGTCTCCTCCATTGGTCCAATTAGATTTTGTTCTATTGCTCTATTTATTGCAAATTTTTGCTGCTGTGGTGACCTTGTTCTTGAGCTTGCATGTCAAATTTCCTTGGTCCCAAGTAGATCTAATGCATGATATAGTCTCTAGGCACTTATAGGAGTTGTTGCTATCAATCTTGCTGAGTTTGGTTAACTTTTGTTTTGAGTTACTAAAAATTTCAGAAAATTTCAGAAAAATGCATAGGATAAACTTCCAAGGTGGTTCTTCAAGGAAGCAAGAACCGAGGCTCGTGTTTCGTGAGCCGGACGATGAACTACCGAGGGATGCTGACGTGCAGCCTTGTGAATGGTCGTCAGATGACTTTATGGATCAGGTTGGCATCAAGGATGAATTTTACGCATATGTGCGTAACACTGACCTCGAGGGCTTCATACAAGATAAGTGCCCTCAATACCATTGCTTAACTGATAGCTTTGTGAGAAGGTTTAAATTTTCATGTTCACGTAATTCTCAAACTGTCATGTTTGACCTATATGATAAATCTTATACCATGGACTTAGAGGATTTTAATGATGCTTGTAAGCTCCCACAGTGGGGCAGTATGGGTGATCCTTGTAAATCTGAATTTAGAGAGTTTCTTGCTAGTATCACTGTGGGAGAATCTAGAGAAATCACACAGACTACCAAGGGAGATTCATTTTCCTGCTATTCATTACTTTGCTCTCTTTATTGGTAGATGCATAAATGATAAAGATGAAGCTTGTCACATGTGTGTCCCAGATCTTAGTGTTCTCAGGAGTGCTGTGCTAGGTGATAGACAATATAACTTGGGAGCCATTGTTGCACGTAGGCTACACCATAATAGTATGATTGGAGATTTATTTGGTTGGATTTATGCCACTCGCATAGCCCGCCGTCTTGGGGTACCTATGCACGAGAATGATGAACCTTTACCTCCTGCTCATTTGGATTGTCATGCTATGACTAGTCACCGGTTTATAGAGAGGGATGATCAATCCCTCAAATATCGATTAATCTTTAACAGGCAGCATGCCATCCCTATTGTTGTCCCTGCCCCTACTTTGTTTCACTTTCAGGCAAAAAGGAGATACAATATAACCATGGAGGACACAAATGCGTATTATAATATGACAAAAGCAGCTCGCCTTCGAGCTGCAGCTCAGCATGCAGTAGCTGCTGCATCTCGGTACAACCCCAACTACAACTTTGGATATCCGTCAGGCCTATACTGGCCATAGACCAACTTAGGCCAAAAGCCTATGCTTGGGGGAATTCCAGCTTAGTCCAATGCACGTGCACTATTATTATGTGACGCCCGAATAATTAAGCTACAATGAACCTCTGTTAACGATGACACGTCACCATGATTACTGTTGTTAATCTCACGATGATTCGAATCTCGTTTGAATTAAAATTTGAAATAAAGTTAAATAATCAAAGTTTTCAAAAGTCAAAACTAAAATGTTCTGAATGTAGAAAATATTTCACAACTAATTATTGTGAAGAAATCACATTTTTATAACATGTTTAAATGCACTAAATAATTGAAACAGTGGCTAAAATGATTAACTAAATGCATATAATAAATTATAAAATAATAAAATATTTTATTAGGAATAAGAATTAATGTGGCAGTAATATATTTATAAGTACTAGTTTAGGTGCTATTGGTAAAATTTTGTAAAACTTAAATAAATAAAAAGGAATGTGCACTAACTAGGCCCAGCACATACTGTACACATAGAGCCTACTGGTACAGTGCAATAGGCCCAGCCCATGCCGGCCTTTCCCCTACCTCTGTACAGAGGGGAGGCAGGGGCATGGCGTGGCAGCCATCCGGCCGCCATGGCCGCGCCTTGGCCCCGTGTCGCCCATCTGCGACTCCCCTCGAGGATAAGAGCCTCCTCAACCCCGCGGAGGAACCCTAGTCCCCTAACCTCCTCTCACTCCCTCTCCCTCTCACTTCCAAGCTCGCAGCCGCACTGCCCTCATCACGCCCTCGTCGATCTCGCGGCCACCGACTACCCCGAGCAGCGCCACGGTGTCCAGGACTTCGCCATCGTCATCTCCTCCGCCCCCGCCTATGGATCGAGGAAAAGGCGCTTCGTACTCTCGCCATCACGCTCGTCTTCGTGCACGGTCGCCGACGTTCGTCATCGGATGCCGCTGCTCCGAGCCGCCCCTGACCTACCCGACCTCACCATCGAGCTCATGGTGAGCTTCTCGACCGATTCCCCCTCCTCCCGACCTCAATTCGTGCCCCTATACGTCGTTAGCTGACGCTCCAGCAACCTCCCATGGACGTCCCCTACTGCGATGTGGCCAACCCGAGCCCCGCGCCGCCTGCTCGCGGCCCTGCCTCGCCTATGCGCACGCGCGCCCAGCCTCGTCGCCCCGCTCGCCACTGCCGCCCCGCTCGCCCCCGCCTCCGACTCCACCCGCGTCAGCCCCGAGCGCTCCCTGCCTTACGCGCGCCCCACCGCTTGCTGCCGTCGCTGCCTACCGCTCCCCTGCCGCTCTGCTCACTGCCGCACGTCGCCACTGGACGCGCACGTTGATGACCGCCCCATGGTCGGGCCGGCTCCGCCCGTCGAGGCTTTGCCGCTGCTGCAGCGGACTCCTAGCCGAGGCCTCCCATGGCGCTGGGTGTTGTGGCCTTTGCGGGCCGATTAGGTTGCTATCGGGTGCACGAGATCCATTCTAGTTAAAATAACATTAGGGATTAAGTTAATTAGGAGTAATCACCCACTGAGAATTGGGTCCCACATATTTAACAAGCATGTTTAACCACTTAAACTAACCCACAGTCAATGACGTATGGGCCCTGCTGTCCAACTAAAATGGTTAAAAAAATATCTAACTAAATTATAGACAATGACGTGTGGGACCTGCCTACACTATTCACCACCTTGACCAGTCAATGTTGACTGGGTCAACTGGGCCCCACCGGCCCACTGTCAGCCTCTTGTACACTGTTGGGTGCACTGGACCGGGTGCACCTAGCCCCCTTCCTTCTTATTTAAATTAAATATAAATTCCAAAATTTCAGAAGCTGATTAAAACTTTAAAAATTAATATAAAATAATCCGTAACTCGGATGAATATAATTTACATATGAAAGTTGCTCAGAACGATGAGACGCATCCGAATACGCGGTCCGTTTGTCCGCCACACATCTCTATCATACCAAACATGCAACATTCCCCCTCCGTTTCACCTGTCCGAAAATACCTAACACCGGGAATACTGTCCCGAATGTTTTCCATCCTCGTCAGTATCACCTATCCCTGCATTAGCTCACGCCTGGCGTCGCGTATTTCCTTGTTATATTTTGTGATGCTATTGTTTGCTCTGTTATTTATTTGTTTCCCCTTTGTTGCTTCTTTTCGGTAGACTCCGATACCGTGATAGACCCCGAGACCCTTGATGCTTCGGTGTTCAACAACGGCTACGCTTCCGAATATTCCTTTCGTCTGCAGAGCTTCCAGGCAAGCCCCCCCTTGATCACCAGATATCGCCTATTCTCCTCCCTCTTACTCTTGCATTAGTTTACTATTCTTGTTGATTCGGTAGCTCCTATTCTGTTGCATAGCCTGTCATTGTTGCTACAACTGTTGACACCTTACCTGCCATCCTAATTCTTAGTATCGGATGCTAGTGCTCCATCAGTGGCCCTACATTCTTGTCCGTCTGCCGCTATTCTGTCGGGCCGTGATCACTTGGGTGTGATCACGGGTATATACTACATACACTTTACATGACACATGATGTGACTAAAGTCGGGTCGGCTCATTGAGTACCCGCAAGTGATTCGATGTGGGGGCTGAAAGGACAGGTGGCTCCATCCAGGTAGTGGTGGGCCTGAGTTCCTGACGGCCCCCGAGTGGATCTTTGTGGCAGAGCGACAGGGCAGGTAGAGACACCCAGTGGAGAGGTGGCCTGGCCCTGGTCGTTGTCCGCGGTTATTTCATAATAACACGCTTAAAGAGTTTGGATATTTGATCTGAGTCTGTCCATTAGCAAATATGCACTAACCAGCTACGTGGGAATAGTTATGGGCACTCGACGTCGTGGTATCAGCCGAAGCCTTCTTGACGTCAGCGACTGAGCGGCGCGCGCCGGGTTGGACCGCGTAACGCAACTTCCTTAGTAATGGAGGTTGCTAGGTCTGCTCACCGGCCGCGTACGCAACGTGCAGGTGTGCGTTGGGCGATGGGCCCGGACCCCTGCGCGCCTAGGACTTAGACCGGCGTGCTGACCTCTCTGTTGTGCTTAGGTAGGCCTACGACGTGTTGATCTTCCGAGGCCGGGCATGACCCTGGAAAGTGTGTCCAGCCAAATGGGATCAAGCGTGCTGCGTTATGTGGTGCACCCCTGCAGGGAAGTTAATCTATTCGAATAGCCGTGTCCCTCGGTAAAAGGACGACCCGGAGTTGTATTCCGACCTCATGACAACTAGAACCGGATACTTAATAAAACACACCCTTACCAGTGCCAGATACAACTCGGTGGTTGCTCTCTCACAGGGTGATGTGCGGGAGGATCGCCGAGTAGGATTATGCTATACGATGTTACTTGGTGAACTTACCATCTACTCCCTTCTACTGCTGCAAGACGGAGGCTGCCAGAAGCTTTGATACTTGTTACTTTTCCATCTACTCTCTTCTACTGCTGCAAGATGGAGGTGGCCAGAAGCGTAGTCTTCGATTGGATTAGCTATCCCCCTCTTTCTGCTTTCTGCAGTTCAGTCCACATATATTACCCCTTTACACAGATATCTTTGCATATGTAGTGTAGATCCTTGCTTGCGAGTACTTTGGATGAGTACTCACGGTTGCTTTTCTCCCCCTTTTCCCCTTTTGTCCCTTCTTCTCGGATGACGCAACCAGATGGTGGAGCCCAGGAGCCAGAGGATCCCGATGATGTTTTTACATGGAGTTCGGCTTCGAGGAGTAGTTAGGAGGTCCCAGGCAGGAGGCCTTGCCTTTTCGATCGTTGCTACTTTTGTGCTAGCCTTCTTAAGGCAAACTTGTTTAACTTATGTCTGTACTCAGATATTTTTGCTTCCGCTGACTCTTGTGTTTTCGAGCTATGTATTCGAGCCCTCGAGGCCCCTGGCTTGTAATATAAAGCTTATATTGTTTTAATTTGTGTCTAGAGTTGTGTTGTGATATATTCCAGTGAGTCCCTGATCTTGGTCGTACACATTTGCGTGCATGATTAGTGTACGGTCAAATCGGGGGCGTCACAAGTTGGTATCAGAGCCGACTGCCTGTAGGAATCCCCCTTTCCAACTCCTTGGCCGAAGTTGAGTCTAGTCTTTGAATTTTTTTTTACTAACTTGTGGTGTGGCTTACGGGCCCACAACATCAATGGGTGGTATTAGGATCTTTTATTCCTCGTCTATACTCTGGGACTCTGATCTCTCTTCTATTCTGGTTAAAAGATTTTATTAACTCTGACTCTTGGTTCTCGCAACTATTTCTCTCGGAGAGCCCTCATTACGAAAGATCACCTGCTTCGTCAGAAGATTCTGAGAATATCACTCGATATTTTCCCGAGACCCTTGTGCTCATCGCCTTTGCAATTCACTGCCACCGATATATCCCTATGGATATCTGCATGCACTTTCCATTCTCTTGACCATTCCTCGTCGCTCTTGTTGTTACAAGATGCCTCGAAATATTCTCCCTTGTCCCGAGAATCCTTTGAGTTTACTGTCTGGCTGTTTTATTTCGCATGAAAACCCTGACGGTTATTTCCTCAAAATTATCAAGGATCTGTTCTTCTCAATTGTTCATGTGTCTCACAAAATTCTTCGGAATACTTTTCGATCTTTCGAAAATCCTCTGCTGCCTGTTACTCTTGAAATTCTTGCCTGCTTGCATTATGGTTAATTCCATATGACTAGTAGGCTTCGTTAATATCCCTTGTCTTAGCCATTTTGAGCCTATTCATTCAATGTGTGCGTGTGCACGCAGTCATCAGGTTATCCTTTTTAAAAAATTATCTTTCCGGCTCAGACATCATTCCGGACATGAGTTGGTTCTAGGCAATTCAAACCTTCATTGATTGTCCAACTAAGTGCTTTCAACTTATCCATCCTTGATCAGAGCGTCTGCTTCTGATCCTTCGTTTTGGAAACCATAATTTCTTTCAATTTAAGGATCAGACCAATCAGGTGATTCTTGAATCTGATGCCTCTGCATTCTTTCTTCCCGTGAGTGAGTACCGATACTCACATCAGCTCCGTTGTGGATCGCCCGATCCGTTGTAGGGTTGTTATCCGACAATGTCCATCATATTCAATCACCTTGTAAGTTCTTCCCCTGATATATAATGCCTTTGGTAAATTGTATCCTCTGCTTGGCCAACCATGCTCTGCTTTCGAGCTTGAGCATTTACTTTTGAAACTTGTGGTATATGTCACTAAGATGCCCGATGGGTTGCACCTATGCCTTCCCCTAATCCGTGAGAACCCGAGTGTTTTCACAAGTCATACTCTTCCGGTGTGCTACCAAATAAAATTCCAACACTACAGTTTTATCAAAGCGAGAGGTGAATGAAATGATATGCATTAAAGAAGTGGGAGTCGACCTTGAACTTTGTGTTCATGCCCATGAAAATGATGCAGACCGTCTCAGAAGCTTCTTGCAAAAAAATATTGGATCATTAGAATAATTCTTCCGGAACCATTTAATGGGACCCCTCGCAGTTATGGTTTCGCCCATGCTAACTTCATTCAGTATAATTCTGAAGGGAAATCATTCCAGTGCCTCGTCTAATTTTGGCAAGGTTGAAGTATCTACTGTCAAAGGTCTACGACCTAGTTCTACTTCTATCATGTACTACCTTCGAGTATTACCCCCTGGTATCTCGAAGATGTCTTGCCATTGCACCACATCTTACTAGCTTTGTTGAAGTAATGTCTTTCCTTGTCGTAATAACTCTACGGGTTCTTGGTTGTTGTCAACTGAGGACACCGACTAGTCAAATTATTCCACACTACAAATCAAATACCCCTAGTATTTTTACAGGGAATTTCTGAACTCAATCTAATCATTCCAAGACTATCGCCTGCATCCTGGTCTTGCTATCTTTGACTGTGCTACCTCGTCCTTCTCTGGTGCACGAATTCTTTAGTGTGTGAGCACGACTTACTTCGAGCTTTCAACATCATGTTGCTTGTCTAGAAAGGCAACTTTGGTTCCGAGCTTGCATCTTATATATTGATCCTATAACTTACCACTTTGTTATTCCCTTGCTTGTTGCAGTTGTTGTTTGATTGCATCCTCTTGAAACCTCCCGGCAAATGTGTCGGATCACCTTCAACACTTTGAGTACTACCGAGATGTCAATTGTGTTCATGATGAGAAATACTTTCCTTGCCTCGATGATTTTTATTATCATCGGCAACACCCTTGACTTCCTTTCATCGCGAACTTGTCCACATTATGAATACAACTTGCTCTCCAGCTAGTGTTGTGTTCTACCTTGAAGTATTACTGTGCTTTATGTCGACAATGTTGTGGGGATTGCTCCACCTCTTAGAAATCCTCGGCATGATGATACTTCTCATCATCACCAATCTTCATTGGTCCCCGTGTTGTTTTCAACCGGGATACCAATATGCTAAAGATGCTGCTGGAGTTCTGCACTTCTAGCAACCCTATTGCTTTGAAGTTAACGATCGACAGTTCATTCTTAGACTATTGGTTATTGAATCGTCACTCTAACATTGATCTTGCTGCCTAAGGTCATATTTCGGGCACACCTTTCACCTAATGATTAATGGTGTATGTTAGTCCTCCAGCATACAACATTATATCATTTGAATTGATAGGTGTCATCCTCTTGTTCACATTTTTGTGGAAATCCCTCCGTTTGGAATTCTCGATGAATTGTCGCTGAGCCCATCAGCCACCTCCTCATCATGTCCTTGGTTTAACGATGAACTATTGTTTCGGGAACCCGCTCCCATAGTTCATTTCCCGAGAATCTTGCAATGCCATTTTGTTTTTTTGTGTTGCACCGTTTCTTCTCGAACATCCCAAGTCTGAGTTATCATGACACCAATTGGATCTGAATCTCGGTCAGATATGATGGCTGGGACAACTTTCTAGGAGTTATAATATTGGTCCTTTGATGACTCGGTAATATGATGTCGTGCCTAGCACCCCTGGCTGGAGGACCTATCATTATAATCTCTTTTGCAAGGATAACCATTCTTCCAGGAAGAAATTGTAAGACTTATTCTATAAGTTGTTCCTGATGAATCCTTTTTGTATCTAAGTCCGACCTTTACTTCAAGACCATGCCAATGCTATCTCGAAGCATGTTTGTGGTACTCCGATTTTCAACAAGAGCATTTGAAGCCCAATGCTAAATGTTTCTTGGTCAGTTATCCAAACACCGTTGTAAGGGTAACATCTTGATTAATCCTTGCCTCTTTATCTGAATGGTTGGATACTTGCTCTCCAACCCCGTCTGCCATGATCCTTCTTGTCCATGGGATGGATATACTCCTAATAATTGTGTGTAATCACAATTTTCCTTTCCATTTGTTTGTTTAACCTTTCCTTGATCTACATATATTCTAAGCAGTAATAATTCGCTGCTTATGTAAACACCTTGTTGTACAACTCTGTCGGTAAGACCATGTTACCATGGTTGGTAGCATTCTGGTAACCACTGATGGAAGAAAACATTGCCTACCGGTCCGCCTCGTTTCAACGAGCAAGAAAATGGTTCTCTTCGTCCCCCGTCCTTGGTACCGACATTGTTGCCAACCTAGCTGACAGACTATCCTCTGACATGCCTTGCTTTCTGTGCAAGATGTCATCACCCTTCCTACTTTCAACCCACATGGTGGGCCCATAACCCACAGGTCCACTGGATCGAAACCTGACTCTCCTGTACAACCCTGATTCTATTGTATCCATTGCAACTGGCTTCGTATGTGATTCACGAGCTAAATCCTATGCCATTATTCACCCTGGAAGCAAACACCATGCTATTCTCGTTGTTCAAGCCCCCATTCCAGCTTCTGTCTAGGCCTCGAATGATTACCTACCCATTTGAAACTTTGGCACCATCGTATTTTGCACTCAACGAATTCACTGAAATACAACTCGTGAGGTACCTCGTGTATTTCCCATTGAGTTCACCGTCAGATGCCAAGCTTTGTGGAGATGCGTTATTCCGAAGTTTTTCCCCCTGGTCACGTTCGTAGGACGATGGAGATCCCGAAGAAAGGATGCCGACTTTATCATGATGACTTGAAGCAGAGAAATGAAGATAACAACGTAAGGGATGAACCTCTTCGAAAGGGCAGCCAAGACCGAGAAGACTCGTTGGGTTTTCGCTACCAGCACTTTCCCCCCTTACTCCACCGCTTAAATCTCGGGACGAGATTTCTGGTAGTGGAGGAGAATTGTGACGCCCGGATAATTAAGCTACAATGAACCTCTGTTAATGATGCCACGTCACCACGATTACTGTTGTTAATCTCACGATGATTCGAATCTCGTTTGAATTAAAATTTGAAATAAAGTTAAATAATCAAAGTTTTCAAAAGTCAAAACTAAAATGTTCTGAATGTAGAAAATATTTTAGAAGTAATTATTGTGAAGAAATTACATTTTTATAACATGTTTAAATACACTAAATAATTGAAATAGTGGCTAAAATGATTAACTAAATGCATATAATAAATTATAAAATAATAAAATATTTTATTAGGAATAAGAATTAATGTGGCAGTATTATATTTATAAGTACTAGTTTAGGTGCTATTGGTAAAATTTTGTAAAACTTAAATAAATAAAAAGGAATGTGCACTAACTAGGCCCAGCACATACGGTACACATAGAGCCTACTGGTACAGTGCAATAGGCCCAGCCCATGCCGGCGTTTCCCCTACCTCTGTACAGAGGGGAGGCAGGGGCATGGCGTGGCAGCCATCCGGCCGCCATGGCCGCGCCTTGGCCCCGTGTCGCCCATCTGCGACTCCCCTCGAGGATAAGAGCCTCCTCAACCCCGCGGACGAACCCTAGTCCCCTAACCTCCTTTCACTCCCTCTCCCTCTCACTCCCAAGCTCGCAGCCGCACTGCCCTCATCGCGCGCTCATCGATCTCGCGGCCACCGACTACCCCGAGCTACGCCACGGTGTCCAGGACTTCGCCATCGTCATCTCCTCCGCCCCCGCCTATGGATCGAGGAAAAGGTGCTTCGTACGCTCGCCATCACGCTCGTCTTTATGCACAGTCGCTGACGTTCGTCGTTGGATGCCGCTGCTCCGAGCCGCACCCGACCTACCCGACCTCACCATCGGGCTCATGGTGAGCTTCTCGACCGATTCCCCCTCCTCCCGGCCTCAATTCGTGCCCCTATACGTCGTTAGCTGACGCTCCCGCAACCTCCCATGGACGTCCCCTACTGCAATGTGGCTAACCCGAGCCCCGCGCCGCCTGCTCGCGGCCCTGCCTCGCCTACGCGCACGCGCGCCCAGCCTCTTCGCCCCGCTCGCCACTGCCGCCCCGCTCAGCCCCGCCTCCGACTCCACTCGCGTCAGCCCCGAGCGCTCCCTGCCTTACGCGCGCCCCACCACTTGCTGCCGTCGCTGCCTACCGCTCCCCTGCCGCTCCGCTCACTGCCGCACGTCACACCTAGCCGCGTGCATTCATGACCGCCCCATCGTCGGGCCGGCTCCGCCCGTCGCGGCTTTGCCGCTGCTGCAGCGGACTCCTAGCCGAGGCCTCCCATGGCGCTGGGTGTTGTGGCCTTTGCGGGCCGGTTGGGTTGCTATCGGGTGCACCAGATCCATTCTAGTTAAAATAACATTAGGTATTAAGTTAATTAGGAGTAATCACCCACTGAGAATTGGGTCCCACATATTTAACTAGCATGTTTAACCACTTAAACTAACCCACAGTCAATGACGTATGGGCCCTGCTGTCCAACTAAAATGGTTAAAAAAAATATCTAACTAAATTATAGACAATGACGTGTGGGACCTGCCTACACTATTCACCACCTTGACCAGTCAATGTTGATTGGGTCAACTAGGCCCCACCAGCCCACTGTCAGCCTCTTGTACACTGTTGGGTGCACTGGACCGGGTGCACCCAGCCCTCTTCCTTCTTATTTAAATTAAATATAAATTCCAGAATTTCAGAAGATGATTAAAACTTTAAAAATTAATATAAAGTAATCCGTTACTCGGATGAAAATAATTTATATATGAAAGTTGCTCAGAACGACGAGACGCATCCGAATACGCGGTCCGTTTGTCCGCCACACATCTCTATCATACCGAACATGCAACATTCCCCCTCCGTTTCACCTGTCCGAAAATACCTTCCCCCTCCGTTTCATCTTTCCCGGATGTTTTCCATCCTCGTCAGTATCACCTATCCCTGCGTTAGCTCACGCCTGGCGTCGCGTATTGCCTTGTTATATTTTGTGATGCTATTGTTTGCTCTGTTATTTATTTGTTTCCCCTTCGTTGCTTCTTTTTGGTAGACTCCGATACCGTGATAGACCCCGAGACCCTTGATGCTTTGGTGTTCGAGAACGGCTACGCTTCCGAAGATTCCTTTCGTCTGCAGAGCTTCCAGGCAAGCCCCCCCTTGATCACCAGATATCGCCTATTCTCCTCCCTCTTACTCTTGCATTAGTTTACTATTGTTGTTTATTCGGTAGCTCCTATTCTGTTGCATAGCCTGTCATTGTTGCTACAACTGTTGACACCTTACCTCCCATCCTAATGCTTAGTATAGGATGCTAGTGCTCCATCAGTGGCCCTACATTCTTGTCCGTCTGCCGCTATTCTATCGGGCCATGATCACTTGGGTGTGATCACGGGTATATACTACATACACTTTACATGACACATGATGTGACTAAAGTCGGGTCGGCTCATTGAGTACCTGCAAGTGATTCGATGTGGGGGCTGAAAGGACAGGTGGCTCCATCCAGGTAGTGGTGGGCCTGAGTTCCTAACGGCCCCCGAGTGGATCTTTGTGGCGGAGCGACAGGGCAGGTTGAGACACCCAGTGGAGAGGTGGCCTGGCCCTGGTCGTTGTCCGCGGTTATTTCATAATAACACGCTTAACGAGTTTGGATATTTGATCTGAGTCTGGCCATTGGCCTATACGCACTAACCAGCTACGTGGGAATAGTTATGGGCACTCGACATCGTGGTATCAGCCGAAGCCTTCTTGACGTCAGCGACTGAGCGGCGCGCGCCAGGTTGGACCGCGTAACGCAACTTCTTTAGTAATGGAGGTTGCTAGGTCTGCTCACCGGCCACGTACGCAACGTGCAGGTGTGCGTTGGGCGATGGGCCCGGACCCCTGCGCGCCTAGGACTTAGACCGGCGTGCTGACCTCTCTGTTGTGCTTAGGTAGGGCTGCGACGTGTTGATCTTCCGAGGCCGGGCATGACCCTGGAAAGTGTGTCCGGCCAAATGGGATCAAGCGTGCTGGGTTATGTGGTGCACCCCTCCAGGGAAGTTAATCTATTCGAATAGCCGTGTCCCTCGGTAAAAGGACGACCCAGAGTTGTATTCCAACCTCATGACAACTAGAACCGGATACTTAATAAAACACACACTTACCAGTGCCAGATACAACTCGGTGGTTGCTCTCTCACAGGGTGATGTGCGGGAGGGTCGCCGAGTAGGATTATGCTATACGATGTTACTTGGTGAACTTACCATCTACTCCCTTCTACTGCTGCAAGACGGAGGCTGCCAGGAGCTTTGATACTTGTTACTTTTCCATCTACTCTCTTCTACTGCTGCAAGATGGAGGTGGCCAGAAGCGTAGTCTTCGATTGGATTAGCTATCCCCCTCTTTCTGCTTTCTGCAGTACAGTCCACATATATTACCCCTTTACATAGATATCTTTGCATATGTAGTGTAGATCCTTGCTTGCGAGTACTATGGATGAGTACTCACGGTTGCTTTTCTCCCCCTTTTCCCCTTTTGTCCCTTCTTCTCGGATGACGCAACCAGATGGTGGAGCCCAGGAGCCTGAGGATCCCGATGATGTTTCTACATGGAGTTCGGCTTCGAGGAGTAGTTAGGAGGTCCGAGGCAGGAGCCTTTTCGATCGTTGCTACTTTTGTGCTAGCCTTCTTAAGGCAAACTTGTTTAACTTATGTCTGTACTCATATATTTTTGCTTCCGCTGACTCTTGTGTTTTCGAGCTATTTATTCGAGCCCTCGAGGCCCCTGGCTTGTAATATAAAGCTTGTATTATTTTAATTTGTGTCTAGAGTTGTGTTGTGATATCTTCTAGTGAGTCCCTGATCTTGTCGTACACATTTGCGTGCATGATTAGTGTACGGTCAAATCGGGGGCGTCACATATTATTATCCACACCGTTCGGTCGTGCGAGTGAAAGGCAATAAGGAGGATATATAATGAACTAATTGGGATGGGAAAAGCTGGTATGAACTCGACCTCTCTTGTTTTTGTAAATATGATAGTTCATCGTTCCTGATTCAACTTGTTATGAATGAGACATGCTTGCAATGACAATTAGAGATCATAGCTTCTTATGCAATGCTTAATTAGCTGAGAGTTTATAATGGTCTATCTTGCGTGCCAACATCATATTAAAATGGTTGTGATCTAGTGTGATGGGGTGGTATCTTCCTTTCAACGATTCAAGTGGTCTGACTTGGCACATGTTCATGCATGTAGTTGAAACAAATCAACATATCCTCCACGATATTTATGTTCATGGTGATTTATATCCTACTCATGCTTGCATTCATTGTTGATTAATTTTAATGCATGTTCATGACCGTTGTTGCTCTCTAGCTGGTCGCTTCCCTGTCTCTTTCTAGCCTTCCCTGTCTCTACAAATCCCTCCTTCCCTCTGCAAAGGGCCTATCTATTTACTTTTATGCAGAGTCATCATCCTCTTATCAAAGAGCACCAGTAGGAGAGCACCTCTATCATTTGCATGTATTACTATTAATTTGCATTGAGTATGATCATGATTGGATCTCTTTTACCATGAATTACAATGTCTAGTCAGTCCTTGATCTTTAAAGGTGCTCTGCATTTATGTTTTGCAGTCTCAGAAAGGGCTAGCGAGATACCATCTTGTTATATCATATCATGATTGTTTTGAGAAAGTGTTGTCATCCGAGGTTTATTATTATTGCTCGCTAGTTGATTATGCCATTGATATGAGTAGACTTGAGACCTGAAAGTTATTGTGAATGTGTTTAGTTCTTGATCTTCTTGAAAACCTGAATGCTGGCTTACATATTTACGACAACAAGAGCAAACAGAGTTGGTCAAAGTTTTTCTTTATCACTTTAAGTTTATCAACTGAATTGCTTGAGGACAAGCAAAGGTTTAAGCTTGGGGGAGTTGATACGTCTCCAACGTATCTACTTTTCCAAACCCTTTTGCTCTTGTTTTGGACACTAATTTGCATGATCTGAATGGAACTAACCCGGACTGACGCTGTTTTCAGCAGAATTGCCATGGTGTTGTTTTTGTGCAGAAATAAAAAGTTCTTAGAATGACCTGAAAATCGACAAAGAATTATTTCGAAAAATATAAAAAATACCGGCAAGAAGATCCATACCAGGGAGCCCACACCCTGTCCACGAGCGCGATGTATCCCGAGATCCTATATGTTCACTTTTGGAGAGAAAAAAAATCAAAGATGATGAATTATCGCATTTTATGAGACGCAGCCGTCGTCAAGCCCTAATCTCTCCCGGGAGGGCTGATGTGGTGTCCGTTCGAGGGTCCGGAGAGTGGAGATTATCGCCATCATCATCATCAACCTTCCTCCATCGCCAATTCCATAATGCTCACCGCTGTGCTTGAGTAATTTCATCGTAGGCTTGCTGGACGGTGATGGGTTGGATGGGATCTATCATGTAATCGAGTTAGTTTTGATAGGGTTTGATCCCTAGTATCCACTATGTTCTGAGATTAATGTTGCTATGACTTTGCTATGCTTAATGCTTGTCACTAGGGCCCGAGTGCCATGATTTCAGATCTGAACCTATTATGTTTTCATGAATATATGTGTGTTCTTGATCCTATCTTGCAAGTCTATAGTCACCTACTATGTGTTATGATCCGGCAACCCCGAAGTGACAATAATCGGGACCACTCCCGGTGATGACCATAGTTTGAGGAGTTCATGTATTCACTATGTGTTAATGCTTTGGTCCAGTGCTCTATTAAAAGGAGGCCTTAATATCCCTTAGTTTCCAATAGGACCCCGCTGCCACGGGAGGGTAGGACAAAAGATGTCATGCAAGTTCTTTTCTATAAGCACGTATGACTATATTCGGAATACATGCCTACATTGCATTGATGAACTTGAGCTAGTTCTGTGTCACCTTAGGTTATAACTTGTACATGATGAATTGCATCCGACATAAATTCCCATCACCGGTCCAATTCCTACGAGCTTTTCGCATATTGCTTGTTGCTTATTTACTTTTCCGCTGATACTATCATAAAAACTACAAAAACACTATCGTTACTTTTATTGCCGCTACCGCCACTATCATATTACTTTGCTACTAAAACTACCTTGCTGCAGATACTAAGTTTCCAGGTGTGGTTGAATTGACAACTCAGCGGCTAATACTTAAGAGTATTCTTTGGCTCCCCTTGTGTCGAATCAGTAAATTTGGGTTGAATACTTTACCCTCGAAAATTGTTGCGATCCCAAGGTATAATAGATCCCACTAGATCAAACATAATAGCATGGAACAATCAAAAATTATAGATACGTTGGAGACGTACCAAGCATGCCCAAGCTTAAATCCTGCTCGTCCTCGAGTAGGTAAATGATAAAAATAGAATTTTTTATGTGGAATGCTAACAAACATAGTATTTCAATGTAATTCTCTTAATTGTG
The DNA here is from genome assembly GCA_902687465.1 of Secale cereale. NCBI lineage: Eukaryota > Viridiplantae > Streptophyta > Magnoliopsida > Poales > Poaceae > Secale > Secale cereale. Next base: position 354,773,530 of record LR738711.1, read on the forward strand.
GCATGAATGTTCAGATCTGAAAGATTCAAGACAAAAGTCTATATTGACATAAGAAATAATTATACTTCAAGCATACTAACAAAGCAATCATGTCTTCTCAAAATACTATGGCTAAAGAAAGTTATCCCTACAAAATCATATAGTCTGGCTATGCTCCATTTTAATCACACAAAATATTCATATCATGCACAACCCTGATTTCAGCTAAGCACTTGTTTTCATACTCTATTCTTTCAAACCTTTCAACTTTCACGCAATACATGAGCGTGAGCCATGGACGTAGCACTATGGGTGGAATAGAGAGGTGGTTGTGGAGAAGGCAAAAAAGGAGGGAGATAGTCTCACATCAACTAGGCGTATCAACGGGCTATGGAGATGCCCATCAATAGATATCAATGTGAGTGAGTAGGGATTGCCATGCAACAGATGCACTAGAGCTAAATAATGTATGAAAGCTCAACAAAAGAAACTAGTGGGTGTGCATCCAAGTTGCTTGCTCATGAAGACCTAGGGCATTTGAGGAAGCCCATCGTCGGAATATACAAGCCAAGTTCTATAATGAAAATAACCACTAGTATATGAAAGTGACTAAGCATGAGACTCTCTATCATGAAGAACATGGTGCTACTTTGAAGCACAACTGTGGAAAAAGATAGTAGCAATTGTCCCCTTTACTTTTCTTTTTCTTTTTCTTTTTTTTCTTCTTTTTTTTGGGCCTTTCTTTTTTTTTGGCCTTTCTCTTTTTTTGGAGGGGCTTTATTGATTTAGCCTTTCCTTACATGGGACAATTCTCTAATAATGATGATCATCACACTTTCATTACAACTCGATATTACAACTCGATACTAGAACAAAGTATGACACTATATGAATGCCTCCGGTGGTGTACCGGGATGTGCAATGAATCAATAGTGACATGTATGAAAAATTATGCATGGTGGCTTTGCCACAAATATGATGTCAACAACATGATCATGCATGGCAATATGACAATATGAAGCGTGTCATATGAACGGGACGGTGGAAAGTTGCATGGCAATATATATCGGAATGGCTATGGAAATGCCATGATAGGTAGGTATGGTGGCAGTTTTGAGGAATATATATAGTGGATGTTTTGAGGAAGGATATATAGTGGGTGTATGGTACCGGTGAAAGTTGCACGTTACAAGAGAGGATAGCAATGGTGGATGGGTGAGAGTGCGTAATATCCATGGACTCAATATTAGTCATAAAGAACTCATATACTTATTGCAAAAATCTATGAGTCATGAAAATAAAGCAATCAAAATAGAACACAAAGGTTGACACTTTACAAATACCTCATGCTCTAACTTCGTCACATAGCGGTTCACCATACGTGCATGCTACGGGAATCACTAACCTTAACACAAGCATTTCTCAATTTCATAATAACTCCACTAGCATGGTTCTAATATCACAATCCTGATATCTCAAAACAATTATCAAGCATCCAACTTCTCATCATATTCAATGCACTTAGTGTGAAAGTTTTTACTACATTGATATTGGATGTCTATCATGTGAAGACTAGTTTTATAGCCTAAGCACATTACCATGCTGTTTTAATAGACACTCAAATGGATATAAGTGAAGCATGAGAGTTCAACAATTTCTTCAAAATATTATCACCACTGTGCTCTAAAAGATACAACTGAAGCACTGCAGCAAAAACTATTCAACTCAAAGGATATAAGTGAAGCACATAGAGTGTTCTATCAATTCCTAGGCTATATTTAACTCCCTCAAATAGGTGTGTCCGGCAAGGATAATTGTGGCAAACTAACAAGCAAAGAATCCAATTATACAAGACGCTCCAAATAAAACACATATCATGTGGTGAATAAAAATATAGCTCCAAGTATAGTTACCGATGGATGAAGACGAAAGAGGGGATGCCTTCCTGGGGCATCCCCAAGCTTAGGCTTTAGGTTGAACTTGAATTTTACCTTGGGGTACGATGGGCATCCCCAAGCATAGGCTCTTGCCACACTTTCTTCCATAGTCCATCAAAGCAATACTCAAAACTTGAAAACTTCACAACACAAAACATAGACAAAAATCTCGTGAGCTCCGTTAGTATAAGAAAGCAAACCACTACTCAAAGGTACTGCAATGAATTCATTTTTTGTTTACATTGGTGTTAAACCTATTGTATTCCAACTTCTCTATGATTCATACTTCCCAATACTACTCATAGATGCATTGAAATAAGCAAACAACACACGAAAAATAGAAATTGTCAAAAACAGAACAGTCTGTAGTAATCTGCAGTTTTCGCATACTTCTATAACTCCACAAAATTCAAATTAAATTGGTAAACGTGAGGAATTTTTCTATTAATCATCTGCAAAAAGAATCAACTAAATAGCACGCTCCATTAAAATCTGGTGATCATTCTAGCGAGCGCTAACGATACTGTTTTGCACAGCAAGATCGCATAAACTTTACACAAGTCTTTCCAAAGGTTCTAATTGGCACAAACACTAAAGAAAACACAAAACCACATATAAACAGAAGCTAGATGCAATATTTATTCCTAAATAGAAGCAAAAACAAAAAATATAAAATTTGGTTGCCTCCCAACAAGCGCTATCGTTTTACACCCCTAGCTAGGCACGATACATGGATAGATCTAGGTATTGCCATCTTTGGAAGGCAATCCATAAGTGGCTCTCATAATAAATTCTTATGGTAATTTGATTTTCTTTTTAGGAAAGTGTTCCATGCCTTTCCTTAACGGAAATTGGAATCTAATATTTCTTCCTTCATATCAATAATTGCACCAATCGTTTAAGGAAAGGTCTACCAAGAATAATAGGACATGAAGGATCGCAATCTATATCAAGAACAATGAAATTCACGGGCGCATAATTCCTATTGGCAACAATAAGAACATCATTAATCCTTCCCATAGGTTTCTTAATAGTGGAATCCGCAAGATGCAAATTCAAAGAGCAATCATCAAGCTCATGGAATCCTAGCAAATCACACAAAGTTTTTGGGATAGTGGAGGCACTTCCACCCAAATCACACAAAGCATAGCATTCCTGATCTTTAATTTTTATTTTGATAGTAGGTTCCCACTCATCATAAAGCTTTCTAGGGATATAAACATCTAACTCAAGTTTTTCTTCATAAGATTGCATCAAAGCATCAACTATGTGTTTGGTAAAAGCTTTATTTTGACTATAAGCATGCAGAGAGTTTAGTATGGATTGCAACAAGGAAATACAATCAATCAAAGAGAAATTATCATAATTGAATCCCTTGAAATCCAAAGTAGTGGGTTCATCACTATGCAAAGTTTTAATCTCTTCACTCCCACTTTTAACAATTTTAGCATCAAGATATAAAAACTTCGAGTCATTGGAACACCTTATAGTACAATCATCTCCAATCCTATCTTTATCAATATTTATACTAGAAAACAAGGATCTAATAGGAGACACATCAATAACTTTCAGATCTTCATCTTTATTTTCATGATAAGTAGAAGAACACGGTATTATATAATTCTCTCTTTGAGCACGCATCCTAGCGTTTTTTTGCATTCATCAATGGAAATTCTCATGGCTTTGAGAGACTCACTAATATCATGCTTAGGTGGGATAGATCTATGTTTCAAAGAATCAACATCAAGAGTAATTCTATCCACACTTCTAGCCAAGTCATTAATCTTAAGCAATTTTTCTTCAAGCATAGCATTGAAATTCTTTCCCGAAATCATAAACTCCTTAACACTAGTTTCACATTCAGAAGGCATCTTTCCATAAGAGTTGTTGTAGGAATTACCATAATTATTAGAGGAATTACTAGGAAAAGGGCTAGGATTAAAGTTCCCTCTATAAGCATTGTTACCAAAGTTATTCCTACCAACAAAATTCACATCCAATGATTCATTGTTATTTTCAATCAAAGTGGACAGAGGCATATCATTAGGATCAGAAGAAGCACCCTTAGAAGCATTATCTTGGAGTTTGGTAGCTTCTCCTAAGGTAGTTTCCATGAAAGTGCCTCCTGTGGCCGAATCTAACTGATTTCTAGAAGCAAAATTCAAGCCAACATAAAAGTTTTGAATAATCATCCATAAGTTCAAACCATGTGTAGGGCAATTATGTATCATTAGTTTCATTCTCTCCCAAGCTTGTGCAACATGCTCATGATCTAGTGTGATAGCCTGGCTTAATAGGGATGATAGACTACTCATATCAATAAGGAATTCCTTCTTTTCCGGGAGCCCATTCGGAAAGAACTCCAAAGTTAAGCGTGCTCAGCTTGGAGTAGTTTCAGGATGGGTGACCGACCGGGAAGTTGCTCCCGGGTGCGCACGAGTGAGGACAAAGTGCGCAGAAAAGACTAGTATTGATATATGGGGCCAGTCTAGATCTCGCCAGGAGTAACGACCACCGGCAGGTGTGTCCGGTGCGTTACAAGTTGGTATCAGAGCCGACCCTCACGGTTACACGGATGTTTGCGGACAGTTTGCAGTCTTGTTGTGCATGACGTTTGTGACCCGTCGTGCCACACGGCATGGCACATGTGCTGTCCTAGAAGCACAGACGTTTGTGCCAAGAGGGAACATTCATGTGGCCCGACGAGGACGTCGATTCCTCCGAGTGGGGGTGTATGTGATGGCCTGGCTTAATAGGGATGATAGACTACTCATATCAATAAGGAATTCCTTCTTTTCCGGGAGCCCATTCGGAAAGAACTCCAAAGTTAAGCGTGCTCAGCTTGGAGTAGTTTCAGGATGGGTGACCAACCGGGAAGTTTCTCCCGGGTGCGCACGAGTGAGGACAAAGTGCGTAGAAATGACTAGTATTGCTTTGTGAGGCCAGTCTAGATCTCGCCAGGAGTAACGACCACCGGTGGGTGTGTCCGGGGCGTTACATCTAGTTGCTTAAAATTCATAATATCGTTTATATGAGAGATGATCTTACCAGGAGGGAAATACTTAGAGATAATAGCATCTTTGCACTTATTCCACGAATCGATACTATTTCTAGGCATAGAGGAAAACCAAGTTTTAGCACGGTCTCTAAGTGAAAACGGAAATAACTTCAATTTAACAATATCGTTATCCGTATCCCTTTTCTTTTGCATATCACACAAATCAACAAAGTTGTTTAGATGGGTAGCGGCATCTTCACTAGTAAGGCCGGAAAATTGATCTTTCATGACAAGATTCAACAGAGCAGCATTGATCTCACAAGATTCAACATCGGTAATAGGAGCAATCGGAGTGCTGATAAAATCATTATTGTTGGTATCGGAGAAGTCACACAATTTGGTATTGTTCTGAGCCATAGTGGCAAGCAAGCAATCCAACACACGCAAGCAACGAAGAAGCAAGCGAACGATAAACACACGATAGAAGAAGGGCAAATAAAAGGGCAAGGGTGAACTGGGGGAGTGGAAAACGGGAGGCAAAAAATGTAATGCGAAGGATAAGGGTTTGTGATAGGTACTTGGTATATGACTTTTGAGTAAGCCTCGCCGTCAACGGCGCCAGAAATTCTTCTTGCTACTTCTCGAGCTTGCGTTGTATTCCCTCGAAGAGGAAAGGGTGATGCAGCACGGTAGCATAAGTATACCCCTCAGTTTTTGAGAACAAGGCATCAATCCAGTAGGAGACCACGCGCGAGTCCCTCGCACCTGCACAAACAAATAAGAACTTCGCAGCCAACGCGATAAGGGGTTGTCAATCCCTTTTCGGTAACTTACGAAAGTGAGATCTGACAGAGATGATAGTTTGATATTTTTGCTATTTTTTATTATAAGAACAGAAAGTAAAAGCGGAAAAGTAAAGTAGATTCTAGATTGATATGTTGAGAATAGACCCGGGGGCCAGAGTGTTCTCTAGTGGCTTCTCTCATGATAGCGATATTCTACGGCGGGTAAACAAATTACTGTCGAGCAATTTATAGAAAAGCAAATAATTATGAGACTATCTAGGCATGATCATTATATATAGGCATCATGTCCGAGACAAGTAGACCGAAACGATTGTGCATCTACTACTATTACTCCACACATCGACCGCTATCCAACATGCATCTAGTGTATTGAGTTCATAAGAACATATTAACGCCGTAAGCAAGATGACATGATGTAGAGGAATAAACTCAAACTTAGTGATATAAACCCCATCTTTTTATCCTTGATGGCAACAATACAATACGTGCCTTGCTGCCCCTACTATCACTGCCAAAGGACACCGCAATATTGAACCCAAAGCAAAGCCCTTCTTCCATTGCAAGAACTATAGATCTAGTAGGCCAAACCAAACCAATAATTCAAAGAGACATGCAAGGATATTATAATCATACATAAAGAGTTCAGAGAAGAACCAAATATTTCTCATAGATAATCTTGATCGTAAACCCACAATTCATCGGATCTCGACAAACACACCGCAAAAAGAGATTACATCGAATAGATCTCCTCGAAGACAGAGGAGAACTTTGTATTGAGATCCAAAGAGAGAGAAGAAGTCATCTAGATACTAGCTATGGACCCGAAGGTCTGTGATAAACTACTCACAACTCATGGTGAGGCGATGATGATGATGTAGAAGCACTTCATGGAAGATCCCCCCTCCGGCGGAGCTACGGAACATGCCCTAAGATGGGATCTCACGGGAACAGAAGGTTACGGCGGTGGAACTAGGGTTTTATCTGTTGTTCTTATGGTTTAGGGGTACGTAGGTATATATAGAAGGAAGGAGGGTACCGGGGGCCAAACATGGGGCCCACGAGGCAGGGGGCGCGCCCTATAGGTGGGGGGGCGCCCCCACCCTCGTGGGCACCATGTATGCCCTACATCGTGGTTCTCAAGTCTCCCGTGCGTGATTTTATCCAAAAATATCTCTCCCGAAGGTTTCATTCCGTTTGGACTCCGTTTGATATCCCTTTTCTGTAAAACCGTGAAACAGGCAAAAAAACAGCAATCTGGACTAGGCCTTTGGGTTAGTAGGTTAGTCCCAAAAATAATATAAAAGTGTATGACAAAGCCCATTAAACCTCCAAAACATCATAAATAATAGCATGGAACAATAAAAAATTATAGATAGGTTGGAGATGTATCAAGCATCCCCAATCTTAATTCCTGCTCTTCCTCGAGTAGGTAAATGATAAAAACAGAATTTTTGATGTGGAATGCTAACCAACATAGTTTTTCAATGTAATTCTCTTAATTGTGGCATGAATGTTCATATTTGAAAGATTCGGGACAAAAGTCTATATTGACATAAGAAATAATAATACTTCAAGCATACTAACAAAGCAATCATGTCTTCTCAAAATACTATTGCTAAAGAAAGTTATCCCTACAAAATAATATAGTCTGGCTATGCTCCCTCTTCATCACATGAAATACTCATATCATGCACAACTCCGATTTCAACCAAGCACTTATTTTCATACTCTATTCTTTCAAACCTTTCAACTTCCACGCAATACATGAGCGTGAGCCATGGACATGGCACTATGGGTGGAATAGAGAGGTGGTTGTGGAGAAGACAAAAAGAAGGAGATAGTCTCACATCGACTAGGCGTATCAACGGGCTATGGAGATGCCCATCTATAGATATCAATGTGAGTGAGTAGGGATTGCCATGTAACCGATGCGTAAAAGAGAAAGAAAAAGAAAATAAAAATGGACAATTGCTACAATCTTTTTCCACACTTGTGCTTCAAAGTAGCACCATGTTCTTCATGATAGAGAATCTCATGCTAGTCAGTTTCATTTACTATTGGGAATTTTCATTATAGAACTTGGCTTGTATATTCCAACGATGGGCTTCCTCAAATGCCCTAGGTCTTCATGAGCAAGCAAGTTGGATGCACACCCACTAGTTTCTTTTGTTGAGCTTTCATACATTATTTAGCTCTAGTGCATCCGTTGCATGGCAATCTCTACTCACTCACATCGATATCTATTGATGGGCATCTCCATAGCCCGTTGATACGCCTAGTTGATGTGAGACTATCCCCCTCCTTTTTGTCTTCTCCACAACCACCTCTCTATTCCACCCATAGTGCTATGTCCATGGCTCACGCTCATGTATTGCTTGAAAGTTGAAAGGTTTGAAAGAATAGAGTATGAAAATAAGTGCTTGGCAGAAATCGGGGTTGTGCATGATATGAGTATTTTGTGTGATGAAGAGGGAGCATAGCCAGACTATATGATTTTGTAGGGATAACTTTCTTTAGCCATAGTATTTTGAGAAGACATGATTGCTTTGTTAGTATGCTTGAAGTATTATTATTCTTATGCCAATATAGACTTTTGTCATGAATCTTTCAGATCTGAACATTCATGCCGCAATTAAGAGAATTACATTGAAAAATTATGTTGGTGTAGCGAACCGACCCGAATGGATCAAGTCTCTGTGCTTAAGTGTCATCCTTGGATCGGTATGCTGACAAACACAGTACTCGAGGATTTATAGCAGAGGTAAATTAGATGTATAAAGTAACGTAAATACTATTACCTCAATCCATATAGCAGAAGTAACAACAAGGTTGTGGATTCCTATCAACACCAAAGGCAAAGTTGAGTGTAGATAGCGCAACCCTAACGTAACACTTACTAGTCGAATAAATTCCTGCAACATGAGACGTTCCAGCCATGTAGGTCAGTACATTGAATGTGCTGCCAAGAACACACTGTAATGATAATGATGAACAATGCCTATAACTACATGCATATTTGGCTGCTGGAGGCTGTAAGGTTTATTTTGCAGAAAGCTGATTTTACCTACCACAAAGGAATGCATTTAATTTAACTACTTCGTTAAATTTAAGTCATGAACAATTGAGAATGGTACCCCCATCTCAATCCCAAACCAAAGTCATTATTAACCCAACAAATTAATTAACTAGAGTGTTGAGATCAACAAATAAGCCACTTCTAGATACTCAATGATGTCCATAACCGGGGACACGGCTACCCATGAATAGTTTCTACACTCTGCAGAGGTTTGTGCACTTTTCCCCACAAGACTCGATCGCCTCCGCTGGATTCCTCGAACTACATGGTGTTTGAGAAACGGATGACCAAGACACAGTCTTTTAGAAGCATTTACTCTTTACCCTGGGAGGAACCGTACACCTACTTTCCCTTACATCTGCTAGTCCACCACTGAAAGAGCTCATACAACTTACTCATACTATGCCAAAGCCCATTATGGCTTGTGGCTGCACATGGAAGTTTCTAGGCATGAAAATATTATATGATCCCTTTGAGCCTTGGTGGCATTCCAATAGGGTGATCACACGGTTCCTCCGGGATCCCCTAGGGCAACACTGGTGTCTCCAGGTGCCCGGCAAACCATTGGGTGCTCCAGGGTGCCACAAACAATCCACCCAGATGTGTATTAAAGTAGCCACCTTAAGTTGAGCCATTAATTAACAATCTCACATCTGTCATGGATACTCTCAAACCCAAACCACGTCTACGAGCATAGCATGGCAACCTAAGCATAACGTAGAAGTAACTCCGAGGGGTTTGAAAATATTGCAGGTAATAGGTTCTACCTCAATCTACTTCCCAAACCCACAAGTTTAGTGATCCTACTAATGCAAGTGTTTGAGGATATAACTAATGCAATGAAAACTAGGTATTGGAAAGTATGATCAAAGTGTGAACTTGCCTTGAACTAACGATGTAGATGATTCGCACTAAGAACTCGTGATAGATCTACTCGTCACACTCCGATCAATCTATCGTAAGAAAACAATAGTAACCACACATAAGCAATCAATCTGAAGATCTAATAGTACCAAAATTATGTGAGTTTGGCCTTATCACAAAGTATAGGTCAAGAGCTTCGATTTGCAAAAAGAATCAACTCAAATGGAGTTACGAAACTCAAGTTATGCCAACAATAAGTTTGAAACAAAACTAATTGAATTCAAATTGTAAAACTTTCAAAAACATGTTTAAGTTGTTTTACTGGAAAGCGGGGTTCGTAACGAAGACGTGGGCGTTTGTTTCGTTGGATTTGGACTAACGAGCAAAAAGGTATGGTCGTTGAAGTTTAGGGGCTAAACTATAAAATAAATATTCACAGATAGGTCCCTGGCCGAAATCTAAACAGAAAAAGAAAAGCTCAACGAACGAATGTTCGTGTTCTAACCCTAACTAGTGAACGTTCACATGATAGATCTAAACCTAATAAAACAAAAACCGATCTAAAGCATAAAACCGAACTTAACAGAAAACCGGGTTTTTTTATACCTAGGCGGTTTTTCTTCGAAAACTGCGGGTTCGGGCGGACCGGACGAGGGCGGATCGGGTCTGATCCGGCCGGCGGCGAACTCCGGCGCAGATTCCAGCGAGGCTGGCGGTGAGGCACGGTTGGGCGGCGCAATGCGGGGTGAAGCGGCGGCGGTGGCGGCTGGCGAAGCTGTTGCGGGGTGCGGCGCACGGGGTGGCGAGGAGCAGCAGCGGCGGTTTGAGCGTGGCGGGGGCGGCGCGAGCAAGAGGAGAGAGAGGGAGAGGAGGCGAGGGCGTCGAGTATTTAAGGGCGGGCAGAGGAGCAGCTTGCACGAGGGGCAAGGGGAAGGCGTGGCGGCCACGACACGGATGTCTACGCGGCGGCGGACTCCGACGCGCGCACGCGAGGAGGAAGAAGGCGTCGCGGCGCGGCGCTGGGCTGAGCCGGCCCAGCCGGCGGGAAACCTTTTTTTAAACAGACAGAGAAATAAAAAGAAAAGAAATAAAAGGAATATATAATATAGGCGTATTATATATCAAAATTTGCAGAAAAAGATTTCCTACAAGATGGACATTTTCTACAGTCAAACAAAATGCCCACAAATTGTAATAAATCAAAGAGTGCTACCGATGCAATAAAATCCAGTAAAAATATATCTACAGTAAGGCTTTCGCCTTACTGTTTTATGGTAAAAAAAATCCTAGTAAAAATTATTTTAAAAATACCAAAATGATTTCAAATTTATTTCTCTCCAATTTTCTATTGTAGGGAATCATGTTACCCTATTTTCCATATATATTATTTTTGAAGAAAAACAATTTGGATAAAAACCAAATAACTCAATATTTGAAAATAATTTCAAAATACTTCAAGGAACTTCCAACTCATATTTCCTATTATTTGAAGAAGTCATTTTATCTTCTCTCGGGAAAATCATTGAGTTGCATAAAGTTTCTGAATTTGAAATGTTTCAAGAACGGAATTAAAAAATCCTTTCAAAGCCCTTTTTCATTTAATAAATGGAAGAAGTCATATTATCTTCACTCCAGGGTTTTGTGATGGAAAGAATTTGAATTCATGGAGATCAAAATGCAAGATGATTGTTTTGGGAAATTCATTTTATTCCCTCTCATTTAACTTTCAAAAGTTTCAAGTTTCACTCAAATTCACACAGCACATCAAACAAGCAATCAAAACTATCTATTTATTATAACATTACAAAATTTAGAATTTTGGGATGTTACGAAGCTACCACACTTAAAATGAATCTCGTCCTCGAGGTTCGAAGAGGCTAGCAAGAAATAGGTTGGGGTTTGGGGGTCTTCTAACAAATACACTGATCGGTATGGTCTAGTGTGGTACCACACTTAGAAGCATGATTACGGTCCCATCAAAACGCAAACACTCCATCCTTTGACAGTATCGGTCCGTTCAAATCTTCGGGATAAATCTTTCTCTGGGCTCTTCCAGTAGTGGTATAATCTTTGTCCTCAGTTCTTGTGTCCTTTCATCTTGGTAAGGCTCTTTCGAGACTGGTTCTCCTTAGCTGACAGGTCTAGCGCCAATACTAAACAACTATCAATATCTCATGGTGGTCACCGTATATCCTACGGTTGGCAACACTGCCTTGTACAGGGGAAAATTTCTATACCATTCTAAGGTTTGAACAAGGTTTTGACATCGTCGTCTCTCTACTATAGGTATGTCACTCAGATTTACCATTCCATATAACAGAGGCGAACACTAAGAGTAAGTCGGTATGGTGATCAATCCATCCCGCACCCAAATCATTACCTTGTATATGGTTTAGTAAATCTCGCATTCTAACTCTCGGTCATCCTCACAAGCGTTGCAGAATTTCTCTTGTCGACGAACTAAGTTCGGAGAAATCCATTGATTCTGCAATCCTAACAATCACCTATCGTTTCTTCACAACCCTCGGGTTTTTCGTAAACCTTTAGGATCATCTGTTGACAAAGTCGTAGCTTCTACCATGGGTTTTCCTTTAGCAAGAGTGTGCTTGCTTCTTTGACAGGTCCTGGGGCCTGTGGTTTATGGCTCATCTCCAACTTGTCACTAGTAATACTTGGTATCATCATCGGGTTGCATCTTATCATTCTTCCGACATCCAACTTCCTTAACATCCTTAAATCCATCCAATTATATTGTATCCCTTCCTTCTGTTGGTACAAACTATCACGTAATTACTCAGACTCATCATTGAGTGGTCCATTCCAAAGTCTGTCATAACTTGACCCTTGTATTCGGGTAACGGTGTTGGATTATACCACACTTAAAAATGAAATAACACTAGTTTCTTCAAAATCTCCTTCCATGCATCATGGCTTCACTCATCACTTATATAGTAACAACTCATAAATTCCAAAATCAATACCATGATGCTAACTTTATTGATTCACGTCTTGCTACGTTCTACTGCATTTCCATTGCATGTTTCAACTCAACTATATAGCACAACCCTCATCCTCCTTGGGACAATCTCTGGCATAGTGCCCTGCTTTATTGCAACAGCGACATATTACTTCTGACAAGTCTTGTGGTTCGCTTGTGATTACGTAGCGTCCTTAGGTCCTCGGCTTAAGGGCCCACTTCCGAACTTGTATATCTTTAACTCATCCTTGGGTTTCTATTGCTCCACACTTCAGCATTACACCATCTTTAAATCCAATTGTACTTATTTCCTTCATCTCCTTGGGGTAAGCTTCATATCAAAATAAACTCCAACTTATTTGTGCAAACTACACTATTTGGGGCAACAATTTACTTTCTATTGTTCGGGGTTCACACAGAAAAGTATCGCCCTAACCAAAATGCACTTGTTCATCCGTAATTCATATTCCCCTCATATCAATCACTTATTTCATCCTGAACCACTATTCAACACTCAAATTCCAAAGGTGCTTCACTACCTTGCTAAGGACGCTTTAGTCCCACTGGAATTGTGCAATGTAATCCTTGAAATCATCAATATCTTGCTTCATCCCATTGGCCATGTGCTTTAGCTTCGTCATCTCTGCATGCATCCTACTCAAGCATTCCTGAGTTCAACTTCATTCTCCATGAAGGGATAACCCTTGTAAACTGCATCTCCTTCTAGGTGAATATGCTTCATCATGTCCTTCAGGATCTTTGGGAAATCCCGATCGCTAGTCAAGTTCATGATTGTTTTCGGGACTTTGAGAAAAGACTCGTAAAGGGTTATCATCTATAGGTAGGAGACGAAAGGGCACTCAGGACAGTGTATGCATTTCCTTGGGTGAAATGTGGTTGTTTGTCCGAGAAAAGTTTGTGGTCAGCTGGTCCATGGGTTCCAGGTTTTAGTCTAGGTGAGATAGCAAGAGAGGCACTCAGAATCCTCCAACAACTCATAGCATCTCCTTCTTAGATTCCAAAAATATCAACTTCTGTTGCTTCACGAGCTACTACAATGTCATTTCCACAACTCAACTCAACATTGTAAAAAGGGTGTTCCACATTTATCTACATGCTTCATCCTAATATCTAGATCTCAACTATGGTGATCAATCTTTCCTACGGTCTGAACCTTTTTTTGGAAAAAGCCCTACATACTTGCAGCGTAAACAAATGACTTCATGGTGACTGTCCTGGTTCACTTGGTTCTTCGCTTGCTGGTTGGGCACTTGCTAGCACAATGACCAAAATCCTTCCACCTATAACATGTGATGTGACTAAGGTCTTTTTCCGCAAAAATTGGGTTGTTCTGGGGACACATGCTCTTTCTCTTCGTCGACTTCTTTATTCCTATCAATTCTTCTATCTTTTGTGGATCAAACCCCACTTCTTCTGTCGGGAAGTCTCCCCGATACTCATGGCTTTCCTTCGTGCAATAATGTGAAAAAATGTCCTTCTTCTCCACATGAGTACCAAGTACGGGAGAAAAATCTATTTAGGCTTTCTCCATCAGGGTCATCAACATCTTCCTCTATCGCGGATTCCTTTAAGTTTTCCTCGAGGACTTCTTTCATTGCTTCTTTGTTCTGCTGGATACTTCATTGCACCACGGGGTAAATGTGACACTAAGCAGGGTAGTGGGTAGTCCCTTCACACAAGAAACAAGTAATATGCCTAGTTGGGCATTCTTGAGCTAGGTGACTTCCTTCACAATTAGGACATTCATTCTTGTGCTCCTCCTGGGTGTGTCCTATTTCTCCACAAATCCTGTAGGCACAAGGCTTCTTCTTCTTCGGGTTGTCACCACTCTCTCGGATGAGACGTGATCTTAACAGTGTCTTCTTGAATTCCTCCCAACTTATTGCTCCACTACATCCTTGTATGGCTTGATGCATTTTCCACCATGCTGCAGCACTTTTTCTAAAGTACTGAAGAATATAGTGAACCTCATACTTCCATGCAATCAAAATTTTCCTGAAGTGATCCTCAATGTTTTATATCCATAACTCTACCTTCGGCTGGGTCACTGGTCTAGAGAATACAAGTCTATCTTCATTCATCCTCTATTGGGTCCAAGGGTTTTTGGGGATGAGATTCGGGAGATGGAGAGGGATGCACTCTATACAAACAATAGTTTTGAAAAGATAGATTTTATTTTGTGGCCGTCGGAAAAACATCAAACAAAAGACGGCTCACAATCGTTGGATCTAACGTAAGTACATAACAGGGGTCTGGTCTTCTAAAGTTCAACATCTCCTCAAAGTCGTCAACTCTTCAAATCTTCGGAGTGTCCATTGTTGTAGCTTCAACACTTCCAATGCATGGTGAAATCCTCTTTGCTCTGAAGTGGTCCAAAGGGGCGAGGGTGTAGTCTAACTATTTAGGAAAAAGGGGAGTTTTGACAAAGCTCAGAAAAGAGGAGAGGTATATAATATTTTTGAAAAGATACTTTTAGAGAAAACTTTTCCTATGGGTTAGCCAGTTTCTAGGGTCACGTCCTACATTCAACATGTGCTCTGATACCATCTTCTGGCTACCTGACCCGAATGGATCAAGTCTATGTGCTTAAGTGTCATCCCTGGATCGGTATGCTGACACACGCAATACTCGAGGATTTATAACACAGGTAAATCACATTTATAAAGTAACGTAAATACTATTACCTCAGTCCATATAGCGGAAGTAACAACAAGGTTGTGGATTCCCATCAACAACAACGGCAAAGTTGAGTGTAGCCAGCGCAACCCTAACGTAACACTTACTCGTCGAATAAATTCCTGCAACATGAGACGTTGCAGCCATGTAGGTCAGTACATTGAATGTACTGGCAAGAACACACTGTAATGATAATGATGAACAATGCCTACAACTACATGCATATTTGGCTGGTGGAGGCTATAAGGTTTATTTTGCAGAAAGCTGATTTTTCCCTACCACACAGGAATGCATTTTATTTAACTACTTCATTAAATTTAAGTCATGAATAATTGAGAATGGTACCCCCATCTCAATCCCAAACCAAAGTCATTATTGACCCAACAAATTAATTAACTAGAGTGTTGAGATCAACAAATAATCCACTTCTAGATACTCTAAGATGTCCATAATCGGGGACACAGCTACTCATGAATAGTTTGTACACTCTGCAGAGGTTTGTGCACTTTTCCCCACAAGACTCGATGGCCTCCGTTGTATTTCTCACACTACATGGTGTTTGAGAAACGGATGACTGAGACACAGTCTTTCAGAAGCATTTACTCTTTACCCCGGGTGGACACATACACCTACTTTCCCATACATCTGCTAGTCCACCACTGAAAGAGCTCACACAACTTACTCATACTATGCCAGAGCCCATAATGGCTTGTGGCTGCACATGGAAGTTTCTAGTCATGAAAATATTACATGATCCCTTTGAGCCTAGGTGGCATTCCAATAGGGTGGTCACACGGTTCCCTCAGGATCCCCTAGGACAACACTGGTTTCTCCAGGTGCCCGGCAAAACACTAGGTGCTCCAGGGTGCCACAACCAATCCACCCAGATGTGTATTAAGGTAGCCACCTTAAGTTGAACCATTAATTAACAATCTCACATCTGTCATGGATACTCCCAAAACAAAACCACGTCTACGAGCATAGCATGGCAACCTAAGCATAATGTAGAAGTAACTCCCAGGGGATTGAAAATAATGCAGGTAATAGGTTCTACCTCAATCTACTTCCCAGACCCACAAGTTAAGTGATCCTACTCATGCAAGTATTTGAGGACATAACTATTGCAATGAAAACTGGGGCATTGGGAAGTATGATCAAAGTGTGAACTTGCCTTGTACTGGCGATGTAGATGATTCGCACTCATAACTCGTGATAGATCTACTTGTCACACTCCGATCAATCTATCGTAAGCAAACAATAGTAAACACACATAAGCAATCACTCAGAAGATCGAACAGAACCAATAAAACATTTTGGAAAACAACAAAAACAAACGAATGACTCTTGGAACAGAAAACAATTTCTAACAGTACCAAAATTATGTTAGTTTGGCCTTATCACAAAGTTTAGGTCAAGAGCTTCGATTTGCAAAAAGTATCAACTCAAACGGAGTTACGAAACTCAAGTTATGACAACAAGAAGTTTGAAACAAAACTAGTTGAATTCAAATTTTAAAACATTCAAAAACATGTTTAAGTTATTTTACAGGAAAGACGGGTTCGTAACAAAGACGTGGGCGTTGGTTTTGTTGGATTTGGACAGACGAGCAAAAAGGTATGGCCGTTCGAAGTTTAGGGGCTAAACTATAAAATAAATATTCACGGATAGGTCCCTGGCCGAAAACTAATGAGAAAAAGAAAACTTAACGAACGAACGTTTGTTTTCTAACCCTAACTAGTGAACGTTCACTAGATAGATCTAATCCTAATAAAACAAAAAATGATCTAAAGCATAAAACCGAACTTAACATAAAATCGTGGGTTTTTTATACCTAGGCACTTTTTCTTCGAAAACCGCGGGTTCGGGCGGACCGAGCCGGGGCGGATCGGGTCGGATCCCGACGGCGGCGAACTCCGGCGCGGATACCGGCAAGGCTGGCGGCGATGCAGGGGCGGGCGATGCAGCGCGGGGTGAAGCGGCGGCGATGGCGGCTGGCGGAGCTGCTGCGGGGTGCGACGCGCGGGGTGGCAAGGGGCAGCGGTGGTTGCTGGGCAGAGCAGCGGCGGCGGAGGCGGATTGAGCGCGGCGGCGGCGGTGTGAGCGAGAGGAGGGAGAGGGAGAGGAGGCGAGGGCGGCGGGTATTTAAGGGCGGGCGGAGGAGCAGCTTGCGGGAGGGGGCAAGGAAGAAGGCGGCGCGACGCGGCGCTGGATTGTGGCCTGGCTCGGCTGGGCTGAGCCGGCCCAGTCGGTGGGAAACGTTTTTTTTAAACAGACAAAGAAATGAAAAGAAAATAACTAAAACAAATATATAATATAGGCATATTATATATCAGAATTTGCAAAAAAAGATTTCCTACAAGATGGACATTTTTCAACAGTCAAATAAAATGCCCACATATTTTAATAAATCAAAGAGTGCTACTGATGCAATAAAATCCAGTAAAAATCATTTTAAAAATAACAAAATGATTTCAAATTTATTTCTCTCCAATTTGCTATTGTAGGGAATCATGTTACCCTATTTTCCATATATTTGATTTTTGGAGAAAAATAATTTGAATAAAAACCAAATAACTCAATATTTGAAAATAATTTCAAAATACTTCAAGGAACTTCCAACTCATATTTCCTATAATTTGAAGAAGTCATTTTATCTTCTCTCGGGAAAATCATTGAGTTGCATAAATTTTCTGAATTTGAAATATTTCAAGAACGGAATTCAAAAATCCTTTCAAAGCCCTTTTTCATTTAATAAATGGAAGAAGTCATATTATCTTCACTCCAGGGTTTTGTGATGGAAAGAATTCGAATTCATGGAGATCAAAATGCAAGATGAAAGTTTTGGGAAAGTCATTTTATTCCCTCTCATTTAACTTTCAAAAGTTTCAATTTTCACTCAAGTTCACACATCACATCAAACAATCAATCAAAACTATCTATTTATTATAACATTCCAAAATTTATAATTTTGGGATGTTACAATTGGTTAGCATTCCACATCAAAAATTCTGTTTTTATCATTTATCTACTCGAGGACGAGCAGTAATTAAGCTTGGGGATGCTTGATACGTCTCCAACGTATCTATAATTTTTTATTGTTCCATGCTATTATTTATGATGTTTTGGATGTTTAATGGGCTTTGTCATACACTTTAATATTATTTTTGGGACAAACCTACTAGCCCAAAGGCTATTTTTTGATTGCTATTTTTTGCCTGTTTTTTGCCTGTTCCAGGGTTTTGCAGAAAAGGAATATCAAACGGAGTCCAAACGGAATGATACCTTCGGGAGAGATATTTTTGGAGAAAATCACGCATGGGAGACTTGAGAACCACGGAGTAGGGCATACGTGGTGCCCACGAGGGTGGGGGCGCCCCCCCCCCCCATAGGGCGCACCCCCTGCCTCATGGGCCCCATGTTTGGCCCCCGGTGCCCTCCTTCCACCTATATATACCTACGTATCCCGAAACCATCAGAACAACTGAGAAAACCCTAGTTCCACCGCCATAACCTTCTGTTCCCGTGAGATCCCATCTTGGGGCCTGTTCTAGAGCTCCGCTGGTGGGGGGGATCTCCCACAGAGTGCTTATACATCTACATCATCGCCTCACCATGAGTTGTGAGTACTTTACCACAGACCTTCGGGTCCATAGCTAGTATCTAGATGGCCTCTTCTCTCTCTTTGGATCTCAATACAAAGTTCTCCTCGGTCTTCGAGGAGATCTATTTGGTGTATTCTCTTTTTGCCGTGTGTTTGTCGAGATCTGATGAATTGTGGGTTCATGATCAAGATTATCTATGAGAAATATTTGGTTCTTCTCTGAACTCTTTATGTATGATTATAATATCCTTGCAAGTCTCTTCGAATTATTGGTTTGTTTTGCCCTTCTAGATCTATAGTTCTTGCAATGGGAGAAGTGCTTGGCTTTGGGTTCAATCTTGCGGTGTCCTTTCCCAGTGACAGTAGGGGCAGCAAGGCTCTTATTGTATTGTTGCCATCGAGGATAAAAAGATGGGGTTTATATCACTAAGTTTAAGTTTATCCCTCTACATCATGTGTCGGGGGAAACTGTCCGCCCACGAACACCTATGGGACCGGAGCCCCTTCTACGTTGCGGTAAGGGAGCGGAGGGAGCACGGAGAGCAGATCGAGGAGCACACGCGGGCAGTTTTACCCAGGTTCGGGCCGCGCGGACGCGTAAAACCCTACTCCAGCTTAGGTTGTATTGAGTTCTTGGAGCTCGGGAGCTTGAAGATCTACAGTACTAGCTACACCGAGCGAGAGAGTTGTCTAGCTTCGGAACCTCCTCTACGTTGTGCATGGGCCTCCTTTTATAGCTCAAAGGGGTCACCGACAGGTGTCAACGTAGAGGAGGGTAAAAGTGTAAATTTGGTGGTAGTTACAACAGTTCATGAACAGTATATGAACAGTGGTCTTCACCTAACTTTGACAGTGGGGGACAAGGGCATTAAATGTCCGTCGCCGTCGCCCCCAAAAGCGTCCGTCCATGCTTCTCTGTTCGCCACGGTGGTAGTCTCGTCACCGCGGCTTGCCATCGTGTCCCCCAGGCTGCACAGCCATCTGCCACGTGCCCCTGGAAGGGCCCCAGGGTGACGCGTGGGCCGATGAGCTGGAGCGCGGGCACACAGCGTAGGTTTCCCCGGCAAGCACCTTGCCGGGGTCGTGATCTTGCCGGGCCCGGAAGCTTGTCACTCTCCGGGTCCTGCCGGGGCGCATGATGCGCCGAGGCATCTCTTGAGATATGTATTCCTTGGCCTTCCTGGCAAGCTCCTCTTGCCAGGGTCTTGTAATAAAGTGATAACCTTGAGCCTGGTGCGGCCTTCCCGGCAAGCTCCTCTTGCCGGGGCCTTGATCTTCTGACTTGTATACTTTGTTCTTGAATGGCTTCATAGGGACCAGAAAGGTTCTTGGCGAGCACGTGGTAAGCCCTGCCGCAGGAAGCTGCTACTGCCCGTGCACAAGTTGGGGTACTAAGGTACCCCTATCTTAGTACACCGACAGGAGCCCCCGTGCCTGGGCCACAAACGGTGCCGAGCGCTGTTGGGCTAGGCCCAAGACAGTGCACGGGCACGCGCGGCCCACTGCAAGCCGTATCCCCTTCTGTATCCACCGCATCCCTCCCTAACGGCACGCGTTGATTGCGGCGTCGTGGGAGAGATCGTGGCCTGTTCTTTAATGGGAAATGCGGAACTTCCCCCACTTTCCCCTTAAAAGCATAGGAAGCAGGGGCAGTTCCCTCCATCGTCTTCATTGCGCCTTGATTCTCCAGAAACCCCCGTCGCCCTCCGCCTCCCAAAGGTCGACAGAGAGCCAAGCCCCTCC
Source organism: Secale cereale (assembly GCA_902687465.1). Lineage (NCBI taxonomy): Eukaryota > Viridiplantae > Streptophyta > Magnoliopsida > Poales > Poaceae > Secale > Secale cereale. The sequence goes on from LR738711.1 coordinate 354,794,208, forward strand.
CTTCCTCCGCCGTCTCCCGCATCCGCGGCACCGTCGACCTCCTCGCCTCTTTCCTCGCCGCCCCCGCCATGGCTCCGAAGAGCGACAAGGCGAAGAGTGACAAGGCCAAGAAGGAGAAGTCCGAGCAGGCGGCGAAGCTGGCAGCCCTGCGGAAGAAGTGCATGGTCTTCGCGCCGAGGCTTGGCGCGAGGAAGCTGCGGGACAAATACTATTTGTTCTGGGCGAGGGAGACCAAAGCTCATCCCCGCACCAGAGTCCTCCCCGCCGTCGCTGCTGACATGTTCCCCGGCGGGTACTTTTTCTTTGCCGCATTCTTCCATTGTGGTCTGTGCCCTCCGTACTCGGAGTTCTTTTGTGATGTAATGAATACGTATGGCCTCCAGCTCCTAGATTTCACCCCCAAAGCCATCCTTACGATGGCCGTTTTCGCACATCTGTGCGAAAACTATGTTCTGGTTCATCTAAATGTAGCCCTTTTCCGCCACTTCTTCATGCCTAGAGTAGAGTCGGGTGCTCCCCTCTCCGGCGGCATCTCCTGGATCTTCAGGCTGAACAAGAAGGACTCGTACTTGAAGGGAGAGCTCCGCGGCAAGTGGGAGGAGTGGAGAGCCGATTGGTGCTGGGTGCTGGAAGCTAATCCTGAGCCCTTTACCTCGCCGTGCCAGACTGCCATAGTGCGCGGCAGGGATTGGAGTGAATTGGCCCCGGAGGACAGCAAGCTTCAGATCGCCCTCATTAGGATCATTCGTCTCCGGGTCGCCAATCTGACTATTGGAGAAGTTGGAGCAGATTTCCTCCGCCGCCGCATCGCCCCTTTACAAGAAAGGAAGAGGCCCGCCTGGGAATTCGGCAATGCGGCAGACATCATGAGGCTGCGCCCTGGATTGAACTACAACTTCACCGTCTTGGAGTTGAAGGGGATGGTCCGGGAGCTCTTCAAGCATGACCCGGCCCACCCGGAGTGGTTCAGACCTTCCCGGGGAGTGGTGCCGCTGTGCAACAGCACTGCTCGCGATTCCATACGCGCGATAATGCCCGAGTGCGACTCCCATGGCGTCGTCCCCACTTGGCTGGAGCCTCCACCGGAGACCGTGCTGACCTTCTTCGACAACTTGGTCGAGAAGACCCGCAACGCCGAGGAGAATAAGGGCCTGACCCGGGATACTACTGACCGGGATGTAGCTTACATCGCCTCCAGGATGGAGGAGGCCGCCGCAGCTGCGGCTGCGGGCGAATTCGGATACACTGTGGACGAGGCACAGGCCGCGGATGCAGTAAGTCAAGCAGAGGAGGCGGAAATCCTCAAGCTGCTGAAGATTGCACCCGAGGAGTTTGCCGGGGAGCCTTCCGTGAAGTTTGCCGGGACGAGCGAGGTTGCCGGGGGGAGCGAGGCCGCCGGGCATGGCACTGAGTCCAGCGGGCCTGCCGAGGAGGAGGAGGACGCCGAGGCTGGAGATTCCGATGAAGGCTCTGGTGGATCTCTGAATCTTGACGATGATGCCTCCTCGTCCTCGGAGAACTCTCCGCCTCCGCCAAGCCCTACGCAGCAACCGAAGAAGCGCCTCCGCAAGGCATCTGAGACGGCGAGGCCGTAGGCGCCTCGACAGCAGCCGGCGCACCGTGCGACGCGCGCCACCAAGACGAGTGCAGTCGTCAAGGAGGCGCCCCGTGCTCGAGTGCCAAGCGGAGGGGGATCTTCCCGGAGCGGAACGGGTGCTCCTTCTGCCCCTCGGTCCTCGGCGACAACGGGGGCCGGGTCTTCGCAGCCCACAGCCCCGGAGCCCGCCAAGCGCCCGAGGGAGCCTTCTCCTCCAGCTCCTCGTGCGGGAGCGCACCAGGCGGAGTTTGACTTCTCCGCCCTCAGCTTCGACGAAGAGGAAGAGGAGTAAGTACTTGCAATTCTTTTAGTTTCTTTGATTTTGTCTTGATTTTCCTCGCTTGGTTCTGATCTTGCTTTTGTTTTGCTTCGCAGGACCTTGACCCAGCGGATGGCGAAGAGGGCCAAGATCCCTGTGATCGAGATTGAAGACGACGAGCCCACCGCGGCGACGGGAGATGCTCCAGCGGCAGACTTGCCGGATCAACCTGTTGCTCCGAGGAGCAGCCCCCAGTGCAGCCCCCAGCGTAAGTCTGGTATTCGTTTTTCTGCTTGACGGACGCGCTCGGGGTTATCATCTTGGTTGACGTCTTGTTGTCTTGTGCAGAAGTGGAGCCGCAGCCGCAGGAGCACCCGGAGGTCGCCCCTGACGAGCCACTCGCTCCACCCTCCCCGCCAAGGATGAACTCCCCGGCGAGGGAGAACGCTCCGCCAAGGACGGGCACTCCGCCAAGGGCGAGTACCCCGCCAAGGGCGAGCAGCCCGACAAGGGTGAGCAGCCCGCCAAGGGAGGGCGCAGGTGGCCCTTCGCCAGCAGGGGCCACTGCTCCGCCGCCAAGGGAGAATTCCCCGGCGAGGGACCCCGTCGTCGAAGAAGTCCGCGAAGGTAAACCTTGCAACTTCTTCTTCTCGGATTTGTCTTTTTGGATATTTGCTTGACGATCTTTCTTTTCTTTTTCTTCTGCTAGATCCTCCTGCACCGGAGCGGATGGAGACGGAGACCACCGCTGAGGAGGAGGTGCACGGCGACGGCGGCAACGCCACTGCCACCGAGGGAATGGCTGGAGCCGACGAGCCTGCCGCTGAATAGACCGCCCCGACCGCAGACGCCACGGCTGGGGAAGGGACCGGCGACCGCACTGCTGGCCCGGAGGCCGCAGGAGCGCCGGCCGCTGCACCGGCCGCCGACCCTTCCGCCTCCGCGGCTGGGCAGGGCGTCTACCTGGAGGCCGCCAACGGGGTTTTCATACAAGTCCCGTGGGCGTCCTCGTCTCGAGCACCCGCGGAGGGAGAGACCTTTGACGAAGAGGTCCTCTCCTCCGCCGGATTGAAGGTTGTTGAAGCGCCCGGCAGCAGCGATGAGCCCGAAGAGGAGAGACTCCTTCGTCGGCTCCTGGCCTTGTATCGGGCCAGGCAGGCCAAATTGGAGTCTCGGGAGGCTCTGGCTGCCAAGGCTGGAGCTGATCTGGTGAAGCGCGCCGCGGAGCTCCGCGCCGCCAACCAGGCGGCCCTCCGCAACTTGGCGGAGGAGCGTGAAGAGCTTGCCGGGGCGCAGCAAGCCTTCCTCCTTGAGAAGGCTGAGGTCGAGGAGCAGCAGCGGTTGGCCGCCGAGGAGCTGTCTCGGCGGGAAGGGGCACTCAACCAGCGGAAGGTCGACCTCGATGCCCACGAGGACGACCTCACCGCCCAGGAGAAAGCCATCGGCAGGGCCCTGAAGGAGGCGAGGGACGCTGCCGCTGCCGCGGAGACTGCCAAGAAGGATCTGGAGGCCAGGGTGGCGCAGCTGGAGTTGTTCCTGAAGGCGAGCGAAGACAGGGTCACTGCGCTCAACGTGGAGCGGGAGAAAGATGCCCACACCAACTCTGAGCTGCAGGTACGCCTCTCCGATAAGGTCCAGGAACTCACTACCGCCAAGGACTCCATTGCTGACTTAGAGCTGAAGGTCTCCACCCTGACTGACTCGCTCGACGCCGCCCGGGACCGCGAGACGGAGCTGAAGGAAGAACTCCGCAAGGAAAGGGCCTTGGTGGAGAGCGCTGCCGTCTCGGCGAACAACTTCAACCAGGCAGTGGAGCAGTGGACTGATGAGCTGGTCACCTCCGCTGCCAATATTGACATGGAGATGATGGCGCTAATGGCGGAGCATCTCGTGTACTCCCCGGACGAGAGTCTCCCCCACAGCGCCAAGTTGAGTCTGTTCTTCAGGGGAATTGCGCCGGTGCTTGCGCGGCTGCGGGAGAAGATTCCCGTGCAGCTGGCCGGCGAGGCGCGTCGGCTCTGCATGGGCACCATGGAGCGGGTCTTGTCGAAGATCGTCTACCACAACCCCGGCATCAACCTCGTCAATGTCCTCCGCACCTTGCCGCCCGAAGCTGACCAGGAGGCGTTGAAGGCGCAGGTTGCCCACATCGTCGCCAAGGTGGGCAAGATCACGAGGCGTGAAGGCGACCGCGTAGATTAGATTCCTTTCTTTTTTCTTCCTTTTTCCGCTGCAAAGTATGTTACGGACAAGAATCTGTTAGTATTGCGGCAAGTTATCTTTGTAATATACAATCTTATTTTGAGCAACCAATGCAGTGTTATCTCCCTTGCTTTGGTCCCTTCACTTTGCATGCATTCCACCCTACGCTTTTAGGGAACTCGCCGGCAAAGGACCCTTGCCGCGAGCGCTGAGTGCTGGACTCTTAGCAGCCTGCTGGCAATACCCTTGCTGGCAAGAAACCTTGCCGCAGCTAGTCGCAGCACACTTAGGTTGCTGAGCGAACTCGAAAACGAAGTAAGGGCGCGACACTTGTCGCAGCTCACTTAAGTCGTTGAGCGTGCTCGAAACAAAGTAAGGGTGCGGCTAGCCACGGGTAGGTTCCTCCGCGCACAGGTTTTCCATACAAAGTGTGGTTGTTCAAGGAAGACAACTAAAAAATTTGAAAAGTTTGAATTACTCAAACTTTGGTAACTTAGCTTTCATAGATTGTTTGCTCCCCGACAAGGCTTCTCTTTCTTGAACAGTACTTGGTTCATGCCTCCATCTCCTTCCCCCCGGCAAACTTGTGTGCGAGGAATACTCCTTCTGCTTAAGAGGGAAAAAGAGGAGGAAAAACAAGTATAGGGCCTTATGGCTTACTAGTGCTTACCGGGGGTGTGCGTTGCACAAGGTGTCAGATGATGCATGCAAATACCAAAGAAAAGCATGGAAAAGACAAATGGTGCGAAGCACAAAAGCTTTACTGATGCACGGGATCTGCGCCCGGCTTTGTACAAAGGTTTACATGGAACAGCGGCAAGACTTGTACAAAAGGTGGTTGCCGGAGCGGATCACGGCAACCGCGCCTTATGGGTGAAACTTGCGAAGATGCTCTATGTTCCAGGAGTAGCTTACCGCTAAGCCTTCTTCGGTCTCAAGGCGGACAGCGCCGGGCCTTGTGACTTGCCTCACCCGATAAGGGCTTTCCCACCTTGGCGTCAACTTGTTGGAATTCTTGGCGGACTGAACACGCCGAAGAACAAGGTCGCCTTCCTCGAGACTCCTGGCCCTGACCTTGCGGCTATGATAGCGACGCAAGGCTTGCTGGTATCGAGCAGCTCGTACAGCAGCCTGGAGACGTTCCTCCTCAAGGAGCAATGCGTCATCTTGTCGCAGTTGCTCTTGCTCGAGCTCATCGTAAGCGAGCACTCGAGGAGATCCGTATACGAGTTCCGTGGGGAGAACTGCCTCTGCTCCATAGACAAGAGCAAAGGGTGTCTGTCCGGTGGCTCGATTTGGTGTCGTCCTGATTGACCAAAGAGCCGCCGGCAACTCCTCTATCCAGTTTCTTCGGCACTTGTGCAGCCTGTCGAAGGTCCTTGTCTTGAGTCCGCGCTGCACTTCAGCATTGGCCCTCTCTGCTTGACCATTGCTCCTCGGGTGAGCAACAGAAGCGAAGCAGACCTTGGCGCCAAGGTCTTGGACGTACTGCATGAAGGTGCGACTTGTAAACTGTGTGCCGTTGTCGGTGATGATCCCGTTAGGGATTTCGAAACAGCAAACAATCGATCTGAAGAACCTGACTGCTGACTGTGCTGTCACTTTTCTCACTGGTTCCACTTCTGGCCACTTTGTGAACTTGTCGATTGCAGCGTACAAGTACCCAAAGCCCCCGGCAGCGCGGGGAAAAGGGCCGAGGATATCGAGCCCCCAGACCGAGAAGGGCCAGGACAAAGGAATCGTCTGGAGAGCTTGAGCTGGCTGGTGAATTTGCTTGGCATGGAACTGGCATGCTTCACACTTGGTTACTTGTGCAGTTGCATCTTGGAGGGCTTCTGGCCAGAAGAACCCTTGCCGGAACGCCTTCCCGGCAAGTGCCCTTGCGCCAATGTGGTGGCCACATATGCCTCCATGTATCTCTGCCAACAGCTTCTGTCCATCTTCCCTGGAAATGCACTTCAACCTGACACCGTTGAGTCTTCTTCTATACAGTTCATTGCCAACGAACTGGTACATACTTGACTGCCTGGTTATTTTCTCTATCTCTTCTGGCTCGTCGGGAAGTTCTCCAGTTTGCAGAAAATGGACGATTTGCTGTGCCCATGCTGGAGCCTGAGGCTCAACAACAAGGAATAAAGGCATGAGGGCTGCTGCGGGAACCTCAGCTTCTACGGCAAGAACCTGTGGCTCTGCCGGAGCTGATGGTCCCCCAGCCAGCCTGCCGGGGCAAGGCTTGTCGGGAACGCCTGCTTCAACTGTACAGACCCTTGGATCTGCAGGAGCAAACTATTCCTCAGCATCTTGGCTGTTGATCCTGGGGACCTTGGCGGCGGCTTCTGGAAGATCCGCCGGCAAGTAGTCGCGGGAGACCAACTTTCTCTTCTTGTTTTGGCCAACTGATGGTGTAACGGATGGCTGAGTTAACTTGAGCACGAAGGTCCCTGGTTCCACAGGTAACTTCATTGCAACACACTTTGAGAGGCCATCTGCAATATCATTCTGAGCTCTTGGTACGTGCTCCATTTACAGACCTTCAAAGTGTTCTTCAAGCTTCCTCACTTCATCAACATAAGCTTCCATCAAAGGGCTCTGATAACTCTTATTCACTTGTCGGACCACCAACTGTGAATCTCCCCGCACAATCAACTTCTTGATCCCAAGCTCGGCCGCAATTCTGAGGCCGGCAAGCAAACCTTCATACTCTGCAGTATTGTTTGTCGCTTGCTCCTTGGGAAAGTGCATCTGGACAACATACTTGAGGTGCTCTTCGGCGGGCGCTATGAGTACCACGCCGGCACCGGCGCCTTGCAGCGAGAAAGCACCATCAAAGTACATTATCCATTCGTTTCTCGCTTCTTGGACAGGGACACTTGTCTCTGGAACTTCTTCATCTGGCGTTGGGGTCCATTCTGCTATGAATTCTGCCAAAGCTCTGCTCTGTATGGTTGAAGTACTCTCAAACTTAAGACCAAAGCTTGACAGTTCCAGTGCCCACTCGACGATCCTGCCTGTTGCCTCCGGATTTTGTAATATCCTCTTCAACGGAAAGCGAGTGACCACTGTTATCTCGTGTGCCTGGAGGTAATGGCGCAGCTTTCTCGAGGCCATGACGAGGCCGAAAAGCAACTTCTGCCCCCTAGAGTATCTTGATCTAGCCCCCTGCAAGAGGGAACTTACAAAATAAACTGGGCGCTGCACCATCTTCTTTCGCACTCCTTCTTGTTCCTGCGCAGGCTTGTCCTTGTCGGGGCCAGAGCTTGTCGGGGAAGCCCCCTGCTTGTCGCTGGATTCGCTTGCCGGGGACATGGGTTCCTCATCTGCCTCCCTCTCAGCTACTAACGCAGCACTAACCACTTGATTGGTTGCCGCTAGGTACAGCAGCAACTTCTCTTGTGGCCTAGGTGCGACAAGTATCGGAGTGGAGGACAGGTATCCTTTCAAGTCTTGCAGCGCTGCCTCCGCTTCCGGAGTCCATTTCATAGGACCTGCCTTTTTCAAAATTTTGAAGAAAGGCAGGGCGCACTCTGCGGACTTTGAAATGAACCTGCTGAGGGCAGCCACACAACCAGCAAGTCTTCTTACGTCCTTGACGCGCTTCGGGGCTTCAATCTGCTCGATGGCTTTTATCTTGTCGGGATTGGCTTCAATCCCCCTCTGGGACACAAAGAACCCGAGAAGCTTGCCGGAGGGAACTCTGAAGACGCACTTCTCGGGGTTCAGTTTGAGTTGGATCTTGCGCAGATTCTCAAAGGTTTCCTCTAAGTCCTGTATCAGGGTATTTTTGCTTTTGCTCTTGACCACTATATCATCCATGTAGGCTTCTACATTTCTGTGTATCTGTGGCTCAAAAGCAGTGTGCACCACCCTTGCAAATGTCGAGCCTGCATTCTTCAATCCAAAGGGCATGCGTATGAAGCAATATGTGCCACATGGAGTAATGAATGCAGTCTTTTCTTCATCTTCCTCGGCCATGAATATCTGGTGGTAACCTGAGTATGCATCAAGGAAGGAAAGCAACTCACATCCAGCTGTGGAGTCAACAATTTGGTCGATGCACGGCAAGGGAAAGGGATCCTTAGGACAAGCTTTGTTCACGTCGGTGAAATCTATACAAAGTCTCCACTTTCCATTAGCCTTTCGCACGACAACTGGATTGGCCAACCACGTGGGATGTATTACGCCTCTATCCAGGCCTACTGCTTCTAACTTCTTTATCTCTTCAGCTATGAAATCTTGGCGCTCCACGGCTTGCTTTCTGACCTTCTGCTTGACGGGCCGCGCATGAGGACAAACAACAAGCTTGTGCTCAATTACCTTCCTGGGAACGCCGGGGATGTCAGACGGTTGCCATGCGAACACGTCGACATTCGCCCGCAGGAAGGCAACGAGCGCGCTTTCCTATTTGTGGTCGAGTGTAGCACTGATGGTGAAGGTACCACCAGTGCCGTCCTCCTTGGCGGACACTTTCTTGGTTGCCGGTGGAGCTGCCATTCCCTTCTTGCACTTGCCGGTGGAGCTCGATGGCGCGTCCTCGACGGCAGCGCAGCACTTCGAGGAGGTGCATTTGTCGGAGTGGGCTCCAGAGCTCTTGCCGGACATGGTCTTGGTCTTCCCCCCGGGAGCTTCAGCGGCAAGTGTGTTGCTTTCTGCTGCGGCTGCTGCATCCCGGTAGATCTTGTCGGCGCAGATAAGCGCGTCCTTCTTGTCGCCGGGGACAGAGATGACGCTTATCGGCCCCGGCATCTTGAGTACGTTGTATGCATAGTGGGAAGCTGCCATGAACTTGGCGAGGGCAGGACGGCCAAGTATCCCATTGTATGGTAATGGGATATCGGCAACATCAAACGTGATCCTCTCTGTCCTGAAGTTGAGCTCCCCGCCAAAGGTCACTGGCAACGTAATCTTCCCCTTCGGCTTGCTCCTTCCCGGGTTGATCCCTTGGAACGACCCGGTTTCCTCGAGCTCGCTGTCGGGGATCTGTAGCTTCTTGATCACAGCTGAGGAGATCAAGTTCAGGCCGGCCCCGCCGTCAACCAACATCTTGGTGACCTTGAGGTTGCGGATAGTTGGCGAGACCAACATCGGCAAGCACCCGACCGCAGTTGTGCGGTCAGGGTGGTCCTCTAGGTCAAAGATGATGGGCGTGCCGGACCACTTCACCAGCTTGCGCGACTCGACGTGCGGCTCAGCTGCATTCACTTCTCGCACCCACTGCTTGAGCTGGCGGTGGGAAGTGTGCAGAGAGGCACCTCCGTCGACACACAGAACCTCTGTGGCCTTCTGGAACTCCTGCTCGCTGTTGTCTCCTTCTTCCATGTCAACATCGTCGTCTTCATCCTCATCCTTGTCGCGGCCCCGGGGAGGTCTGTCACCTTGCCGCTGCTTGGCCTTGTCGCGGCGTCCTCCCCGGCCATTGAACGGCCGCTTCTTGCTGGGTTCTCCTCCGCCTCCTTGGGCCTTCTCCTTGTCGCGACGCTCGTATTCAGCCTTCTGCTGCTCTACGAGGTACTCGACTCTTTTGCAGTTCTGGAGATCGTGGCCCTTGGTGCGGTGGATCTTGTAGTACTGCTTGTCGGAGCCGTCCTGCTTGTCGGCTGCCGCTACAGGGGCGAGCTCCTTGCCGGAACCGCCAGCCTATGCCTTCTTGGCGGGAGCCTCCTTGCCGGACTGCTCGACAACCAGCACCTCCTTGCTCTTCTTCTTTCTGTTGTTCCGCCGCCGGCTTTTCCTTGCCGGGGCGGCATCCTCGCTATCGCTTCCTCCTGCGCCAGTATCCTCTCCGGGGAGTCTCCTCCCCTCTTCGGCGCGCGCGCACTTGTCAGCCAGAGCGTAGAGATCGCTGACATCCCGGATCTTGGTCATGGCCATTTCCTCCCTCATCCGGCGGTTACGCACGTTCTGGTGAAACGCGCTGATAACCGCGGCACGGTGGACGTCGGGAATGTTGTGCTGGACGCGGCTGAATCTTTGGATGTATTTGCGCAGGGACTCTCCCTCCTTCTGGGCGAGGATGTGGAGATCGCTCTCCTGGCCGTGGGGTTTGTGGCCGCCCGTGAAGGCGCCGACAAACTGGTGGCACAGATCCGGCCATGAAGAGATGGAGTTGTCCGGCAAGTGCATAAGCCAAGACAGGACGTTTGGCTTAAGCACTAGCGGGAAATAGTTGGCTAGGATCTTCTCGTCCCGTCCCCCGGCAGCCTGCACTGCTATAGTGTAGATGCTGAGGAACACCGAGGGGTGCGTCTTGCCGTCGTACTTCTCGGGTACGTCGGGTTTGAAATTCTTCATGCTGGGCCACTGGACTTGCCGCAGCTCACGGGTCAATGCAAGGCAACCTGCCGCGTACGGCAAGTCGCCTGGTTCACCGGGCGCGTGCGCGTCGACAGCGGTCCTAGCGCGTTGATCTGACTGTCTTCGGGCTTGTCGTCGACGCTCGATGCGAGTCCGAGCGTCCTATTGCCACCTGTCGTCTAGGACTTGGCGCTGATCGCGGCGAGCCCGCGGATCCGACGACGCCGTAGAGTCGTCGTCGACGTTGATCCGGCGGGGTGGCGTTTTCTGCTTCCGCGGTGGGGAGTGCACGGTAGTTGCACCCCCGGCGGTCTTGTCTCCATCGACCTTCGCTTGGTCAACTTGCCGCGGCCGCGAAGTTGCCGGCTGTTGAGGCGCGTCGTTGTTGGCGAAGGCGATGATACTCTGGATCGTTGCCCTCCAGTCTTCGGCCTTGTCTGCCGCTGGAGGGAAATCGAGGAGCAGCTGGGCCCTGGCCAGGGCCTCTGCTGGAGAAGAGGGGAACGGTGGCGAACGGTGCGAGGAGCGGGACACGCTCGGACTTCTAACCGCGTTAGAAGGAGCATGTTCCCGCCCCGGCGACCGCGCCTTGCTCGTACCAGCGCGCTGGCCTTGAGCATCCCGCGATCCTCCGGCTTGGCCACGCCCCAGCAAGCGTATGGTACCTCCCGTACCACGCCGCTGCTGGTCTTGTACCTCCTGGGAGGGACGTGGGGCGTGTACTAACACCGAGGCTTTGGATTTCGCCCGGTCGTCAGTCTTGTCCTTGGACTTGGTGGCGCCGCGAGTTTCCTCGCCGGCGACCACCCTTCCGCCGGCGTCTCCTCCACCAACCGTTGGTTCTGGTGGCGGTGGGATCGACGCAGACGGGCCTCCGACCTCCGAAGCCTTCTTATTCGGAGGCATGTTGATGATGTCGATGAAGTTGGAGAGGTTGATGAAGAATGCGCCCACGTGAGCGCCGGATCAGGTTCGCACAAGCTCGACTCCCCCTACCTGGCGCGCCAAAGATGTCGGGGGAAACTGTCCGCCCACGAACACCTATGGGACCGGAGCCCCTTCTACGTTGCGGTAAGGGAGCGGAGGGAGCACGGAGAGCAGATCGAGGAGCACACGCGGGCAGTTTTACCCAGGTTCGGGCCGCGCGGACGTGGAAAACCCTACTCCTGCTTAGGTTGTATTGAGTTTTTGGAGCTCGGGAGCTTGAAGATCTATAGTACTAGCTACACCGAGCGAGAGAGTTGTCTAGCTTCGGAACCTCCTCTACGTTGTGCATGGGCCTCCTTTTATAGCTCAAAGGGGTCACCGACAGGTGTCAACGTAGAGGAGGGTAAAAGTGTAAATTTGGTGGTAGTTGCAACAGTGCATGAACAGTATATGAACAGTGGTCTTCACCTAACTTTGACAGTGGGGGACAAGGGCATTAAATGTCCGTCGCCGTCGCCCCCAAAAGCGTCCGTCCATGCTTCTCCGTTCGCCACGGTGGTAGTCTCGTCACCGCGGCTTGCCATCGTGTCCCCTAGGCTGCACAGCCATCAGCCACGTGCCCCTGGAAGGGCCCCAGGGTGACGCGTGGGCCGATGAGCTGGAGCGCGGGCACACAACGTAGGTTTCTCCGGCAAGCACCTTGCCGGGGTCGTGATCTTGCCGGGCCCGGAAGCTTGTCACTCTCCGGGTCCTGCCGGGGCGCATGATGCGCCGAGGCATCTCTTGAGATATGTATTCCTTGGCCTTCCTGGCAAGCTCCTCTTGCCAGGGTCTTGTGATAAAGTGATAACCTTGAGCCTGGTGCGGCCTTCCCGTCAAGCTCCTCTTGCCGGGGCCTTGATCTTTAGACTTGTATACTTTGCTCTTGAATGGCTTCATAGGGACCAGAAAGGTTCTTGGCGAGCACGTGGTAAGCCCTGCCGCGGGAAGCTTCTACTGCCCGTGCACAAGTTGGGGTACTAAGGTACCCCTATCTTAGTACACCGACATCATGTCATCTTGCTTAAGGCGTTACTCTGTTCTTATGAACTCAATAAACTAGATGCATGCTGGATAGCGGTCGATGTGTGGAGTAATCGTAGTACATGCAGAATCGTTTTGGTATACTTGTCTCGGACGTGATGCCTATATATAATGATCATGCCTAGATAGTCTCATAATTATTCGCTTTTCTATCAATTGCTCGACAGTAATTTGTTTACCCGCCGGAGAATATCGCTATCATGAGAGAAGCCACTAGAGAACACTATGGCCCCCGGGTCTATTCTCAACATTTCAATCTACAATCTACTTTCCTTTTCCGCTTTTACTTTCTGTTCTTATAATCAAAAAATACCAAAAATACAAACTATCATCCATATCAAATCTCACTTTCGTAAGTGACCGTAAAGGGATTGACAACCCCTTACCGCGTTGGCTGCGAAGTTCTTATTTGTTTGTGCAGGTGTGAGGGACTCACGCGTGGTCTCCTACTGGATTGATAACTTGGTTCTCAAAAATTGAGGGAAATACTTACGCTACTGTGCTGCATCACCCTTTCCTCTTCGAGGGAAAACAACGCAAGCTCGAAAAGTAGCAAGAAGAATTTCTGGCGCCGTTGCCGGGGACACTTACGCAACGTCATATACCAAGTACCTATCACAAACCCTTATCCTTCGCATTACATTTTTTGCTTCTTGGTTTCCTCTCCCCCACTTCACCCTTGCCGTTTTATTCGCCCTTCTTCTGTCGTGTGTTTATCGTTCGCTTGCCCTCAGGACTGAGATGGGGGAAGATTTTATCGAAAAGGGTAGTAATGTCGAGGGCAACTTCTACGTTGACCCCCCGGATGATACTACCATGTTACATATTAAGAAGTTCCGGGTTGCTAGTGGTAATATCATTGGAAAAGGAGTTGTTCAAGACTTCTTTACTTGTGCCGGTGCTTTTCCCACTATGGGTGGCTCTATTCTTAACAAAACTAGTAGCCTTGCGGATGTTGTATCTATTCTTATAGTTGAAATTGAAAGGCAATTTATCCACATGCATCCCTGTATTCATAGAATCTTTTTGGAGTTTTCCAATATTGAGCATTCTTCTGTTAAGTGTGCAGCTACTATATTTTTGGTTCATGAATTTAGATTTATCACGAAAGAGGCCAAACAAATCTTTGCTCATTACGGGGTAGATGTCGGTCGACCTCCCATAGAGTCTATCTTATTTAATCAAGAAGACATAATGCGATTGCGATCTCCTCATCACGTTGCTTTTAATGAAAACCTTAGAAAAAAGGTTCCTACCGATGTCTTGGTTCATAGAATTTCTTAGATGAATGATGATTTTGCTATTCAAAACAATGGGTTAGGCTTCTCCCTTGAGCGAAGGCTTATGAACTTCTGCCAAAAGAACGCCTATAATGATGAATTGGTTGTTCACTACAAAGGGCCAAAAGAGGAACCTATTCCTCCTGAGATTGATGTGGGGGAATTGTGTCCCATTAAATTTATCCCTTTTGATTACTTTTGCTTGCCACAAAGGAAACTTGCTGCTGAATGTAGGGAATATGAGATGAGTTTTCACGATATATCGTATCATTATGGCATTCCCTAGATCTATCCATGTATCGTGCCTAGCTAGGGGCGTAAAACGACAGTGCTTGTTGGGAGGCAACCCAATTTTATTTTATTTTTGTTTTTGCTTCCGTTTAGGAATAAATATTGCATCTAGCATCTGTTTAGATGTGGTTTTGTGTTTTGTTTAGTGTTTGTGCCAAGTAGAACCTTTGGGAAGACTTGTGTGAAGTTTATATGATCTTGCTGTGAAAAACATAATCGTTAGCGCTCGCTAGAATGGTCACCAGATTTTACTGGAGCGAGCTACTTAGTTGATTCTTTTTGCAGATGATTAATAGACAAATTCCTCACGTTTACAATTTAGTTTGAATTTTTTGGAGTTACAGAAGTATGTGAAACCTGCAGATTACTACAGACTATTCTGTTTTTGACAGATTCTGTTTTTCGTGTGTTGTTTGCTTATTTCAATGCATCTATGAGTAGTATTGGGAAGTATGAACCATAGAGAAGCTGGAATACAGTAGGTTCAACACCAATATAAACAAAGAATGAATTAATTTCAGTACCTTTGAGTAGTGGTTTGCTTTCTTATACTAACGGAGCTCACGAGATTTTTGTCTAAGTTTTGTGCTGTGAAGTTTTCAAGTTTTTAGTATTGCTTTGATGGACTATGGAAAAAAGAGTGGCAAGAGACTAAGCTTGGGGATGCCCATGGCACCCCAAGGTAAAATTCAAGGACAACCAAAAGCCTAAGCTTGGGGATACCCCGGGAAGGCATCCCCTCTTTCGTCTTCATCCATCGGTAACTATACTCGGAGCTATATTTTTATTCACCACATGATATGTGTATTACTGGGAGCATCTTGTATAATTTGAGTCTTTGCTTGTTAGTTTGCCACAATTATCCTTGCTGGACACACCTATTTGAGAGAGTTAAATATGGCATAGGAATTGTTAGTACACTCTATGTGCTTCACTTATATCTTTTGAGTTGAATAGTTTTTCCTCTAGTGCTTCACTTACATCTTTTAGAGCACGGTGTTGATAATATTTTGAAGAAGTTGTTGAACTCTCATGCTTCACTTTTATCCTTTTAAGAGTCTATTAAAACAGCATGGTAATGTGCTTAGGCTATAAAACTAGTCTTCACATAATAGACATCCAATATCAATGTAGCAAAAGCTTTCACACAAAGTGCATTGAATATGATGAGAAGTTGGATGCTTGATAATTGTTTTGAGATATGAGGATAGTGACATTAAAGCCATGCTAGTGGAGTTATTATGAAATTTAGAAATGCTTGTGTTAAGGTTAGTGATTCTCGTAGCATGCACGTATGGTGAACCGCTATGTGACGAAGTTAGAGCATGAGGTATTTGTAAAGTGTCAACCTTTGTGTGGAGGTCAGGGGCGCGTGATGGTTAACTCCTACCAACCTCCCCCTAGGAGCATGTGTTGATTGCTTTGTTTTGATGACTCTTAGATTTTTGCAATAAGTATATGAGTTCTTTATGACTAATGTTGAGTCCATGGATATTACGCACTCTCACCCTTCCATCATTGCTAGCCTCTCTTGTATCGCGCAACTTTCGTCGGTACCATACACCCACTATATATCCTTCCTGAAAACAGCAACCATATATATTCCTCAAAACAGGCACCATACCTACCTATCATGGCATTTCCATAGCTATTCCGAGATATATTGCCATGCAACTTTCCACCGTTCCGTTCATATGACACGTTTCATATTGTCATATTGCCATGCATGATCATGTAGTTGACATCATATTTGTGGCAAAGCCACCATCCATAATTTTTCATACATGTCACTCTTGATTCATTGCGCATCCCGGTGCACCGCCGAAGACATTCATATATAGTCATACTTTGTTCTAGTATCGAGTTGTAATATCGAGTTGTAATGAAAGTGTGATGATCATCATTATTAGAGCATTGTCCCATGTGAGGAAAGGCTAAATCAATAAAGCCCCTCCAAAAGAAAAGAAAAATAAAAAGAGAAAGGCCAAAGAAAAAAAGAAAGGCCCAAAAAAAGAAAAAGTAAAGAGAAAGAAAAAGTAAAGAAAAAGGGACAATTGCTACAATCTTTTTCCACATTGTGCTTCAAAGTAGCACCATGTTCTTCATGATAGAGAGTCTCATGCTTAGTCACTTTCATATACTAGTAGGAATTTTCATTATAGAACTTGGCTTGTATATGCCAACGATGGGCTTCCTCAAATGCATTAGGTATTCATGAGCAAGCAAGTTGGATGCACACCCGCTAGTTTCTTTTGTTGAGCGTTCATACATTATTTAGCTGTAGTGCATACTTTGCATGGCAATCCCTACTCACTCACATTGATATTTATTGATGGGCATCTCCATAGCCCGTCGATACGACTAGTCGATGTTAGACTATCTCCCTCCTTTTTGTCTTCTCCACGACAACCTCTCTATTCCACCCATAGTGCTATGTCCATGGCTCACGCTCATGTATTACGTGAAAGTTGAAATGATTGAAAGAATAGAGTATGAAAACAAGTGCTTGGCTGTAATTGGGGTTGTCATTGATATGAATATTTTGTGTGATGAAGAGGGAGCATAGCCAGACTATATGATTTTGTAGGGATAACTTTCTTTAGCCATAGTATTTTGAGAAGACATGATTGCTTTGTTAGTATGCTTGAAGTATTATTATTTCTTATGTCAATATAGACTTTTGTCTTGAATCTTTCATATCTGAACATTCATGCCACAACTAAGAGAATTACATTGAAAAGATATGTTGGTTAGCATTCCACATAAAAAATTCTGCTTTTATCATTTACCTACTCGAGGACGAGCATGAATTAAGCTTGGGAATGCTTGATACGTATCCAACGTAACTATAATTTTTGATTGTTCCATGCTATTATTTATGATGTTTTGGATGTTTAATTGGCTTTGTCATACACTTTAATATTATTTTTGGGACAAACCTACTAGCCCAAAGGCCCAGTCCAGATTGCTATTTTTTGCCTGTTTCAGGGTTTCTGCACAAAAGGAATATCAAACGGAGTCCAAAAGGAATGATACCTTCGGGAGAGATATTTTTGGAGAAAATCACGCATGGGAGACTTGAGAACCACGGAGTAGGGCATACGTGGTGCCCACGAGGGTGGGGGCGCCCCCCCCCCCCCGCCCCTATAGGGCGCGCCCCCTGCCTCGTGGCCCCCCTGTTTGGCCCCCGGTGCCCTCATTCCACCTATATATGCCTACGTACCCCGAAACCATCAGAACAACAGAGAAAACCCTAGTTCCACCGCCATAACCTTCTGTTACCGTGAGATCCCATCTTGGGGCCTGTTCCAGAGCTCCGCTGGTGGGGGGGATCTCCCACGGAGTGCTTATACATCATCATCATCGCCTCACCATGAGTTGTGAGTACTTTACCACAGACCTTCGGGTCCATAGCTAGTATCTAGATGGCTTCTTCTCTCTCTTTGGATCTCAATACAAAGTTCTCCTCGGTCTTCGAGGAGATCTATTTGGTGTATTCTCTTTTTGCCGTGTGTTTGTCGAGATCTGATGAATTGTGGTTTCATGATCAAGATTATCTATGAGAAATATTTGGTTCTTCTCTGAACTCTTTATGTATGATTATAATATCAATGCAAGTCTCTTCGAATTATTGGTTTGTTTTGCCCTTCTAGATCTATAGTTCTTGCAATGGGAGAAGTGCTTGGCTTTGGGTTCAATCTTGCGGTGTCCTTTCCCAGTGACAGTAGGGGCAGCAAGGCTTTTATTGTATCGTTGCCATCGAGGATAAAAAGATGGGGTTTATAACACTAAGTTTAAATTTATCGCTCTACATCATGTCATCTTGCTTAAGGCGTTACTCTGTTCTTATGAACTCAATAAACTAGATGCATGCTGGATAGCGGTTGATATCTGGAGTAATAGTAGTAGATGCAGAATCGTTTCGGTCTACTTGTCTCGGACGTGATGCCTATATATAATGATCATGCCTAGATAGTCACATAATTATGCACTGTTCTATCAATTGCTCGACAGTAATTTGTTTACCCACCGGAGAATATCGCTATCATGAGAGAAGCCACTAAAGAACACTATGGCCCCCGGGTCTATTCTCAACATATCAATCTACAATCTACTTTACTTTTCTGCTTTTACTTTCTGTTCTTATAATAAAAAATACCAAAAATATCAAACTATCATCTCTATCAGATCTCACTTTTGTAAGTGACCATAAAGGGATTGACAACCCCTTATCGCGTTGGCTGCGAAGTTCTTATTTGTTTGTGCAGGTGCAAGGGACTCGCGCGTGGCCTCCTACTGGATTGATACCTTGCTTCTCAAAAACTAAGGTAAATACTTACGCTACTGTGCTGCATCACCCTTTCCTCTTTGAGGGAATACAACGCAAGCGCGAGATGTAGCAAGAAGAATTTTTGGCGCCGTTGCCGGGCTAGCTTACGCAAAAGTCATATAGTAAGTACCAATCATGTGATGGCATGGCTTATTAGGGATGACAGACTACTCATATCAATAAGGAATTCCTTCTTTTCCGGGAGCCCATTCGGATATAACTCCAAAGTTAAGCGTGCTCAGCTTGGAGTAGTTTCAGGATGGGTGACCGACCAGGAAGTTGCTCCCGGGTGCGCACGAGTGAGGACAAAGTGCGCTGAAAAGACTAGTATTGATTTGTGAGGCCAGTCTAGATCCCGCCAGGAGTAACGACCACCGGCGGGTGTGTCCGGGGCGTTACATATCACAACCCCTAATCCTTCGCATTACATTTTTTGCCTCTCGTTTACCTCTCCCCCACTTCACCCTTGCCGTTTTATTTGCCCTTCTTCTGACGTGTGTTTATCGTTCACTTGCTTCTTGTTTGCTTGTGTGTTGCTTGCTTGCTTGTCATCATGTCTAGAACACCTATCATTATTAACACTCCCGAGAGTGAGGTTCTCAACTTTAAACAAAGGGAGAAGGAAAACTTAAAAGATGCCTGGTATAGAATTTGCAATGCTCAAAATAGATCTAATAGGAAGCTTTACACTTCCGTGCTTCTTCGCAATTTTTATGTTGGCATAACTCCGTGGAATAGATTTATCTTTGATACCATTACCGGAGGGAATTTCTTAGGTAGCCATACTTTTGATTCTTATAATGCAATGACTGAATTATTTGGCTCACCACCTCTTATGGTTAATGGGACCGTTTTAACTTTGGAGCATGTTACGCAAAGTTTAGAAATCATTGAAAACAAAGTTGCTATGTTAGAACTGGTAGAGAACTTGGATAGAAACATCCGTAATGAAATTACCCAATATGGATCTAAGGTAGGAGTTGTTTTGAAAAATCTTAAGGAAAAGGAACCCGTAGTTGAAGAAAAGCTAGATCAGGATTCTACTAGAATCAATAAGTTAGAGGATATTATTACTAATGTGGGTTCTGCTCTTTCTGCTATAAAAATTACTCCAAATACTTCTACCACTAAATTATCTAAGTTCATGTATGTCCCTAAAGACGAGGGTGAAACATCTAGTAAAGGAATTGCGGATCTCAAATCCATAAGTGTTCACCCTAATTTTCTTACTTTTGCAAGAGACCCTTTTGACACTTTAGAATTTCTTGATTTCTTGCCCAAGAGTTTGATTATCAATAGTGATAAATAAGTGCATAAGAATCACAAGTGCTTAATTAAAGAATTGACTTCCAAGGACGGCAATACTTAGATCTATCCATGTATCGTGCCTAGCTAGGGGCGTAAAATGATAGCGCTTGTTGGGAGGCAACCCAATTTTATTTTATTTTTTGTTTTTGCTTATATTTATGAATAAATATTGCATATATATTCTGTGTAGATGTGTTTTTGTGTCTTAATTAGTGTTTGTGCCAAGTAGAACCTTTGGGAAGACTTGTGTGAAGTTTATATGATCTTGCTATGAAAAATAGAATCGTTAGTGCTCGCTAGAATGATAACCAGCTTTTACTGGAGTGTGCTATTTAGTTGATTCTTGTTGCAGATTATTAATAGACTAATTCCTCATGTTTACCAATTTAGTTTGAATTTTTCTGAGTTAGCAAATTATGCGAAAACTGCAGACTACTACAGACTGTTTTGTTTTTTATAGATTCTGTTTTTCGTGTGTTGTTTGCTTATTCCAATGCATCTATGATTAGTATTGGGAAGTATGAACCATAGAGAAATTGGACTACAGTAGGTTTAACAACAATATATAAAAAAGAATGATTTCATGTCAGTACCTTTGAGTGGTGGTTTGCTTTCTTATACTAATGGAGCTCACGAGATTTTTGTCTAAGCTTGGGGATGCCCCGGGAAGGCATCTCCTCTTTCGTCTTCATCGATCAGTAACTATACTCGGAGCTATATTTTTATTCACAACATGATATGTGTTTTACTTGGAGCGTCTAGTATAATTTGAGTCTTTGCTTGTTAGTTTTCTAAAATTATCCTTGTTGTACACATCTATTTGAGAGAGTAAATATGGCATATGAATTGTTAGAACACTCTATGTGCTTCACTTATATCTTTTGAGTTGAATAGTTTTTGCTCTACTGCTTCACTTATATCTTTTAGAGCATGGTGGTGTTAACATTTTGAAGAAATTGTTGAACTCTCATGCTTCACTTATATCCTTTTCAGAGTCTATTAAAACAACATGGTAATGTGCTTAGGCTATAAAACTAGTCTTCACATAATAGACATCCAGTATCAATGTAGTAAAAACTTTCACACTAAGTGCATTGAATATGATGAGAAGTTCGATGCTTGATAATTGTTTTGAGATATGAGGATAGTGATATGAGAGCCATGCTAGTGGAGTTATTATGAAATTGAGAAATGCTTGTGTTAAGGTTAGTGATTCTCGTAGCATGCACGTATGGTGAACCGCTATGTGACGAAGTTAGAGCATGAAGTATTTGTAAAGTGTCAACCTTTGTGTGGAGGTCGGAGGCACACGATGGTCAACTCCTACCAACTTGCCCCCTAGGAGCATGCGTTGATTGCTTTGTTTTGATGACTCATAGATTTCTGCAATAAGTATATTAGTTCTTTATGACTAAGGTTGAGTCCATGGATATTACGCACTCTCACCCTTCCACTATTGCTAGCCTCTCTTGTATCGCGCAACTTTCGCCGGTACCATACCCCCACTATATATCCTTCCTCAAAATAGCCACCATATATATTCCACAAAACAGCCACCATACATACCTATCACGGCATTTCAATAGCCATTTCGAGATATATTTCCATGCAACTTTCCACCGTTCCGTTCATATGACACGCTTCATATTGTCATATTGTCATGCATGATCATGTAGTTGACATCATATTTGTGGCAAAGCCACCATGCATACTTTTTCATACATGTCACTCTTGATTCCTTGCACATCCCGGTACATCGCCGGAGACATTCATATAGAGTCATTCTTTGTTCTAGTATCGAGTTGTAATGAAAGTGTGATGATCATCATTCTTAGTGCATTGTCCCATGCGAGGAAAGGCTAAATCAATAAAGCCCCTCCAAAAGAAAAAAATAGAAAGGTCAAAGAAAAAGAAAAAGGAAGGCCCAAAAAAAAGAAAAAAGAAAAGAAAAGAGAAGAAAAAGGGACAATTGCTACTATCTTTTTCCACACTTGTGCTTCAAAGTAGCACCATGTTCTTCATCATAGAGAGTCTCATGCTTAGTCACTTTCATATACTAGTGGGAATTTACATTATAGAACTTGGCTTGTATATTCCAACGATGGGCTTCCTCAAATGCCCTAGGTCTTCATGAGCAATCAAGTTGGATGCACACCCACTACTTTCTTTTGTTGAGCTTTCATACATTATTTAGCTCTAGTGCATCCATTGCATGGCAATCCCTACTCACTCACATTGATATCTATTGATGGGCATCTCCATAGCCCGTTGATATGCCTAGTCGATGTGAGACTATCTTCCTCCTTTTTCTCTTCTCCACAACCACCACTCTATTCCACCCATAGTGCTATGTCCATGGCTCACGCTCATGTATTGCGTGAAAGTTAAAAGGTTTGAAAGAATAGAGTATGAAAACAAGTGCTTGGCTGAAATCAGGGTTGTGCATGATATGAATATTTTGTGTGATGAAGAGGGAGCATAGACAGACTATATGATTTTGTAGGGATAACTTTCTTTAGCCATAGTATTTTGAGAAGACATGATTGCTTTGTTAGTATGCCTGAAGCATTATTATTTCTTATGTCAATATAGAATTTTGTCTTGAATCTTTCAGATCTGAACATTCATGCCACAATTAAGAGAATTACATTGAAAAACTATGTTGGTTAGCATTCCACATCAAAAAAATTGTTTTTATCATTTACCTACTAAAGGACGAGCATGAATTAAGCTTGGGGATGCTAGATACGTCTCCAACGTCTCTATAATTTTTTATTGTTCCATGCTTTATAATTTTTGTCATACACTTTTATATTATTTTTGGCACTAACCTACTAACCCAAAGGCAGAGTCCGGATTGCTGTTTTTTTGCCTGTTTTAGGGTTTCACAGAAAAGGAATATCAAACTCATTCCAAACGGAATGAAACCTTTGGGAGAGATATTTTTGGAGAAAATCACGCACGGGAGACTTGAGAACCACGGAGTAGGGCATACGTGGTGCCCTCTAGGGTGGGGGGCGCTCCGCCCCCTATAGGGCGCGCCCCCTGCCTCGTGGGCCTCACGTTTGGCCCCCGGTGCCCTCCTTCCTCATTTATATACCTACGTACCCCGAAACCATCAGAACAACAGAGAAAACCCTAGTTCCACCGCCATAACCTTCTGTTCCGGCGAGATCCCATCTTGGGGCCTGTTCCGGAGCTCCGTCGGAGGGGGGATCTACCATGGAGTGCTTCTACATCATCATCGCCTCACCATGAGTTGTGAGTAGTTTACCACAGACCTTCGGGTCCATAGCTAGTATCTAGATGGCTTCTTCTCTCTCTTTGGATCTCAATAGAAAGTTCTTCTCGGTCTTCGAGGAGATCTATTAGATGTAATCTCTTTTTCCGGTGTGTTTGTCGAGATCCGATGAATTGTGGGTTTATGATGAAGATTATATATTTGAAATTTTTGGTTCTTCGCTGAACTCTTTATATATGATTATAATATCCTTGCAAGCCTCTTTGAATTATTGGTTTGGTTTGGCCTACTAGATCTCTAGTTCTTGCAATGGGAGAAATGCTTGGCTTTGGGCTCAATATTGCGGTGTCCTTTCCCAGTGACAGTAGGGGCAGTAAGGCACATATTGTATTGTTGCCATCGAGGATAAAAAGATGGGGTTTATATCACTAAGTTTGAGTTTATACCTCTACATCATGTCATCTTGCTTAAGGCGTTACTCTGTTCTTATGAACTCAATACACCAGATGCATGCTGGATAGCGGTCGATGTGTGGAGTAATAGTAGTAGATGCAGAATCGTTTCGGTGTACTTGTATCGGACGTGACGCCTATATATAATGATCATGCCTAGATAGTCTCATAATTATTCGCTTTTCTATCAATTGCTCGACAGTAATTTGTTTACTCGCCGTAGAATATCGCTATCATGAGATAATAGAGAACACTATGGCCCCCAGGTCTATTCTCAACATATCAATCTACAATCTACTTTACTTTTCCTCTTTTACTTTCTGTTCTTATAATCAAAAATACCAAAAATATCAAACTATCATCTCTATCAGATCTCACTTTCGTAAGTGCCCGTAAAGGGATTGACAACCCCTTATCTCGTTGGCTGCAAAGTTCTTATTTGTTTGTGCAGGTGCGAGGGACTCGCGTGTGGTCTCCTATAGAATTAATACCTTGGTTCTCAAAAACTGAGGGAAATACATACGCTACTGTGCTACATCACCCTTTCCTCTTCGAGGGAATACAACGCAAGCTCGAGAAGTAGCAAGAAGAATTACTGGCGCCGTTGCCGGGGAGGCTGTGACACCCGGATAATTAAGCTACAGTAATTCCCTACTAAAGATGCCACATCACCTCTATCACTGGAGTTAATCTCGGGTTAGCTCAAAACCGATTCAAATTCAAAATTTAATTATAGGCAAACAACAAAAAATTTCAAATGTCGAAACAAAAATGTTCGGAGTGTGCAGTTAAATGCCTAGGTAATTATAGTGCAGAAAACACCTTTTTTGAAAATGCCTAAATACATAAAAATGGATTACAACAAAATAGGAAAGTAAATAAATGAAAGAAAAAGGAAAAAAGAAACAAAACTAACAAAAGGAAACGGGAATGAGAAAGCCCCCTGCCCCCTGGCCTTCGGCCCAGCAGGCCACAGGCCGGCCCAACCGGCCACTTCCCCACTCCCC
>LR738711.1:354818616-355083590 GCA_902687465.1 Secale cereale
CCCCCCCCACTCGTCCAACTCCCCCCTCCCCCGATCCAGATCGGATCGGGACTCGACACCGCCGTACGCCTCCGCCTCGTCCTCGTCCGTCGACGCTCGGAGCCGTCTGGACCTTGCCGGACCACCTCGCCGGCCTACTTCCTCTTCGCCGTCGTCCTCGTCGACCACCCCGAGCAACACTGCCATCGATCCCTACCGCACCCCGTGGGCCGCCCCGTTCCCCTACTCCTTTTTCCCCTGCGATGACCGCACCGCCCGTCGTGCCCCTCGCCGTGCGCACACGCACCGCCATGCCAGCCCCCGCTCTATGCCCTCCCTTGCACGCCCGTGCGCGCGACCATATCCATGCCCCGCGCTCCCTCTGAACCGCTCTGGCCGCGCCATGGCCGTCCTTGCGCGTGGCCCCGCTCCGACCCGCGCCCTCCTTCTCTCGCCTCTGCCTCGCCGCGGCCGCACCTTCCCCCCACTGCAGCAGCTGCTGCAGCTAGCGCCGACGTGGTCTCCCCACTCACCTGTGCCCGTGCCTCAGCGCAGGCCCGCTGTGCCCCTGCCACGCCATCCAGCCACAGCCACGGCGGCCGCTTTTGCCAGCTCTGGCCTACCGCCACCCCGCCGTTGCCTCTGCCGGCGGCTGCCCCGCGCTCATGCGGCTAGCCCGCTCCGACGCCTACCTCGGCGCCCCTTTCGCGCCCCCCCACTCCGGCCGGCGCCCCACCAGTCTTTCGATCTGGGCGGGCATTCGCCTGTCGGACGCCCAGCACAGCGCCCGTTCGGGGACACCCGTCGCCCCAGCGCCCGAACCCGCTAGGCCTCTTTGGCCCACTGCCAAACGGGCCCCCATTGCTAGAACATTTAAAAAAAAGGAATTAAAAAAATATATAAAATATATATATATATAATTAAATGATAATAATTAAAATAATTAAAATATTATTAATTAATTAATTAGTTGAAGAATTAATTAAGATTAATTAATCATCGTTAGTTTAACTAAATCCCTAATTAACTTAATTAGCTGTTAATTATCTGAACAGTCAATGACATGCGGGACCCACACGTCAGTTTGACCAGTCAACACCCCTGTTGACTGCTGACGTCATGATGACGTCAGCATTCACTATTGTAGATAATGTTGATTTAAAATAATTTAATGAATTCTAAAAATGATTAAATCTTTTAAAATTAATATAAAATAAACCGTAACTCGGATGAAAATACTTTATATATGGAAGTTGCTCAGAATTTCGAGACGCATCCGAATACGCAAATCGTTCGTCAACCACACGTGCCTAGCATACCGAACCTGCAACTTTCCCCCTCCGTTTCATCCGCCCGAAAACGCGAAACACCGGGAATACTTTCCCGGATGTTTCCCCCCTTCGTCGCTATCACCTCCTACCGCGTTAGGTCACACGTAGCACCGCGTTTTGCCATGTTATTCTTTGTGGTGCGATGTTTGCTTTATATTTATTGTTTCTCCCCCTCTTCTCTTCGATAGACATCGGGACTGAGACTGCTGACGGTGCAACTGTGATCGTCTGCGACGACCAGGACCCCTCCTTGCCGGAGCAACCAGGCAACCCCCCCCCCTTGATCACCAGATATCGCCCATTCTCTCTCTCTTATTCTTGCATTAGAACTGCTACTGTTGATGATTCCATAGCTCCTATTCTGTTGCATAGCCTGTCATTATTCCTACAACTGTTGATACATGTACCTGCTATCCTAATGCTTAGTATAGGATGCTAGTATTCCATCAATGGCCCTACATTCTTGTCCGTCCGCCATGCTATACTTGTTGGAAATATGCCCTAGAGGCAATAATAAATTGGTTATTATTATATTTCCTTGTTCACGATAATCGTTTATTATCCATGCTAGAATTGTATTGAAAGGAAACTCAGATACATGTGTGGATACATAGACAAACACCATGTCCCTAGTAAGCCTCTAGACGACTAGCTCGTTGATCAATAGATGGTTACGGTTTCCTAACCATGGACATTGGATGTCGTTGATAACGGGATCACATCATTAGGAGAATGATGTGATGGACAAGACCCAATCCTAAGCCTAGCACAGATCGTGTAGTTCGTATGCTAAAGCTTTTCTATATGTCAAGTATCTTTTCCTTAGACCATGAGATTGTGCAACTCTCGGATACCGTAGGAATTCTTTGGGTGTACCAAACGTCACAACGTAAGTGGGTGGCTATAAAGGTGCACTACAGGTATCTCCGAAAGTGTCTGTTGGGTTGACACGAATCGAGACTGGGATTTGTCACTCCGTATGACGGAGAGGTATCTCTGGGCCCACTCGGTAGGACATCATCATAATGTGCACAATATGTGATCAAGGAGTTGATCACGGGATGATGTGTTACGGAACGAGTAAAGAGACTTGCCGGTAACGAGATTGAGCAAGGTATCGGTATACCGACGATCGAATCTCGGGCAAGTGCTATACCGATAGACAAAGGGAATCGTATACGGGATTGATTGAATCCTTGACATCGTGGTTCATCCGATGAGATCATCGTGGAACATGTGGGAGCCAACATGGGTATCCAGATCCCGCTGTTGGTTATTGGCCGGAGAGTTGTCTCGTTCATGTCTACATGGTTCCCGAGCCCGTAGGGTCTACACACTTAAGGTTCGATGACGCTAGGGTTATAGGGAAAGTATGTACGCGGTTACCAAATGTTGTTCGGAGTCCCGAATGAGATCCCGGACGTCACGAGGACTTCCGGAATGGTCCGGAGGTAAAGATTCATATATGGGAAGTCCTGTTTTGGTCACCGGAAAAGTTTCGGGCGATATCGGTAATGTACCGGGACCACCGGGAGGGTCCCGGGGGTCCACCAGGTGGGGCCACCAGCCCCAGGTGGCTGCGTGGGCTAAGTGTGGGAAGGGACCAGCCCCAAGGGGGCTGGTGCGCCCCCCCACCAAGTCCCTAGGCGCATGGAGTGTGGAGGGGGGCAAACCCTAGGTCAAGATGGGCCTTAAGGCCCACCCTAGGGCGCCCCCTCTCTCTCCCCCCCCTTGGCCGCACCCTAGATGGGTTTTCTAGGGCTGGCCGCACCCCTAGGGGTGGGAAACCCTAAAGGGGGCGCAGCCCTCCCTTCCCCCTATATATATGTGAGGTTTTGGGGCTGCTAGACACACGAGAACCTCTCCCTCTTGGCGCAGCCCTACCCCTCTCCCTCCTCGTCTCTTGCAGCGCTTGGCGAAGCCCTGCTGGAGTCCCGCGCTCCTCCACCACCACCACGCCGTCGTGCTGCTGTTGGATGGAGTCTTCCCCAACCTCTCCCTCTCTCCTTGCTGGATCAAGGCGTGGGAGACGTCACCGGGCTGCACGTGTGAAGAACGCGGAGGCACCGTCCGTTCGGTGCTAGGATCTTCGGCGATCTGAATCGCGGCGAGTACGACTCCATCAACCGCGTTCTTGAACGCTTCCGCTTAGCGATCTACAAGGGTATGTGGATCCAACTCTCCTCTCGTAGATGTGCATCTCCTAGATTGATCTTGGTGAGCGTAGGAAAATTTTTGTTTCCCATGCAACGTTCCCCAACAGTGGCATCATGAGCTAGGTTCTTGCGTAGATGCTTTCACGAGTAGAACACAAATGGGTTTGTGGGCGTTGATGTTTAGATTGCTTCCCTCCTTGGTCTTTCTTGATTCAGTGGTATTATGGGATGAAGCGGCCCGGACCAACTTTACATGTCCACGTACATGAGACCGGTTCCATCGACAGACATGCGACTTTTGTTGCATAAGATGGCTGGCGGGTGTCTGTCTCTCCTATCTTAGTTGAATCGGAATAGACAAAGGCGGTCCTTGTAGAAGGTTAAATAGCAACTTAAATATCACCGTTGTGGCTTTGCGTAGGTAAGAAGCGTTCTTGCTAGATACCCATAGCAGCCACGTAAAACATGCAACAACAAATTAGAGGACGTCTAACTTGTTTTTGCAGGGTATGTATGTGATATGATATGGCCAATGACATGATGAGATATATTCGATGTATGAGATGATCATGTTGTAATAGTTAATATCGACTTGCATGTCGATGTATACGGCAACCGGCAGGAGCCATAGGGTTGTCTTTAATTTTTTGTATGACCTGCGTGTCAATCATTAAGCGCTATGTAATGCTTTACTTTATCGCTAAACGGTAGCAATAGTAGTAAGAGCATGGTGGGCGCGCGACAACCCCGATGGCAACACGATGATGGAGATCATGATGATGGGGATCATGGTGTTACGCCGGTGACGATGGAGATCATGCCGGTGCTTTGGAGATGGAGATCAAAAGCACGAGTTGATGGCCATATCATGTCACTTATGATTTGCATGTGATGTTAATCCTTTTATGCATCTTATTTTGCTTAGGACGGCGGTAGCATTGTAAGATGATCCTTCACTAAAATTTCAAGATGAAATTGTGTTCCCCCCGAGTGTGCGCCGTTGCGAAGGTTCGTCGTTTCGAAGCACCACGTGATGATCGGGTGTGATAGACTCTACGTTCGCATACAACGGGTGCAAGCCAGTTTTGCACATGCAGAACACTCGGGTTAGACTTGACGAGCCTAGCATGTACAGACATGGCCTCGGAACACGGAAGACCGAAAGGTCGAGCATGAGTCATATAGTAGATATGATCAACATGAAGATGTTCACCATTGACACCACCTCATCTCACGTGATGATCGGACTTTGGTTGGTGGATTTGGATCATGTCACGCTCGGATGACCAGAGGGATGTCAATTTGAGTGGGAGTTATAAGTAATTTGATTAGTTAAACTCACTTATCATGAACAATAGTTTAAGTTGCCTTTGCAAATTATGTTGTAGATCAATAGCTTGCGTTGTAGCTCCCTGTTTAAATACGATCCTAGAGAAAGACTAAGTTGAAAGATATTGTAAGCAAGGATGCGGACTGGGTCCGTAGTCCGAGGAGTGTCCTCACTGCTGCACAGAAAGCTTACGTCTTTGATGCACCGCTCAATGTGCAAACCCCTACAACGTTGTCTGTGGATGTTGTGAACACCTGAGAGACACGTCCTGATGACTACTTGATAGTTTAGTGCACCATACTTTACGGCTTAGAATCGGGATTCCAATGACGTTTTGAACGCCATGGAACATATGAGATGTTCTAAGAGCTGAAATTGGGATTTCAGGCTCATGCCCGTGTTGAGAGGTATGAGACCTCTGACAAGTTCCTTTGCCAAAAAGATGGAGGAGAATAGCTCAACTAGTGAGCATGTGCTCAGAATGTCTGGGTGCTAAAACCACTTGAACCAAGTGGGAGTTAATCTTCCAGGTGAGATAGTGGTTGACAGAATTCTCTAGACACTATCACCAAGCTACTAGAACTTCGTGATGAACTATGACATGCAAAGGATGGAGATGATCCCGGTGCTGTCAGCGGTTCTTAGTACCGCAAAAGTAGAGATCAAGAAGGAGCATCAAGTGTTGATGGTTTAACAAGACCACTGGTTTCAAAAGGGTAAGGGCTAGAAGGGAAACTTCATGAATGGCAAACCTGTTGTCGCTCTGATGAAGGAACCCATGGTTGAACCCAAACCTCGAGACTAAGTGCTTCTATTGTAAGGGGTACGGTCACATGGTAGCGGAACCACCCCAAATACATGGTAGATATGATAGCTGGCAACTTCAACAAAGTATATTTGATATACGTGTTATTGATGTGTACCTTAGTAGTGCTCCTTGTAGCACCTGGGTATTGGATACCGGTTCAGTTGCTATTATTAGTGACTTGAAGCAAAAGCTATGCACTGAACGGAGACTAGCTAAGGGCGAGGTGACGATGTGTGTTGGAAGTGTTTCCAAGGTTGATAAGATCACCATCGCACACTTCCTCTATTTTCAAGATTAGTGTTGAACCTAGATAAATGTTATCAGGTGTCTACGTTGAGCGTGAAAATGATTAGATCATGTTCATCGCAATACGATTATTCATTTAAGTTAGAGAATAATGGTTATTCTGTTTACATGAATAATACCTTTATGGTCATGCACCCAATGGTTCGTTGAATCTCGATCATAGTAATACACATGATGATAATATTAATGCCAAAAGATGTAGAGTTAATAATGATAGTACCACTTTCTTGTGGCACTGCCGCTTAGGTCATTTTGGCATAAAATGCATGAAGAAACTCCATGCTGATGGATGTTTGGAGTCACTTGATTTTGAATCGCTTGACACATGCGAGCCATGCCTCTTGGGCAGGATGACTGAGATCCCGTTTTCAGGTACAATGAAACGGGCAAGTGACTTGTTGGAGATCATACATGCTGATGTATGTGATCCAATGAGAATTAAGGCGTGTGGTGGATATCGTTATTTTCTCATCTTCAATGACGATTTGAGTAGATATGGTATATTTACTTAATGAAGCAAAAGTCTGAAATGTTTGAAAGGTTCAAACAATTTCAGAGTGAAGATTAAGAATCATCATAACAAGAAGATCATGTTCCTACGATCTGATCAAGGGGATATTATCTGAATTATGAGTTTGGCAATCACTTAAGAACTTGTGGAATTGTTTCGCAGTTGAAGTCCCCTGGAACACCACAGCGTAATGGTGTGTCCGGACATCGTAATCGAACCTTATGAGATATGGTGCGGTCTATGGTGTATCTTACCGATCTACCGCTATTATTTTGAGGTTATGAATTAGAGACAGCTGCATTCACTTTATATAGGGCACCATCTAAGTCCGTTGAGACGACGTCGTATGGTTTGGCAAGAAACCAAAGTTGTCGTTTTCTTAAATGTTTGGGGCTGCGATGCTTATGGCTTCAGCCAGGAAAAGCTCGAACCCAAAGCGGACAAATACATCTTCATGGAATACCCACTGGTAACGGTTGGGTATACCTTCTATCTCAGATCCAAGGACAAAAATGTTTGTCGCTAAGAATGGGTCCTTTCTCGAGAAGGAGTTTCTCTCGAAAGAATTGAGTGGGAGGAAGATAGAACTTGATGAGGTCGTCGAACCCTCACTTCAACCGGAGAGTAGTGCAACACAGAAAGATGTTTCTGTGGAACCTACGACGTTGAAGAGGAAACTAATGATAGTGATCATGAAGCTCCAGATCAAGTTGCTATCGAACCTCGTAGGTCGACAAGGATATGTACTACTCCTGAGTGGTACGGTGATCCTGTCTTAGAGGTCATGTTGTTGGACAACGATGAACCTACAAACTATGGAGAAGCGATGGTGGGCCCATATTCCGACAAATGG
This sequence comes from Secale cereale, assembly GCA_902687465.1. Classification (NCBI taxonomy): domain Eukaryota; kingdom Viridiplantae; phylum Streptophyta; class Magnoliopsida; order Poales; family Poaceae; genus Secale; species Secale cereale. The sequence continues at coordinate 354,825,891 of LR738711.1, forward strand.
TTAGAAGCCGATAAATCCGAGATAGGATCCATGTATCAAAACAAAGTATGGACTTTGGTGGACTTGCCCTATGATCGGCAAGCCATTGAGACAAATGGATCTTTAAGACTAAGACGGACGTGGACGGTAATGTTACCGTCTATGAAGCTCGACTTGTGGCGAAGAGTTTTCCACAAGTTCAAGGAGTTGACTACGATGAGATTTTCTCACCCGTAGCGATGCTTAAGTCCGTCGGAATCATGTTAGCATTAGCTGCATTTATGAAATCTGGCAGATGGATGACAAAACAAGTTTCCTTACCAGTTTTCGTAAGGAAAGGTTGTATGTGATACAATCAGAAAGGTTTTGTCGATCCTAAGGATGCTAAAAGGATATGATAGCTCCAGCGATCCTTCCATGGACTAGAGCAAGCATCTCGGAGTCGGAATATACACTTTGATGGAGTGATCAAAGTTTTTTGGGTATACAAAGTTTGTTGGAAACTTGTATTTGCAATAAAGTGAGTGGGAGCACTACAACATTTCTGATAAGTATATGTGAATGACATATTGTTGATCCGAAATGATGTAGAATTTCTGGAAAGCATAAAGGGTTGTTTGAAATGAGCTTTTCAAAGGAAGACCTGGATAAAGCTGCTTACATATTGGGCATCAAGATCTATACAGATAGATCAAGACGCCTGATGATACTTTCAAAAGAACACACACCTTTGACATGATTTTGAAGGAGTTCAAAATAGATCAGTCAAGGAAGGAGTTCTTACCTGAGTTGTAAGGTGTGAAGTTGAGTAAGACTCAAAACTTGACCACGGCAGAAGGAAAAGGAAGGACGAAGGTCGTCCCCTATGCTTTTGTCATAGGCTCTGTACGGTATGCCATGCTAAGTACCGCACCTGATGTGTGCCTTGCCACATGTCTGGCAAGAGGGTACAAAGGTGATCCAGGAGTGGATTACTAGATAGTGGTCAAAATTATCCTTAGAGGAGTAAGGAAATGTTTCTCGGTTATGGAGGTGATAAAGAGTTCGACGTAAAGAGTTACGTCGATGCAAGCTTAACACCTATCCGGATAACTCTAAGTGGAGATACCGGATACGTATAATGGAGCAACAGTTTGGAATAGCTCCAAGTGGAACGTGATAGCAGCATCTACGATATGACATAAAGTTTTGCGAAGTACATAGGGATCTGAATGTTGCAGACCCGTTGACTACAACCTCTCTCACAAGCATAACATGATCAAACAAAGAACTCATTGAGTGTTAATCACATATTGATGTGAACTAGATTACTGACTCTAGTGAACTCTTTGGATGTTGGTCACATGGCGATGTGACATGTGAGTGTTAATCACATGGCGATGTGAACTAGATTATTGACTCTAGTGCAAGTGGGAGACTGTTGGAAATATGCCCTAGAGGCAATAATAAATTGGTTATTATTATATTTCCTTGTTCACGATAATCGTTTATTATCCATGCTAGAATTGTATTGAAAGGAAACTCAGATACATGTGTGGATACATAAACAAACACCATGTCCCTAGTAAGCCTCTAGACGACTAGCTCGTTGATCAATAGATGGTTACGGTTTCCTAACCATGGACATTGGATGTCGTTGATAACGGGATCACATCATTAGGAGAATGATGTGATGGACAAGACCCAATCCTAAGCCTAGCACAGATCGTGTAGTTCGTATGCTAAAGCTTTTCTATATGTCAAGTATCTTTTCCTTAGACCATGAGATTGTGCAACTCTCGGATACCGTAGGAATGCTTTGGGTGTACCAAACGTCACAACGTAACTGGGTGGCTATAAAGGTGCACTACAGGTATCTCCGAAAGTGTCTGTTGGGTTGGCACGAATCGAGACTGGGATTTGTCACTCCGTATGACGGAGAGGTATCTCTGGGCCCACTCGGTAGGACATCATCATAATGTGCACAATATGTGATCAAGGAGTTGATCACGGGATGATGTGTTACGGAACGAGTAAAGAGACTTGCCGGTGACGAGATTGAGCAAGGTATCGGTATACCGACGATCGAATCTCGGGCAAGTGCTATACCGATAGACAAAGGGAATCGTATACGGGATTGATTGAATCCTTGACATCGTGGTTCATCCGATGAGATCATCGTGGAACATGTGGGAGCCAACATGGGTATCCAGATCCCGCTGTTGGTTATTGGCCGGAGAGTTGTCTCAGTCATGTCTACATGGTTCCCGAGCCCGTAGGGTCTACACACTTAAGGTTCGATGACGCTAGGGTTATAGGGAAAGTATGTACGCGGTTACCGAATGTTGTTCGGAGTCCCGGATGAGATCCCGGACGTCACGAGGAGTTCCGGAATGGTCCGGAGGTAAAGATTCATATATGGGAAGTCCTGTTTTGGTCACCGGAAAAGTTTCGGGCGATATCGGTAATGTACCGGGACCACCGGGAGGGTCCCGGGGGTCCACCAGGTGGGGCCACCAGCCCCAGGTGGCTGCGTGGGCTAAGTGTGGGAGGGGACCAGCCCCAAGGGGGCTGGTGCGCCCCCCCACCAAGTCCCTAGGCGCATGGAGTGTGGAGGGGGGCAAACCCTAGGTCCAGATGGGCCTTAAGGCCCACCCTAGGGCGCCCCCTCTCTCTCCCCCCCCTTGGCCGCACCCTAGATGGGTTTTCTAGGGCTGGCCGCACCCCTAGGGGTGGGAAACCCTAAAGGGGGCGCAGCCCTCCCTTCCCCCTATATATATGTGAGGTTTTGGGGCTGCTAGACACACGAGAACCTCTCCCTCTTGGCGCAGCCCTACCCCTCTCCCTCCTCGTCTCTTGCAGCGCTTGGCGAAGCCCTGCTGGAGTCCCGCGCTCCTCCACCACCACCACGCCGTCGTGCTGCTGTTGGATGGAGTCTTCCCCAACCTCTCCCTCTCTCCTTGCTGGATCAAGGCGTGGGAGACGTCACCGGGCTGCACGTGTGAAGAACGCGGAGGCACCGTCCGTTCGGTGCTAGGATCTTCGGCGATCTGAATCGCGGCGAGTACGACTCCATCAACCGCGTTCTTGAACGCTTCCGCTTAGCGATCTACAAGGGTATGTGGATCCAACTCTCCTCTCGTAGATGTGCATCTCCTAGATTGATCTTGGTGAGCGTAGGAAAAATTTTGTTTCCCATGCAACGTTCCCCAACAATACTATCGGGCCGTGATCACTCGGGTGGTGATCACGGGTATATACTTTACTATTACATACACATGATGATGATTCGGATATGGGGGCTGGGTTCTCGACAGCCCCCTGATTGTTACTTTGTGGCGGAGCCACATGGCGGGTTGCGACCACCTAGGAGACAGGTGGGCCTGGCCCTGGTCGTTGTCTGCGGTTATTTCATAATAACATGCTTATCAAGATCTTGGTATTTGATCTGAGTCTGGCCATTGGCCTATGCGCACTAACCAGCTGCGTCGGAATAGTTATGGGCTCTCAACGTCATGGTATTAGCCGAAGCCTTCTTGAGGTCAGCGACTGAGCGGCGCGCGCCGGGTTGGACCGCGTAGCGTAACTTCCTTAGTAATGGAGGTTGCTAGGTCTGCTCACCGGCCGCCCTCGCAACGTGCATGTGTGCATTGGGCGATGGGCCCAGACCCCAGTGCGCTTAGGACTTAGACCGGTGTGCTGACCTCTCTGTTGTGCTTAGGTAGGGCTGCGACGTGTTGATCTTCCGAGGACTAGCATGACCCAGGAAAGTGTGTCCGGCCAAATGGGATCGAGCGTGCTGGGTTATGTGGTGCACCCCTGCAGGGAAGTTAATCTATTCGAATAGCCGTGTCCCTCGGTAAAAGGATGACCCGGAGTTGTACTCTGACCTAATGACAACTAGAACCGGATACCTAATAAAACACACCCAGATGAGTTCCAGGTATAACTCGGTGGTTGCTCTCTCACAGGGTGATGTGCGGGAGGCTCGCAGGGTATGATTATGATATACGATGATACTTGGTGAACTTACCATCTATTCTATTCTTCTGCTGCAAGACGGAGGCTGCCAGAAGTTGGATACTTGTTACTATTCCATCTACTCTCTTCTACTGCTGCAAGATGGAGGCTGCCAGAAGCGTAGTCTTCGATTGGATTAGCTATCCCCTTCTTATTCTGGCATTCTGCAGTTCAATCCATAGATACTACCCCCTTTATACAGATACCATTGCATATGTAGTGTAGATCCTTGCTTGCGAGTACTTTGGATGAGTACTCACGGTTGCTTTTCTCCCCCTTTTCCCCTTTTGTCCCTTCTTCTCGGATGACGCAACCAGATGGTGGATTCCAGGAGCCAGAGGATCCCGAAGATGTTTCTACGCGGAGTTCGGCTTCAAGGAGTAGTTAGGAGGTCCCAGGCAGGAGGCCTTGCCTTTTCGATCGTTGTTACTTTTGTGCTAGCCTTCTTAAGGCAAACTTGTTTAACTTATGTCTGTACTCAGATATTATTGCTTCCGCTGACTCTTGTGTTACCGAGCTTTTGTATTCGAGCCTGCCCCTGGCTTGTTATATAAAGCTTGTATTATTTTAATTTGTGTCTAGAGTTGTGTTGTGATATCTTCCAGTGAGTCCCTGATCTTGGTCGTACACATTTGCGTGCATGATTAGTGTACGGTCAAATCGGGGGCGTCACAGAGGCTTACGCAAAAGTCATATACCAAGTACCTTTCACAAACCCTTATCCTTCGCATTACATTTTTTGCCTCTCGTTTTCCTCTCCCCCACTTCACCCTTGCCGTTTTATTTGCCCTTCTTCTGTCGTGTGTTTATCGTTCGCTTGCCCTCATGTCTGATACGGATAAAGATATTGTTAAATTTAAGTTATTTTCATTTTCACTTAGAGATCGTGCTAAAACTTGGTTTTCCTCTTTGCCTAGAAATAGTATCGATTTGTGGAATAAGTGCAAAGATGCTTTTATCTCTAAGTATTTCCCTCCTACTAAGAGCATCTCTCTTAGAAACGACATTATGAATTTTAAGCAACTAGATCATGAGCATGTTGAACAAGCTTGGGAGAGAATGAAATTAATGATACGTAATTGCCCTACACATGGTTTGAACTTATGGATGATTATTCAGAACTTTTATGTTGGCTTGAATTTTGGTTCAAGAAATCTTTTAGATTCGGCCACATGAGTCACTTTCATGGAAACTACCTTAGGAGAATCTACCAAACTCCTAGATAATATTATGGTTAATTACTCTCAATGGCACACCGAAAGATCTACTAGTAAAAAGTGCCTGCTATTGAAGAAATTAGTGTTTTGAGTGTAAAGATGGATGAATTTATGAAATTATTTGCTGTGAAGAGTGCTTCTTTTGATCCTAGTGATATGCCTTTGTCCACTTTGATTGAAACTAACAGTGAATATTTGGATGTGAATTTTGTTGGTAGGAATAATTTTGGTAACAATGCTTATAGAGGGAACTTGAATCCTATGCCTTTTCCTAGTAATTCCTCTAATAATTATGGTAATTCATACAACAACTATTATGGAAAGATGCCTTCTGAATTTGAAACTAGGATATCAGCAGAATCTCCAATGTATCTATAATTTTTTATTGTTCGATTCTATTATTTATGATGTTTTGGATGTTTAATGGGCTTTATCATACACTTTTATATTATTTTTGGGACTAACCTACTAACCCAAAGGCCCAGTCCAGATTGCTGTTTTTGCCTGTTTCGGGGTTTTACAGAATAGGGATATCAAACGGTGTCCAAACGGAATGAAACCTTCGGGAGAGATATTTTTGGAGAAAATCACGCACGGGAGACTTGAGAACCACGGGGTAGGGCATACGTGGTGCCCACGAGGGTAGGGGCGCCCCCACCACCTCTAGGGCACGCCCCCTGCCTCGTGGGCCCCATGTTTGGCCCCTGGTGCCCTCCTTCCTCTCATATAAACCTACGTACCCCGAAACCATCAGAACAACAGAGAAAACCCTAGTTCCACCGTCGTAACCTTCTGTTCCCATGAGATCCCTTCTTGGGGCCTGTTCCGGAGCTCCGCCGGAGGGGGGGGGTCTACCACGGAGTGCTTCTACGTCATCATCATTGCATCACCATGAGTTGTGAGTAGTTTACCAAAGACCTTTGGGTCCATAGCTAGTATCTATATGGCTTCTTCTCTCTCTTTGGATCTCAATACAAAGTTCTCCTCGGTCTTCGAGGAGATCTATTCGATGTAATCTCTTTTTGCGGTGTGTTTGTTGAGATCCGATGAATTGTGGGTTTATGGACAAGATTATCTGTCACATCCCTAATTAGAATTTGCATTAGGACTAGCTAGAGTGTGCATCATGTTTACTTATCAAAGAAACTTGAAATGGGAATGACAGAAACCCCAGCACCCCTCTTCTAACAACTAGGGTTTGATAAAATCTTTTCCAATGTACCCAAAATGCCCTTCAAAAATGTCCATCATTTCTGCCTTGGTCTTAAACCTCTGCCAAAAATGGTGCACAATTTTCTAGGACATCCAAGGTCTCTGGATTAAATCATATGGTATTTGTATTTGGGCATTTAAATGCTATAAAATATTTTAAATGCTCAAATAATCATAAACTATAATGTTCCATGCTGTTCATATTATATACAGTGGCATGACAAGTTTTATGAGTTATAAAAATGTTCTGGCATTTTTATTAATTAAACAAAGTTGCAAAAGAAATGAAACAGAAAAGAAATAGAAAAAGGAGAGAGAAAAGGAGTTACCTGGCGCCCCACCCGGCCCACCTGCCGGCCCAGCCCAGCTGCCGCTCCAGCGAGCTGCTTGGCTCGGCCAGGCAGGCAGGCAGGTGCTCGACGGCGGCCGCAGCGCGCGCCACGCAGCTGTCCGCCACCCTGCTTCCTCCCCTCGCCGCCCTGGAGGCTTGGATCGGTCATCCACCTCGCCCCCGACCTCGCAGACACACCCAACTCTCCCCAGCTCCTCTCCTTCGCCCTCCCCGCACCATGGTCGACGCCGCCGTGCTCGCACCGTCGTAGTAGCCGCGCCCACCGTTGTCCCTGAGCCCCGTCGCCGTGTCCGTCGTCTCCGCCGTCCTCGACTACTTAGAACAGGCCGAGCCCTGAGCGCTCGCCCGCCCTGGAGACGCCCCCGACCCCTTCTTCCCCAACTCCGGCCGCGGAGATCCCCCTCGCCGTCCCGCTCAGCTCCGACCACCCCCAAGCTCGCTCCGGCGTCTGCTGCAACCCCTGTGAGCCCAGCTTCGTCCTCCCCCTCTCCGTTGGCTCTCTACTAACCTGGAACGCACCGCACGAAGCTCACCTGCACGCACCGCCGCGGAGCTCGTCGCCGACGAGGCTCCGGCCATCCAATGGTCGGGCCACCGTGCCTATCAGCTTCACCGTCACACGTAAGTGTTGTAGGACCACTCGACGCTCCTCCACGAGCACCGCACCGTCGTTTTCGACTTCGCCGAACTCCGGCAGCCGCTGGACTTGTCGCCGGCGTCATCTCCGGCGACCCCGAGGCCAGCCACCACCTCCACTCGATGCGGTTTGCCTCCAGCTACCCGTAGGTGTGCTCCGCCGTCGTTTTGGCAGCCGGAGCACGAAACCCGCACCTCACCGCCGTGTTTGGCCTCGCCGGCGGCTAAACGCCGGCGAGTTGGGCCTCCTTGACCACGGGTTTGACCCCCCTGGGTTACTGACATGTGGGCCCTGCCTGCTAGTCAAACCTAGTTTAGGTGTTAATTTAATTCTAATTAGTTAATTAGTTAACTATGACACTGACCAGTGGGTCCCACTGGTCAGGTTTGACCTGGGCCGCCCTGTTGACTTACTGACGTCAGCATGATGTCATGCTGACGCAGTAAAGGATTTCCTAGGATTTTTAGATTTAAAAATAATTCAGGAAATTCCAGAAAATGCCTAAACTTCAAAAAATCATATAAAGTCAACAGTAGCTCAGATGGAAAAGATTTATATATGAAAAATGATCAGAAAAATCCAATCTTTCCAATGGCACTGGTTTCATGCATGTTTGAGCAAGTTAACCTTCCTGTATACTTTAAAACATGATAACGCACTTAATTAAATAATAGCTAAAGTGCCAATTTGAACCTTTGATTCAAATAGGCTCAAACCCTTCTGGTTATAGTTGCATTAGCCCAACACACATGCATCTTGCCATGTCATGAGCATGCATCATATTGTTGCATTTGTTTGTTTAATGATTGTATCGCCGGTATTCTCTGTGTTAGGTCCTGCTCCCGAGGATACTGCTGCGTATCAAGTTGAAGAGCAGTACCCGACAACCACTTTGTCAGGCAAGCAATCATTGATCATTCTGATACAAACCCAATCTTCTCGCTCCTTCTCTCTTTTACTGCATTAAGGCAACAACGTGTGAACTGCTACTTGCTGCGGTAGTTGAACCCTATTCCCTTGCATGACCTGTCATTGCCACAGTAAATAGTTGAAACCCACTAGCATGTGTAGGAGTTGATTGAGCCATGTGATGTGTGATCCACCATGCTATTTGTTTATATTGCCTGCTATGCTTAGAGTTGTGTCAGGTCTGGTTCATCCGGGTGATGGATCAAAGTGAAACAATCTTTCGATAAAGAGAAGGAAGTGTGGAATACGCTTGGTAAAGGTATCGATGAAAGGTCATGTAGGAGTACGTGGTGGGTTGTTTCATTTAAACCGTACATAGGACCCGAGATCTGTATGTGTGGTTCAAGTTCCAGTTACTACCATGCATTGGGCCCGAAACCAATGGACCCTCTCGGCTTATTAATTACCCTCGATCTCTGTCCAGGAGTTGCAACTAGTTTCTGGTGTTTATAGTTTACTGGAGGTCATGCACAGCGCTGACCCTCGGGGTGGGTTGTGATGCGACAGGTACGTGGCACAGTGTACCGGTTGCCCGTTTGGTGACTCGGGAAGCCTGTACACATCGTTTGGGGCCGTGAGCGACACCCCGGCCGGATCTCCCCACGGATGGAACCCTAATAGGCGATAAACCTGGACGAAAGACTTGAGTAGTTAGTCAGGTCGTGGCCGACACCCTCGCTGGGCTTCCGCTTGAAGGTTGTCGAGTACATGTCGAGTAAACGGCGATAAGTGGTGAAAGCGTGTGTGAAGAGGTACACCCTTGCAGGGTTATCAATCTATTCGAATAGCCGTTGTTCGCGGTACGGACTACTTGGTTACTCTTACAGTTCATAGACAATTTGATGGATACTACTAAAAGCCTCAAGATAAGTGTGAGTGTCGTGGATGGCCCTTCCGTAGGATGAAGGAAGAGGATCCTCGGTAGTGTATTGTTGTGGTGAGTAGAGGACTCGTGTTCGTAGTAACATCTTGCAATCTGTTGAGAGTTGTAGTATAGGTTAGCCAAGAGTCAAAGCTGGCTTTCTGCTATAAACTCCACTGCCCCCTGTTGATAATGTTGCATGTATGATAGGTTCTGTGGTAAGACTTGCTGAGTACCTTTGTACTCATGTTTGCTTAATAACTGTTGCAGAGGAGAACCCTGCCCCTGCTGATGGGTTCTATATAGACGTTGACGTCGACAAATAGCTTGACACCCAGACGGAGATCTAGAGCTTGTGAAGGGCCTTGTAGATAGTCAGGCTACACCAAGCCTGTTTTATTTTCTAAGTTGTCTGTACTCAGACATTTAGCTTCCGCTTGTGCTTGTATGACTATATGACTTGAGTGTTGGGTCATGTGACCCCTACCTGTATGGATATGTTATGTATGGCTCTTGGAGCCTCTTATATAAAGTACTTTGAGTCATAGAGTTCTGTTGTGATGCAATGTTGTATTTGCACATATTGAGCATATTGTGTGTATGTTTGAAATGCTTGGTATGTGTGGAATCCGACACCTAGTTGTTTTCATTTGGTAGCCTACCTTACAGGGAAATGCCTCCTAGTGATTCCAATGAGCCTTGGTAGCTTGCTACTGCTCGGAACACGTATGCTGGCCGGCATGTGTCCTTCTTCGTTCCTGTGTCTGTCCCTTAGGGGAAATGTCACGCGTTGTTCCTTTAAGTCCATGTAGCTTGCTACGACTTGGGTTCATACGTTGATGACCGGCACGTTCGTTGCTGGGTCATGGATGCCTGTCTCTGTAATCTAGTGCCATTTTTGGTTTATAACTAGCCATGTCGGCCCGGGTTCTCTGTCATATGGATGCTAGCGACACTGTCATATACGTGTGCCAAAATGCGCAAACGGTCCCGGGCCAGGTAAGGTGGCACCCGTGGGGTTACCTTGCGTGAGGCCGCAAAGTGATATGACGTGTTACAGCTAGATCGGTGTGACTTAGGATCGGGGTCCTCACAGCGTTAGCATCAGAGCTGGACTGCCTGTAGGATTCTCAAGCCAAACTGGTCGATGTTGAGTCTAGAAAAATTCTTATTTATATGTAGGGGAATTGATTGTGGAAGGGAACGTAAGGCTCTTTTTACTCCTTTACCTTATACCCTTCTGATCTGAGTCAGCTTATTCTTTCTACGGGGATTTAGGACTAGGTCTCTTATCCTTACTAGGTTCACGTGTTACTAGTCCGTAGACTCTTAGGATTGTTGGTTTCAAGCCTCAGTTCAGTTTCTATCCTTTTAGTATGATGATTGTTGGACCCGGAACCTTGATATGGAATTGTTGAGTGGCTATGCTATCATTTGTATGATGTCTCAAATCTTTGTTTGAGCATTTACAGTTGTTATGCTGCCCGATTTCTTCCAGAAACACTAATGCCTTTGCATTACCTCGTGTTTCAGATGTCTGGCCGCACCCCTCACCAAGTGGTTCGTTTGACTCGGTGCATTAATGTGCCCGGTCACACGGCCAAGCTAGTCCGTGTGCTGACTGAGACCGGTTATCGCTGGTATCCTGAGTACACCATGGAGGAACAGTACAGGGATTTCAATCAGAGTCAGTATTTCTGCACAGTCCGGATATACCCCTCATATCCCGGAGCTAACGACCCCATCCATTGGTCTTATGGACTCGGGGTTACCATCGAGATGGCAGTACAGGATGCCGCCTATTCGATGATGACCATTCTCCGGGCTAGGCATGCCCTGTTGCTGAACACTGAGTTCTGTTACATGCCAGCCTCACTTCCCGGAGAGGAAGGCTACTACACTGGTCTGTATACTGATGCTGCTCATGAAGAGCCACTGCTTCAGACTACTGTTCAGATGCTGGAGGATAGGGACCGTGAGGTCCGTGCCCTCCGAATGGAGCTATATAACACTCGAGCCGCCCACTGGACTACTTTGACACGGCTTGCACCTGCTGTGCACGTCGGATATCTAGACATGCGGGATTTGTACCCCGTGCGGACTCGTCTGCCTGATCGCATGGATTGGCGTGACGTTGGGGGTATTACACCTCCACGTGGGCGTCGGTTACCACCAGCATCGGGACCGAGGCCACACCCATGTCCCTATGGTCCACAGCCTTCGAGTGCTCGCGAGTTTCAAGATCCGTCTGTTCCACTTCCAGGCTACGGTGGTAATCTTTATGAAGATTACTACGGGAATGTCTGAGCTAGACCGTGGTAGTAGTAGTATTGTAGTAGTTGTATTCCCACAGTCCTGCGCGTCCTGTGGAATATGACTTAGTGTGTACTGAGTTCCGGAGGTGTAGTTAAATAATGTATAGGAGCTTGGAATGCCTCTGATGGGATATATCGTCTTTCACCGCAGTTGTACTTTAGCCTTGGCTTGTACTAAACTATGTATGGTGTGTATGACCACTGGTGTATATATAGCAGTTCTATATTGCCATGTCGTACGGATGAACATCTCTGCATTTCGTGTCATCCATTACATTCTGCACTCCTACGTAAATTTTTTGCCATCCTTGTCTAAACCGTTGTTTTGTTTTCTTAGGATGGTCAACACTCGCAACACTCCTGCTGCTCAGGAGCAGGGTGAGGCTAGTGGGGCTAGAGATGGGAATCTGCCCCAGCCACCCTCCTTGGCGGAAGTTATGCTCGAGGCAGAACGGAACAAGAGAGAGACCAACCGTCTGCTGGAACGCATAGAGCAGAACACTGGGTTCCGCCAGAGGAATGACGTGGTGTCAATTAATGACTTTATCAAGATGTGTCCACCGAAGTTCCATCACTCCACTGAACCTCTGGATGCGGATGAATGGCTACGTAGTATCACCCATAAGCTACACTTTGCCCGTGTGGCCGAAGCTGGCAAGGTTACCTACGCCGCGTACCATCTTGAGGGCCCTGCCAGTCTTTGGTGGGAAAACTTCGAAGCTATGCGTCCTGCTGGCCAAATCACTACTTGGGTTGAGTTCAGTGAGGCATTCCGTGAACATCACATCCCGGAAGGTCTCATGGATCGCAAGTGGGAGGAATTCTGCAATTTCACCCAGGGCCGGTTAACTGTAGATGGCTATAGTCGCGAGTTTGGCAACTTGGCATGCTATGCACCTGAGGAAGTATCCACCGATGCCAAGAAGCAGGCGAGGTTCCGCAAGGGACTCAGCCCTGAACTCCGCCGAGATCTACGTCTGCACGAGTGCACTTCCTTCCAGAAGTTGGTAAACAAGGCTATCAGTGCTGAAACGGGCCAGACCGACTTCGAGGCCACACGCAAGCATAGTCGAGACTTTGGTTCCTCATCCGGCTCTGTCTCTCACAAGCGCCGTGTGTGGGTTCCTAACACTGCTCTGCCACCCAAGTACACACCGAGGCCATCCTATGAGGCGCCTCGCCCAACTCAACAGTTTGCACCTGCTAAGACCTATGGAGGACCACCTTCCAACTTTGCTCCACGCACTAGCACTGTGACCTGCTTCAAGTGTGGAGAACCGGGACACAACATGCGTGAGTGTCCTCAGAACCAACCAGGAAAACCCGTTGGCCGTGGTAAGCCAACCGGCAAGGTGAATTATGTCAAGCCAATCCCCACTGCACGTGGTCATGTCAACTATGTCACTGCTGAGGAAGCTTATGAGGATCCTAACGTCGTTCCTGGTACGCTTCTCGTTAACTGCCATCCAGCATCTGTTCTTTTCGATACTGGAGCATCCCATTCGTTCATATCTGAGAGCTATGCTTGAATGCACAACATGACTTTTTGTGACATGCCTACTTCCATGGTTATTCAAACTCCTGGTTCAAAGTGGCAAACCTCTAGGGTAAGCCATGGAAATGAAATCCTTGTCGATAGACTTGTTTTCCTAGCATCTCTAATCGCTCTCAAGTCCTCGGACATAAACATCATCTTGGGTATGGATTGGATGACAACTCATTACGCGAAGATTGATTGCTATACTAGGACCGTTCAACTTACACACCCATCCGGCAAGATAGTCAATGTATTGACCCGAATGGCTGAGCGTCAGCTCTACTCTCTTAATGCCAGCCCTCTACCCGAACTCGAAGATATCCCGGTAGTCCGTAACTTTCCGGATGTTTTTCCAGAAGAACTGCCAGGAATTCCACCTGACAGAGATGTCGAGTTCGTGATAGATCTTATCCCTGGAACTGTCCCAATCTCTAGGAGACCCTATAAGATGGCACCCCTAGAACTAGCTGAGCTTAAGAAACAACTCGATGAGTCCTTGCAAAAGGGTTTCATCCGTCCTAGTTCTTCCGCTTGGGCTTGCCTCGTCCTCTTTATCAAGAAGAAGGATGGAACGGAGCGGATGGTTGTAGATTACCGACCTGTCAATCTGGTCACCATAAAGAATAAGTATCCGCTTCCCAGGATCAACGACCTATATGATAAGCTCGCTGGATCCTCAGTCTTCTCTAAGATGGATTTGAGGTTGGGTTACCATCAAATCAAAATCAAGAACGGGGACATTCCTAAAATGGCTTTTGTTACTCGTTATGGCCAATATGAGTACACCGTCATGTCCTTCGGATTAACCAATGCCCCAGCCACCTTCTCCCGGCTAATGAATTCTATATTCATGGAGTACTTGGATAAATTCGTCGTAGTATACCCCGATGATATACTCATCTATTCCAAGAACAAGGAAGATCATGCCGAGCATTTAAGGCTTGTATTGACGAAACTTCGAGAGCACCGCCTTTATGCCAAATTCTCTAAATGTGAATTTTGGTTGCCGGAAGTAACCTATCTAGGTCATGTGATCTCTGGCAAGGGTATTGCTGTCAATCCCGAGCGAGTTCAAGCCATCCTTGATTGGACTCCCCCTGAATCGGTCAAGCAAGTTAGGAGTTTTCTTGGCTTAGCGAGCTATTGCCGACGCTTCGTCGAGAATTTCTCCAAGGTTGCTAAACCTCTAACTGAGCTCCTCAAAAGGATAACAAGTTTGAGTGGACCCCACAGTGCGAGTCCAGTTTTCAGGAACAGAAAAGACGCCTGACATCTGCACCTGTACTGGTACCACCAGACTTTTCCAAGGATTTTATTATCTATTGCGACGCCTCGCGACAAGGACTAGGTTGTATACTCATGCAAGATCGTCAAGTGATTGCATACGCATCTCGACAGTTGCATCCACATGAGGATAACTATCCTACTCATGATCTAGAGCTTGTAGCTGTAGTCCATGCACTCAAAACATGGCGACATTACCTCCTTGGTAATCGCTGTGAAATCTTCACTGATCATCAAAGTTTGAAGTATATCTTCACCCAACCGGATCTAAATCTCAGGCAAAGACGTTGGGTCGAGTTGCTCACAGACTACGACTTAGGAATCACTTACACCCCTGGGAAGGCCAATGTCATGGCTGATGCACTAAGTCGTAAGTCTTATTGTAACAACTTGATGTTACAACAGGGACAACCACTTCTCCACGAGGAATTTTGTAAGCTTAACCTTCACATTGTTCCTCGAGGATTCCTTTCCACCTTGGTGGCGGAACCTACCCTTACGGATCAGGTCATCAAAGCACAGAAGGTTGACCCGGGAATTTCCCGTATTAAGAGGAACATCAAGAAAGGAGTTGCGGTATGTTTCTCAATTGATGATCAAGGAGTTGTATTCTTTAGCAACCGTTTAGTGGTTCCTAAAGTACGAAACCTGAGACGTTTGATCCTTAAGGAGGCTCATGAATCTCCTCTCACAATTCATCCCGGTATTACCAAAATGTATCAGGACCTACGTCAGAGATTCTGGTGGACTAGGATGAAGAGAGAAATCACTCAATTCATTGCTAACTGCGACGTTTGTCGTCGAGTCAAAGCAGAGCATCAACGGCCTGCTGGCACCCTTCAACGTTTAGCTATTCCAGAATGGAAATGGGACAAAGTCGGTATGGACTTCATTACCTGGTTTCCCAGGACCAGGAAAGGGAATAATGATATCTTCGTCGTTATCGACCACCTCTCTAAAGTAGCTCATTTCCTGCCTGTTCGAGAGAGTATTACCGCTAGCCAGCTAGCAGACTTGTATGTCTCTCGGATAGTATCACTTCATGGTGTGCCGTTGGAGATTAACTCAGACCGTGGAAGTCTTTTCACTTCACGATTTTGGGAAAGTTTCTAGAATGCTATGGGAACTCATCTCTCTTTCAGTACTGCCTTCCATCCCCAGTCAAGTGGTCAAGTGGAACGAGTCAATCAAATTCTGGAAGACATACTTCGAGCCTCTGTCATCTCTTTCGGTATGGATTGGGAGAAGTGTCTTCCATTTGCCGAATTTGCTTATAACAATAGTTATCAAGCCAGCCAGGGTAAAGCCCCCTTCGAAGTTCTATATGGACGAAGGTGTCGAACACCTCTTAACTGGTCAGAAACCGGGGAAAGACAATTCTTTGGCCCGGATATGATCCACGAAGCAGAAGAGCAAGTTCGCATCGTTCGTGAGAGATTGAAAATAGCCCAGTCTCGCCAGAAGAGCCAATATGATAGTCATCATAAGGCTGTGACTTTTGAAGTCGGTGATAAGGCTTACCTTCGGGTTACTCCTCTTAAGGGAACCCATCGCTTCGGTATCAAAGGCAAATTGGCCCCTCGTTACATCTGTCCTTTTCGCATTCTTGCCAAACGAGGAGAAGTTGCCTACCAATCGGAACTACCTCCGCACCTATCCAGAGTTCATGACGTGTCCAACGTTTCTCAACTCAGGCGTTGCTTCTCGGATCCTATCCGCGGAGTGGACCACGAAACGCTTGATCTCCAGGACAATCTCACATATCGAGAATACCCCGTTCGTATTCTTGATCAAACCGAGCGCACCACTCGACGCCACAATATCAAGTTTCTCAAGGTTCAATGGTCACATCATTCCGAGAGTGAAGCTACTTGGGAAAGGGAGGATCGTCTTCGACTTGAGTACCCCACCCTCTTTCCGGAGGAACCCGAATCTCGGGACGCGATTCTTTTAAGTGGGGGTGAGTTGTCACATCCCTAGTTAGCATTTACATTAGGACTAGCTAGAGTGTGCATCATGTTTACTTATCAAAGAAACTTGAAATGGGAATGACAGAAACCCCAGCACCCCTCTTCTAACAACTAGGGTTTGATAAAATCTTTTCCAATGTACCCAAAATGCCCTTCAAAAATGTCCATCATTTCTGCCTTGGTCTTAAACCTCTGCCAAAAATGGTGCACAATTTTCTAGGACATCCAAGGTCTCTGGATTAAATCATATGGTATTTGTATTCAGGCATTTAAATGCTATAAAATATTTTAAATGCTCAAATAATCATAAACTATAATGTTCCATGCTGTTCATATTATATACAGTGGGCATGACAAGTTTTATGAGTTATAAAAAGTTCTGGCATTTTAATTAATTAAACAAAGTTGCAAAAGAAATGAAACAGAAAAGAAATAGAAAAAGGAGAGAGAAAAGGAGTTACCTGGCGCCCCACCCGGTCCACCTGCCGGCCCAGCCCAGCTGCCGCTCTAGCGAGCTGCTTGGCTCGGCCAGGCAGGCCGGCAGGTGCTCGACGGCGGCCGCAGCGCGCGCCACGCAGCTGTCCGCCGCCCTGCTTCCTCCCCTCGCCGCCCTGGAGGCTTGGATCGGTCGTCCACCTCGCCCCCGACCTCGCAGACACACCCCACTCTCCCCAGCTCCTCTCCTTCGCCCTCCCTGCACCATGGCCGACGCCGCCGTGCTCGCACCGTCGTAGTAGCCGCGCCCACCGTCGTCCCTGAGCCACGTCGCCGTGTCCGTCATCTCCGCCGTCCTCGACTACTTCGAACAGGCCGAGCCCCGAGCGCTCGCCTGCCCTGGAGAAGCTCCCGACCCCTTCTTCCCCAACTCCGGCCGCGGAGATCCCCCTCGCCGTCCCGCTCAGCTCCGACCACCCCCAAGCTCGCTCCGGCGTCTGCTGCAACCCCTGTGAGCCCAGCTTTGTCCTCCCCATCTCTGTTGGCTCTCTACTAACCTGTAACGCACCGCACGAAGCTCACCTGCATGCACCGCCGTGGAGCTCGTCGCCAACGAGGCTCCGGCCATCCAATGGTCCGGCCACCGTGCCTATCAGCTTCACCGTCACGCGTAGGTGCTGTAGGACCACTCCACCGTCCTCCACGAGCACTGCACCATCGTTTTTGACTTCGCCGAACTCCGGCAGCCGCTGGACTCATCGCCGGCGTCATCTCCGGCGACCCCGAGGCCAGCCACCACCTCCACTCGATGCGGTTTGCCTCCAGCTACCCGTAGGTGTGCTCCGCCGTCGTTTTGGCAGCCGGAGCACGAAACCCGCACCTCACCGCCGTGTTTGGCCTCGCCGGCGGCTAAACGCCGACGAGTTGGGCCTGTTTGACCACGGGTTTGACACCTCTGGGTCACTGACATGTGGGCCCTGCCTGCTAGTCAAACCTAGTTTAGGTGTTAATTTAATTCTAATTAGTTAATTAGTTAACTGTGACACTGACTAGTGGGTCCCACTGGTCAGGTTTGACCTGGGCCGCCCTGTTGACTGACTGAAGTCAGCATGATGTCATGCTGACGCAGTAAAGGATTTTCTGGGATTTTTAGATTTAAAAATAATTCAGGAAATTCCAGAAAATGCCTAAACTTCAAAAAATCATATAAATTCAACAGTAGCTCAGATGGAAAAGATTTATATATGAAAAATGATCAGAAAAATCCAATCTTTCCAATGGCACTGGTTTCATGCATGTTTGAGCAAGTAAACCTTGCTGTATACTTTAAAACATGATAATGCACTTAATTAAATAATAGCTAAAGTGCCAATTTGAACCTTTGATTCAAATAGGCTCAAACCCGTCTGGTTATAGTTGCATTAGCCCAACACACATGCATCTTGCCATGTCATGAGCATGCATCATATTGTTCCATTTGTTTGTTTAATGATTGTATCGCCGCTATTCTCTGTGTTAGGTCCTGCTCCCGAGGATACTGCTGCGTATCCAGTTGAAGAGCAGTACCCGACAACCACTTTGTCAGGCAAGCAATCATTGATCATTCCGATACAAACCCAATCTTCTCGCTCCTGCTCTCTTTTACTGCATTAAGGCAACAACGTGTGAACTGCTACTTGCTGCGGTAGTTGAACCCTATTCCCTTGCATGACCTGTCATTGCCACAGTAAATAGTTGAAACCCACTAGTATGTGTAGGAGTTGATTGAGCCATGTGATGTGTGATCCACCATGCTATTTGTTTATGTTGCCTGCTATGCTTAGAGTTGTGTCAGGTCTGGTTCATCTGGGTGATGGATTAGAGTGAAACAATCTTTCGATAAAGAGAAGGAAGTGTGGAATACGCTTGGTAAAGGTATCGATGAAAGGCCATGAAGGAGTACGTGGTGTGTTGTTTCATTGGAACCGTACATAGGACCCGAGATCTGTATGTGTGGTTCAAGTTCCAGTTACAACCATGCATTGGGCCCGAATCCAATGGATCCTCTCGGCTTATTAATTACCCTCGATCTCTGTCCAGGAGTTGCAACTAGTTTCTGGTGTTTATAGTTTACTGGAGGTCGTGCACAACGCTGACCCTCGGGGTGGGTTGTGATGCGACAGGTACGTGGCACGGTGTACCGGTTGCCCGTTTGGTGACTCAGGAACCCTGTACACATCGTTTGGGGCCGTGAGCGACACCCCGGCCGGATCTCCCCACGGATGGAACCCAAATAGGCGATAAACCTGGACGAGAGACTTGAGTAGTTAGTTAGGTCGTGGCCGACACCCTCGCTGGGCTTCCGCTTGAAGGTTGCCGAGTACATGTCGAGTAAACGGCGATAAGTGGTGAAAGCGTGTGTGAAGAGGTACACCCCTGCAGGGTTATCAATCTATTCGAATAGCCGTTGTTCGCGGTACGGACTACTTGGTTACTCTTACAGTTCATAGACAATTTGATGGATACTACTAAAAGCCTCAAGATAAGTGTGAGTGCCGTGGATGGACGTTCCGTAGGATGACGGAAGAGGATCCTCGGTAGTGTATTGTTGTGGTGAGTAGAGGACTCGTGTTCGTAGTAACATCTTGCAATTGTTGAGAGTTGTAGTATAGGTTAGCCAAGAGTCAAAGCTGGCTTTCTGCTATAAACTCCACTGCCCCCTGTTGATAATGTTGCATGTATGATAGGTTCTGTGGTAAGACTTGCTGAGTACCTTTGTACTCATGTTTGCTTAATAACTGTTGCAGAGGAGAACCCTGCCCCTGCTGATGGGTTCTACATAGACGTTGACGTTGACGAGTAGCTTGACACCCAGACGGAGATCTGGAGCTTGTGAAGGGCCTTGTAGATAGTCAGGCTACACCAAGCTTGTATGACTGTATGACTTGAGTGTTGGGTCATGTGACCCCTACCTGTATGGATATGTTATGTATGGCTCTTGGAGCCTCTTAAATAAAGTACTTTGAGTCATAGAGTTCTGTTGTGATGCAATGTTGTATTTGCACATATTGAGCATATTGTGTGTATGTTTGGAATGCTTGGTATGTGTGGGATCCGACACCTAGTTGTTTTCCTTTGGTAGCCTACCTTACAGGGAAATGCCTCCTAGTGATTCCAATGAGCCTTGGTAGCTCGCTACTGCTCGGAACACGTAGGCTGGCCGGCATGTGTCCTTCTTCGTTCCTGTGTCTGTTCCTTAGGGGAAATGTCACGCGTTGTTCCTTTTAAGTCCATGTAGCTTGCTACGACTTGGGTTCATACGTTGATGACCGACACGTTCGTTGCTGGGTCATGGATGCCTGTCTCTGTAATCTAGTGCCACTTTTGGTTTATAACTAGCCATGTCGGCCTGGGTTCTCTGTCATATGGATGCTAGCGACACTGTCATATACGTGTGCCAAAATGCGCAAACGGTCCCGGGCCAGGTAAGGTGGCACCCGTGGGGTTACCGTGCGTGAGGCCGCAAAGTGATATGACGTGTTACAGCTAGATCGGTGTGACTTAGGATCGGGGTCCTGACATTATCTATGAGAAATATTTGGTTTTTCTCTGAACTCTTTATGTATGATTATAATATCCTTCCAAGTCTCTTCGAATTATTAGTTTGGTTTGGCCTACTAGATCTATAGTTCTTGCAATGGGAGAAGTGCTTGGCTTTGGGTTGAATCTTGCAGTGTCCTTTCCCAATGACAGTAGGGGAAGCAAGGCACGTATTGTATTGTTGCCGTCGAGGATAAAAAGATGGGGTTTATATCACTAAGTTTGAGTTTATCCCTCTACATCATGTCATCTTGCTTAAGGCGTTACTCTATTCTTGTGCACTCAATACACTAGATGCATGCTGGATAGCGGTCGATGTGTGGAGTAATAGTAGTAGATGCAGAATCGTTTTGGTCTACTTGTCTCGGACGTGATGCCTATATATAATGATCATGCCTAGATAGTCTCATAATTATTCGCTTTTCTATCAATTGCTGGACAGTAATTTGTTTACCCGCCGTAGAATATGGCCCCCGGGTCTATTCTCAACATATCAATCTACAATCTACTTTACTTTTCCGCTTTTACTTTCTATTCTTATAATAAAAATACCAAAAATATCGAACTATCATCTCTATCAGATCTCACTTTCGTAAGTGACCGTAAAGGGATTGACAACCCCTTATCGCGTTGGCTGCGTAGTTCTTATTTGTTTGTGCAGGTGCGAGGGACTCGCTCGTGGTATCCTACTAGATTGAAACCTTGGTTTTCAAAAACTGAGAGAAATACTTGCGCTACTATGCTGCATCACCCTTTTCTCTTCGAGGGAATACAACACAAGCTCGAGAAGTAACAAAAGAATTTCAGAAAATTTCTGGCGCCGTTGTTCATATAAGTGATTAAGTGCGCAAGTTTTTCTTCGAGATACATGATGCTTGTCACTTAGAATTTTCTACAAAATCACTTAGAATTTTCTACAAAATCTCCAGAAAATTGTCTTGCTACTTCTCGAGCTACAAATAATAGTCTTGATCATCATTTTTGAGTATTTTTAGCATGAAGTAGCAAGACTAGTATATAGTTCGGGAGTGTTGGTATTCAACGTAGATACCCAATACTATGTGTTTTTGCCATGATAAGGGTAAAGTATTCAACCCAAATATTTCATTGAGTGTCATCCTTTGTGTGGAGGTCGGGGGCGCGCGATGGTTAACTCTTACCAACCTCCCCCCTAGGAGCATGCGTGTAGTACTTTGTTTTGATGACTTGTAGATTTTTGCAATAAGTATGTGAGTTATTTATGACTATTGTTGAGTCCATGGATTATACAAACTCTCACTCTTCCACCATTGCTAGCCTCTCTTGTACCGCGCAACTTTCGCCGGTACCATACACCCACCATATATCTTCCCCAAAACAGCCACCATACCTACCTATCATGGCATTTCCATAGCCATTCCAAGATATATTGCCATGCAGCTTTCCACCATACCATTCATGTGACACACTTCATCATTTTCATATTGCCATGCATGATCATGTAGTTGACATCGTATTCGTGGCTAGGCCACCATGCATAATTTTTCATACATGTCACTCTTGATTTATTGCACATCCCGCTACACCGCTGGAGGCATTCATATAGAGTCATACTTTGTTCTAGTATCAAGTTGTAATATCGAGTTGTAAATCAATATAAGTGTGATGATCATCATTATTAGACCATTGTCCCAAAGAGAAAAGGAAAAAAAAGAAAAAAAAGAAGGAAAGGCCAAAGAAAAAAGAAAGGACCTAAAAAAGGAAGAAAAAAGAAAAAAAGAGAACAAGAAAAGAAAAGGGACAATGCTACTATCTTTTTCCACACTTGTGCTTCAAAGTAGCACCATGTTCTTCATGATAAAAAGTCTCTAGTTTAGTCACTTTCATATACTAGTGGGAATTTTCATTATAGAACTTGGCTCGTATATTCCAACGATGGGCTTCCTCAAATGCCCTAGGTCTTCGTGAGCAAGAAAGTTGGATGCACACCCACTTAGTTTCTTTTGTTGAGATTTCATACATTTGTAGCTCTAGTGCATCCGTTGCATGGCAATCCCTACTCACTCACATCGATATCTATTGATGGACATCTCCATAGCCCATTGATACTCCTAGTTGATGTGATACCACCTTCCTCTTTGTCTTCTCCACAACCACCACTATATTCCACCTATAGCGCTATATCCATGGCTCACGCTCATGTATTGCGTGAAAGTTGAAATAGTTTGAATTTTTTTAAGTATGAAACAATTGCTTGGCTGAAACCGGGGTTGTGCATGAGTGGAGTATTTTGTCTGATGAAGATGGAGCACAGGCTAACTATATGATTTTGTAGGGATGAACTTTCTTTGGCCATGTTATTTTGAGAAGACATAATTGCTTTGTTAGTATGCTTGAAGTATTTTTATTCTTATGTCAATATAGACATTTGTCTTGAATCTTTCGGATATGAACATTCATGCCACAATAAAGAAAGTACATTGATAATTATGTTAGGTAGCATTCCACATCAAAAATTCTGTTTTTATCATTTACCTACTCGAGGACGAGCAGGAATTAAGCTTGGGGATGCTTGATACGTCTCCAGCGTATCTGTAATTTTTGATTGTTCCATGCTATTATATTATACTTCTAGGAAGTTTTATGGGCTTTCATATACACTTTTATATGATTTTTGGGACTAACCTATTAACCTAGAGCCCAGTGCCAGTTTCTGTATTTTCCTTGTTTTTGAGTTTTATAGAAAAGGAATATCAAACGGAGTCCAATTGACGTGCCAATTTTTGATGATTTTTTCTGGACCAAAAGGAGCCCCCGAAGTAAAAGAGTTGGGCCAGGAGAGTCCCAGGCTGCCCACGAGGGTGAGGGGCGCGCCCACTCCAAGTGGTGGTGCCCCCCTATCTCGTGGACCGCCCGGAGACCCCTCGGACGTGAGACCTACGGCAAAAAAACCTATAAATACAGAAACCTCCGGAAAATAAACTAGATCGGGAGTCCCGCCGCCGAAAGCCTCTATTGCCACCGAAAACCAATCTAGACCCGTTCTGGCACCCTGTCGGAGGGGGGAATCCCTCTCCGGTGGACATCTTCATCATCCCGACGCTCTCCATGACGAGGAGGGAGTAGTCCACCCTCGGGGTTGAGGGTATGTTTTTATATAATTGCTGTTTTTTTATTTTCACGGGAGTCCCAAAAATCAACTTATTCACAAGCTCGAGAAGTAGCAAGAAGAATTTCTGGCGCCGTTGCCGGGGTGGCTTACACAAAAGTCTTATAACAAGTACCTATCACAAACCCTTATCCTTCGCATTACATTTTTTTGCCTCTCATTTTCCTGTCCCCCACTTCACCATTGCCGTTTTATTTGCCCTGCTTCTGTCGTGTGTTTATTGTTCGCTTGCCTCTTGTTTGGTTGTGTGTGTTGGATTGCATGCTTGTCACTATGGCTCAGAACAATACTAAATTGTGCGACTTCTCCAATACCAACAATAATGATTTTATCAGCACTCCAATTGCTTCTATTACTGATGCTGAATCTTGTGAGATCAATACTACTTTGTTGAATCTTGTCATCAATTCTCCGGCCTTCCTAGTGAAGATGCCGCTACCCATCTAAACTACTTTGTTGATTTGTGTGATATGCAAAATAAATGGGATAGGGATAACGATATTGTTAAATTGAAGTTATTTTCGTTTTCACTTAGAGATCGTGCTAAAACTTGGTTTTCCTCTTCGCCTAGAAATAGTATCGATTCGTGGAATAACTGCAAAGATGCTTTTATCTCTAAGTATTTCCCTCCTGCTAAGATCATCTCTCTTAGAAATGACATTATGAATTTTAATCAACTAGATCATGAGCATGTTGCACAAGCTTGGGAGAGAATGAAATTAATGATACGTAATTGCCCTACACATGGTTTGAACTTATGGATGATTATTCAGAACTTTTATGGTGGCTTGAATTTTGCTTCTAGAAATCTATTAGATTCGGCCGGAGGAGGCACTTTCATGGAAACTACCTTAGGAGAAGCTACCAAAATCCTAGATAATTATGGTTAATTATTCTCAATGGAACACCGAAAGATCTACTAGTAAAAAAGTACATGCTATTGAAGAAATTAGTGTTTTGAGTGGAAATATGGATGAACTTATGATATAATTTGCTGCTGAGAGTGCTTCTTCTGATCCTAATGATATGTGTTTGTCCACTTTGATTGAAAATAATAATGAATCTTTGGATGTGAATTTTGTTGGTAGGAATAATTTTGGTAACAATGCTAATAGAGGGAATTTTAATCCTAGGCCTTTTCCTAGTAATTCCTCTAATAATTATGGTAATTCCTACAACAACTCTTATGGAAAAATTCCTTCTGAATTTGAAACTAGTCTTAAGGAGTTTATGATTTCGCAAAAGAATTTCAATGCTATGCTTGAAGAAAAATTGCTTAAGATTGATGAATTGGCTAGAAGTGTGGATAGAATTACTCTTGAGGTTAATTGTTTGAAACTTAGATCTATCCCACCTAAGCATGATATCAATGAGTCTCTCAAAGCCATGAGAATTTCCATTGATGAATGCAAAGAAAGAACCGCTAGTATGCGTGCTAAAAGAGAGAATTATATAAAAGCATGTTCTTATAGTTATCATGAAAATAAAGATGAAGATCTAAAAGTTATTGATGTGTCTCCTATTATATCCTTTTTTCTAGTATAAATCTTGATGAACATAGGATTGGAGATGATTCTACTTCAAGGTGTCCCAATGATTCGAAGTTTTTAGATCTTGATGCTAAAATTGTTAAAAGTGGGAGTAAAGAGATTAAAACTTTGCATAGTGATGAACCCACTACTTTGGATTTCAAGGGATTCAATTATGGTAATTGCTCTTTGATTGATTGTATTTCCTTGTTGCAATCCGTATTAAACTCTCTGCATGCTTATAGTCAAAATAAAGCATTCACTAAACATATAGTTGATGCTTTGATGCAATCTTATGAAGAAAAACTTGAGTTAGAAGTTTATATCCCTAGAAAGCTTTGTGATGAGTGGGAACCTACTATTAAAATAAAAATAAAAGATCATGAATGCTATGCTTTGTGTGATTTAGGTGCAAGTGTCTCCACTATCCCAAAAACTTTGTGTGATTTGCTAGGATTCCATGAGTTTGATGATTGTTCTTTGAATTTGCATCTTGCGGATTCCACTATTAATAAACCTATGGGAATGATTAATGATGTTCTTCTTGTTGCCAATAGGAATGATGTGACCGTCGATTTCATTGTTCTTGATATAGATTGCAATCCTTCATGTCCTATTATTCTTGGTAGACCATTCCTTAGAACGATTGGTGCAATTATTGATATGATGGAAGGAAATATTAGATTCCAATTTCCTTTCAAGAAAGGCATGGAACACTTTCCTAGAAAGAAAATCAAATGACCATATGAATCTATTATGAGAGCCACTTATGGATTGCCTTCCAAAGATGGCAACACTTAGATCTATCCATGTATCGTGCCTAGCTAGGGGCGTAAAACGATATCGCTTGTTGGGAGGCAACCCAATTTTATATTTTTCTGTTTTTGCTTCTATTTAGGAATAAATATTGCATCTAGCTTCTGTTTAGATGTGGTTTTGTGGTTTTTTTAGTGTTTGTGCCAAGTAGAACCTTTGGGAAGACTTGTGTGAAGTTTATGTGATCTTGCTATGAAAAACAGAATCGTTAGCGCTCGCTAGAATGGTCACCAGATTTTACTGGAGCATGCTATTTAGTTGATTCGTTTTGTAGATGATTAATAGACAAATTCCTCACGTGTACCAATATAGTTTGAATTTTTTGGAGTTACAAAAGTATGTGAAAACTGCAGATTACTACAGACTGTTATGTTTTTGATAGATTCTGTTTTTCGTGTGTTGTTCGCTTATTCCAATGCATCTATGAGTAGTATTGGGAAGTATGAACCATAGAGAAATTGGAATACAGTAGGTTTAACACAAATATAAACAAAGAATGAATTCATTGCAGTACCTTTGAGTAGTGGTTTGCTTTCTTATACTAACGGAGCTCACGAGATTTTTGTCTAAGTTTTGTGTTGTGAAGTTTTCATGTTTTGAGTATTGCTTTGATGGACTATGGAACAAAGAGTGGCAAGAGCCTAAGCTTGGGGATAACCATGGCACCCCAAGGTAAACTTCAAGGACAACCAAAAGCCTAAGCTTGAGGATTCCCCGGGAAGGCATCCCATCTTTCGTCTTCATCCATCGGTAACTATACTCGGAGCTATATTTTTATTCACCACATGATATGTGTTTTACTTGGAGCATCTTGTATAATTTGAGTCTTTGCTTGTTAGTTTTACACAATTATACTTGCTGCACACACCTATTTGAGAGAGTTAAATATGGCCTAGGAATTGTTAGAACACTCTATGTGCTTCACTTATATCTTTTGAGTTGAATAGTATTTGCTCTAGTGCTTCACTTATAACTTTTAGAGCACGGTGGTGATAATATTTTGAAGAAATTGTTGAACTCTCATGCCTCACTTATATCCTTTTAAGAGTCTATTAAAACTGCATGGTAATGTGCTTAGGCTATAAAACTAGTCTTCACATGATAACATCCAATATCAATGTAGTAAAAACTTTCACACTAAGTGCATTGAATATGATGAGAAGTTGGATGCTTGATAATTGTTTTGAGATATGAGGATAGTGATATTAGAGCCATGATAGTGGAGTTATTATGAAATTGAGAAATGCTTGTGTTAAGGTTAGTGATTCCTGTAGCATGCACGTATGGTGAACCGCTATGTGACGAAGTTAGAGCATGAGGTATTTGTAAAGTGTCAACTTTTGTCTGGAGGTGGGGGGCGCGCGATGGTTAACTCCTACCAACCTCCCCCCTAGGAGCATGCGTTGATTGCTTTGTTTCGATGACTCATAGATTTTTGCAATAAGTCTATAAGTTCTTTATGACTAATGTTGAGTCCATGGATATTACGCACTCTCACCCTTCCACCTTTGCTAGCCTATCTTGTATCGCGCAACTTTCGCCGGTACCATACACCCACTATATGTCCTTCCTCAAAACAGCCACCATATATATTCCTCAAAACAGCCACCATACCTACCTATCATGGCATTTCCATAGCCATTCCGAGATATATTGCCATGCCACTTTCCACCGTTCCGTTCATATGACACGCTTCATATTGTCATATTGCCATGCATGATCATGTAGTTGACATCGTATTTGTGGCAAAGCCACCATGCATAATTTTTCATACATGTCACTCTTGATTCATTGCACATCCCGGTACACCGCCGGAGGCTTTCATATAGAGTCATACTTTGTTCTAGTATCAAGTTGTAATATCGAGTTTTAATGAAAGTGTGATGATCATCATTATTAGTGCATTGTTCCATGTGAGGAAAGGCTAAATCAATAAAGCCCCTCCAAAAGAAATAAAAAATAGAAAGGCCAAAGAAAAAAAGGAAGGCCGAAAAAAGAAAAAAAAGAAAAGAAAAAGGGACAATTGCTACTATCTTTTTCGACACTTGTGCTTCAAAGTAGCACCATGTTCTTCATGACACAGAGTCTCATGCTTAGTCACTTTCATATAGTAGAGGGAATTTTCATTATAAAACTTGTCTTGTATATTCTAACGATGGACTTCCTCAAATGCCCTAGGTCTTCATGAGCAAGCAAGTTGGATGCACACCCACTAGTTTCTTTTGTTGAGATTTCATACACTATTTAGCTCTAGTGCATCCGTTGCATGGCAATCCCTACTCACTCACATTGATATCTATTGATGGGCAGCTCCATAGCCCGTTGATATGCCTAGTTGATGTGAGACTATCTCCTTCTTTTTGTCTTCTCCGCAACCACCTCTCTATTCCACCCATAGTGCTATGTCCATGGCTCACGCTCATGTATTGCGTGAAAGTTGAAAGGTTTGAAAGAATAGAGTATGAAAACAAGTGCTTGGCTGAAATCGGGGTTGTGCATGATATGAATATTTTGTGTGATGAAGAGGGAGCATAGCCAGACCATATGATTTTGTAGGGATAACTTTCTTTAGCCATAGTATTTTGAGAAGACATGTTTGTTTGTTAGTATGCTTGAAGTATTATTATTTCTTATGTCAATATAGACTTTTGTCTTGATTCTTTCAGATCTCAACATTCATGCCACAATTAAGAGAATTATATTGAAAAACTATGTTGGTTAGCATTCCACATAAAAAATTCTGTTTTTATCATTTACCTACTCGAGGACGAGCATGAATTAAGCTTGGGGATGCTTGATACGTTTCCAACGTATCTATAATTTTTTATTGTTCCATGCTATTATTTATGATGTTTTGGATGTTTAATGGGCTTTGTCATACACTTTTATATTATTTTGGGACTAACCTACTAACCCAAAGGCCCGGTCCAGATTACTGTTTTTGCCTGTTTTAGGGTTTTACAGAAAAGTGATATCAAACGGAGTACAAACGGAATGAAACCCTCGGGAGAGATATTTATTGAGAAAATCACACACGGGAGACGTGAGAACCATGGAGTAGGGCATACGTGGTGCCCACGAGGGTGGGGGGCGCCCCCCCCTATAGGGCGTGCCCCCTGTCTCGTGGGCCCACATTTGGCCCCCGGTGCCCTCGTTCCTCTTATATATACCTACGTATCCCGAAACCATCAGAACAATAGTGAAAAACCTAGTTCCACCGTTGTAACCTTCTGATCCTGTGAGATCCCATCTTGGGGCCTGTTCCGGAGCTCCGCCGGAGGGGGGATCTACCACGGAGTGCTTCTACATCATCATAATCGCCTCACCATGAGTTGTGAGTAGTTTACCACAGACCTTCGGGTCCATAGCTAGTATCTAGATGGCTTCTTCTCTCTCTTTGGATCTCAATACAATGTTCTCCTCGGTCTTCGAGGAGATCTATTCGATGTAATCTCTTTCTGCGGTTTGTTTGTCGAGATCCGATGAATTGTGGGTTTATGATCAAGATTATCTATGAGAAATATTTCGTTCTTCTCTGAACTCTTTATGTTGGATCTATAGTTCTTGCAATGGGAGAAGTGCTTGGCTTTGGGTTCAATCTTTCGGTGTCCTTTCCCAGTAACAGTAGGGGCAGCAAGGCACGTATTGTATTGTTGCCATCGAGGATAAAAAGATGGGTCTTATATCACTAAGTTTGAGTTTATTCCTCTACATCATGTCATATTGCTTAAGGCGTTACTCTCTTCTTATGAACTCAATACACTAGATGCTTGCTGGATTGCGGTCGATGTGTGGAGTAATAGTAGTAGATGCAGAATCATTTCGGTCTACTTGTCTCGGACGTGATGCCTATATATAATGATCATGCCTATATAGTCTCATAATTATTCTATTTTCTATCAATTTTTCGAGAGTAATTTGTTTACCCGCCGTAGAATATCGCTATCATGAGAGAAGCCACTAGACAACACTATGGCCCCGGGGTCTATTCTCAACATATCAATCTACAATCTAATTTACTTCTCCGCTTTTACTTTCTGTTGTTATAATCAAAAATACCAAAAATATCAAACTATCATCTCTATCAGATTTCACTTTCGTAAGTGACCGAAAAGGGATTGACAACCCCTTATCACGTTGGCTGCGAAATTCTTATTTGCTTGTGCAGGTGCTAGGGACTCGCACGTGGTCTCCTATTGGATTGATACCTTGGTTCTCAAAAAATGAGGGAAATACTTACGATATTGTGCTGCATCACTCTTTCCTCTTCGAGGGAATACAACGCAAGCTCGAGAAGTAGCAAGAAGAATTTCTGGCGCCGTTGCCGGGGAGGCTTACGCAAAAGTCATATACCAAGTACCTATCACAAACCCTTATCCTTCGCATTACATTCTTTTGCCTCTCGTTTTCTCTCTCCCACTTCACCCATGCCGTTTTATTTGCCCTTCTTCTACCGTGTGTTTATTGTTCGCTTTGCCCTGTCATCATGGCTAGTCCCTTATCCGCTTCTTTGTCTCCCGAGTTTGAAGTTCTTCACTTCAAGCAAAAGCAAGGAGAAAATTTAAAAGATGCTTGGTTTAGGATGATGGAATCTTATCGTAAGTGCACCTTAGAGGTGAATTTCAGAATCCTGCTTCGCAATTTTTATGTTGGTTTGAATATGTCTCATAGACAACTATTGGATTGCGTTGCCAAAGGGAATTATATCGAAATTGATCCTAGTATTGCGCATGAAATTATAGAGGGAATAGTGGTAACACTACCTCCCCAAAATGGGTCACATCCAGCCCAGGAAGGGACGCACGTTTTTGAGAAAATTTTCGAAGTAATAAAAATACTACAAAAGTCTCTTGAACCTCTTAAGAGTGTTAGTGGAAATCTCCACCGCATGAATATGTTGATTACCCTTTGTAATAAGCGGTTGGATTCTTTAGATCTAAAGATTTACGAATATGAAGGGAAACATAAAGAACATCCCGGATTTGAGCTTGACCCCATTAAAAGGGTGAAGATCAAAGATGGCAATACTTAGGTCTATCCATGTATCTTGCCTAGCTAGGGGCGTAAAACGATAGCGCTTGTTGGGAGGCAACCCAATTTTATATTTTTTGTTTTTGCTTATATTTAGGAATAAATATTGCATCTAGCTTCTGTTTAGATGTGGTTTTTTGTTTTGTTTAGTGTTCGTGCCAAGTAGAACCTTTGGGAAGACTTGTGTGAAGTTTGTGTGATCTTGCTGTGAAAAACAGAATCGTTAGCGCTCGCTAGAATGGTCTCCAGATTTTACTGTAGCATGCTATTTAATTGATTATTTTTGCAGATGATTAATAGACAAATTCCTCACGTTTACCAATTTAGTTTGAATTTTTTTAGAGTTACAGAAGTATCTGAAAACTGCAGATTACTAGAGATTGTTCTGTTTTTGACAGATTCTGTTTTTCGTGTGTTGTTTGCTTATTCGAATGCATCTATGTGTAGTATTGGGAAGTATGAACCACAGAGAAGTTGGAATACAGTATGTTTAACCCCAATATAAACAAAGAATGAATTCATTGCAGTACCTTTGAGTTGTGGTTTGCTTTCTTATACTAACATAGGTCACGAGATTTTTGTCTAAGTTTTGTGTTGTGAAGTTTTCAAGTTTTGAGTATTGCTTTGATGGACTATGGAACAAAGAGTGGAAAGAGCCTAAGCTTGGGGATGCCCATGGAATCCCAAGGTAAAATTCAAGGACAACCAAAAATCTAAGCTTGGGGATGCCCCGGGAAGGCATCCCCTCTTTCGTCTTCATCCATCGGTAACTATACTCGGAACTATATTTTTATTCACCACATGATATGTGTTTTAATTGGAGCATCTTGTATAATTTGAGTCTTTGCTTGTTACTTTTCCACAATTGTCCTTGCTGGACACACCTATTCGAGAGAGTTAAATATGGCCTAGGAATTGTTAGAACACTCTATGTGCTTCACTTATATCTTTTGAGTTGAATAGTTTTTGCTCTAGTGCTTCACTTATATCTTTTAGAGCACGGTGTTGATAATATTTTGAAGAAATTGTTGAACTCTCATGCTTCATTTTATCCTTTTGAGAGTCTATTAAAACAGCATGGTAATGTGCTTAGGCTATAAAACTAGTCTTCACATGATAGACATCCAATATCAATGTAGTAAAAACTTTCACACTAAGTGCATTTAATATGATGAGAAGTTGGATGCTTGATAATTGTTTTGAGATATGAGGATAGTGATATTAGAGTCATGTTAATGGAGTTATTATGAAATTTAGAAATGCTTGTGTTAAGGTTAGTGATTCCCGTAGCATGCACGTATGGTGAACCGATGTGTGATGAAGTTAGAGCATGAGGTATTTGTGAAGTGTCAACCTTTGTCTGGAGGTCGGGGGCGCGCGATGGTTAACTCCAACCAACCTCCCCTCTAGGAGCATGCGTTGATTGCTTTGTTTTGATGAATCATAGATTTTTGCAATTAGTATATGAGTTCTTTATGACTAATGTTGAGTCCATGGATATTACGCACTCTCACCCTTCCACCATTGCTAGGCTCTCTTGATCGCGCAACTTTCGCCGGTACCATACACCCACTATATATCCTTCCTCAAAACAGCCACCATATATATTCCTCAAAATAGCCACCATACCTACCTACCATGGCATTTTCATAGTCATTCCGAGATATATTTCCATGCAACTTTCCACCATTCCGTTCATGTGACACGCTTCATATTGTCATATTGCCATGCGTGATCATGTAGTTGACATCGTATTTGTGGCAAAGCCACGATGCATAATTTTTCATACATGTCACTCTTGATTCATTGCACATCTCGGTACACCGCCGGAGGCATTCATACAGAGTCATACTATGTTCTAGTATCGAGTTGTAATATCGAGTTGTAATGAAAGTGTGATGATCATCATTATTAGAGCATTGTCACATGTGAGGAAAGGCTAAATCAATAAAGCCCCTCCAAAAAAAAAGAGAAACGCCAAAAAAAAGGGAAGGCCCAAAAAAAGGAGCAATTGCTACTATCTTTTTCCACACTTGTGCTTCAAAGTAGCACCATGTTCTTCATGATAGAGAGTCTCATGCTTAGCTACTTTCATATACTAGTGGGAATTTTCATTATAGAACTTGGCTTGTATATTCCAACAATGGGCTTCCTCAAATGCCCTAGGTATTCATGAGCAAGCAAGTTGGATGCACACCCACTAGTTTCTTTTGTTGAGCTTTCATACATTTTTTAGCTCTGGTGCATCCGTTGCATGACAACCCCTACTCACTCGCATTGATATCTATTGATGGGCATCTCCATAGCCCGTTGATACGCCTAGTCGATGTGAGACTATCTCCTTCTTTTTGTCTTCTCCAATACCAGCTCTCTATTCCACCCATAGTACTATGTCCATGGCTCACGCTCATGTATTGCGTGAAAGTTGAAAGGCTTGAAGGAATAGATTATGAAAACAAGTGCTTGGCTGAAATCGGGGTTGTGCATGATATGAATATTTTGTGTGATGAAGAGGGAGCATAGCCAGACTATATGATTTTGTAGGGATAACTTTCTTTAGCCATAGTATTTTGAGAAGACATTGTTGCTTTGTTAGTATGCTCGAAGTATTATTATTTCTTATGTCAATATAGACTTTTGTCTTGAATCTTTCAGATCTGAACATTCATGCCACAATTAAGAGAATTACATTGAAAAACTATGTTGGTTTGCATTCCACATCAAAAATTCTGTTTTTATCATTTACCTACTCGAGGACGAGCATGAATTAAGCTTGGGGATGCTTGATACATCTCCAACGTATCTATAATTATTGATTGTTCCATGCTATTATTTGTGATGTTTTGTATGTTTAATGGGCTTTGTCATATACTTTAGATTGCTGTTTTTTGCCTATTTCAGGGTTTTACGGAAAAGGAATATCAAACGGAGTCTAAACGGAATGAAACCTTCGGGAGAGATATTTTTGGAGAAAAACGCATAAGAGACTTGATAACCACGTAGTAGGGCATATGTGGTTCATACGAGGGTGGGGGGCGCCCCCCTATAGGGCGCGCCCCCTGCCTCGTGGCCCCATGTTTGGCCCCCAATGCCCTCCTTCCTCCTATATATACCTACGTACCCCGAAACCATCAGAACAATAGAGAAAACCCTAGTTCCACCGCCGTAACCTTCTGTTCCCGTGAGATCCCATCGTGGGGCCTATTCCGGAGCTCCACCAGAGGGGGGATTTTCCACGGAGTGCTTCCAAATCATCATCATCGCCTCGCCATGAGTTGTGAGTAGTTTACCACAGACCTTCGGGTCCATAGCTAGTATCTAGATGGCTTCTTCTCTATCTTTGGATCTCAATACAAAGTTCTCCTCAGTCTTCGAGGAGATCTATTCGATGTAATCTCTTTTTGCGGTGTGGTTGTCGAGATCTGATGAATTGTGGGTTTATGATCAAGATTATCTATGTGAAATATTTGTTTCTTCTCTGAACTCTTTATGTATGATTTTAATATCTTTGCAAGTCTTTTCGAATTATTGGTTTGGTTTGGACTACTAGATCTATAGTTCTTGCAATGGGAGAAGTGCTTGGCTTTGGGTTCAATCTTGCGGTGTCCTTTCCACGTGACAGTAGGGGAAGCAAGGCACGTATTGTATTGTTGCCATCGAGGATAAAAAGATGGAGTTTATATCACTAAGTTTGAGTTTATCCCTCTACATCCTGTCATCTTGCTTAAGGCGTTACTCTGTTCTTATGAACTCAATACACTAGATGCAGAATCGTTTCGGTATACTTGTCTCGGACATGATGCCTATATATAATGATCATGCCTAAATAGTCACATAATTATTCGCTTTTCTATCAATTGCTCGACAGTAATTTGTTTACCCGCCGTAGAATAACGCTATGATGATAGAAGCCACAAGAGAACACTATGGCCCCCGTGTCTATTCTCAACATATCAATCTATAATCTACTTTACTTTTCCGCTTTTACTTTCTGTTCTTATAATAAAAAATACCAAAAATATCAATCTATAATCTATATCAGATCTCACTTTATAAGCGATCGTAAAGGGATTGACAACCCCTTATCGCGTTGGCTGCGAAGTTCTTATTTGTTTGTGCAGGTGCAAGGGACTCTCGCGTGGTCTCCTACTAGATTGATACATGGGTTCTCAAAAACCGAGGGAAATACTTACGCTACTGTGCTGCATCACCCTTTCCTATTTGAGGGAATACAACGCAAGCTCCAGAGGTAGCAA
Source organism: Secale cereale (assembly GCA_902687465.1). Taxonomy (NCBI): domain Eukaryota; kingdom Viridiplantae; phylum Streptophyta; class Magnoliopsida; order Poales; family Poaceae; genus Secale; species Secale cereale. The sequence goes on from LR738711.1 coordinate 354,861,018, forward strand.
GAAGAATTTCTTGGAGAAAAAGACTAAGAAAAACTAAAAAATATTAGTGGTAGCTTCTAGCTAGTTTACTTTCCTTGTAGTAGTACCTAAAAGAAAACCCAAAAAGATTTCCCGTTCTTCTTTCGCTTGTTGGGAGCTTTCCCGTGTAAATAGTTTCCTTTCTTTTCTTGAGGGGTTAAGAGTAGAAGACCATGATTGAAAAAGCTTAGTGACTCTCATATGCTTTATTGTTGATTTAACCTTGAGCCATATTACCTTGTCTTCTGTCTTGTATTAAATGTCTGCAGATTCCAGCTTAGTCCAATGCATGTGCACTATTATTATTATCCACACCGTTCGGTCGTGCGAGTGAAAGGCAATAAGGATGATATAAGATGAACTAATTGAGATGAGAAAAGCTGGTATGAACTCGAGCTCTCTTGTTTTTGTAAATATGATGGTTCATCGTTCCTGATTCAGCTTGTTATGAATGAAACATGCTTGCAATGACAATTAGAGATCATAGCTGCTTATGCCATGCTTAACTAGCTGAGAGTTTATAATGGTTTATCGTGCGTGCCAACATGATAGTAAAATGGTTGTGATGTGGTATGATGGGGTGGTATCCTCCTTTGAACGATTCAAGTGGTCTGTCTTTTGTCTTGGTTCACGCATGTAGTTGAAACAAATCAACATAGCCTCCACGATATTTATGTTCATGGTGATTTATCTCCTACTCATGCTTGCATTCATTGTTGATTAATTTTAATACATGTTCATGACCGTAGTTACTCTCTAGCTGGTCGCTTCCCAGTCTCTTTCTAGCCTTCACCTGTACTAAGCGGGAATACTGTTTGTGCATCCACTTCCATAGACCACAAAGTTATTCCACATGAGTCCACTATACCTTCCTATATGCGGTATTTACCTGCCGTTCCAAGTAAATTTGTATGTGCCAAACTCTAAACCTTGAAATGAAATTCTGTTTTGTATGCTCGAACAGCTCATGTATCAACTAGGGCTGTCTATATCTTCCATGCTAGGTGGGTTATTCTAACGTTGAGTGGACTCCGCTCATCATTCATGAGAAAATGGCTGGTAAGCGGGATGCCCAGTCCCATGCTCAAAATCTTAATAATTAAAAAAAAACTCCACTGGGGTTGTTGCTGGTTTGGACGGTGCTCGTTGTTTTGGGCTAGCCGTGAAGTGTGCTTGTTGGTGGTTGGGGGAGTATAAACTTTACCATTCTGTTTGGGAACCGCCTATAATGTGCGTAGCATGGGAGATATAGAGATTCTTGGCTGTTATGTTGAAAATGAAAGTATACCGCTCAAAATGTTATTCATCTCCATTTAAAAATCGAGCTCTGGCACCTCTACAAATCCCTGCTTCCCTCTGCGAAGGGCCTATCGATTTACTTTTATGCAGAGTCATCATCCTCTTATAAAAGAGCACCAGTAGGAGAGCACCTCAGTCATGTGCATGTATTAATATTAATTTGCATTGAGTATGATCATGACTGGATCTCTTTTACCATGAATTACAATGTCTAGTCAGTCCTTGATCTTAAAAGGTGCTCTGCATTTATGTTTTGCGGTCTCAGAAAGGGCTAGCGAGATACCATCTTGTTATATCAAATCATGATTGTTTTGAGAAAGTGTTGTCATCCGAGGTTTATTATTATTGCTCGCTAGTTGATTATGCCATTGATATGAGTAGACTTGAGACCTGAAAGTTATTGTGAATGTGGTTAGTTCATGATCTTGATGGAAACTTGAATGCCGGCTTACATATTTACAACAACAAGAGCAAACAGAGTTTGTCAAAGTTTTTCTTTATCACTTTCAGTATATCAACTGAATTGCTTGAGAACAAGCAAAGGTTTAAGCTTGGTTGAGTTGATACGTCTCCAACGTATCTACTTTTCCAAACTCTTTTGCCCTTTTTTGGACTGTAACTTGCATGATTTGAATGGAATTAACCCGGACTGATGCTTTTTTCACGAGAATTGCCATGGTGTTGTTTTTGTGCAGAAATAAAAAGTTCTCGGAATGACCTGAAAATCCACGGAGAATTATTTCGGAAAATATAAAAAATACTTGCAAGAAGATCAAGACTAGGGGGCCCACACCCTGTCCACGAGGGTGGGGGGCGCCCCCTCCCTCGTGGGATCCCTGGTGCCCCACCGACGTCTCCCAGATCCTATATGTTCACTTTCGGGGAGAAAAAAATCATAGAGAAATAATTTTCGCGTTTTAATTGACGGAGCCGCCACCATGCCCTAATCTCTCTCAGGAGGTCTGATCCGGAGTCTGTTCGGGCTGCGGAGAGTGGAGATCCTCGCCATCGTCATCATCAACCTTCCTCCATCACAAATTCAATGATGCTCACCGCCATGGGTGAGTAATTCCATCGTAGACTTGCTGGACGGTGATGGGTTGGATGGCATCTATCATGTAATCAAGTTAGTTTTGTAGGGTTTGATCCCTTGTATCCACTATGTTCTAAGATTGATGTTGCTATGACTTTGCTATGCTTAATGCTTATCACTAGGGCCCTAGTGCCATGATTTCAGATCTGAACCTATTATGTTTTCATGAATATATGTGTGTTCTTGATCCTATCTTGCAAGTCTATAGTCACCTACTATGTGTTATGATCCGGCAACCCCGAAGTCAAAATAATCGGGACCACTGATGGTGATGACTGTAGTTTGAGCAGTTCATGTATTCACTATGTGTTAATGCGTTGGTCCGGTACTCTATTAAAAGGAGGCCGTAATATCCCTTAGTTTCCAATAAGACCCCGCTACCACAGGAGGGTAGGACAAAAGATGTCATGCAAGTTCTTTTCTATAAGCAAGTATGACTATATTCGGAATACATGCCTACATTGCATTGATGAACTGGAGCTAGTTCTGTGTTGCCCTAGGTTATAACTTCTATATGGTGAATTGCATCCGACATAATTTCCCCTACACTTGTGGGTTATCAAGACTACTTTCTGGCGCCTTTGCCGGGGAGCATAGCTCTATTCGTTAAGTCACTTAGGATTTATATCTGTTGATCAGTATGAAGAATTTGAAGGACTGAAAAACCAAGATCTTACCCTCAACTACGAGGGGAGGTTAGGAACTGCCATCTAGCTCTGAACTTGATTCACCTTCTGTTATGGGTAAATTTGCGACACCTACTCATGCAATTGAATCTGATATGTCGTATTTTCTTGATGATGCCACTTCTGCTATGTATGATGAAACTACTTCTATGCTTGATAATACTGTACCACTAGGTGAATTTCTAGATGAACAAATTGCTAGAGTTAGGGAGAATGCAAATATTGATGATATTTATGAAAGTGATGATGAAAATTCTCCCAAAAGATATGAATTGCCTGTTGTTCCTGAGGGTTATGTTATGGATGAGGAAACTGCTAGGGACTTTCTTGCTTGCAATGATAGATATGATCTTAAGAAATTATCAGCTAAGCTAAAAGAAAAGTTCTTGAATGCTAGAATGAAACATGACCCTGCTTTCGCTACTTCACCTATCTGTGATACTGAGAAGGATTATGAATTCTCTGTTGATCCTGAGTTAAGTACTTTGGTTGAATCTGATCCTTTCCATGGCTACGAATCTGAAACTGTTGTGGCACATCTTACTAAGTTGAATGATATAGCCACCCTGTTTACCAATGATGAAAAGATTCGTTATTACTATATCCTTAAGTTATTTCCTTTCTCGTTAAGGGTGATGCTAAGACTTGGTTTAATTCTCTTGATCCTGGTTGTGTTCGTAGTCCCCGGGATATGATGTATTACTTCTCTGCTAAATATTTTCCCGCTCATAAGAAACAAGCTGCCCTACGGGAAATATATAACTTTGTGAAAATTGAAGAAGAGAGTCTCCCACAAGCTTGGGGGAGGCTTCTCCAATTACTTAATGCTTTGTCTGATCATCCTCTTGACATGCATGATATACTTGATGTCTTTTATAATGGACTGACTGATGCTTCCAGAGACCACCTAGATAGTTGTGATGGTTGTGTTTTCAGGGAAAGAACAGTTGATCAAGCTAAATTACTATTGAATAATATGCTAGTCAATGAAAATAATTGGACACTTCCTGAACCAGCCCCTAAGACAACTCCGAAGAAAAGAGGTGTTCTATTCCTCAGTCCTGAAGATATGCAAGAGGCAAAGAAATCTATGAAAGAAAAAGGTATTAAAGCTGAAGATGTTAAGAATTTACCACCTATTGAAGAAATACATGGTCTTGATAACCCGACACAGGTAGTAAAGGTAAATTCTCTTTATAGATTTGATGAAGGTGATATTCCTCGTCATAAGTCTGCTAGCCAATGATTAGATGAGTTTTACAATTTTATTGTGAAACAATAAAACTTCAATGCTTATGTTGGTAGACAATTACAACACAATGCTTATATGATTGAACGCTTGAGTGATTATATGTCTAGAGTTAAAGGTGAACTGAAAATCATTAGTATACATGCTTCTATGGTTACCACTCAAGTAGAACAAGTACTTAAGGCCCAGAATGATTTTCTCAATGAATTAAATAGTAAGAATAATGAATTTGGTGTTAGAGTTGCTACTAGAGGTGGTAAAATGACTCAAGAACCTCTGTTTCCTGAGGGCCACCCTAAGAGGATTGAGCAAGATTCTCAGAGAGCTAATTTAGATGAACCTAGATATTCTAAGAAGAAGAAAAAGAAAAATGATAGAACTTTGCATGCTTCTAGTGAACATGTAGCTGACACACCTAAGAATCCCAATGATATATCTCTTTCTAATGCTGAGACACAATCTGGTAATGAACATGAACCTTGTGATAGTATTAATGATGATGTAGAGATTGAACCTGTTGTTGATCTTGATAACCCACAATCGAAGAATCAACGTTATGATAAGAGAGACTTTGTTGCTAGGAAGCACGGTAGGGAAAGAGAACCATGGGTTCAAAAACCCATGCCTTTTCCTCCGAAACCATCCAAGAAAAAGGATGATGAGGATTTTGAGAGCTTTGCTGAAATGATTAGACCTATATTTTTGCGTATATGTTTGACTTGTGTGCTTAAAACAAATCCTTATGCTAAATATATGAAAGATATTATTACCAACAAAAGGAAGATACCTGAAGTAGCAATTTCTACCATGCTTGCCAATTACACTTTCAAAGGTGGATACCTAAGAAACTAGAAGATCCAGGAGTACCTACTATACCTTGCTCCAATAAGAAAAACTATGTTAAAACTGCTTTATGTGATCTTGGAACCGGTGTTAGAGTTATGCCTCTCTCTTTATATCGTATACTTGAAAATGGCTGATAAATCAACTGCTATACATGTCGGTATTTGTGAGGATGTGCCTGTTGTAGTTTTTTGACTATATACTGCAAGGGAAAAGCCTCATAGCCCTCTTTATTAAAATCATAAAAGGAAAGAAAATACAAAGTTTAGGGACATCTACTGTTAGAAATACTTACATCACAAGTTAATACAAAATATCTAAGGAAGGTTAGCTAGCCAGTCCATGTAACTATCCCTGATTTACATTTAATCCTGTGAGATAAAAGAGTCATGCCATGGATGAAATTGTGTCTCCACTTCCTGAAAAAAGGCTGTTCATTTATGAAAACTTTCCCATTCCTGATGATCCATATGTTCCATGCAGCAGTGAAAACCACTTCAGTAAAGAAAGGTTTGCCAAATTTAGACCTGGCTTGTGAAGCCATTTGGTAAGTGGTGAGTAATTCAATGATAAATATCTTTTTGCGCGCTTTGATAAAATGATTAGACCTATCTTTTTGCGTATGCGTTTGACTTATGTGATTAAAACAAATCCTTATGCTAAATATATGAAAGATATTATTACCAACAAAAGGAAGATACCTGAAGTAGCAATTTCTACCATGCTTGCCAATTACACTTTCAAAGGTGGCATACCTAAGAAACTAGGAGATCCAGGAGTACCTACTATACCTTGCTCCATTAAGAAAAACTATGTTAAAACTGCTTTATGTGATCTTGGAACCGGTGTTAGTATTATGCCTCTCTCTTTATACCGTATACTTGACTTGAGTAAGTTGACACCTACTGAAATATCTTTGCAAATGGATGATAAAATCAACTGCTATACATGTCGGTATTTGTGAGGATGTGCCTGTTGTAGTTTTTTGACTATATACTGCAAGGGAAAAGCCTCACAGCCCTGTTTATTAAAATCTTAAAAGGAAAGAAAATACAAAGTTTAGGGACATCTACTGTTAGAAATACTTACATCACAAGTTATCTATACGAAATATCTATGGAAGGTTAGCTAGCCAGTCCATGTAACTATCCCTGTATTTACATTTAATCCTATGAGATAAAAGAGTCATGTCATGGATGAAATTGTGTCTCCACTTCCTAAAAAAAGGCTGTTCATTTATGAAAACTTTCCCATTCCTGATGATCCATATGTTCCATGCAGCAGTGAAAACCACTTCAGTAAAGAAAGGTTTGCCAAATTTAGACCTGGCTTGTGAAGCCATTTGGTAAGTGGTCATACCAGGCAGAGGTTCCCAAGAAATTTGTAAATAATTCCAAAATCTTTGGCTAAAAATGCAGGAGAAGAAGAGGTGACTCACATCTTCATGAATAAGGTGAGGACAGAGAACACAGGTAAGATCATCCACATGGCAATGCCTACGTTGAAGCATGTCTCTGGTATTCAGCATGTCCCTAAGCAGCGGCCAGCCAAGCATTTCAATCTTCATTGTGCAAGAGCTCTTCCATATCCATGGAAAAATAGGATCAACCACAATATTCTGATGCACCTGAGTATAGTAAGATTTAGGCCTAAAATTTCCTTTATTGAAAGGCCAAATCCAACTATCATTTTCTTGTCAAGTCTGATGGGTGTCCAGAACAATCTTGAGAGACTGAAGCTCATCAAAAGCTTGTGTGGAAAAAGGCAGATGGAAACTCTCCATGATATCCTGATCCAGCACTTGAGCAACTCAAAGTAGCACATCTATCACAAATGAAAATAATCTTGGAAAATTATGACTAAGTGTAGTCCCATTGAGATCAGATATCCAAGGATCATTCCAAAAAAGAATAGACCTCCCGTTACCAAATCAAGGCTTTGCATGACAACTTGAAGATATCACGCCACCAAAATGATCCACAAAGAATAGTTGAATGGGGCACAGTGTTATGATAGTGAGAGTCCCAGACCAAGCTGACCCAAGGTATGTCATGGTGGTTATAGAACTTGTCAAGGAACTTCATCAACAATGCTTCATTTTGAATCCTGAGATTAAGAACACCAAGACCACCTTTATTTTTAGGCAAACAAACAAGATTCCATTTAACAAGGGATTGTCTTGGGGTGTCAGAATTGCCTCTCCAAAGACATTGCCTCTGTATTCGTTCAATCTGCTTCAAAATACCAGGTGGAATGTCTAAAATGCAAAGGAAATAAATGGGCATGGTGGATAATACAAATTGTAACAGTTGCAGTCTGCTACCTTGATTGAGAAAGCAGGATGTGGCAAAGAGCCTCCTTTCAATTCTGTGCAGTAAAGGTAGTAAATCCTGCACTGAAGGTTTAGTGGTACCCATAGGCAGTCCTAAGTATGTAAAAGGCATTGTTCCAAGTTTGCAGCCTAGAACATTGGATAACCTGTTGGCCTCCTCAATAGAGAGATTGATAGGTACCATCATTGATTTAGCAAAGTTAACAGATAAGCCATTGGATGCTGTAAGAACATCTAACATGTCCTTTAAAGCAAGGAGTTGATGATCCACTGCTGGTAGAACAATGAGAGTGTTATCAGCATATTGAACTATGTGATAGTCCTGACAGCTTGTGGGTATTGGCAGTGTTAAAATTCCTTTGCTGCACATGTCATTAATCACAAACTGTAGCAAGTCAGCAGCTAACACAAACAGCAAAGGAGACATGGGGTCTCCCTGTCTGACCCCTCTCTTACAATGAAAGTGATTGCCTGGTACCCCATTGATTAAGATGGAGGAAGATCCAGAAGATAATAAATTCCTGATCCATGAAATCCATTTCTCATTAAAACCTTTGTATCTGAGTATTCTGAGGATAGCCTCATGCTCAATAGTATCAAAGGCTTTGGTGAAGTCTAATTTTAGCAACACAATAGGCCTTTTAGAGGCCTGGCATTGGTGTATATACTCCAAACACCAAGCCAAGCAATCTTGGATAGATCTGGACTTCAAAAACCCATACCGATTCTTGTGGAGACAAGACAGGATCACTTTTTGCAGTCTGTTAGCTAGCAGTTTGGTTAGAATCTTTAAACAAGTGTTGGTGAGGGAAATTGGCCTATAATCATTCAAAGTCTCAGGACTGACTTTCTTAGGTATCAGAGTGTCAGTGTACTAAAGTAGAGGTACCTTAGTATCCCGACTTGTGCACGGGCAATAGCAGCGTCCCATGGTCTGGCTCACCACGCGCCCGCCAAAGCCCACTCTAGACCCCTTGAAGCCATTCAAGAACAAAGTATTCAAGTTAAGAGACAAGACCCCGGCAAGAGGAGCTTGCCGGGAGGGCCGCACCAGGCTTAAGGATATCGTTCCAGCGCAAGACCCTGGCGAGAGGAGCTTGCCAGGAAGGCCAAAGAACGGCACCTCAAGAAGGTATATCGTGGCGCATCATGCGCTCCGCCAGGACCCGGAGAGCGACAAGCTTCCCGGCCCGGCAAGATCGCGACCCCGGCAAGGTGCTTGCCGGGGGAAGCTTACGCTGTGTGCCTGCGCTCTAGCTCATCTGGCCACGCGTCGCCCTGGGTCCCTTCCAGGGGCACGTGGCAGATGGCTGTGCAGCCTGGGGTACACGGTGGCGAGCTGCGGTGACGAGGCTATCGCCGTGGCGAACGGAGACGCATGGACGGACGCTTTTGGGGCGACGGCGACGGGCATTCAATGCCCTTGTCCCCCACCGTCAGAGTTAGGTGAAGACCACTGTTCACACACTGTTCATGCAGTATAACAACCACCACCAGTTTTACATTTTTACCCTCCTCTACGTTGGCACCTGTCGGTGACCCCTTTGAGCTATAAAAGGAGGCCCTTGCACAACGTAGAGGAGGTTCGATCCCAGAAACTTGATCACTCCCTCGCTCGGTGTAGCTAGTACTGTAGATCTTCAAGCTCTCGAGCCTAAGAACTCAATACAACCAAGGCAGGAGTAGGGTTTTACGCATCCGTGTGGCCCGAACCTGGGTAAACTGCCCGCGTGTGCCCCTCGATCCGCTTTTTGTGCTCCCTCCGCACCCTTGCCGTACCGTAGAAGGGGCTCTGGTCCCATAGGTGTTCGTGGGCGACCAGTTTCCCCGACATCTTTGGCGCGCCAGGTAGGGGTGCGTCGAGGTTGTGCGAACCTGATCCGGCGCTCACGCGGGCGCAATCTTCAGCAACCTTTCCAGCTTCATCAACCTCATCGACTACATCAACATGCCTCCGAAGAAGAAGGCTTCGGAGGTCGGAGGCCCGTCCGCGTCAATCCCACCACCACCAGAACCAACGGTTATTGGGGTAGACGCTTGCGGAAGGGTGGACGCCGGTGAGGACACTCACGGCGCCGCCAAGTCCAAGGACAAGACAGACGACTGGGCGAACTTCAAGGCCTCGGCGTCCGTGCACGCTCCCCGTCCCTCTCAGGAGGTGCCGGGCCAGCAGCGGCGTGGTACCCACGGTACCATCCGCCTGCTGGGACAAGGCCATACTGGCGGGTCGCGGGACGCTCAAGGCCAGCGTCCTGGCACGAGCAAGGCGCGGTCGCCGGGATGAGAACTTGCTCCTTCTAACGTTGTTAGAAGTACGAGCATATCTCGCTCCTCGCACCGCTCGCCACCGCTCCCATCCTCTCCAGCAGAAGCTCTCGCCAGAGCTCAACTGCTCCTCGACTTCCCTCCAGCGGCAGACAAGGCCGAAGATTGGAGGGCTACGATCCAGAGCCTCATCGCCTTCGGCAACAACGACACGCCCCAGCAGCCGGCAACATCACGGCCGCGGCAAGTCGACCAAGCGAAGGCCGGTGGAGACAAGACCGCCGAGGGTGCAACTACCGTGCACTCCCCGCCGCGGAAGCATAAATCGCCGACCCGCCGGATCAACGTCGACGATGACTCCACAGCGTCGTCGGATCCACGGGCTCGCCGCGATCAGCACCAAGTCCTTGACGACAGGCGACAAGAGGACGCTCGAACTCGTATCGAGCGTCGAAGAGAAGCCCGAAGACAGTTCGACCAGCGCGCTGGGACTGCTGTCGACATGCACGCGCCCGGTGAACCAGGCGACTTGCCGTACGCGGCAGGTTGCCCTGCGTTCACCCGAGAGCTGCGGCAAGTCCAGTGGCCCAGCATGAAGAACTTTAAGCCCGACGTACCCGAGAAGTACGACGGCAAGACACACCCCTCCGAGTTCCTCAGCATCTACACCATTGCGGTGCAGGCTGCCGGGGGACGCGACGAGAAGATCTTAGCAAACTACTTCCCGCTCGTGCTTAAGCCAAACGTCAGGTCTTGGCTTATGCACTTGCCGGAGAACTCCATCTCCTCTTGGGAAGATCTGTGCCACCAGTTTGTCGGCGCCTTCACGGGCGGCCACAAACCCCACGGCCAGGAGAGCGATCTCCACATTCTTGCCCAGAAGGAGGGAGAGTCCCTGCGCAAGTACATCCAAAGGTTCAGCCGCGTTCAGCACAATATCCCCGATGTCCACCCTGCCGCGGTTATCAGCGTGTTCCACCAGAACATGCGTAACCGCCGGATGAGGGAGGAGATGGCGATGACCAAGATCCGGGACGTCAGCGAGCTTTACGCTCTGGCTGATAAGTGTGCGTGTGCCGAAGAGGGGAGGAGACTCCCCGGAGAGGATACTGGAGCAGGAGGAACGGATAGCGAGGATGCTGCCCCGGCAAGGAAAAACCGGCGGCGGAACAACAAGAAGAAGAAGAACAAGGAGGTACTAGTTGTCGAGCAGTCCGGCAAGGAGGCTGCCGCCAAGAAGACACAGGCTGGTGGCTCCGGCAAGGAGGCCGCCCCTGTAGCGGCAGCCGACAAGCAGGACGGCTCCGACAAGCAGTACTGTAAGATCCACCGCACCAAGGGCCACGATCTCCAGAACTGCAAGAGGGTAGAGTACCTCGTAGAACAGCAGAAGGCTGAATACGAGCGTCGAGACAAGGAGAAGGCCCAAGGGGGCGGGGAGAGCCTAGCAAGAAGCGGCCGTTCAATGGCCGGGGAGGACGCCGCGGCAAGGCCAAGCAGCGGCAAGGAGACAGACCTCCCCGGGGCCGCGACAAGGATGAAGACGAAGACGATGACGAGGACATGGATGACGGAGATAACAACGAGCAGGAGTTCCAGAAGGTCACAGAAGTTCTGTGCGTCGATGGAGGTGCCTCCCTGCACACTTCCCACTGCCAACTCAAACAATGGGTGCGGGAAGTAAATGCAGCTGAGCCACCTGTCGAGCCGCGCAAGCTGCTGAAATGGTCCGGCACGCCCATCATCTTCGATCTTGAGGACCACCCTGACCGCACAACTGCGGTCGGGTGTTTGCCGATGTTGGTTTCACCAACTATCCGCAACCTCAAGGTCACCAAGATGTTGGTTGACGGCGGGGCCGGCCTCAACTTGATCTCCTCCGCTGTGATCAAGAAGCTGCAAATCCCCGACAGCGAGCTCGAGGAAACCGGGACGTTCCAAGGGATCAACCCGGGAAGGAGCAAACCGAAGGGGAAGATCACGCTACCGGTGACCTTTGGCGGAGAGCTTAACTTTAGGACGGAGAGGATCACCTTCGACGTCACCGATATCCCATTGCCATACAATGGGATACTTGGCCGTCCTGCGCTCGCCAAGTTCATGGCGGCCTCCCACTATGCTTACAACATGCTCCAGATGCCGGGGCCAATAAGCGTCATCTCTTTCCGCGACGACAAGAAGGACGCGCTAATTTGCGCCGACAAGATTTACCTGGACGCAGCAGCCGCGGCAGACAGCAACACACTTGCCGCTGAAGCTCCCGGGGGGAAGACCAAGACCAAGTCCGGCAAGAGCTCTGGGGCTCACTCCGGCAAACGCACCACTTCGGAGTGTTGCGCTACCGTCGAGGACGCACCATCGAGCTCCACCGGCAAGTGCAAGAAAGGAATGGCAGCTCCACCGGCAACCAAGAAGGTGTCCGCCAAGGAGGACGGCACTGGTGGTACTTTCACCATCAGTGCTACGCTCGACCCCAAATAGGAAAGCGCGCTCGTTGCCTTCCTGCGGGCGAATGTCGACGTGTTTGCATGGCAACCGTCCGACATCCCCGGCGTTCCCAGGAAGGTAATTGAGCACAAGCTTGCTGTTTGTCCTCACGCGCGGCCCGTCAAACAGAAGGTCAGGAAGCAAGCGGTGGAGCGCCAAGAGTTCATAGCCGAAGAAATCAAGAAGTTGGAAGCAGCAGGCCTTGTTAGAGGTGTACTACATCCCACGTGGTTGGCTAATCCAGTTGTCGTGCGTAAGGCTAATGGGAAGTGGAGACTTTGTATAGACTTCACTGATGTGAATAAAGCTTGTCCCAAGGATCCATTTCCCTTGCCGCGCATTGACCAGATCGTTGACTCCACGGCCGGATGTGAGTTGCTTTCATTTCTTGATGCATACTCCGGATACCACCAAATATTCATGGCTGAGGAAGATGAAGAGAAGACCGCATTTATTACTCCATGTGGCACATATTGCTTCGTGCGCATGCCCTTTGGACTGAAGAATGTGGGCTCAACATTTGCAAGGGTGGTCCACACTGCTTTTGAGCCACAGATACACAGGAACGTAGAAGCCTACATGGATGATATAGTGGTCAAGAGCAAGAGCAAGGATACCCTGATTCAAGACCTAGGAGAAACCTTTGAGAATCTGCGCAAGATACAGCTCAAGTTGAACCCCGAGAAGTGCGTTTTCGGAGTCCCCTCCGGCAAGCTTCTCAGGTTCTTTGTGTCCCGGAGGGGCATTGAAGCCAATCCCGACAAGATCAATGCCATCGAGCAGATCGAAGCCCCGAAGCGCGTCAAGGATGTACGAAGACTTGCTGGTTGCGTGGCTGCCCTCAGCAGGTTCATTTCGAAGTCTGCAGAACGCGCCCTTCCTTTCTTCAAAATCTTGAAAAAGGCAGGTCCTATGAAATGGACTCCGGAAGCGGAGATAGCGCTGCAAGACTTGAAAGGATACCTTTCCTCTACTCCAATACTTGTCGCACCTAAGCCACAAGAGAAGTTGTTGCTATACTTAGCAGCAACCAATCAAGTGGTTAGTGCTGCGTTGGTAGCGGAGAGGGAGGCGGAGGAAGAGCCCACAGCCCCGGCAAGAACTTCCAGCGACAAGCAGGGGGCTTCCCCGACAAGCTCTGGCCCCTACAAGGACAAGTCTACGCAGGAACAAGGAGAAGTGCGAAAGAAGATGGTGCAGCGCCCAGTTTATTTTGTAAGTTCCCTCTTGCACGGGGCTTGGTCAAGATACTCTGGGGTGCAGAAGTTGTTTTTCGGCCTCCTCATGGCCCCAAGGAAGCTGCGCCATTACTTCCAAGCACACGAGATAACGGTGGTCACTCGCTTTCCATTGAAGAGGATATTGCAGAATCCAGAAGCAACAGGCAGGATCGTCGAGTGGGCACTAGAGCTGTCAAGCTTTGGTCTCAAGTTTGAGAGTACCTCAACTATCCAGAGCAGAGCTTTGGCAGAATTCATAGCAGAATGGACTCCAACACCAGATGGAGAAGTTCCGGAGACAAGCATCCCCGTCCAAGAAGCAAGCAAAGAGTGGATAATGTACTTCGATGGTGCCTTCTCGCTGCAAGGCGCCGGCGCTGGCGTGTTACTCATAGCGCCCACCGGAGAGCACGTCAAGTACGTTGTTCAAATGCACTTTCCCAAGGAGCAAGCGACAAACAATAGTGCTGAGTATGAAGGTTTGCTTGCCGGCCTCAGAATTGCAGCCGAACTTGGGATCAAGAAGCTGATTGTGCGGGGAGATTCACAATTGGTGGTCCGACAAGTAAACAAGAGTTACCAGAGTCCTTTGATGGAAGCTTATGTCGATGAAGTGAGGAAGCTTGAAGAACACTTTGAAGGCCTACAGATGGAGCATGTCCCAAAAGCACAGAATGATATCGCAGATGGCCTCTCAAAGTGTGCTGCAATGAAGCTGCCTGTGGAACCAGGGACCTTCATGCTCAAGCTAACTCAACCATCCGTTACATCATCAGTTGGGCAGAGCAAGAAGAGGAAGTTGGTCTCCGGCGACTACTTGCCGGCGGATCTTCCTGAAACCGCCGCCAAGGTCCCCAAGATCAACGACCAAGTTGTTGAGGAACAGTCTACTCCTGCAGACCCAAGGGTCTGTACAGTTGAAGCAGGCGTTCCCGACAAGACTTGCCCCGGTAGGCTTGCCGGGGAACGTTCAGCTCCGGCAGAGCCGCAAGACTTTGCCGTAGAAGCTGACGATCCCACAGCAGCACTAATGCCTTTAGTCCTCGTTGTTGAGCCTCAGGCTCCAGCGTGGGCACAACAAATCGTCCGTTTTCTTCAAACTGGAGAACTTCCCGAAGAACCAGAGGAGATAGAGAGGATTACCAGGCAGTCAAGTATGTATCAGTTCGTCGGCAACGAGCTATTCAGAAGATGACTCAATGGTGTCAGATTGAAGTGCATTTCTTGGGAAGATGGACAGAAGCTGTTGGCAGAAATACATGGAGGCATATGTGGTCACCACATTGGCGAGCACTTGCCGGGGAAGGCGTTCCGGCAAGGTTTCTTTTGGCCAGAAGCCCTCCAAGATGCGACTGCACAAGTAACCAAGTGTGAAGCGTGCCAGTTCCATGCCAAGCAAACACACCAGCCAGCTCAAGCTCTCGAGACGATCCCTTTGTCCCGGCCCTTCTCAGTCTGGGGGCTCGACATCCTCGACCCCTTTCCCCGTGCTGTCGGGGGCTTTGAGTACTTGTACGTTGCAATCGACAAGTTCACAAAGTGGCCAGAAGTGGAACCAGTGAGGAAGGTGACAGCACAGTCAGCAGTGAAGTTCTTCAGATCAATTGTTTGCCATTTCGGAATCCCTAACAGGATCATCACCGACAACGGCACACAGTTCACAAGTCGCACCTTCACGCAATACGTCCAAGACCTTGGCGCCAAGGTCTGCTTCGCTTCTGTTGCTCACCCGAGGAGCAATGGTCAAGCGGAGAGGGAAAAAGCTGAAGTGTTGCGCGGGCTCAAGACAAGAACCTTCGACAGGCTGCACAAGTGTGGAAGAAGCTGGATCGAGGAGCTACCGGTGGCTCTTTGGTCAATCAGGGAGACACCAAATCGAGCCACCAGAGGCAGTTCTCCCCATGGAACTCGTATACGGGTCTCCTCGAGTGCTCGCTTACGATGAGCTTGAGCAAGAGCAGTTACGGCAAGATGATGCATTGCTCCTCGAGGAGGACCGTCTCCAGGCTGCTGTACGAGCTGCTTGATACCAGCAAGCCTTGCGTCGCTACCACAGCCGCAAGGTCAGGGCCAGGAGTCTCGAGGAAGGCGACCTTGTTCTTCGGCGCGTTTAGTCTGCCAAGAACTCCAACAAGTTGACGCCGAAGTGGGAAGGCCCTTATCGGGTGAGACAAGTCACAAGGCCCGACACCGTCCACCTTGAGACCGAAGAAGGCTTACCGGTGAGCAACTCCTGGAACATAGAGCATCTTCGCAAGTTTCACCCATAAGGCGCGGTTGCCGTGATCCGCTCCGGCAACCACCTTTTGTACAAGTCTTGCCGATGTTGCATGTAAACCTTTGTACAAAGCCGGGCGCAGACCCCGTGCATCAGTAAAACTTTTGTACTTCGCACCATTTGTCATTTCATGCCTTTCCTTTTACTTGCATGTATCATCTGACACTTTGTGCAGCACACATCCCCGGTAAGCAATAGCAAGCCGCAAGGCTCCACGCTTGTGTTTCCTCCTCTTTGCATTTCTCTCTTAAACAGAAGAAGCGTTCCTCGCGCACAAGTTTGCCGGGGGGGAAGGAGGTAGAGATATGGACCAAGTGCTGTTCAAGAAAGGGAAGCCTTGCCGGGAAGCAAACAATTCATGAAAGCTAAGTTGCCAGAGTTTGAGCAATTCAAATTTTTAATTTTTTAGTTGTCTTCCTTGAACGACCACACTTTGTATGGAAAACCTGTGCGCGGAGGAACCTACCCATGGCTAGCCGCACCCTTACTTTGTTTCGAGCACGCTCAACGGCTTAAGTGAGCTACGACAAGTGTCGCGCCCTTACTTTGTTTTCGAGTTCGCTCAGCAATCTAAGTGTGCTGCGACTAACTGCGGCAAGGTTTCTTGCCGGCAAAGGCATTGCTAGCAGGCTGCTAAGAGTCCCGCACTCAGCGCTCGCGGCAAGGGTCCCTTTGCCGGCAAGTTCCCTAAAAGCGTAGGGCGGAAAGAATACAAAGTGAAAGGACTAAACAAGGGAGATAACTCTGCATTGATTATCCAAAATAAAGTTATATTACAAGATAGCTTGCCGCTGTTCTAATCAACTACTACCCATGACTTGATCGACAGCGACAAAGGAAGCAGAAAGAAGGGAGCCTAGTCTCTTCGGTCTCCGTCAACCCTCTTGATCTTGCCCGCCTTGGCTACGATGTGGGCAACTTGGGCCTTCAACGCCTCCTGGTCAGCTTCGGGCGGCAGGGTCCGGAGGACGTTGACGAGGTTGATCCCGGGGTTGCGGTAGACGATCTTCGACAACACCCGCTCCATAGTACCCGTGCAAAGCCGGCGCACCTTGTCAGCCAGCTGCGCGGGGATCCTCTCCCGTAGCCGCACGAGAGCCGGCGCCACTCCCCTGAAGAACAGGCTCAGCTTGGCGCTGTGGGGGAGGCTCTCGTCGGGGGAGTACACGAGGTGCTCCGCCCTCAGCGCCACCATCTCCTTGTCGATGTTGGCGGCGGAGGTGACGAGCTCCTCGGTCCACTGCTCCACCGTCTGCTGGAAGTTGTTCTGCGACAGGGCGGCGCTGTCCAACAGCGCCCTTTCAGACCGGAGATCTTCTTTCAGCTTCGTTTCACGGTCCCGGGTGGCGTCAAGTGAGTCGTTGAGGGTGGAGACCTTCAGCTCCAAGTCTGCGATGGAGTCCTTGGCGTCGTTGAGCTCTTTGCCTTTCTCGGAGAGGCGGACTTGCAGCTCCGAGTTGGTGTGGGCGTCCTTCTCCCGAGCCACGTTGAGCGCGGCAACACTGTCCTCGCTCGCCTTCAAGTTCATCTCCATCTGCGCCACCCGGGCCTCCAGATTCCTCTTGGCGGTCTCTGCGGCAGCAGCGGCGTCCCTCGCCTCCTGCAGAGCCCCGCCAATGGCCTGCTCACGAGCGGTGAGGTCGTCCTCGTGGCTATCGAGGTCGACCTTCCGCTGGTTGAGCTCTCCCTCCCGCCGAGACAGATCCTCGGCGGCCAGTCGCTGCTGCTCCTCCACCTCGGCCTTCTCAAGGAGGAACGCTTGGTGTGCCCCGGCAAGCTCTTCGCGCTCCTCCGCCAAGTTCCGCATGGTCGCCTGGTTGGCGGCACGGAGCTCCGCGGCACGCTTCTCCAGATCAGCACCAGCTTCGGCAGCCAGAGCCTCCCGGGACTCCAACTTAGCCTGCCTGGCCCGGTACAAGGCCAGAAGCCGGCGTAGGAGTTGCTCCTCTTCGGGCTCGTCGCTGCTGCCGGGCGAGTCGACAATATTCAGCCCGGCGGAGGCGAGAACTTCTCCGTCGAAGGTCTCCCCCTCCGCGGGTGCCCTTGATGAGGACGCCCACGGGACTTGGATAAAGACCCCGTTGGCGGCCTCCAGATAGACGCCCGACCCAGCCGCGGGGGCGGAGGGGTCGGCGGCCGGCGCAGCGTTCGGTGCTCCTGCGGCCTCAGGGCCAGCAGTGCGGTCGCCGGTCCCATCCCTTGCTGCAGCGTCAGCGGTCGGGGCGGTCTCCTCGGCGGCTGGCTCGTCAACACCAGCCTTTCCTTCTGGAGTGGTGGCGTTGCCAGCATTGCCGCGCACGTCCTCCTCGGCGATGGCCTCCGTCTCCATCGGCTCCGGGGCGGGCGGATCTGACAGAAGAAAAAGAAAAGAAAGATCGTCAAGCAAATATCCAAAAAAGAAGAATCTAAGAAGAAGAAATTACAAGGGCTACCTGCGCGGGCCTCTTCGGTGGCGGGGTCCTTCGCCGGGGAGTTCTCCCTTGGCGGCGTAGTAGTGGCCCCTGCTGGCGGAGGGCCGCCTGCACCTTCCCTTGGCGGGGTGCTCACCCTTGTCAGAGTGCTCGCCCTTGGCGGGGTACTCGCCCTTTGCGGAGTACCCATCCTTGGCGGAGCGCCGTCCCTCGCCGGGGAGCTCATCCTTGGCGGGGAGGGTGGAACAAGCGGCTCGTCGGGGGCGGCCTCTTGGTGCTCCTGCGGCTGCGGCTCCATTTCTGCACAAGACAACAAGACATCAATAAGGGTAACAAACTCAAGCGCGCCCGTCAAGCGGAAAAGTGAACACAAGGCTTACACTGGGGGTTGCGCTGGGGGCTGCTCTCCGGAGCAGCAGGCTGGTCCGGCAAGTTTTTCGCTGGCGCATCCCCCGTCGCTGCGGCAGGCTCGTCGTCCTCGAGGTCAACCACCGGGATTTTGGCCCTCTTCGCCATCCTCTGGGTCAACGTCCTGGAAGCCAAACAAGATCAGAACCAAGCAAGAGAAACCAAGACGAAAGCAACAAGAATCAAAAGAAATAGAAATTGCAAGCGCTTACTCTTCCTCCTCTTCGCCGGAGCTGAGGGTGGAGAAGTCGAACTCCGCCTCGCGTGCTCCAGCGCGAGGAGGTGGAGGAGAAGGCTGCCTCGGGCGCTTGGCGGGCTCCGGAGCCGTGGGTTGTGAAGACCCCGCTCTGGTCGTCACCGAGGACCGAGGAGTGGAAAGAACACCAGAGCCGCTCCGGGAAGACCCCCCTCCGCTTGCCGCTGGGACACGGGGCGCCTCATTGACGACCTTGCTCGTCGTGGTGGCGCGCGTCGCACGACGCTTCGGCTGCTGTCGGGGCGCCGGTGGCCTCGCCGTCTCAGGGGTCTTGCGGAGGCGCTTCTTCTGCGGCGGTGGAGGACTTGGTGGTGGCGGAGAGCTTTCCGAGGATGAAGAGGCGTCGTCGAGGTTCAGTGACCCGCCGGAGTCTTCGTCTGAATCGCCGGATTCGGCATCCTCCTCGGCGGGCTCACTGGACTCAGTGCCTTGCCCGGCGGCCTCGCTCATCCCGGCAGGCTCCCTGGCAGGCTCCTCGGCAAACTCCTCGGGCGCAATCTTCAACAGCCTGAGGATTTCCTCCTCCTCGGCCTGGCTCACCGCGTCCGCCGCTTCCGCTTCTTCCACGGTGTACCCAAACTCCCCTGCGGCCGCCGCTGCGGCCGCCTCCTCCATCATGTTGGCTATATATGCCACATCTCGTTCGGTGGTCTCCCGGGTGAGGCCCTTTCTCTCCTCGGGGTTGCGTGGCCGTTCGACCAGGCTGTCGAAGAAGGCCTGCACGGTCTTCTCTGAAGGCATTAGCCAAGTGGGGATAACCCCTTGGGAGTCGCACTCGGGCATTGCCGCGCGGATGGCACTAAGAGCAGTGTTGTTGCACAACGGAACTACTCCCCGGGACGGGGTGAACCACTCCTTGTGCTTGGGGTCATGTTTGAATAGCTCCCGGACCATCCCCTTAAGTTCCAAGACAGTGAAGTTGTAATTCAACCCAGGGCGCAGCCTCATGCGGTCTGCCGCGTTGCCGAACTCCCAGGCAGGCCTCTTCCTTTCCTGCAGAGGAGCAATGCGGCGGCGGAGGAAATCAGCCCCAACTTCACCTACAGTAAGGTTGGCGGCCCGGAGATGAAGGATCCTAGTAAGGGCAATCTGCAGCTTGTCGTCCTCCGGGGCCAAGTCACTCCAATCCCTACCGCGCACTATTGCAGTCTGGCGCGGTGAGGTGAACTGCTCGGGCTCATCTTCCATGACCCAGCACCAATCAGCCCTCCACTCCTCCCACTTGCCGCGGAGCTCCCCAATCAATTATGCCTCCTTCTTGCCGAGCCTGAAGATCCAGGAGATGCCGCCGGAGAGTGGAGATCCGGACTCTACTCTAGGCGTGAAGAAGTGGTGGAAGAGAGCTACATTTGGGTGGACCCCGACGTAGTTTTCGCACAGATGTGCGAAAACGGCCAAAGTGAGGACGGCGTTCGGGGTGAAATCAAAGAGGTGGAATCCGTATGTGTTCATCACATCGCAGAAGAACTCTGAATACGGAGGACACAGGCCGCAATGGAAAAACGAAGCAAAGTAGTGGTAACCTCCCGGGTACAGGTCGATGGCTGCGGCGGGGAGGACTCTGGTGCGCGGGTGAGCCTTCGTCTCCCTCGCCCAGAACAAGTAGTACTTGTCCCGTAGCTCCCTCGCGCCGAGCCTCGGTGGGAAGACCACCATCCTTCTCCGCATGGCTGTCAGCTTCGCCGCCTTGTCGGACTTCTCCTTCTTCACCTGGTCGCTCTTCGCCTTGTCGCACTTCGCCTTGTCGCTCTTCGGAGCCATGGCGGGGACGGCGAGGGAGGTCGACGGCGCTGCGGGTGGTGAAGACGGCGGAGGAAGGGCAGAGCTCGGCTCTCTGTCGACCTTTGGGGAGGCAGAGAGCGGCGGGGGTTTCTGGAGATTCAAGACACAATGAAAGCAATGGGGGAAACTGCCCCTGCTTCCTCTGTTTTTAAGGGGGAAGTGGGGGACGTTCCGCATTTCCCCATTAAAGAAACAGGCCACGATCTCTCCCACGACGCCGCAATCGACGCGTGCCGTTAGGGAGGGATGCGCCGAATTTGGAGTGGGAAACGGCGCGCCGTGGGCCGCGTGTGACCGTGCACTGTTCTGGGCCTGGCCCAACAGCGCTCGGCACTGTGTGTGGCCCAGGCCTGGGGGCTCCTGTCGGTGTACTGAAGTAGAGGTACCTTAGTATCCCGACTTGTGCACGGGCAGTAGCAGCGTCCCATGATCTGGCTCACCACGCGCCCGCCAAAGCCCACTCTAGACCCCTTGAAGCCATTCAAGAACAAAGTATTCAAGTTAAGAGACAAGACCCCGGCAAGAGGAGCTTGCCGGGAGGGCCACACCAGGCTCAAGGATATCATTCCAGCGCAAGACCCTGGCGAGAGGAGCTTGCCAGGAAGGCCAAAGAACGGCACCTCAAGAAGGTATATCGTGGCGCATCATGCGCCCCGGCAGGACCCGGAGAGCGACAAGCTTCCGGGCCCGGCAAGATCGCGACCCCGGCAAGGTGCTTGCTGGGGGAAGCTTATGCTGTGTGCCTGCGCTCCAGCTCATCTGGCCACGCGTCGCCCTGGGGCCCTTCCAGAGGCACGTGGCAGATGGCTGTGCAGCCTGGGGTACACGGTGGCGAGCCGCGGTGACGAGGCTATCGCCGTGGCGAACGGAGACGCACGGACGGACGCTTTTGGGGCGACGGCGACGGGCATTCAATGCCCTTGTCCCCCATCGTCAGAGTTAGGTGAAGACCACTGTTCATGCACTGTTACAACCACCACCAGTTTTACATTTTTACCCTCCTCTACGTTGGCACCTGTCGGTGACCCCTTTGAGCTATAAAAGGAGGCCCATGCACAATGTAGAGGAGGTTCGATCCCAGAAACTTGATCACTCCCTCGCTCGGTGTAGCTAGTACTGTAGATCTTCAAGCTCCCGAGCCTAAGAACTCAATACAACCAAGGCAGGAGTAGGGTTTTACGCATCCGTGCGGCCCGAACCTGGGTAAACTGCCCGCGTGTGCCCCTCGATCCGCTCTTTGTGCTCCCTCCGCACCCTTGCCGTACCGTAGAAGGGGCTCCGGTCCCATAGGTGTTCGTGGGTGACCAGTTTCCCCGACACAGAGTGATCAAAGATGTGTTTATACATTCCAAGTCCAAGGATCCATCATAGAATTCTTGTACTAATAACATGAAATCCTCTTTAATCAAATTCCAAAACTTTTTTAAAAATAGACCAGTAAAACCATCTGGCCCAGGGGCTCTATCAGGTCGCATTTGCTTGATAACCAGATCAATTTCTTCCATGGAAAAAGGCTTTGTCAGATCATCAAGCCCCTCAACTCTTTTAATAATAGTGGCAAGGTCAAACCCCATTTGGATATCATTGGAACAACCCATTCTATCCTTGAAGTCTTGCAGGAATAAAGCTGACATAGTAGCATGATGAGTTATTATATCATCATTCACAATAATACTAGATATGGTGTTTGACCTGAATCTTTCAGTTGCCATGGCATGAAAAAACTTGGTGTTCTCTTCCCCAACTTTTATATTCCTGATTGTGCATCTCTGTTTCCAGTAAATAAATTTCAGTCTGAGCACTTCTTGCAAGTGGAGTTTCACAATTCTTCTGAAGTTAGCTTCAGGTAAATATAATGGCCTATGCTCTTCAAGAGTATCAAGGTACATGATAACCTTGTTGCAGTCATTAATAAGCATTTTGATCCTGGAAAGATTTATGTGCCATACTTTAAGAGCATGTCTAAGGTTTTTGAATTTTGTAGATATGATGGCAGCAGATGGTTTCCTATGAACAGATTTAGACCAAGACTGGCTGACACACTCCACAAAACCAGGCAAGTCTACCCAATAATTCTCAAAACGGAAGATCTTGGCCTTAGGGATCATAGTTTTGATGGTTGCCACACAAGGTGTATGATCAGAAGCTGATCTGGCCAAAGGAACCACCAAAGTATTGGGATAATGAGATGTCCAGTTGATAGTAGTAAAAAACCAGTCAGTTTGATCCAACAAAGGGACAGCTCGCATATTAGACCAACTAAATCTTCTGCCCTTCAAAGGTAATTCAATAAGACCTAAATGCCCAATAACCTCATTAAACAAGAGCATATCATTAACATTTCCACCTGGCCTATTTCTGTTTTCCATGGATCTGAGAAAGTTGAAATCCCCAAGCAAAAGCCAGTTATCATCAATGGGTATAACTAGATTATGAAGCGATGTGATAAAATCATCTCTAGCTGGGTTTTGACACGGCCCATAAATAGTAACCAAAGTCCATATATCAGAGTTGTGTTTGGACTGGAATTCCACAGTTATACCAAAGCTTAAAGATTCTATCAGTTTTCCTGAAAAGAGTGCAGAATTCCATAGCACAATCATACCACCAGAGGCCCCAACAGATGGAACAAAGACAAAGTGATCAAAACGTCTCGGGCAAAATTTACGAATGAAGTGTTGATCCATAGTCACACATTTTGTTTCTTGTAAGCAAATAACTGAGCAGCCACTTTCATCAATTTTCTGACGAACAACACGTTGGTGATTTTCTGAATTTAAGCCTCGGACATTCCAGCAGAGCACTTTCCAGTCTCTAAAGGTTCTACAATCCATTACAAACCCAAAATAAGAGTAGCATAAACGATCACCACATAATGATGACCCACCAACTGACGCAAGTTGCACTTAACTTGAAGGACTGAAAATAAGAAACTCTCTAGATAAATGGTTTTAATAGGGGTTAACCATAAACCCAGAATAGATAGCAAGTTAAACATCATTAGCCGAAGAAGATGAGGAAGAGGAGTCCGGCTCCGCATTAACTGCTTGGCGGTGATCTTCTCAGGGGCGATGCCAAGACGACCACCAATTTGCTGAAGCACTCTGATCGAGGTGGGTGGAGGAACTGCATCTTGCGCGTCGTCAGGCTCATGATCTTGCTGCACTCGACGCTTCTTGAGGGGCTTGGCTGAAGGCTTCTTAAGAGGGACAGATTTCGGCACACCCTACCTGAAACCATCCCGAAGAGCAGAAATCCTAGCGTTGCGTCGTACTTCAGATTCAACCAGAACATCACTAATCTTGCGGCGTCTTGGCCGTTTAGTCGTGGCAGTGAAACTGAATGAAGCCCTCTCAACATCTGACAAAAGTGGCAAGTCTGAAGAAGGAACTGCATCGCCTGAGTCTGGTGCAACTGAATCGAAGCAGAGAGAACGAACCACTCTGGGCTTGGCACGAGCTGCCTCAAGTAAGCACTGTGGGGTTGGTTTGAAAACTAAGTTATTGCGAAGATGTGTGCGCGAAAACGAAACTTCCCAAGATCTCTTTGATAAGATGATCGGCTTAAAGGGGCAGAGCTGTGGCATACCTTTGGGAATCTGCAGAGTCTCAACAAACGGCATCATACTAGCAAAACACCGAGACCCAAGCATCTCAGGGGGAATCTGCGGCCCAAAGACCGTAAGCACACGGCCAACAAAGATCGGTGCCTGAATAACGGGAGGCCGGTAAAATGCTAGCGCTTGTTGGCTGTCATCTTCAGAACTATAAGCTGGCCCAGAGTTCTGCATAACAACTAACTCCTAAGAAACAGCCTGCGGGTTATTGTCTTGAACCCATTCCTCGACTAGACTTTGTTATACTATTCTAACAGACTTGTAGTTGCAAATGTTACTATTCTAACAGACTTTGTTATACTTGATATTCCCAAGGACGATAGCATCACTACTGGAATCTGGGTTTTTGCCATCAGCCAGCTCTTTGCCATCTGCTAGCTGATGGCAAAGAACTTCTTTGCCATCTGCTTATAAAAAACAGATGGCAAAGAACTAATAGATGGCAAAGAACATGGTTGCCATCAGCCAATTCTTTGCCATCTGCCAGCAGATGGCAAATAATCTTTGCCATCTGCCAGCAGATGGCAAAGAGGTAGCCAACTCCTGTTGCCGTCAAGGGGTTAACGGTGTACCAGCCCCACCTCTTTGCCATCTGCTGGCAGATGGCAAAGAGATGGGTTATTTTTTTCAGGTAAAAAAACAGTGGGGTTAATTATCCCCTCCCTCTCTCCCCATCCATCCACATCTACTACCCCTATCTACTACCCCTATAAAAGAAAGAGAAGGTAGATCCAACTTACAATCTGGACCGTTTAATCAAATGATCAATGGTCTAAAAACATAGTTAACGAATTTCGTTAACGAAACGCTAATCCACACCGCATCGAATAATCCCGCACTTCGTCGGGGACCCCACGTCGCCCACGTCGCCCATTATCCCTTCCCTTCGTCCACCCTCCCCCCCACGAGCCTGTCAGCCAGTGCGGCAGCGATGACCTCTCCTTCACGCCCGCCGTCGCCGTGGGCATCCACCGCCTGCTGCTCTCCTGTGCGGCCGAGTCGTCCGAGGGCTCCATCTCCTCACTCGTGGCCGAGCTCGTGTCGCCCTCGGCGTCGGTCGACTCACTCCGCCGCACGGCCATGGAGCTGTGGCTGCTCGCCAAGCACAACCCGGACAACCGCATCCGCATCGCGGCGTCCGGGGCGGTGCGGGTGCTCGTGGCGCTGTT
This sequence comes from Secale cereale, assembly GCA_902687465.1. Taxonomy (NCBI): domain Eukaryota; kingdom Viridiplantae; phylum Streptophyta; class Magnoliopsida; order Poales; family Poaceae; genus Secale; species Secale cereale. The sequence continues at coordinate 354,886,430 of LR738711.1, forward strand.
GTCGCGCACCAACCCGCTGCTGCAGGAGCACGGGGTCATGGTGCTGCTCAATCTCTCCATCTGCGACGAGAACAAGGTCGAGGCCGGCGCGAACGGCCGCTCGTGCGCGCGCTCAAGTCGGCCGCGTCGCCCGCGGCCAGGGAGAACGCCGCGTGCGTGCTGCTCCGCCTCTCCCAGCTGGACGGCGCTGCAGCCACCGCCGTCGGCCGCGAGGGCGCCGTCCCGCTGCTGGTGTCCCTCCTCGAGACCGGTGGGGCGCGCCGGAAGAAGGATGCCGCCACAGCGCTCTACACGCCCTACAGCGGGGCACGCGAGAACCGCCTGCGCGTAGTCGAGGGCAGCGCCGTGCGCCCCTTGCTGGACCTCATGTCGGACCCGGAGTCCGGCATGGTGGACATGGCCGCCTACGTGCTCCACTCCCTGGTGGGCTTCGCCGAGGGCCGCTCCGCCACCGTCAAGGAGGGCGGCATCCCCGTCCTGGTGGAGGTCGGGACCTCGCGGCAGAAGGAGATCGCCATGCTCTCCCTCCTCCAGATCTGCGACGACAACGCGAGGGCGCCATCCCTCCCCTCGCCGCCCTCTCCCAGTCCTCCTCCACGCGCCCCAAGCTCAAACCCAAGGTACCCCAAGCTCAAAAGCATGGTACCAATCGTGAGCTCCTCATCGAAGCACAATCGTTTCGGCCATTACAATCACAAACATAATTTACAGATTTTGATATACGGAGTACTAATTTGTTTTGCGATTCCGCAGGCTGAGGCACTGATCGAGATGCTACCGCAACCGCGGAGCGGGAGCCTGCGCGCTACTAGGCCGGCGACGATCGTTGCGGCGGAGTGACGATACCATTCAGTTTCCAACTTGATCTGGAGTTCTGTATACGCCTCTGATCCAGAAGAGGATACAGTCCTCTACTTCTTCCACGCCTTCGCCACGAATCCAGGAGGTTACCGTCCCATGGCTCCTCCATGAGGTCGCCATCATCGTCTCTTTCCTATCCACCTAGCAGCCAGTGTCCGGACTCCTCCTACACGGTTCAGCTCCACCACCTCTCTTCCCCTTTGTGTGAATCTTCCATTTTTCTTGTTAGTTAATATACATATGCCTAGCTATGATAGTTCATTGTTTGTATCTCTCTGATCTGTGTGCAAATTTACACACCCTCTATGTCAGTTCAGTAGTCGTAATGTAGTAGTTGTTCTGTTTTAGTGTGAATATTGAACTCATTCTTGTAAGCTCCTTTCTCTCTTCGTTACTACAACCTTGATGATGCTTGGGTCATTCAACTGAATTGGTGATGGAGTGAATTTCATATCACAATGTAAAAAGTGCAGCAGTTTCAGATTACAAGACTCATGTTGTTGTTGTAGATAAACGGAGAATTAATGTTGTGGCGATGTAAGAAGCATGTTGTTGCAGCAATTTTCCTACTTAAATTCAGATATAGCAAGACATGATATGTTAGTTAATGTACTAGCTCTGTACTTCTCCAAAGAGTGGGCAAAGTATTTGGATGGTGCTAAATATTATAGAATGCTTACAGGGAAGAGCACATTTATAAATGTCCTGTAAAATTGTGATTTTGAGCAAAGGTACATTCAGTTTTGCGGTGCACGTGGATAGTGTTGCCATCTAGAAAGCCTTACAAGTCTGAGCTCTAGCAGGATAATCAGATTAGTGTTTCACAAGCCTACTATTTCTAACTGTACAAATTATGTAGTTATTATTTTAGTGTTTTACATAGTGTATAGATTTTTTTAAACATAAAGAAGTGATTCTATAAACTCATTTTGCTTATTCTTTTGTTCCAGCAGATTTTGTAAACCCCAATCAACTTTTAAGTACTGCTAATCAGTGTCAAACGTCAAATTAGACTGATCTGTCTCTCTGGATAGCTTGCTATTTGTCTTATGATTTTTCTTTTGGTAAACCACTGTAAGGAGCTTCATATTCAGTTTTCTACTAGCATGTTGCCTGCTTCAAGTCTGTACAGATTGCATGTAGCATGTTTCTTCAGGTATCCACAGACTACAGAAAGTTCCTTACAAAATTAATCAAACATCGATATCAATTTATTGGAACCATTAGATTTCTTATTACAAGTAGTCAGCAGATTTCTATCGGGGCTAGAAGGAGGAAAATAAACTCATGTATATCAGTATATCATGTTGGTCCAAATTTATAATTCAAAGGGTGGACCTCCTTGTAGTTATATATGTAGATAGCCTTAGGTTTGCTACCAGGGTTCAGTTTACAGTTGCTAGCTATTGAATTTTTTTAATATCTAAACATGCAGACCAGTTCTTTAGTGAATTTTTAAATTTCAGTTACATTTTATCATAATTTTTTACTTAGTTTTGCAAGCTGGTCTGTACATCATGTAGTTGTTCTGCTAGGAGAACCTTATGGTTGTGGTGAGGAAAAGGTATACTGATCGATCTGTACGATTGTAGTGGTCTTCTTTCTTGCAATGACTGTAGTGTTGATTGTGTTATGCTGCGTACTTCAGGTATGCGGCCTTGTTCAGCAGGTACCGTATTAAAGTACGAATGCTCGGGTTCGTTGCCACAGTGCCTGCGTTGCTGCGCAAGCTTGTTGACTTGCATGCTTTCAATGCCTCACTATTACTGCCGCTGTCGACTGAACACATTAGGTGCCATCCGCCAAGACTCAAGAGTCCTCCTATCCAATGAAAGTCTGAACAGTGTTAGGAGATGACCTGTCACAACAAGGAAAAAAAACTGTTGCAATGGCCCATGTAAGTCTCCAATTCCAAATCACCTTGCTTGAGTGCTTGTATGAGCTCTCGATATGCTCTCTTATTGCCCCAGATTATACTGATTTGTCACTTTTGGTCATATGCGGTGACAGTGGCGGAGCTTCATGGGGGCCAACCTGGGAGGTGGCCCCCCCCCAGCTCAAGAAAAAACCACTTATTATTCATTAGTTTTCCTATCATATGTTCAGTAAAAACAGGAAAAACTTCATAGTTTTGCCCCTCCTTAGACCATTGCCCCTCCAAAGATTTGGCCCAAGCTCCGCCACTGTGCGGTGATGCTATTTCTTTGGTTTAAGAGAGTTAATCTGCTCCGCGGAGGATAAATCTATACATAAGGTTCTCTGGTTGTCTAGATTAATTAATAGGATGGAATTTTAAGTTTATTGAAGCTGTTTTTAGAGCTAGGGTCTGCTTTGGTTTCATTCTCTTCGGCTCTTCTCTTAAAATACTTGACCGGATGCCGCTGATAGTTAATACATCAGTAGCTTGGATGGCTCTGTATTTGTACTCTTTAGATTTATAACTCTTCAAGAATTATAATGGAGTATTTTCTAGGTTGTCTTGATCTAGAGCCTTTATCGCCTCTGCGGTAATCTATAGGAAAAATAACTTTTACCTAAAGCAACCTATCGAATATTTGTTCCTCGGTACATATAATTGAAATTCGCTCTCATGTGTACTGCATACTGTATGGTATGCAATCCACTTTTCAGGATTCGTAACTTAAAAAAGATTTTGCTAAATGTTCTTTCTTAGTGAACTAGCTTCAAGACAGATGGCGGGTTACTGGAGTGTCAACTTTTTATGTATCCTTGTTTCACTTTTTTCAGAATTAATGATTTATCCAGTTCTACACACTGCATGCTCGCCACAAAATTTTAGAAAAGATTTTGATAATTGTTCTTTCTTACTGAACTAGCTTCAGGACAAATGACGGGTTTTGTAACAATTTGATTGTTTTTGTGTGTGTGTAGGTTTGGTACTAATTTCTCAAATAAATCATGCTTTTTCAGCAACATTCTATTGAGCCACGAGATCTAATAAACAAAGAAGGACATGCATTTCTGTGGGAGCAGTAATAGACCTTGCACGCGGACACCCTCCCCTTCTTCGGGTAACACCATTGAATCCCATGGTCTACAAAAAATTGGTCTTTTTATTTGAACTTCATCTAAATTTTGGTCGCTCTTGGGAGTTTTGTTCCAATCAGATCCCGTATCCGCTGGAACTGAAGGTGATCTGGCTAACATGCTGCGGATTCAGGGTAGTGTGTGGGATTTCCAGTAGAACAGTAGCTTCAGAGATGTCTCTTATTGGTGTCGCTATCTCTTGTGTGGACGTACTTGTTGTACCCATGTCGGTGCTAGACTCAATGCATGAGACTAATGTTATCGGCGAATGCACATTGACTGGTTATGAACTCCTATGTCTTCCCATTTATTCGTAAGTGAATGGGATATTAGAAAGTGTGCAGTCCAAATTTGGCTCATACCATACAAAAGAGTATTCGTATTGTTTTCTCAAGAAAATGAAGTATTGGAATTGGTTATGTGGAAACATATTATTAAAATTGTTTGGTTTATTTCTGTTTCTTTTAGGCTTGCCATATTTTACACTGCATGACCACATGGAGGTAACTCAATAAATGACTGGATAATGTTTTTCAAATGAGAATCATGGAGCTCCAGCGGTTTAAATACTGAACCTCATTTGGTTTAAAGAAAAAATAATCTGCACAGATAGTAGAATACTTACACGACTTTCAGAAACTTTGGTCTTAAAAACTAAGGATATATGAGTGAGCATAGAAGAACACAAATCTGTTCAAAGCAACAGAATGGATTAGTTTCTTAGCAGACCAGCTGTGTTTCTGGAGTTACCTTTTTTTGCTCTATCAAATTGTAAGATAATGTATCATCTCAAACCGAGAGGTGTAAATGATCATGTCATCTAATAATCGTATCAATGCTTGGATTTGTTCCGCGACTAGAATTTTCTCTTGCAAAAACTTACTGGCGATGGTACACCAGAATCGACAAACTCAATAGGGTTTAAGCAGGTGGTACTAAAAATTACTCCTAGAAATTTAGAATGCCTAGGTAGTGTGATGTTCCAATGTTCATCACTTCTGGGAATACTTTCATAGCACTAAATGAATAACAGAGCCCTTTGTGCTCTATATGATTTACCGAGGGCCTATTTGGAAGACAGTGTTTTGTCTAGGAGTTTAATTTGTAAGTTAGGATAAACATGATTCAGTGATGAAACTACACTTGCTAATTCAATGTATAGATCCTACTCAATGTACACATTGACATTCTTAGTAGCAATTTAATATGTCCTATCTTTTTGACCTCGAAACAGTAGGGGAGCCCACTAAGGTATTTCAATATGACCTATTTCATTCGCCGCTACTTCTGTCGAAGATTATTTGAAATGATCTGGTAGTGGCCCTCTTCAAGTCCTACTTTGGTGGAACTATTGATGAAGATGCTTTTAGGAATAACTTGTTGTTAATATACGAACTTCTTGATGGTAAGGGCACATCCAATTTTGGACTTTGCTTGCTGATTCAATTTCCACCATGGATTGTTTGATGGTTAGGAATAATTATGTATGTTCCTATTTATTTTCTAGGTAAGTAACTAAATCATATTTCATTTTCTCTGTAATGACAGCCTTGAGATAAGCCTGTTCTGAATGCGACCCTGCAAGTTACTGGTGTTGTTAGTTGTAGAAGAGATGGTCTTGTGTACAAGAAGAATGAAATATTTGAACTAAATTCTAGGGAGGCTTCAGCTGTATTTGGAAAAGAACATAGCACCAACATTTATAATGGTCCTAGGTTCCTATCAGAGCGGGGGCTACTAGCAATGCCATCATCTTGCATACATTTTTAAATGCATCTCAATTCTAATACAGACTGTACATGTACCAGAATTCCAGTTAGAGCAATGGCCCATACTTTCCTCTGTGTTTGTTTCTCTGTTGTCCTTAATGTCATCTCATTTTTACTTTCTGTTCTTCTCGCATGTTAGGTTTTTCTAGGACATTGTTGAGAATGTAGACCTTATATCTTCTAAAGTCATTTTATGGACAACATATTTTTTTATTTGGGATGTCTTTCTCCTATCGAGTGTCATGGCTCTTGGCATTCTTATATTCAGCATGAAAATATATTCATAGATTTTTCAGGCTCTTGCCATTATTATATTCATAGCTTTTTCAGCGTGCGCTCAAACAATGCTAACAAGTGGTGTTGCAGGGTGCTATTGAGGCAGAGAGAGCGAAGACCTAGGCTGCTTTTGAGGAGACGGACCGGCAGTTGGCGGAGAGGGACCGGCAGGCGACGGAGAGGGAGAGGGAGAATGAGGAGAGGACGGCTAGGCTGTTGGAGGAGGAGAGGAACCGGAACGACTCGGCTAACCGGGCCATGTACGATCTCTTCGTGGTAAGTTTCTTCTCCATATTAGCTAAATCATGCACACAATGTTCCTTTCATTAGTAACTAATATGACTGTCTCGTCAAAACCAAATGTGCAGCCCATGTGCGAGAAGAACGGCCAGACTACTCCGTCGATGCCAGACATTGCTCCGGCGGGCACGGTGACTTAATATGCTTAGCTAGCTTAAAAATGACCTATTTAACCTAGGATAGCTCTAAAATGACCTATACTTAGCATCTTTTCCTCCAAAATGACTTAATATGCTTAACTGGCTCTAAAATGACATAATATGCTTAAGAAATGTCATATTTTAGCTCCAAAATGACTTCATATGCTTAGCTACCTCCAAAATGACCTATTTTACAGATATAAGTTGCATCATAATAATCTTCACATTTTAGTTGCATCATAATAATCTTCTTCTTCTAGTCTTCTTCTTCTAACTTTCTTCTTTCCCGTTTTACTGATTTGCTTAAGATCACGGAAACTTGGGTTGATAGAGTGCTTGTATTTAGTTTTTGTTTTGACCTTGTGAAACTTGCTACCTATGGATGAAACTGTGTAATATTGATGAAACTATGTATATGTATGGATGAAACTTGCTACTATTGGTAACATGTGTTGGATATATATATATATATGTGTTCATGACTATTGGTAATATGTGTTGAATATGCTATATTGGTCATATAAATATATTTGTGTTTGATTTTCTGTGAAAATGAATTGATATAAGAAAAACAAAATTAAATGGGCCAATATAGACACTTTGCCATCAGCTGGCAGATGGCAAAGAGCTTTGCCATCAGCTGGCAGATGGCAAAGAAACCACGTGTCATCCAGAGAAAAAATTTGGACTGGCCTATTTGGGCTCTTTGCCATCTGCCAGCAGATGGCAAAGCTCTTTGCCATCAGCTGGCTGATGGCAAAGTATGCAGCCTTTGCCATCTGCTGGCTGATGGCAAAGTATGCCGTTATCCTTCTAACGGGGCTAACCCCGTTAAGAGGCTTTGCCATCTGCCAGCTGATGGCAAAGGCACAGGCTCTTTGCCATGAGCCAACAGATGGCAAAGAAGCCTTTGCCCACTGGAATTCAGACAAATTGTTTGCCATCTGCTGGCTGATGGCAAAGCCTTTGCCATCCGCCGACCATGCCTTTGCCATCTGCCATGGCAGATGGCAAAGTGCCAGATTCCAGTAGTGCATGTCTATTATCCTTGGTAGTACCTTTTTGAATACTGCAGGGGCTATTATTGATTGCATCAAATGCAATGTCACTTTTGATGTCAATGGTAATGAGCATACGGTACACTTTCCGAGGAAACAACCTCAGGTCCATAGTATCAATTATATTGGAAAATTTTCAACTATCGCTATTGGAGGTTTTGAATTTCCTCTTCCTACTATCAAGAAGACATATGACATTCTTATTGTTGGGGACATACATATCCCCATTGAGGTAACCTAGTGTTATTCGAAAATTCTCCGGTTTCATGTTATTCGGAAAGAGTTTATTAACAAGACCTGATCAACCTTGTTAATGGATTCCTTTTGATGAGCATGGGATAGGTGAATCTGGATAGCACAACCTTATGTACCCTCCTTTTACTTTCTGTTAATTAGGTTAAATAAAGAAAAAATAGTAATCTCTGTGTGTTTTCAGACTTATCTGTGCAATAAAAAAATACCCCGAAAATAAAAGTTCTCCGAATGCTATGAAAATGAAATATGATTTTTTCTATAATAACTGAGAAAATAAGGCACATAACACACAGCGAGGGGAGCCAGCCCCTGGCCACGAGGGTCCAGGGCGCGCCCCCCTGCCTCGTGGGCCCCACGTGGCCCCCTCCACTTATTCCTGCACCCACACTCTTCTTTTTCCTCCCAAAAAATCACCAACTAGCTCAAACCCGAGTTCTAGCTCATCTTGCTGCCATTTTCGATCTCCTTGCTCAAAGCACCATTCACCAAACTGTTTGGGGAGATTGTTCCTTGGTATGTGACTCCTCCATTGGTCCAATTATTTTTTGTTCTAGTGCTCTATTTATTGCAAATTTATGCTACTATGGTGACCTTGTTCTTGAGCTTGCATGTCAAATTTTCTTGGTGCCAAGTAGTTCTAATGCACGATATAGTCTCTAGGCACTAGTAGGAGTTGTTGCTATCAATCTTGTTGAGTTTGGTTAACTTTTATTTTGAGTTACTAAAAATTTCAGAAAATTTCAGAAAAGGAAAATCATAAAGAGATTGTTGAGGGGCTCCTCCAGCAAGAGCTCAGAGGAGAAGAAGAAAGAAGAAAATAAGAAGCCCAAATATAATCTTCCTCGCATGGCGGAAGTTCGACCATGTGAATGGCCTTGCAATGATTTCATGATGTCCGTCAGGATTTACGAAGACTTTTATTTGTTGGCAAATAATGCAGGCCTCACCAACTTCCTCCACGACCAGCGTGAACAATATCTCTTACTCACCAATATTTTCACGCAAAGTTTTCATTTTCATGTTAAGAAAACACCACCTACGGTGGAGTTTCGTTTATATTATGTGATTAAGGAGATATCACTCTTAGAATTTTGTGAACTATGTAAGATACCCTTTGGAGGTAGACTTGATGAACCACGTCGTGAAGACATTGAGGGGTTTATTGACATGATAGCTGTAGGGGAAACTAGACAAGTCTCAGGGGCAAGAATCACTAGTATACACTTCCCTCTTCTGCGCTACTTTGCTTTATTTGCTAGTAGATTAATTGGTCGCGGGAACAGTGGGAATCTTAGTGCCCCTGATATTGTCATTTTACGCCATGCTTTGTTTCAAGACACAACTTTTAGCTTGGGTGCCATCGTTGCTAAACAACTGAGTCTGAACCGCTCAAAGGGGCCCGTCTTTGGAGGCATCTTTGCTTCTCGCCTTGCTGAACATTTTAGAATACCTATTAGGCATCATGAGAAGGAAGAAATATTGCTTGCCCCTTATTATCTAGACTACAAGAGCACGGTAGCTGATGATTTTATTGTTAAAGAGAAGGATAGGTTGCTAAATTATAAATTAAGGTTTCATGAAATATATTGTGAAATTGTTACCTTACCTGCACCATCTTTGTTTGATCTATCCACACGCATATACCTCATTACATCAGATGCCTTCTACAAGTACCAAGGCCAGGCACAAGCTTCATAGCCTGAGCCTGAGCCACGACTTGATCCTTACCGTCAGTCTGTTTATGGGTGGGAGCTGGATGAGCTCGCCAACCAGTGGCACCCAGAGGATACATCTTAGTACACTGGAGGGAATAGCTTCGATCCGTGGCCATAGACCAACTTAGGCCAAAAGCCTAAGCTTGGGGGAGTACGTGTTTCTCACCGACTTTACATTCATGTTCACACTTATTCTAGTTGTCGGTGCTCACACTCTTTCACTGTACCATTCATGTTTAGTTTCAACTTATTTTTCTTAGTCTTTTTCTCGTGTGCTGGAAAAACCTTAAGAAAAACAAAAAAATATTAGTGGTAGCTTCTAGCTAGTTTACTTTCCTTGTAGTAGTAACTAAAATTGTCAGGCCCAAGATGCGATTCTATCCTGATCACGTGACACTTACGTGATTGGGGCACAACCGCATTTCGGGCACTTAGCAAGATGGATACAATTACATCAAACCATTACATACATACATGGGTATACAACAATACATACAAGTCACACGAATACAACAATATTAATACAAAGTATCCGACTACGGATACAAACATGAAAAACACAAAGACATCCATCTGCTATCCCAGGCTGCCGACCCGGAACCTAACCCAAGACTGAAGAAGAAGATGAAGAAGAACTCCAACAAAAGAACATCGCTCTCACGTGAAGACATCGGAAACCTGCACCTGCAACTGTTGTTGTAGTATCTGTGAGCCACGAGGACTCAGCAATCCCATAACCATGGGTAACAAGACTATCAAAGCTTAATAGGTAGGAAGAGGTAAAGTGGTGAGGTTGCAGCAGTGGCTAAGCAAAAGTATGGTGGCTAACTTACGAGTACAAGAATAAGATGAGCGTCTACGCAAACGGTCGCAACTAGTAGTGATCGCTAAAGATTCTAAACTACTTACGAGTCAAACATAACCCCACCGTGTTCTCTTCTCAAAGTGAAAAGAGACAGTAACGGTTACTTACACAGTTGTGTGTTTTACTTCGGATCCTCTGTCAAGTTTTCTACAACCGGACATTAACAAATTCCAATCTGCCACATAACCGCGGGCACGGCTTTCGAAAGATCATAACCCTGCAGGGGTGTCCCAACTTAGCCCATCACAAGCTCTCACGATCAGCTAAAGTGATAAATATAATATCATCACCCCTTATCTTAGGGAAATCCGATCAGGCTCGGCATCCCGGTGCACAAGACATTTCGACAATGGTAAAACAAGTCCAGCAAGACCTCCCGGCGTGCCGACACGCTGATAGTAGCCGCGTGTATCTCGTCTCAGGCCACGTCCGGATGAGCAATACGTACAACAACCGAAGACCCCAGATAACTGGGTGGCGCCGCAAGTGGCTCTTGTTTGGGACCAACACCATCAGCACTGGCCCCCCCTGTATGTAGAAGAAACCTCGGGTAGCGCTAACTCCCTATGCAATTTAATGAATTAATTAAGTTGTTATTATGAGCAAATTAAAACCAATGTTGGGCCTTGCTGGAGGAGTTTTATTCAAAGATGAACTGTCAAGGGGTCCCCATATACCCAACCGCGTAAGGAACGCAAAATCAAGGAACATAATGCCGGTTTATCTAGGCCTAAGGTGGCATGAGTGGAACAAAACACCGAGCAAAAGGCCAAGCCTTCCACCCATGCCCAGTATATAGGTGTGTTATTATACATATAACATATTGTGATATTCCAACAACAAGTTCCCTCCAGGAACGATCTTCATCTTCACCTGCAACTAACAACGCTATAAGAGGGGCTGAGCAAGCGGGTAACATAGCCAAACAATGGTTTTGCTAGGAAGGTTTCAAAGGTTAGAGGTTTCATGGCAACAAGGAGAGGCTGACAATAATGATGGGTCGCGCGACATATAATGATAGCATCGAGACAACTAAGCAATGGCAATGATAGTAAAGGTATCCAAGGGTATGGTCATCTTGCCTGAGATCCCGCAAGGAAGAAGAACGGTTCCGTGAAGAAGACGGAGAAGAAGCCTTGAAGAAGAACCACGGGTAGGCGAACAAATCCTCACTATCGCAACGGAACAAGCACTAACGAGAAGAAGCAAGCAACACGGTAAACACACAACACAAGAACATGACAATATGCTCAACCAGGTATGATGCAAAACAAGTCTACATATGAAGCACAACAAGGCTATAAAGGAAGCACAACATGGCAAGGTAGGAAGCACAAGAAACAACACAAGCCTATATGATGCAATACATGGCAAGGTATGATGCATGACAAGTCTATACAGGAAGCACAACAAGTCTATACAGGAAGCATTACATGGTAAGGTAGGAAGCACAGAAAAACAACACAAGTTTATATGATGCAATACATGGCAAGGTATGATGCATGAAAAGTCTATACAGGAAGCAAAAAAGTCTATATAGGAAGCATTACATGGCAAGGTAGGAAGCACAGAAAAACAACACAAGTTTATATATGATGCAATACATGGCAAGGTATGATGCATGACATGTCTTGACACGAAGCACAACAAGTCTATACAGGAAGCATAACATGGCAAGGTAGGAAGCACAGAGAAGCAGCATAAGAACAACAAGTTTAAATGAGGTCGGAAGCTACTCAAGACAAATCCGGTAAGTCCTCATATGCATAGTTTGAAATTAGTCCAGATCTGCACAAACCTTAAGTTAAAGTTGTTAAACAACAATTTAACATGCACGAACATGATCTACATGGAATTCTAGTCAAGTTTCATATAAAGTTTGTTTAATTCGGAGCTACGGCCTAGAAGATATGAGCAAAACAAGTTAAGCATGGCAACAGTGCAAGATGCACCCAAACATCAAGCAAACATACTCCAAACATGTTAACAAGATGATATTATGATTCTACATGCAAAATCACACAAATTTCATATAAGGAACACTCCAAAAAATTTCATATAAGGAACACTACAAAAAATTTCATATAAGGAACACTCCAAACGGAGCAACGGGCTAAAAGATACACATGAAACAAGATATAACAACAAGCTGAAAATAACAGCCACATAGCAACTTTGGAGCAATGAATATATACTCTACAGCACTCAAACATGGTGAAAAGAAGTATGGACATGAAGTAGACATATCCTACAGCAAACAACTCCATTGGAGCATCTCCATAGGAGGCATGGATCAATAGCGACAAGCTACAACATTTTGATCATGACAATAAAAACCTAACAGCAATATTTTATAGCAACTTGGGAGCAAGAAATAAATAAGCTACAGCAACCCAAATGAGCAAGTAGAGCATGGATGGATAGACAACAACATATACAACAAGGAATGATCAAAGGCCACCCCAAAAATAACATGGATTTACCTAGGGCATCAAGCAAACATAGCATCAGGATATTACAGATTCCAGACTTAGTGAAATTTCACCAAGTGTTAAAACTGTAACATTATCATGGCATGTTTGCGAGCATGTTTAAGTCACCTCAAAGCATATCATGGCAAAAGGTTTGCACCACAGCAAAGAACACATCAAGGAGATTCTAAAACATCTAGGCATGTGACATGGGGACAAACACATCAATAGCAACGATCTCCTCAACTAGGCATCTTGTAACAAGTTACAAAACCTAATAGCCACATGCACTTTTGTAACAGAGATAAACATGGCAATATAAACTCAAACGAGCATGCTATAGCAACCAACATGTAGAGCATCTCATGATGAACATTTTGACATATCATATGCATCATTTGGATAAGCATGCACCAAGTTATCATATCATAAACATGGCAATAAAATAACAAGTAGCAGCAGTTTATAACAAGTAGCACTCTTGCAACAGATATTAGAGCATCTAGATGAAGTCAAACAAGCATGGCTCAATGGAACAAAGTGTAGAGCATATCACCACGATCATTTTGACATCTCATTCACTCAATTTGGATCACCACACAAAAAGTTATTACTATGCAAAGTATGAAACAAAATTACAGCATTTAGGACTTAGCAGTTTTCTAGGAAAAAAACTAATGAGCGCAGAACATTAAATGACGCCCGGTGCGAAGGATAGGCGAAGGCTCACCATGGGCTTGGCCCAGTTCGGGAGAGGTCAGGCCGGCGACTGGAGGGGGATGTGGGCCGGCTGGGCCTCGTGGGGAAGAGGTGGGCTGGCCCTGCCAGAGCGGGGCCCACGGAAGCTGGGCCTCTAGCGCGGCGCAGCCCAGAAGGCCGGAACGCGGACGTCCCTCGTGCTCGCGCACGAGGCAGAGGGCGGTGGCGGCCGGCAGCACTCCGGCAGGCCGTGGCGCGGCGGGGCGGCGCCGGAGCGGCCGGGATCCCGGCGGATCCGGCCGGCCCCAGCCGGATCTGATCACGGGGCATCGCAGAGGACTCTGACGGGGCAGATCGAGCGCGGGATTGCGAGGCTCCTCGGTGGTGGAGCTCTGCAAGGTTCGGCAACGGCAGTTCCTGGGTCCCGGTGGCGACGGATCCAGGACGCCGGAGGGTGCGCCGGCGAGCGCGGAGCTGCGGCGGCAGAGTCCCCGATCCAGACGAGATCGAGCGGGACGCAGGGCGCGGGCTGTGTGGCGGCGGGATCCGGGCCCGTCGTGGCCCGGAGCGGGCCGGAGGTGGGCTCTGCGGGTCGCGACGAGGTGGGAAGAGAGAGAGGGCGAGGTGGCGGCGCTTGGTTGGCTGAGCGGGGCGGCGGGGTGACGTGGCAGGCCGGGATTGGCCCGGGCGACGTTTCCGGCGGACATGTCCGGATGAGGAAGAAGTGTCCGGCGGCGCGGAGGGAAGAGGGTAGGGTTGGATCTGCGCGAAAAATGGAGGGGAGGCACATATTTATAGCTAGAGGGAGCTAGGACTGTCCAAATGAGGAGCCGTTCACGGCCACGCGATCGTGATCGAACGGCCAAGAGCATGGAGGGGTTAGAATGGGCTAGGTGGGCTATGTGAAAGGGGTGTTGGGCCAAAAGAGAAGAGGCTTCCCGCGGTTAACACGGTTAACCGTTGGGCCATCAAACGAACTCCGAACGCGACGAAACTTGACAGGCGGTCTACCTATGCTATAATAAGACCACACGCCAAGTTTCAACCCATTCCGAGAACGTTTTTCGGCCACTCACTAAATAAATATTCGGAGGCACCGCGGGCGCGTGTGAGTGTGTCTGGGCTCAGGACGGACAACGGAGAGGACGAGGGGACTCAGGCGGATGCAATTTTTGAAAACATGCTGATGCAAGCACACGATGACATGGCAAGATGCAACACGCAAGCAGATGACATGGCAACGACGATGAATAACTGGCTGACACCTGGCGCACCGGTCTCGGGGTGTCAAAAAAATAAAACCCAAAAAGAATGTCCGCGCTTCTTTTTCTTGTTGGGAGCTTTCCCGTGTAAATAGTTTCCTTTTTTTTCTTAAGGGGTTAAGAGTAGAAGACCATGATTGAAAATGCTTAGTGGCTCTCATATGCTTTATTGTTGATTTAAACTTGAGCCATATTACCTTGTCTTCTCTCTTGTATTAAATGTCTGCAGATTCCAGCTTAGTCCAATGCACGTGCACTATTATTATTATCCACACCGTTTGGTCATGCGAGTGAAAGGCAATAAGGATGATATAAGATGAACTAATTGAGATGAGAAAATCTGGTATGAACTCGACCTCTCTTGTTTTTGTAAATATGACGGTTCATCGTTCCTGATTGAGCTTGTTATGAATGAAACATGCTTGCAATGACAATTAGAGATCATAGCTGCTTATGCCATGCTTAGTTAGATGAGTGTTTATAATGGTCTATCTTGCGTGCCAACATGATATTAAAATTGTTGTGATGTGGTATGATGGGGTGGTATCCTCCTTTGAACTATTCAAGTGGTCTGACTTGGCACATGTTCACGCATGTAGTTGAAACAAATCAACATAGCCTCCATGATATTTATGTTCACGGTGATTTATATCCTAGTCATGCTTGCATTCATTGTTGATTAATTTTAATGCATGTTCATGACCGTTGTTGCTCTCTAGCTGGTCGCTTCCCAGTCTCTTTCTAGCCTTCACCTGTACTAAGCGGAAATACTTCTTGTGCTTCCACCTCCATAAACCCCAAAGTTATTCAACATTAGTCCACTATACCTTCCTATATGCGGTATTTACCTGCCGTTCCAAGTAAATTTTTATGTGCCAAACTCTAAACCTTCAAATGAAATTCTGTTTTGTATGCTCGAACAGCTCATGTATCAACTAGGGTTGTCTATATCTTCCATGCTAGGTGGGTTATTCTCACGATGAGTGGACTCCGCTCATCATTCATGAGAAAATGGATGGTAATCGGGATGCCCAGTCTGTAATTGCATCTAGTGCCCCTTAGTGATTTTGGTGTATTGAAGACTTAAAGGTTAAGGGACTAATGTGTTTATGAGTGTACACAGATCTATAAGTCTATGAGGAGTTTGATATTTACAGAGAAAGTCGACCCCTAAAAATGAATTTCTTCGACTGAAGACTTTGGATTTCTGAACACTTTCTGAAGACTTTGAAAGTGATGAAATTTGTGTGACCTTGAAGACTTGGTATTCACTTGAGGAACATGAAGCGTGAAGACTTTTGTTTTCGTAGTTTCATTTGATGCTCAACTCAAAATTAAAGGGGGTCGAGGAAACACCGTACTGTTAAAGGGGGTCGAGGAAATACTAAGGAAAAATTTCCATCTGATGCTCAACTCAAAATCCTACACCTACCAAACCCTTCGAGTGAAGCCATTGAAAATCTCATACAGTTCAGTCATATTCTTCAGTGACAGAGACGAAGTTCTTCTGGTCTCTGAAGAATTTGTTCTGACTAAGGAATTAGGAATTCGCCAGTGCGGATTACCTACATAGTGAGGAACATGATAGCCCTGAGGAATTTGATACTCAAATTTCCGACCGTTGCTGTGCTACGCGCCAGCTGTCCCAAAATATCTACCTACCTAACGGTCATATCATTAAAGGGCATTTATGTCTTATCATATCAGGCTGCTCCCTAGGCTATAAATAGCCGCCCCCTACAACCACTAGCTGGTTGGCTGCTCCGCAAGAAACTGACACTTGTCATAAGAGCAACCCATCCTCCGAGGACTTTGAGCGAAAATCATCGAGTGAGGAAAAATCCAAAACCAAAACCAAAACCTTCAAACCCAAAAGTGATTGAGCATCACTGAAGAGATTGATCCTGCGTGGATCCGACGCTTGTTACCTTTGAAGACAGTGCTTCTTCCAGACGGTTAAGCGTCATGGTCTAGAGCATCCATGAGGAGTTGTGTCAAGGACTGGGTGTCCGGGACTGTGTGTCCTCAGGTTTAAATACCTAACCGCCCTAACCAGATGTACAACTGAGACAGCAGTTGGAACTCTTCTAACAAATGATTGTCTTCACCAAGCTTACTGGTTCTATTTCCTCAACTCTTTCATTTCCTCATGTATGTGTTGTGTTCTTATTCATATCCGTTTGAAGACTTTGACTGAAGACTTTCTCTATTTCCTAAGTTCAATTTCTTCAGTTTGTTTGTCTTCATCCTGTGTTATCATGCGATTACGCTTCCTGTACTCTGTGTTCGTCTTCATTTCTTCATGATGACCATGCTTGTATTCTGTTATGTTTACTTCTGAGTACTTATTCCGCTGCAAGAAGTTCTTCGCTAAGGAATTTCCTCAACAACAAATTCCTTAGTGAAGAATTCATAAAAATCGCCTATTCACCCCCCTCTAGTCGATATAACGTACTTTCAATTGGTATCAGAGCAAGGTACTCCCTTGTTCTGTGTGATTTTGGTTTAACCGCATGGACTTTTCGTTATGTCGACCGTAGGTATGATCAAGGTCTCAGTTGGGTGTCCTACCTTCGATGGGACGGACTACCCCTACTAGAAGAACAAGATGCGAATGCATCTTGAGGAAATTTATAACGATCTCTGTTATGTTGTGGAAAATGGTGTTCCCTCGGTATCACCTTCTCTGAATGTTGCTAATGTGAAGAGATTCAAGCAACTCGATTCTCAAGCGGAAATACCATTTGTGGCCATATGAGCAAAGGACAGTATGGAAGAGTGAGTGCTTTGGAAACTGCTAAGCTTATCTAGGATAGGCTGTCCAAAGTCAACGAAGGAGTCTCAACACAGCGTGACTCTCGAGTTGATGTTCTTCGCAATCTCTTCAACCGTTTCAAAAGACTTGACAATGAAAATGTTCAGCAAACCTTCGATCGTCTCACTGACATCTCAAATGAACTTCAAGCACTTGGTGCCACTGACATCACCGACCATGAAGTGGTGAATAAATTGCTGAGATCGCTTGATTCCTCGTTTGATACTCTGGCATTGATGATTCAAGAGCGTGGTGATTACAAGTCACTTGATCCTACTGATATCCTAGAAAGGCTAAACACTCATGAGTTCCAGCTTGCTAAAAAGAGAGATCTCTATGGACCGAGCTACGGCAGATCACGTGCCCTGAAGGCCAAGGTCATCTCTGAATCTGAAGGTGAAGATTCTGGTAGTAACCTTGGTGATCCTGAAGAACTGATCCAGGAGCTAGCACTGCTCGTGAAGAAATTCCAAAGGTTCTCTAGACGTGGTCGCTTTGGAAAGTTCTCAAAGAGAAATGATTCCTCATCCTGTGACTACAATAAGAGGCTATTTCACAAATGCAAGAAGCCTGGTCACTACGTTCAAGATTGTCCTCAGTGGGAAAAGGAATCTAAAATGAAGAAATACAAGGATTACAGTTCTGATGATGCAAAGAAGAAGAAGAAATTGTCAAAATCTTCATCATCAAAATTCTCAAAGTTTTCATCTCACAAGAAGAACAGCTCCAAGAAAGCTCGGGAATTCATTGGCAAGGAAATGGACTCTGAAGCCGAATCTGAGGATTGCGAGGAAGAGGAGGAATATGAGGAATCCTAGTCTGGTGTGGCGAGTCTAGCTCTCGCTACTGCATTCGTCAGCAAGTCTATTTTCAACACTGAAGAAAATGGCTTCACCAACAAGGTTGAAGAAGACAATGATGACTATGCTCCCACCTATTGCTTCATGGCAAAGGTTGCCAAGCTGAATCTAGTGAGGATGAATCTGATGAAAACTTTAAGCCCAGCTACTCTAAACTTGCTAAATTGCTGTGCAACAACAAAAGGCTCTTGATAAGGTTCAAAACATGCTAGATAATAGTGATGATATGTTCGGTGAAGAAATGGATCGATCTAAAATCTTGACTGACAATCTTTAGAGACTTCAGACCAAGTATGATAACCTTCAAGATCATCATAAGACTCTCTTGTCTGATCATGAGAAGCTTTCTTATGAATTTCTTCAAAAAAAGCAAGATCTTGAAAAGCTAAGAGTGAGTTATGAAGATCTTCAGAAGGAGCGTGATTCATTACTTGCTCAACAAATCAGCGCCTCTCAGGTAGAATTCATTCCTCCATGCTTGAAATGCATTGAACGAGAAACTGCTAATTCTTCACCTGAATGTTCAGATGCTTCTAATGCTACAAATTATTCAACTGCCTCTTCTATCACTAATTCCTCATCTGAGGACATTTCTAGTAACACTGACAACGTAGGGCTGAAGGAATTGTACATGACACGCATGTACAAAAGCCTCAAAGGGCATCAGACTCTGTGTGATGTGCTTAAAAGGCAGATCCTCAACAAGAACCCTAGGAAAGAGGGAATTGCCTTTGAGAGGAAACTTAATGCTGATGGTTCATATTGGAAGCCTGAGCAGTACCCCAAAACCTCATGGGTTGCTGCAAAGGGACCTCCAGTTGATCCATCCAATTTATCTGGCTTTACATGTGAATCTCCTCATTCTTCTGATGAGTCATTTGACTCCAACTATAAACTATTCAAAAATCAGAATGGTGAAGTATTTGCTAGATATGTTGGAACTATCTGCAGGAATGGTCCCCCTATGAAGAAAACCTGGGTCCCTAAGAGGCACCTTCAAAATCTTCAAGTGAATGTCCTCATGACACCTCGTGTGAGGAATAGGAACCCCGGATCCAATTCTTCATATGGATCAAAAACTTCAGATGGATTCAATTCCTCATACAGAGGAAATTCCTCAAAAGGATCAAAGTCCTCATATGAATATCTTTGTGCTAACAACTCTGTTTCGCAGGGAAGAGCTAAGGGCTATGAATATGAGCATTATTCTTCTAACCATTATGTTCATAAGTCCTCGAAGAATTACTCTCTTTATTCATATGCTTATCCTGACTCCTCTTATGTGAAACGAAATGGGCTGGCGTCTATGCCACCTTTCTCGTATGGAGCTCATAGAGTGATGAACTCTTTGCCACCCCTTTAGATATGGGTGGTGAAGAAAAAGAACTAATCTCTTCTGCAGGGTCTGGTCTCCAGACGTGCTCAAACGCCTGAAGAATTTGCTCGAGACCTAAAATATGCCTGAAAGGATGCAGGCTAATCACGAAGAAATGAGCTCTCATTTCTCACGTCCTCATATTGCTTTATCTATTACATTGCTTGATGAAATTGATCTGATGATTTGATGTCATATTATTCATTGATCAAGTATATGAGTTTGTAAGCTGCACTAATTCATCTGCAGGATGATCAACCAAAGCCACTGAGTGGGTCCTCGATAGTGGATGTACACATCACATGACTGGTGACAAGAATCTCTTGATGGATGCTCCCTTATCACAATCTCATCTGAAGCACATCATCTTCGCTGGCAAAGGCAATAGTCAGGTATTGGGTCTAGGTAAGGTTGCGATAACTAGGGATCGACACATTGACAAAGTCATGCTTGTCGAGTCCTTAGGATACAACCTCATGTCTGTCTCAATGATTTGCGATCTGGATATGGTTGTTGCCTTTGGCAAACATCGTTGTGCTGTGATCATGGAATCTGGCAACTCCATAGTCTTCGAAAGCTTTAAGAGAGGAGACTTTCATATTGTTGATTTCTCTACAGGACCTCAACCAGTTGTGTGTCTACTTGCAAAAGCTTCAGAAGGCTGGCTATGGCATGTACGAATTGGTCATGCAGGCATGAGGAATTTGCACATGCTTGCGAAGAAGAAGCATGTCATTGGCATTAGAATGTCAAATTCCTCAAGGATCACTTATGCGGTGCCTGTGAAGCTGGAAAGATGACCAAGGCCAAGCATCCAGCGAAGACTATCGTGACTACTACTCGACCATTTGAATTGCTTCACATGGATCTCTTCGGTCCTAATCATTATTCTACAATTTCAAATGATGCTTCTGAATATGGCTTTGTTATTGTTGATGATTTCTCTCGATACACATGGGTACACATTGTTACTTACAAACATGAAGTGCAGGAAGTCTTCAGAAGTGACAATGGAACTGAGTTCAAGAACTTTGGTCTCGATGACTATCTTGAGGAACTTGGTATTACTAATGAGCTATCAACTCCTTATACTGTACAGCAGAATGGCGTCGTGGAGCACAAGAATAGGACTCTTGATGAGATGGCTCGCACTATGCTTGATGAATACAAAACGCCTCGTCGTTTCTGGATTGATGCAATTGATACTGTGTGCCACACCATCAACAGAGTATATTTTCACAAATTCTTCAAGTAGACTGCCTATGAACTCCTCACTTACAAGAAACCCAATGTGAGTTATTTCAAAGTCTTCGGTGCTAAATGTTGGATTAGAAATCCTCATCTGAACTCAAAATTTGCACCGAAAGCACATGAAGGGTTCATGCTTGGTTACGGAAAGGACTCGCACACCTACAGGGTCTTCAACAACGTTCTTCAAAAGGTTGCTGAAACTGTAGATGTGCGATTTGATGAAACTAACGGCTTTCAAAGAGAGCACCTACCTACTGTGATAGATGAACCAGCACCTAAGCAAACTATCAAATTCAAGGCTACTGAGGATGTCATTCCTACCGAACAATCTGCTGAAGAATTCATTCCGGAACCTGAACGACGTCGAGCTGATGCACCTGAGGAAAATGGTGCTGAAGAAAATGTTGATCAAATTCCTCGACGACAACCAGCTCATCCCCGCGTTGCAAAAGAAGTGCAGATTGAGAAAATCATCAGCGACATCAATATACCAGGTCCTCTCACACGCTCAAAAGCTTCACATTTATCTAACTTTTGTGGGCACTTTACTTTTGTCTCTATCATAGAGCCCACTAAGGTAGATGAAGCATTTCTGGAGCATGAATGGATTCAAACTATGCAAGAAGAATTACATCAGTTCGAGCTAAACAACGTATGTGATCTGGTCAAACGTCCAGATCCTCGCAAGCATAATATCATTGGCACAAAATGGATCTACCGCAACAAGCAACATGAAAATGGCCTTGTAGTAAGGAATAAGGCACGGCTTGTAGATCAAGGCTACACACAGGTTGAAGGAATTGATTTCGATGAAACTTTTGCACCTGTTGCTAGACTTGAGATTATTCGCATATTACTTGCTTATGCTAACCATCATGGTATCATTCTCTATCAAATGGATGTGAAAAGTGCATTCCTCAATGGTAAGCTTGAGGAAGAAGTATATGTTGCTCAACCCCAAGGTTTTGCAGATCCAAAGGATCCTGACAAAGTCATCAAACTCAATAAGGCCCTCTATGTCCTCAAGCAGGCCCCTCGGGCTTGGTATGATACTTTGAAGGAATTCCTCATGAAGAAAGGCTTCAAACCCGGTTCACTTGATCCTACTCTTTTCACTAAATCTTATGATGGTGAATTATTTGTGTGCCAAATATATGTTGAAGATATTATCTTTGGCTGTACTGACCAACGCTATAGTGATGAATTTACCTGTATGATGAGTGAAGAATATCAAATGTCTATGATGGGAGAGTTGAAATTCTTCTTAGGTCTTCAAATTCGTCAACAACACAATGGCATATTCATATCTCATGAGAAATATCTCAAGGATGTACTGAGGAAATTCGGCATGCACGATTGCAAAGGTGTCAAAATCCCTATGCCCACAAATGGCCATATGTGCACTGATGAAAATGGTATTGACTTCGATCATAGGGTATACTGCTCCATTATTGGCTCTTTATTGTACTTATGTGCATCTAGGCCAGATATAATGCTTAGTGTTTGCATGTGTGCCCGATTTCAAGCTGCACCGAAGGAATCACACCATAAGGTTGTGAAACATATTCTTCGATATCTAGCTCACACACCAACACTTGGATAATGGTATCCCAAGGGTTCGGCTTTTGATCTCATTGGATATTCAGACTCTGACTATGCTGGTGATCGTGTGGACCGCAAGTCAACATCTGGTACATGTCATTTCCTCGAAAGATCTTTGGTCTGTTGGTCCTCGAAGAAACAGAACTATGTATCACTGTCTACCGCTGAAGCTGAGTATATTGCTGCTGGCTCTTGCTATGCTGAATTGTTATAGATGAAGCAAAGTCTCAAGGACTATGGCGTCAACGTAAAGAATGTGCCTCTCTTCTGTGACAGTGAGAGTATCATCAAGATTGCTCACAACCCAGTTCAGCACTCGAAGACAAAGCACATTCAGATTTGTCATCATTTTCTTCGTGATCATGTGTTCAAGGGAGACATTTCTATTGAACATGTGAAGACTGAAGAACAGCTAGCCGATATCTTCACAAAGCCTTTGGATGAGAAGAGATTTAGAAAGTTACGATGTGAGCTAAATATCTTAGAACCTTTGAATGTTCTTTGAATTGGACACTCATCCTAACATTTATGCAAAATTGATGACTTAGATGTGCAACCCATGAAGAAATTGTTTACCTTCAATCAATGAAGAATAACGGTCTAAGTGTGAAGAAATTAATGAAGAATTTGATTCTCAGAACCCTACGACAATTGTACGCGGTGTCTGAAATCATCATTCTTATACGGTGGGTCACACCACCACAAAAGTTGAAAATCTTCAATTTGAGTTTTTGAAATTCCTCACTTGTTCATATTCTTCAACTTTGCATTGTCTTCACTGTTTGCGTCTCTATTCTTCATTGGCTATATATATATGAGTTTATGTCCTCTACAACATTCACTTATTGCTATTTCTTCACGTTGCTTTTTCTACTAAGTGAATGTGATCGGACCCTTCCCCCTCTATGCTAAACTCAACCCATTCCATTCACAAATTGTCAGGACCCCGATCCTAAGTCACACCGATCTAGCTGTAACACGTCATATCACTTTGCGGCCTCACGCACGGTAACCCCACGGGTGCCACCTTACCTGGCCCGGGGCCGTTTGCGCATTTTGGCACACGTATATGACAGTGTCTCTAGCATCCATATGACAGAGAACCCGGGCCGACATGGCTAGTTATAAACCAAAAGTGGCACTAGATTACAGAGACATGCATCCATGACCCAACAACGAACGTGTCGGTCATCAACATATGAACCCAAGTCGTAGCAAGCTACCTGGACTTAAAGGAACAACGCGTGACATTTCCCCTAAGGGACAGACACAGGAACGAAAAAGGACACATGCCGACCAGCCTACGTGTTCCGAGCAGTAGCAAGCTACCAAGGCTCATTGGAATCACTAGGAGGCATTTCCCTGTAAGGTAGGCTACCAAAGGAAAACAACTAGGTGTCGGATCCCACACATACCAAGCATTTCAACCATACACACAATATGCTCAATATGTGCAAATACAACATTGCATCACAACAGAACTCTATGACTCAAAGTACTTTATTTAAAAGGCTCCAAGAGCCATACATAACATATCCATACAGGTAGGGGTTATATGACCCAACACTCAAGTCATACAGTCATACAAGCACAAGCGGAAGCTACATGTCTGAGTACAGACAACTTAGAAAATAAAACTGGCTTGGTGTAGCCTGACTATCTACAAGGCCCTTCACAAGCTCCATATCTCCGTCTGGGTGTCAAGCTACTCGTCGCCGTCAACGTCTATGTAGAACCCATCAGTAGGGGCAGGGTTCTCCTCTGCAACAGTTATTAAGCAAACATGAGTACAAAGGTACTCAACAAGTCTTACCACAGAACCTAGCATACATGCAACATTATCAACAGGGGGCAGTGGAGTTTATAGCAGAAAGCCAGCTTTGACTCTTGGCTAACCTATACTACAACTCTCAACAGATTGCATGATGTTATTACGAACACGAGTCCTCTACTCACCACAACAATACACCACCAAGGATCCTCTTCCGTCATCCTACGAAAGGGCCATCCACGGTACTCACACTTATCTTGAGGCTTTTAGTAGTATCCATCAACTTGTCTATGAACTGTAAGAGTAACCAAGTAGTCTGTACCGCGAACAACGGCTATTCGAATAGATTGATAACCCTGCAGGGGTGTACCTCTTCACACACGCTCCCACCACTTATCGCCGTTTACTCGACGTGTACTCGGCAACCTTCAAGCGGAAGCCCAGCGAGGATGTCGGCCACGACCTGACTAACTACTCAAGTCTCTCGTCCAGGTTTATCGCCTATTTGGGTTCCATCCGTGGGGAGATCCGGCCGGGGTGTCGCTCACGGCCCCAAACGATGTGTACAGGGTTCCCGAGTCACCAAACGGGCAACCGGTACACCGTGCCACGTACCTGTCGCATCACAACCCACCCCGAGGGTCAGCGCTGTGCACGACCTCCAGTAAGCTATAAACACCAGAAACTAGTTGCAACTCCTGGACAGAGATCGAGGGTAATTAATAAGCCGAGAGGGTCAATTAAGGATCCCAATGTGTGGTAGTAGCTGTAACTTGAACCACACATACAGATCTCGGGTCCTATGGACGATTCCATTGAAACAACCCACCATGTACTCCTACATGGCCTTTCATCGATACCTTTACCAAGCGTATTCCACACTTCCTTCTCTTTATCGGTATGATCATTTCACTCTGATCCATCACCCAGATGAACCAGACCAGACACAACTCTAAGCATAGCAGGCAACATAAGAAAATAGCATGGTGGATCACACATCACATGGCTCAATCAACTCCTACACATGCTAGTGGGTTTCAACTATTTATTGTGGCAATGATAGGTCATGCAAGGGAATAGGGTTCAACTACCGCAGCAAGTAGCAGTTCACACGCTGTTGCCTTCATGCAGTAAAAGAGAGCAGGAGCGAGAAGATGGGTTTGTATCGGAATGATCAATGATTGCTTGCCTGACAAAGTGGTTGTCGTGTACTGCTCTTCAACTGGATACGCAGCCGTATCCTCGGGAGCAGGACCTAACACAGAGAATACCGGCGATACAATCATTAAACAACCAAATGCAACAATATGATGCATGCTCATGACATGGCAAGATGCATGTGTGTTGGGCTAATGCAACTATAACCAGAGGGGTTTGAGCCTATTTGAATCAAAGATTCAAATTGGCTCTTTAGCTATTATTTAAATAAGTGCAGTATCATGTTTTAATGTATACAGGAAGGTTAACTTGCTCAAACATTCATGAAACCTGTGCCATTGGAAAGATTGGATTTTTCTGATCATTTTTCATATATAAATCTTTTCCATCTGAGCTACTGTTGAATTTATATGATTTTTTGAAGTTTAGGCATTTTCTGGAATTTCCTGAATTATTTTTAAATCTAAAAATCCCAGAAAAACCTTTACTGCGTCAGCATAACATCATGCTGACGTCAGTCAGTCAACAGGAGCTAGTCCAAGTCAAACATGACATGTGGGCCCGGCATGTCAGTGTCATAGCTAACTAACAAAATTAATTAGTGAACTAATTAGCTGTCAGTGGGGTCTGGGCCAACGGGTCAGTGACTAAACTAACTAACTAATTAAATTAACATTTAAATAATTAAACTAGCTAATTAGGAAAAGGGTGGCCGACACGTCAGTGACCCAAGGGTGGTCAACCCCCCTAGTCAAACGAGTCAAACTCGCCGGCGAAGTGACGCCGGCGAGGCCAGACACGGCGGCGCGGTTCGGAAAATGTCCACAGGGCACGGTTCGAGCTGCGGTTGGGCGCGTTGGAGAGCCCTTGCCGAGGCGCGCCGAACGGTGGTGGTCGCCGGACCTGTGGTGGCCGGAGACGACGGCAACGAGCTCGACGGCAGCAACGGCGTTCGGGCGTGTGTGGAGACGCGGCTGAAGTGGCCTAGGCGATGCGTGCGTAGTACCTAGCTCGTCTACGTGCTGCGGCGAGCGAGATGGACATGTCCCAGTGACCAAACGGAAACCGGAGCATCGCCGGCGGCGAGCACGGCGGCGGTGAGTTTCGGTGATCAACGGAGCGGCGGCTACACGGCGCAAACGAAGCGGAGGAGAGAGGGGTTCGGCGTAGGGGCTCACAGCGGTGCTAGCGAGCTCGACGGAGGGGTCGGGGACGCGCTGCAGCTTCTTAATCGACGGCG
The DNA here is from genome assembly GCA_902687465.1 of Secale cereale. NCBI lineage: Eukaryota > Viridiplantae > Streptophyta > Magnoliopsida > Poales > Poaceae > Secale > Secale cereale. The sequence continues at coordinate 354,913,221 of LR738711.1, forward strand.
AGGTGCTCCGACGATCCGAGGTTGGGGACGGCGGCGTGAAGGCGTTGCAGGGCTCCCGGCGATCCGTGGCTCAGCGAGGAGGTAGAGGGCGTTGCGGCGAATCTTTTGGACACGGTCACGGGACGAGGGGGAGGGTCTAGGTGCGGCAACGGCGAGCGGCGGCGACGGGCGGCTCGGTGGTGAGAGGGAGAGAGCCAGGGGAGGCGATGGGGACGAGAGGAAAGTGCGAGAGGGGTCGGGGCAGCTACGTGGCGACGCCAGGAGACGTCCAGGCCGTCGGGAGGCAGGCAGGCAGGGTGGAGGTGGCCGGGCGCGTGCCGGCACGCGGCGGCCATGCGCGCTGCCTTTTGGCGCGAGGAGGAAGGCGACAAAACGGGGCTGGTGGGCTGGGCCGGCCTGCTACAGTGCTGGGCCCGAGGTAAGTCCTTTCTCTCTTTCTTTTCTTTCCTATTTCTTTTCTGTTTCATTTGTTTTGCAACTTTGTTTAATTAATAAAAATGCTAGAACATTTTTATAACTCATGAAACTTGTCATGCCCACTGTATATAATATGAACAGTATGGAACATTATAGTTTATGATTATTTGAGCATTTAAAATATTTTATAGCATTTAAATACACAAACACAAATACCATATGATTTAATCCAGAGCCCTTGGATGTCCTAGAAAATTGTGCACCATTTTTAGCAAAGGTTTGAGACCAAGGCAGAAATGATGAACATTTTTGAAGGGCATTTTGGGTACATTGGAAAATATTTTATCAAACCCTAGTTGTTAGAAGAGGGGTGCTGGGGTTTCTGTCATTCCCATTTCAAGTTTCTTTGATAAGTAAACATGATGCACACTCTAGCTAGCCCTAATGCAAGTGCTAAACTAGGGATGTGACAACTCACCCCCACTTAAAAGAATCGCGTCCCGAGATTCGGGTTCCTCCGGAAAGAGGGTGGGGTACTCAAGTCGAAGACGATCCTCCCTTTCCCAAGTAGCTTCACTCTCGGAATGATGTGACCATTGAACCTTGAGAAACTTAATATTGTGGCGTCGAGTGGTGCGCTCGGTTTGATCAAGAATACGAACGGGGTATTCTCGATATGTGAGATTGTTCTGGAGATCAAGCGTTTCGTGGTCCACTCCGCGGATAGGATCCGAGAAGCAACGCCTGAGTTGAGAAACGTGGAACACGTCATGAATTCCGGATAGGTGCGGAGGTAGTTCCAATTGGTAGGCAACTTCTCCTCGTTTGGCAAGAATGCGAAAAGGACCGATGTAACGAGGGGCCAATTTGCCTTTGATACCGAAGCGATGGGTTCCCTTAAGAGGAGTAACCTGAAGGTAAGCCTTATCGCCGACTTCAAAAGTCACGGCCTTATGATGACTATCATATTGGCTCTTCTGGCGAGACTGGGCTGTTTTCAATTTCTCACGAACGATGCAAACTTGGTCTTCTGCTTCCTGGATCATATCCGGGCCAAAGAATTGTCTTTCCCCGGTTTCTGACCAGTTAAGAGGTGTTCGACACCTTCGTCCATATAGAACTTCGAAGGGAGCTTTACCCAAGCTGGCTTGATAACTACTGTTATAAGCAAATTCGACAAATGGAAGACACTTTTCCCATTCCATACTGAAAGAAATGACAGAGGCTCGAAGCATGTCTTCCAGAATTTGATTGACTCGTTCCACTTGACCACTTGACTGCGGATGGAAGGCGGTACTGAAAGAGAGATGAGTTCCCATAGCATTCTGGAAACTTTCCCAAAATCGTGAGGTGAAAAGACTTCCACGGTCTGAGTTATCTCCAACGGCACACCATGAAGTGATACTATCCGAGAGACATACAAGTCTGCTAGCTGGCTAGCGGTAATGCTCTCTAGAACAGGCAGGAAATCAGCTACTTTAGAGAGGCGGTCGATAACGACGAAGATAGCATTATTCCCTTTCCTTGTCCTGGGAAACCCGGTAATGAAGTCCATACCGACTTTATCCCATTTCCATTCAGGAATAGCTAAAGGTTGAAGGGTGCCAGCAGGCCGTTGATGCTCTGCTTTAACTCGACGACAAACGTCGCAGTTAGCAATGAATTGAGGGATTTCTCTCTTCATCCTAGTCCACCAGAATCTCTGACGTAGGTCCTGATATATTTTGGTACTACCGGGATGAATCGTGAGAGGAGATTCATGAGCCTCCTTAAGAATCATTTGTTGTAGCTGTTGTTTCTTGGGTACCACCAAGCGGTTCTCGAAGTACACAACACCTCGATCATCCATAGAGAAACTCCTAGCAACTCCGCTAGCAATGTTCTCCTTGATCCGAGATATGCCTTTATCATACCGCTGGGCAACTATGATTTGATCCATAAGGGTAGGTTTTGCCACCAAGGTGGAAAGGAATCCTCGAGGAACAATGTGAAGGTTAAGCTTACGAAATTCCTCGTGGAGAAGTGGTTGCCCTTGTTGTAACATTAAGTTGTTACAATAAGACTTACGACATAGCGCATCAGCCATGACATTGGCCTTTCCAGGGGTATAGGTGATTCCTAAGTCGTAGTCTGTGAGCAACTCAACCCAACGTCTTTGCCTGAAATTTAGATCCGGTTGGGTGAAGATATAATTCAAACTTTGATGATCAGTGAAGATTTCACAGCGATTACCAAGGAGGTAATGTCGCCATGTTTTGAGTGCATGGACTACAGCTGCAAGCTCTAGATCATGAGTAGGATAGTTATCCTCATGTGGACGCAACTGTCGAGATGCGTATGCAATCACTTGACGATCTTGCATGAGTATGCAACCTAGTCCTTGTCGCGAGGCGTCGCAATAGATTATAAAATCCTTGGAAAAGTCTGGTGGTACCAGTATAGGTGCAGATGTCAAGCGTCTTTTCAGTTCCTAAAAACTGGACTCGCACTGTGGGGTCCACTCAAACTTTTTATCTTTCTTGAGGAGTTCAGTTAGAGGTTTAGCAACCTTGGAGAAATTCTCGACGAAGCGTCGGCAATAGCTCGCTAAGCCAAGAAAACTCCTAACTTGCTTGAACGATTCAGGGGGAGTCCAATCAAGGACGGCTTGAACTCGCTCGGGATAGACAGCAATACCCTTGCCAGAAATCACGTGACCTAGATAGGTTACTTCTGGCAACCAAAATTCACATTTAGAGAATTTGGCATAAAGGCGGTGCTCTGGAAGTTTCGTCAATACCAGCCTTAAATGATCGGCATGATCTTCCTTGTTCTTGGAGTAAATGAGTATATCATCGAGGTATACCACGACGAATTTATCCAAGTACTCCATGAATATAGAATTCATTAACCGAGAAAAGGTAGCTGGGGCATTGGTTAACCCGAAGGACATGACGGCGTTCTCATATTGGCCATAACGAGTAACAAAAGCCGTTTTAGGAATGTCCCCGTTCTTGATTTTGATTTGATGGTAACCCAACCTCAAATCCATCTTAGAGAAGACTGAGGATCCAGCAAGCTAATCATACAGGTCATTGATCCTGGGAAGCGGATACTTGTTCTTTATGGTGACTAGATTGACAGGTCGGTAATCTACAACCATCCACTCCGTTCCATCCTTCTTCTTGACGAAGAGGACGGGGCAAGCCCAAGGGGAAGAACTGGGACGGATGAAACATTTTTGCAAGGACTCATCGAGTTGTTTCTTAAGCTCAGCTAATTCTAGGGGTGCCATCTTATAAGGTCTCCTAGAGATTGGGACAGTTCCAGGGATAAGATCTATCACGAACTCGACATGTCTGTCAGGTGGAATTCCTGGCAGTTCTTCTGGAAAAACATCCGGAAAGTCACGGACTACCAGGATATCTTCGAGTTCTGGTAGAGGGCTAGCATTAAGAGAGTAGAGCTGACGCTCAGCCATTCGGGTCAAGACATTGACTATCTTGCCGGATGGATGTGTAAGTTGAACGGTCCTAGTATAGCAATCAATCTTGGCGTAATGAGTTGTCATCCAATCCATACCCAAAATAATGTTTATGTCCGAGGTCTTGAGAGCGATTAGAGATGCTAGGAAAACAAGTCTATCGACAAGGATTTCATTTCCATGGCTTACCCTAGAGGTTTGCCACTTTGAACCAGGAGTTCGAATAACCATGGAAGTACGCATGTCACAAAAAGTCATGTTATGCAACCGAGCATAGCTCTCAGATATGAACGAATGGGATGCTCCAGTATCGAAAAGAACAGATGCCGGATGGCAGTTTACGAGAAGCGTACCAAGGACGACGTTAGGATCCTTATAAGCTTCCTCGACAGAGACATAGTTGTCATGACCACGTGCAGTGGGGATTGGCTTGACATAATTCACCTTGCCGGTTGGCTTACCACGACCAACGGGTTTTCCTGGCTGGTTCTGAGGACACTCACGCATGTAGTGCCCCGGTTCTCCACACTTGAAACATGTCACAGTGCTAGTGCGTGGAGCAAAGTTGGAAGGTGGTCCTCCATAGGTCTTAGCAGGTGCATACTGTTGAGTTGGGTGAGGCGCCTCATAGGATGGCCTCGGTGTGTACTTGGGTGGCAGAGCAGTGTTAGGAACCCACGCACGGCGCTTGTGAGAGCCAGAGCCGGATGAGGAACCAAAGTCTCGAGTATGCTTGCGTGTGGCCTCGAAGTCGGTCTGGCCCGTTTCAGCACTGATAGCCTTGTTTACCAACTTCTGGAAGGAAGTGCACTCGTGCAGACGTAGATCTCGGCGAAGTTCAGGGCTGAGTCCCTTGCGGAACCTCGCCTGCTTCTTGGCATCGGTGGATACTTCCTCAGGTGCATAGCGTGCCAAGTTGCCAAACTCGCGACTATAGCCATCCACAGTTAACCGGCCCTGGGTGAAGTTGCAGAATTCCTCCCGCTTGCGATCCATGAGACCTTCCAGAATGTGATGTTCACGGAATGCCTCACTGAACTCAACCCAAGTAGTGATTTGGCCAGCAGGACACATAGCTTCAAAGTTCTCCCACCAAAGACTGGCAGGCCCTCAAGATGGTAGGCGGCATAGGTAAGCTTGTCAGCTTCGGCCACACAAGCAGAGTGTAGCTTATGGGTGATACTACGTAGCCAGTCATCGGCATCCAGAGGTTCAGTGGAGTGATGGAACTTCGATGGGCACATCTTGATAAAGTCATTGATTGACACCACGTCATTCCTCTGACGGAACCCAGTGTTCTGCTCTATACGTTCCAACAGACGGTTGGTCTCTCTCTTGTTCCATTCTGCCTCGAGCATAACTTCCGCCAAGGAGGGTGGCTGGGGCAGATTCCCATCTCTAGCCCCACTAGCCTCACCCTACTCCTGAGCAGCAGGAGTGTTGCGAGTGTTGACCATCCTAAGAAAACAAAACAACGGTTTAGACAAGGATGGCAAAAATTTGACATAGAAGTGCAGAATGTAATGGGTGACACGGAATGCAGAGATGTTCATCCGTACGACATGGTAATATAGAAACTGCCATATATACACCAGTGGTCATACACACAATACATAGTTTAGTAGAAGCCAAGGCTAAAGTACAACTGCGGTGAAAGATGATACATCCCATCAGAGGCATTCCAAGCTCCTATACATTATTCAACTACACCTCTGGAACTCAGTACACACTAAGTCATATTCCACAAGACGCGCAGGACTATGGAAATACAACTACTACAGTACTACTACTACCACGGTCTAACTCAGACATTCCCGTAGTAATCTTCGTAAAGATTACCACCGTAGCCTGGTAGTGGAACAGACGGATCTTGAAACTCGCGAGCGCTCGAAGGCTGTGGACCATAGGGACATGGATGTGGCCTCGGTACCGATGCTGGTGGTAACCGACGCCCACGTGGAGGTGTAATACGTCCAACGTCACGCCAATCCATGCGATCAGGCAGACGAGTCCGCACGGGGTACAAATCCCGCATGTCCAGATATCCGGCGTGCACAGCAGGTGCAAGCCGTGTCAAAGTAGTCCAGTGGGCGGCTCGAGTGTTATACAGCTCCATTCGGAGGGCACGGACCTCACGGTCCCTATCCTCCAGCATCTGAACAGTAGTCTGAAGCAGTGGCTCTTCATGAGCAGCATCAGTATACAGACCAGTGTAGTAGCCTTCCTCTCCGGGAAGTGAGGCTGGCATGTAACAGAACTCAGTGTTCAGCAACAGGGCATGCCTAGCCCGGAGAATGCTCATCATCGAATAGGCGGCATCCTGTACTGCCATCTCGATGGTAACCCCGAGTCCATAAGACCAATGGATGGGGTCGTTAGCTCCCGGATATGAGGGGTATATCCGGACTGTGCAGAAATACTGACTCTGATTGAAATCCCGGTACTGTTCCTCCACGGTGTACTCAGGATACCAGCGATAACCGGTCTCAGTCAGCACACGGACTAGCATGGCCGCGTGACCGGGCACATTGATGCACCGAGTCAAACAAACCACTTGGTGAGGGGTGCGGCCAGACATCTGAAACACGAAGTAATGCAAAGGCATTAGTGTTTCTGGAAGAAATCGGGCAGCATAACAACTGTAAATGCTCAAACAAAGATTTGAGACATCATACAAATGATAGAATAGCCACTCAACCATTCCATATCAAGGTTCCGGGTCCAACAATCATCATACTAAAAGGATAGAAACTGAACTGAGGCTTGAAACCAACAATCCTAAGAGTCTACGGATTAGTAACAAGTGAACCTAGTAAGGATAAGTGGCCTAGTCCTAAATCCCCGTAGAAAGAATAGACTGACTCAGATCAGAAGGGCATAAGGTAAAGGAGTAAAAAGAGCCTTACGTTCCCTTCCACAATCAATTCCCCTACATATAACTAAGAATTTTTCTAGACTCAACATCGACCAGTTTGGCTTGAGAAACCTACAGGCAGTCCAGCTCTGATGCCAACGCTGTCAGGACCCCGATCCTAAGTCACACCGATCTAGCTGTAACACGTCATATCACTTTGCGGCCTCACGCACGGTAACCCCATGGGTGCCACCTTACCTGGCCCGGGACCGTTTGCGCATTTTGGCACACGTATATGACAGTGTCGCTAGCATCCATATGACAGAGAACCCTGGCCGACATGGCTAGTTATAAACCAAAAGTGGCACTAGATTACAGAGACAGGCATCCATGACCCAACAACGAACGTGTCGGTCATCAACGTATGAACCCAAGTCGTAGCACGCTACATGGACTTAAAGGAACAACGCGTGACATTTCCCCTAAGGGACAGACACAGGAACGAAGAAGGACACATGCCGGCCAGCCTACGTGTTCCGAGCAGTAGCAAGCTACCAAGGCTCATTGGAATCACTAGGAGGCATTTTCCTGTAAGGTAGGCTACCAAAGGAAAACAACTAGGTGTCCGATCCCACACATACCAAGCATTTCAACCATACACACAATATGCTCAATATGTGCAAATACAACATTGCATCACAACAGAACTCTATGACTCAAAGTACTTTATTTAAAAGGCTCCAAGAGCCATACATAACATATCCATACAGGTAGGGGTCACATGACCCAACACTCAAGTCATACAGTCATACAAGCACAAGCGGAAGCTACATGTCTGAGTACAGACAACTTAGAAAATAAAACAGGCTTGGTGTAGCCTGACTATCTACAAGGCCCTTCACAAGCTCCAGATCTCCGTCTCTGTGTCAAGCTACTCGTCGACGTCAACGTCTATGTAGAACCCATCAGCAGGGGCAGGGTTCTCCTCTGCAACAGTTATTAAGCAAACATGAGTACAAAGGTACTCAGCAAGTCTTACCACAGAACCTAGCATACATGCAACATTATCAACAGGGGGCAGTGGAGTTTATAGCAGAAAGCCAGCTTTGACTCTTGGCTAACCTATACTACAACTCTCAACAGATTGCAAGATGTTATTACGAACACGAGTCCTCTACTCACCACAACAATACACCACCGAGGATCCTCTTCCGTCATCCTACGAAAGGGCCATCCACAGTACTCACACTTATCTTGAGGCTTCTAGTAGTATCCATCAACTTGTCTATGAACTGTAAGAGTAACCAAGTAGTCTGTACCGCGAACAACGGCTATTCAAATAGATTGATAACCCTGCAGGGGTGTACCTCTTCATACACGCTCCCACCACTTATCGCCGTTTACTCGACGTGTACTCGGCAACCTTCAAGCGGAAGCCCAGCGAGGGTGTCGGCCACGACCTGACTAACTACTCAAGTCTCTCGTCCAGGTTTATCGCCTATTTGGGTTCCATCCGTGGGGAGATCCGGCCGGGGTGTCGCTCACGGCCCCAAACGATGTGCACAGGGTTCCCGAGTCACCAAACGGGCAACTGGTACACCGTGCCACGTACCTGTCGCATCACAACCCACCCCGAGGGTCAGCGCTGTGCACGACCTCCAGTAAGCTATAAACACCAGAAATTAGTTGCAACTCCTGGACAGAGATCGAGGGTAATTAATAAGCCGAGAGGGTCAATTAAGGATCCCAATGTGTGGTAGTAGCTGTAACTTGAACCACACATACAGATCTCGGGTCCTATGGACGATTCCAATGAAACAACCCACCATGTACTCCTACATGGCCTTTCATCGATACCTTTACCAAGCATATTCCACACTTCCTTCTCTTTATCGGTATGATCATTTCACTCTGATCCATCACCCAGATGAACCAGACCAGACACAACTCTAAGCATAGCAGGCAACATAAGCAAATAGCATGGTGGATCACACATCACATGGTTCAATCAACTCCTACACATGCTAGTGGGTTTCAACTATTTACTGTGGCAATCACAGGTCATGCAAGGGAATAGGGTTCAACTACCGCAGCAAGTAGCAGTTCACACGCTGTTGCCTTAATGCAGTAAAAGAGAGCAGGAGCGAGAAGATGGGTTTGTATCGGAATGATCAATGATAGCTTGCCTAACAAAGTGGTTGTTGGGTACTGCTCTTCAACTGGATACGCAACAGTATCCTCGGGAGCTGGACCTAACACAGAGAATACCGGCGATACAATCATTAAACAACCAAATGCAACAATATGATGCATGCTCATGACATGGCAAGATGCATGTTTGTTGGGCTAATGCAACTATAACCAGAGGGGTTTGAACCTATTTGAATCAAAGATTCAAATTGGCACTTTAGCTATTATTTAAATAAGTGCATTATCCTGTTTCAATGTATACAGCAAGGTTAACTTGCTCAAACTTGCATGAAACCAGTGCCATTGGAAAGATTGGATTTTTCTGATCATTTTTCATATATAAATCTTTTCCATATGAGCTACTGTTGAATTTATATGATTTTTTTGAAGTTTAGGCATTTTCTGGAATTTCCTGAATTATTTTTAAATCTAAAAATCCCAGAAAAACCTTTACTGCGTCAGCATAACATCATGCTGACGTCAGTCAGTCAACAGGAGCTAGTGTAAGTCAAACATGACATGTGGGCCCGGCATGTCAGTGTCATAGCTAACTAACAAAATTAATTAGTGAACTAATTAGCTGTCAGTGGGGTCTGGGCCCACGGGTCAGTGACTAAACTAACTAACTAATTAAATTAACATTTAAATAATTAAACTAGCTAATTAGGAAAAGGGTGGCCCACACGTCAGTGACCCAGGGGTGGTCAACCGCCCCGGTCAAACGAGTCAAACTCGCCGGCGAAGTGACGCCGGCGAGGCCAGACACGGCGGCGCGCTTCGGAAAACGTCCACAGGGCACGGTTCGAGCTGCGGTTGGGCGCGTTGGAGAGCCATTGCCGAGGCGCGTCGAACGGTGGTGGTTGCCGGACCTGTGGTGGCCGGAGACGACGGCAACGAGCTCGACGGCGGCGTCGGCGTTTGGGCGTGTGTGGAGACGCGGCTGCAGTGGCCTAGGCGATGAGTGCGTAGTACCTAGCTCGTCTACGTGCTGCGGCGAGCGAGATGGACATGTGCCAGTGACCAAATGGTCACCGGAGCATCGCCGGCGGCGAGCACGGCTGCGGTGAGTTTCGGTGATCAACGGAGCGGCGGCTACACGGCGCAAACGAAGCGGAGGAGAGAGGGGTTCGGCGTAGGGGCTCACAACGGTGCTAGCGAGCTCGACGGAGGGGTCGGGGACGCGCTGCAGCTTCTTAATCGACGGCGAGGTGCTCCGGCGATCTGAGGTTGGGGACGGCGGCGTGAAGGCGTTGCAGGGCTCCCGGCGATCTGTGGCTCAGCGAGGAGGTAGAGGGTGTTGCGGCGAACCTTTTGGGCATGGTCACGGGACGAGGGGGAGGGTCTAGGTGCGGCAACGGCGAGCGGCGGCGATGGGCGGCTCGGTGGTGAGAGGGAGAGAGCCAGGGGAGGCGATGGGGACGAGGGGAAAGTGCGAGAGGGGTCGGGGCACCTGCGTGGCGACGCCAGGAGACGTCCAGGCCGTCGGGAGGCAGGCAGGCACGGTGGAGGTGGCCAGGCGCGTGCCGGCGCGCGGCGGCCACGCGCGCTGCCTTCTGGCGCGAGGAGGAAGGCGACAGAACGGGGCTGGTGGGCTGGGCCGGCCTGCTACAGTGCTGGGCCCGAGGTAAGTCCTTTCTCTCTTTCTTTTCTTTCCTATTTCTTTTCTGTTTCATTTGTTTTGCAACTCTGTTTAATTAATAAAAATGCTAGAACATTTTTATAACTCATGAAACTTGTCATGCCCACTGTATATAATATGAACAGTATGGAACATTATAGTTTATGATTATTTGAGCATTTAGAATATTTTATAGCATATAAATGCCCAAACACAAATACCATATGATTTAATCTAGAGCCCTTGGATGTCCTAGAAAATTGTGCACCATTTTTAGCAAAGGTTTGAGACCAAGGCAGAAATGATGAACATTTTTGAAGGGCATTTTGGGTACATTGGAAAATATTTTATCAAACCCTAGTTGTTAGAAGAGGGGTGCTGGGGTTTCTGTCATTCCCATTTCAAGTTTCTTTGATAAGTAAACATGATGCACACTCTAGCTAGCCCTAATGCAAGTGCTAAACTAGGGAGACATATATGCTGACTGTTGCACTCCTGATGAGGCAAAGTTCGGAAAAGAGTACAATAATCAGTGCAAAGTGCGCACACAAAGAATAGAGAGGAGATGGGCAAGAGAGTGGAGGGAGTACAGATATGTGACTCCCAAATACATGAAGAAATTCGCACTCAATTTTCCCTGCCTAAGACCTGCATTGGCACATGGCCAAGTTGCTGATCCCACTAGCCTCAAGCATGGTGAGGATTTTCCTGAAGAATGGGCTAAGCGCTAGGCCAAGTTGGCCAAACAAGCAAAAGAAGCAGTGAGGAAATTCAATGAAGACTCTGCTGCTGCTGCTGCCTCTGCTGAGGCCTCTGCTTCCAAGCCTATGAAGTGCATGGCTAAGAAGCCTGCTCACAAGCCAAGTGCTTCCTCCTCAGCAATGCCCTCACGGCTAGATTCTTCAAAGCCCTCACAGCAAATTCCTCAGACTGCTCCTGCTCCTCCAAAGTCCTCAGCTCCTCCGTAAAAGTATTCAGATGCTACAACAAAGTCATCTGCTCTAGTGCATCTTGCCACATGTCAAAGGACTGCGGGTATATCCATTGCCTCGGGAGCCTCTGCAAGCTCCTCAGCTGCCCCAAGTTCCTCAGCGATACTAAGTTCCTCAGCTGGTCCCTCGCTGCTGAAGAAAAAGACAACTGCTAGACGAGGCTCTCGCCCAAGTCCTCATAAGAAACATGTTGCTTTCCAAGTGTCATCTGATGACGAAACTGATGATGAAGAACTTGTTCAAATAATCAAAGACAGGCAAGAAAGGGCCGCTAGAGCCAAAGGAAGCGAATACCACTACTTTTGGATCCAAAAGTGATCCTTGATTTCATTGATCTCTGGCATAAGGACCCCAACACTCCTATGCCTGACTTCAACTTGACTCCTGGCCAATGTCACATGATGACCGCCATCATAGACGAAGAAAAATGGAAGTTTGAAAGGGCCAGGCAGACAAATAAAGTGCAGTACAAGAAGGAGCGCTTCCTGAAGCAAGATGCTGTCAACATGACAACTGAAGAACTTGTAAAGCTTCAGGGTGAAATCAAAACCCAAAGTGATGAATTTGAAGCATATCGCGCTGACTGGATTGGCGCCAAAGTCAGATTCGTGAATTTGACTAAAGGTTTTTCTTTGCGTGCTGCTCGACAAACACACATTGAAATTCCTCAGGCTGAAGCATCTGCTCAGTCTGCTGAAGGACATGCCAGCACCGCTGAAGAAAATCAGGCTGCTGAAGAAAATCCCAAGGCTGATGACTCCACTCTAGCCGCTGAAAAAATTGCTAGGGCAACCTCTAGTGTTGCGCCTGAAGAAAATGTCAGGCCAGCTGAATCTACAAAGGATGTGCCTGAAGAACATGAAGAAGTCAGAACAACTGCATCAGTTGTGCCTGAAGGAAAACAACCTGATTCCTCTTCTCCTCCTGCACCTACACCAACTCCAATCCTTCCATCTCCATCATATGTGAAGAAGACAAAGGCTACGGAGCGTGCAGCTGTGAAGAAAAGGAAGGCATCAGCTTCATTAGATTCTTCAGCTCCGAAGAAAATGAAGCCCTTGACAAGCTCAGCTGAAAATCCAATTGATGTCGTTCCAATTTCCTCCATGCCATCAAAGGACCTTGTTCCTTTTGATGAAGATTATGTGATTCCAAGTGAATCAGATGAAGACATTCCCTTTGCTGCTTCCTCAGAGCAGACGGATGAAGAAATTGAAGTGGATGCCATCCCTTCAACCCCAATCATTTCCTCGCCTCTGCCTCAGTTTACTGCTGAAAAGGCCGGCATTGAAGAATTGGAAGAACAAGACTCGGACGTGGACATTGGGAATGCCACTCCTTTGATGACTGATGAATTTTGGGATAGTCAGCATCCCAACTCCCCTCTGTTCATGCCGCTGCAACAAATTCCTCATTCACCAGTGCCAACTATTCCATTGGGCTCTGAGGAAACTTATCCCACACAGTCTATCCATGAAGACATTCCAGCCACTAGTGCTGAAGAAACTGTTGCTGCTGCTGAATCTGTAAAGACTGCCACTGAAGAGGAACCAGAAATTCCTCAGACTGAAGAACCTGAGATTGCGAATCTGGAGGTTGTGATGCAATTGACAGACACTCCTCAACCCAAGCCAAAGGATCCTTTCTCAAGAAAGCAAACTTTCAAGAAGGCCGATTTCTTCGGCGAGCATGTGTTCTTCACTGATTTCAATCCCTATGACTCTGCTTGCATAAGGAAGAGGCGGTTCTGGACTACCAGTCCTTAGTGTTCTTCACGACGCTGGACTGTTGGGTTTTTGCACTGACATATGCAATTGGAATGAAGAACTGATTCTCCAATTTTATGCAACCCTACACATCATTGGCAATTCTGAAGATGTGAATTCATGGGTGCTGGACTGGATGTCTGAAGACACTCACTACAAGGCACCGGCTCTGAATTACTTCAAGCTCTGCCTCTCAGTCCTCCCACTAAAGCAACACGTTGCATGTATGAAGAAACTGTACTCACTGATCATTACATGCAAGTGCTTATGAAGCCTTTGAAGCCAGGTCAAGCCTCAAGGACAAAATTCCTCGTGAAGGAATTGATGCTTCTGCCACGGACTGTCTATCCCATTCTAACGAAGACATTGAGTCCAATCAAGGGCCACGACTCGAATAATGAAGAAGTCGTAGGCATCATGAAGAATCTACTGTTCAATATCATCCATGGCGTTCCCGTCAACTTCCATGATTTCTTCATGAGGACTATGGCAAATGTTGCACTGTCCCCTTTCAACCTAAAGCCTTATGCTCAATGGATTACGAGATTCATCAGCACAAGGTCTTCAGTGAACTACAAAGCTGACACACTGAATCATTGCAGCTACTTGCCCACAATTGAAGTCCTCAAACGGACATTTTCCTCAGCTAATGACAAGGGCAAGGCCACTGCTATTTTTGATGTAGGCACTTGTCCATTGGATGGTCAGTTTTGCAAAGTTGCATCTTATTCCACCAATGATGATTCTGCCACTCATGACTCTGCCGCCAACGCTCCCAAGCAAAATCCTCAAGGCACAGGTCCCAGGGTGATGACTGGTCGTGAGCTTCTCCTCAGTCTTCATTAGAAGGTTGATCGCAACCACAAATGGGTCAAGCATCAGTTTGTTTCAATTCTTCACAACATGACCTCTACACATAATGTAGTGAAGAAAAATCATTACTACCTTCATGAAACCCTCAACCGCACCCGGGCTGTTCTGTCTCATCTCTATGGCGAAGAATATCTGAATAAAATGGGTCTCAAGGATGACTTTGACTGGTCTGCTCCTCCTCCAAAGAAATACAAGAAGGTCAAGGTTCCTCCCTTGGTGGCCAGCTCCTATTCTTCATCACGTGAAACTGACGAGTGTGAAGACTTGGACGACATTGCGGCAAGCCCTACTTCAACCATCGACCCCAACAACGCAGGTGCTCCTTCATCATCTTGAGATTCTTCAGGGGCGTTAGTCCTCAATTTCGATCCTCTTGGTCATTCGATGACAAAGGGGGAGAAAGTTGAGTTAGTCCTCAAGCGGGTCTATATATATGGGCGTTTTTTTGTTAAGTTACAACTCTCATTCTTTTGATGATTTTGTGGATCGATTTGTAAACTTAAACTCTGTGGTGACCTGATACTTTTGCTATGGTGTTTCTGCATGCTTATTCCTCATTAATGTTTATGCACACATGCTGAATTACATCAGCCACCATATTTCATCATGCATTTCAAATTCTTCATATTATATGTCAAATGCATGTATGAATTACAATATATAGGGGGAGATCTTCATAATTCTACTCTTCAAGTGTGCATTGCTTCAAAAGCAAATTCCTCACTATGCACATCTTCAGGGGGAGTTCTTCTATATCTTGCAATAAAATTCCTCAATATCAGTATTTACACTTCATATGTTTATCCCCGTTGAAAACTTAACCTATACTTTCATCAATCACCAAAAAGGGGGAGATTGTAAGTGCATCTAGTGCCCCTTAGTGATTTTGGTGTATTGAAGACTTATAGGTTAAGGGACTAATGTGTTTATGAGTGTACACAGCTCTATAAGTCTATGAGGAGTTTGATATTTACAGAGAAAGTCGACCCCTAAAAATGAAGTTCTTCGACTGAAGACTTTGGATTTCTGAAGACTTTCTGAAGACTTTGAATGTGATGAAATTGGTGTGACCTTGAAGATTTGGTATTCACTTGACGAACATGAAGCATGAAGACTTTTGGTTTCGTAGTTTCATTTTTTCTTTCTTGAGTCATAGGAAACACCGTACTGTTAAAGGGGGTCGAGGAAATACTAAGGAAAAATTGCCATGTGATGCTCAACTCAAAATCCAACACCTACCAATCCCTTCGACTGAAGCCATTGGAAATCTCATACAGTTCAGTCATATTATTCAGTGACAGAGACGAAGTTCTTCTGGTCTCTAAGGAATTTATTATGACTGAGGAGTTAGGAATTCGCTAGTGCGGATTACCTACACAGTGAGGAACATGATAGCCCTGAGGAATTTGATACTCAAATTTCCGATAGTTGCTGTGCTATGCGCCACCTGACCCAAAATATTTGCCCACCTAACGGTCATATCATTAAAGGGCATTTATGTGTTATCATGTCGGGATGCTCCCTAGGAAATAAATAGCCACCCCCTACAACCACTAGTTGGTTGGCTGCTGTGAGAGAAACAGACACTTGTCATAAGAGCAACCCATCCTCCGAGGACTTTGAGCGAAAATCATCAAGTGAGGAAAAACCCAAAACCAAACCCAAACACCTACAAACCCAAAAGTGATTGAGCATCACTGAAGAGATTGATCCTTAGTGGATCCGACGCTTGTTAGCTCTGAAGACTGTGCTTCTTCCAGACGGTTAGACGTCATGGTCTAGAGCATCCAAGAGGAATTGTGGATCGCCGAGTGACCAAGTCTGTGAAGGTTTGGAAGTTACCTGAAGACTTACCACGAGTGATTGGGCGAGGTTTGTGTGACCTTAGCTCAAGGGGAATACGGTGAGGACTTGGTGTCTTGGACTGTGTGTCCAGGACTGGGTTTCCGGGACTATGTGTCCTCAGGTTTAAATACCTAGCCGCCCTAACCAGATGTACAACTGAGACGACAGTTGGAACTGGTCTAACAAATAATTGTATTCACCAAGCTTACTCGTTCTATTTCCTCAACTCTTTCATTTCCTCATATCTGTGTTGTGTGCTTATTCATGTCTGTTTGAAGACTTTGACTGAATACTTTCTCTATTTCCTTAGTTCAATTTTTTCAGTATGTTTGTCTTCACCCTATGTTATCCTGTGAATACGCTTCCTGTACTATGTGTTCGTCTTCATTTCTTCATGATGACCATGCTTGTATTCTGTTATGTTTACTTCTGAGTACTTACTCTGCTGCAAGTAGTTCTTCGCTAAGGAATTTCCTCAACAGCAAATTCCTCAGTGAAGAATTCATAAAAATCGCCTATTCACCCCCCTCTAGTCGATATAACGCACTTTCACAGTCCCATGCTCAAAATCATAATAATTAAACAAAACTCCCCCAGGGTTGTTGCTGGTTTGGACGGTACATGTTGTTTCGGGCTAGCCGTGGAGTGTGCTTGTTGGTGGTTGGTGGAGTATAAACTTTACCATTCTGTTTGGGAACCGCCTATAACGTGCGTAGCATGGGAGATATCGAGATTCTTGGTTGTTATGTTGACAATGAAAGTATACCGCTCAAAATGTTATTCATCTCCAATCAAAAATCGAGGTCTGGCACCTCTACAAATCCCTGCTTCCCTCTACGAATATCGTGCGTGAGTAATTCCATCGTAGGCTTGCTGGACGGTGATGGGTTGGATGGGATCTATCATGTAATCGAGTTAGTTTTGTTAGGGTTTGATCCCTAGTATCCACTATGTTCTGAGATTGATGTTGCTATGACTTTTCTATGCTTAATGCTTGTCACTAGGGCCCGAGTGCCATGATTTCAGATCTGAACCTATTATGTTTTCATGAATATATGTGTGTTCTTGATCCTATCTTGAAATTCTATAGTCACCTACTATGTGTTATGATCCGGCAACCCCGAAGTGACAATAATCGGGACCACTCCCGGTGATGACCATAGTTTGAGGAGTTCATATATTCACTATGTGTTAATGCTTTGGTCCGGTACTCTATTAAAAGGAGGCCTTAATATCCCTTAGTTTCCTATAGGACCCCGTTGCCACGGCAGGGTAGGACGAAAGATGTCATGCAAGTTCTTTTCTATAAGCACGTATGACTATATTCGGAATACATGCCTACATTGCATTGATGAACTGGACCTAGTTCTGTGTCACCCTAGGTTATAACTTCTACATGATGAATTGCATCCGACATAATTTCCCATCACCGATTGTCGGTGTACTAAAGAAGGGGTACCTTAGTATCCCGACTTGTGCACGGGCAGTAGCAGCGTCCCGTGGTCGGGCTCACCACGTGCCCGCCAAAGCCCGCTCTAGTTCCCTTGAAGCCATTCAAGAACAAAGTATACAAGTCAGAAGAACAAGGCTCCAGCAAGAGGAGCTTGCCGGGAAGGCTGCTCCAAGCACAAGACCACTCTATTTTTCACAAGACCCTGGCAAGAGGAGCTTGCCAGGAAGACCAGAAAACAGCATCTCAGGAGATATATCGTGGCGCATCACGCGCCCCGGCAGGACCCGGGAAGCGACAAGCTTCCGGGCCCGGCAAGCGAGCAACCCCGGCAAGGTGTTTGCCGGGGGAAGCTTTCACTTTGTGCCCGCGCTCCAGCTCATCTGTCCACGGGTCGCCCTAGGGCCCTTCCAGGGGCACGTGGCAGACGGCTGTGCAGCCTGGGGTACACGGTGGCGAACCACGGTGCCGAGGCCACCATCGTGTCCAATGGAGACGCCCGGGCGGACGCTTTTGGGGTGACGGCGACGGGCATTCAATGCCCTTGCCCCCATCGTCAAGGTTAGGTATAGACCACTGTACATACACTGTACACGCACTGTTACAACTACCATCGATTTTACACTTTTACCCTCTTCTACGTTGACACCTGTCGGTGACCCCTTTGAGCTATAAAAGGAGGCCCATGCACAACGTAGAGGGGGTTCAATTCCAGAAACTTGATCACTCCCACGCTCGGGTAGCCAGTACTGTAGATCTTCTTGCTCCCGAGCCAAGAACTCAATACAACCAAGGCAGGAGTAGGGTTTTACGCATCCGTGCGGCCCGAACCTGGGTAAACTGCTCGCGTGTGCACCTCGATCTGCTCTTTGTGCTCCCTCCGCTCCCTTGCCGGACCGAAAAGGGGCTCCGGTCCCATAGGTGTTCATGGGCGACCAGTTTCCCCGACATCTTTGGCGCGAAGACCAAGACCAAGTCTGGCAAGAGCTCTGGGGCCCACTCCGGCAAGCGCACCTCTTCGGAGTGCTGCGCTGTCGTCGAGGACGCACCATCGAGCTCCACCGGCAAGTGCAAGAAGGGAATGGCAGCTCCACCCGCAACCAAGAAGATGTCCGCCAAGTAGGACGGCACTGGTGGTACCTTCACCATCAGTGCTACGCTCGACCCCAAATAGGAAAGCGCGCTCGTTGCCTTCCTGCGGGCGAATGTCGACGTGTTTGCATGGCAACCGTCTGACATCCCCGGCGTTCCCAGGAAGGTAATTGAGCACAAGCTTGTTGTTTGTCCTCACGCGCGGCCCGTCAAGCAGAAGGTCAGGAAGCAAGCGGTGGAGCGCCAAGAGTTCATTGCTGAAGAGATCAAGAAGTTGGAAGCAGCAGGCCTTGTTAGAGGTGTACTTCATCCTACATGGCTGGCCAATCCAGTTGTCGTGCGCAAGGCTAATGGAAAGTGGAGACTTTGTATAGACTTCACTGATGTGAATAAAGCTTGTCCCAAGGATCCATTTCCCTTGCCGCGCATTGATCAGATCGTTGACTCCATGGCTGGATGTGAGTTGCTTTCATTTCTTGATGCATACTCCGGATATCATCAGATATTCATGGCTGAGGAAGATGAAGAGAAGACCGCATTCATAACTCCATGTGGCACTTACTGTTTCATACGTATGCCCTTTGGACTAAAGAATGCGGGCTCAACATTTGCAAGGGTGGTCCACACTGCTTTTGAGCCACAGATACACAGGAACGTAGAAGCCTACATGGATGACATAGTGGTCAAGAGCAAGGACAAGGATACCCTGATCCAAGACCTGGATGAGACCTTTGCAAATCTGCGCAAGATACAACTCAAGCTGAACCCCGAGAAGTGCGTCTTGAGAGTCCCCTCCGGCAAGCTTCTCGGGTTCTTCGTGTCACATAGGGGGATTGAAGCCAATCCCGACAAGATCAAGGCCATCGAGCAGATTGAAGCCCCGAAGCGCGTCAAGGATGTATGGAGACTTTCTGGTTGTGTGGCTGCCCTCAGCAGGTTCATTTCAAAGTCTGTAGAACGTGCCCTGCCTTTCTTCAAAATCTTGAAAAAGGCGGGTCCAATGAAAGGGACTCCGAAAGCGGAGGCAGCGCTGCAGGACTTGAAAGGATACCTGTCCTCCACTCCTATACTTGTCGCACCTAAGCCACAAGAGAAGTTGCTGATGTACTTAGCAGCAACCAATCAAGTGGTTAATGCTGCGTTGGTAGCAGAGAGGGTGGCAGATGAGGAGCCCGCAGCCCCGGCAAGCACATCCAGCGACAAGCAGGGGGCTTCCCCGACAAGCTCTGGCCCCGACAAGGACAAGTCTGCGCAGGAACAAGGAGAAGTGCGAAGGAAGATGGTGCAGCGCCCAGTTTATTTTGTAAGTTCCCTCTTGCAGGGGGCTAGATCAAGATACTCTGGGGTGCAGAAGCTGCTTTTCGGCCTCCTCATGGCCTCGAGAAAGCTGCGCCACTACTTCCAGTCACATGAGATAACAGTGGTCACTCGCTTTCCGCTGAAGAGGATATTGCAAAATCCCGAAGCAACAGGCAGGATCGTCGAGTGGGCACTAGAGCTGTCAAGCTTTGGTCTTAAGTTTGAAAGCACATCAACTATACAGAGCAGAGCTTTGGCAGAGTTCATAGCGGAATGGACGCCAACACCAGACGAAGAAGTTCCGGAGACAAGCATCCCCGTCAAGGAAGCAAGCAAGGAATGGATAATGTACTTCGATGGTGCCTTCTCGCTGCAAGGCGCCGGTGCTGGTGTGTTACTCGTAGCACCCACCGGGGAGCACCTCAAGTACGTTGTTCAAATGCACTTTCCCAAGGAGCAAGCGACAAACAATACTACAGAGTATGAAGGTTTGCTTGCCGGCCTCAGACTTGCAGCCGAACTTGGGATCAAGAAGCTGATTGTGCGGGGAGATTCACAGTTGGTGGTCCGACAAGTAAACAAGAGCTACCAGAGCCCTTTGATGGAAGCTTATGTCGATGAAGTGAGGAAGCTTGAAGAACACTTTGAAGGCCTGCAGATGGAGCACGTTCCAAGAGCTCAAAATGATATCGCAGATGGCCTCTCAAAGTGTGCTGCAATGAAGTTACCTGTGGAACCAGGGACCTTCCTCCTCAAGTTAACTCAACAATCCGTTACACCATCAGTTGGGCAGAACAAGAAAAGAAAGTTGGTCTCCGGTGACTACTTGCCGGCGGATCTTCCTGAAGCAGCCGCCAAGGTCCCCAAGATCGACGACCAAGTTGCTGAGGAACAGCCTGCTCCTGTGGACCCTAGGGTTCGTACAGTTGAAGCAGGCGTTCCCGACAAGTCTTGCCCCGGCAGGCTTGCCGGGGAATGCTCAGCTCCGGCAGAGCCGCAGGTTCCTGCCGTGGAAGCTGACGTTCCCGCAGCAGCACTGATGCCTTTAGTCCTTGTTGTTGAGCCTCAAGCTCCAACCTGGGCACAACAAATTGTCTGCTTCCTTCAAACCGGAGAACTTCCCGAAGAACAAGAAGAGATTGAGAGGATAACCAGGCAGTCAAGTATGTACCAGTTCATCGGCAATGAACTGTACAGAAGAAGACTCAATGGTGTCAGATTGAAGTGCATTTCCCGGGAAGATGGACAGAAGCTGTTGGCAGAGATACACGGAGGCATATGTGGACACCACATTGGCGCAAGAGCACTTGCCGGGAAGGCGTTCCGGCAAGGTTTCTTTTGGCCAGAAGCCCTCCAAGATGCAACTTCACAAGTAACCAAGTGTGAAGCGTGCCAGTTCCATGCCCAGCAAATACACCAGCCAGCTCAAGCTCTCTAGACGATCCCTCTATCCTGGCCCTTTTCGGTCTGGGGGCTCGACATCCTCGGCCCCTTTCCCCGCGCTGTCGGGGTCTTTGAGTACTTGTACGTTGCTATCGACAAGTTCACAAAGTGGCCGGAAGTGGAACCAGTGAGAAAGGTGACCGCACAGTCAGCAGTCAGGTTCTTCAGATCGATTGTTTGCCGTTTCGGAATCCCTAACAGGATCATCACTGACAACGGCACACAGTTCACAAGCCGCACCTTCATGCAGTACGTCCAAGACCTTGGCGCCAAGGTCTGCTTCGCTTCTGTTGCTCACCCGAGGAGCAATGGTCAAGCGGAGAGGGCAAATGGTGAAGTGCTGCGCGGACTCAAGACGAGGACCTTCAACAGGCTGCACAAGTGCGGAAGAAACTGGATCGAGGAGTTGCCGGCGGCTCTTTGGTCAATCAGGACGACACCAAATCGAGCCACCGAACAGACACCCTTTGCTCTTGTCTATGGAGCAGAGTCAGTTCTCCCCACGGAACTCTTATACGGGTCTCCTCAAGTACTCGCTTACGATGAGCTCGAGCAAGAGCAGCTGCGGCAAGATGATGCACTGCTCCTCGAGGAGGACAGTCTCCAGGCTGCTGTACGAGCTGCTCGATACCAGCAAGCCTTGCGTCGCTATCATAGCCGCAAGGTCAAGGCCAGGAGTCTCGAGGAAGGCGACCTTGTTCTTAGGCGCGTTCAGTCCGCCAAGAACTCCAACAAGTTGACGCCGAAGTGGGAAGGCCCTTATCGGGTGAGGCAAGTCACAAGGCCCGGCGCTGTCCGCCTTGAGACCGAAGAAGGCTTACCGGTGAGCAACTCCTGGAACATTGAGCATCTTCGCAAGTGTCACCCATGAGGCGCGGTTGCCGTGATCCGCTCCGGCAACCACCTTTTGTACAAGTCTTGCCGTTGTTGCATGTAAACCTTTGTACAAAGCCGGGCGCAGACCCCGTGCATCAGTAAAACTTTCGTGCTTCGCACAGCTTGTCGTTTCATGCATTCTTGTTTTCATTGCATGTATTATCTGACACTTCGTGCAGCACACGATCCCAGTAAGCGTCAATAGGCCGCAAGGCTCCATATCTGTGTTTCCTCCCCT
Source organism: Secale cereale (assembly GCA_902687465.1). Lineage (NCBI taxonomy): Eukaryota > Viridiplantae > Streptophyta > Magnoliopsida > Poales > Poaceae > Secale > Secale cereale. Next base: position 354,935,637 of record LR738711.1, read on the forward strand.
CTTCCTTTTTTCTCTCAAACAGAAGGAGTGTTCCTCGCACACAAGTTTGCCGGGGGGGGAAGGAGACAGTGGTATGGACCAAGTGCTGTTCAAGGAAGGAAGGCCTTGCCGGGAAGCAAACGGAACACAAAAGCTAAGTTGCCAAAGTTTGAGCATTCAAAATTTTAAAATTCTTAGTTATCTTCCTTGAACGACCACACTTTGTATGGAAAACCTGTGCGCGGAGGAACCTACCCGTGGCTAGCCGCTCCCTTACTTTGTTTCGAGCACGCTCAACGGCTTAAGTGAGCTGCGACAAGTGTCGCGCCCTTATTTCGTTTTCGAGTTCGCTCAACAACCTAAGTGTGCTGCGACTAGCTGCGGCAAGGTTTCTTGCCGGCGAGGGCATTACCAGCAGGCTGCTAAGAGTCCCGCACTCTGCGCTCGCGGCAAGGGTTCCTTTGCCGGCGAGTTCCCTTAAAGCGGAAGGTGGAAAGCATACAAAATGAAGGGATCAAGCAAGGGAGATAACACTGCATTGACTATCCAAAATAAAGTTATATTACAAGATAACTTGCCGCTGTTCTAACCAACTACTACCCGTGACTTAATCGACAGCGGCAAGGGAAGCAGAAAGAAAGGAGCCTAGTCTACACGGTCTCCGTAGACCCTCTTGATCTTGCCCGCCTTGGCCACGATATGGGCAACTCGTGCCTTCAACGCTTCCATGTCAGCTTCGGGCGGCAAGGTCCGGAGGACGTTCTCGAGATTAATCCCGGGTTTGCGGTAGACGATCTTCGTCAACACCCGCTCCAAAGTACCCATGCAAAGTCGGCGCGCCTCGTTAGCCAGCTGAGTGGGGACCCTCTCACGTAGCTGCGCGAGGGCCGGCGCCACTCCCCTGAAGAACAAGCTCAACTTGGCGCTGTGGGGGAGGCTCTCGTCGGGGGAGTACACGAGGTGCTCCGCCCTCAGCGCCACCATCTCCTTGTCGATGTTGGCGGCAGAGGCGACGAGCTCCTCGGTCCACTGCTCCACCGCCCGCTGGAAGTTGTTCTGCGACAGAGCGGCACTGTCCAGCAGCGCCCTTTCAGCCCGGAGATCGTCCTTCAACTTAGACTCCCTATCCCGGGCCCCGTCAAGCGACTCCGTAAGAGTGGACAATTTCAGCTCCAAGTCTGCGATGGAGTCCTTGGGGTCGTTGAGCTCTTTGCCCTTCTTGGAGAGTTGGACCTGCAAGCTCCGAGTGGTTGTGGGCGTCCTTCTCCCTTTCAAGTTTGAGCGCGGCAACCTTCTCCTCGCTCGTCTTCAGATCAAGCTCCAACTGCGCCACCCTCGCCTCCAGGTCCCTCTTGGCGGTCTTTGCAGCAGCAGCGGCGTCCCTCGCCTCCTGCAGAGCCCCGCCAATGGACTGCTCGCGCGCGGTAAGGTCGTCCTCATGGCAATCGAGGTCGACCTTCCGCTGGTTCAGTGCTCCTTCCCCCCGAGCCAGATCCTCGGCGGCCAGTCGATGCTGCTCCTCAACCTCGGCCTTCTCGAGGATGAACGCCTGATGTGCCTCGGCGAGCTCCTCGCGCTCCTCCGCCAAGTTCCGGAGGGCCGCTTGGTTGGCGGCGCGGAGCTCGGCGGCGCGTTTCTCCAAGTCGACGTTGGCCTTGGCGGCCAGAGCCTCTCGGGACTCCAGCTTGGCCTGCCTGGCTCGGTACAAGGCCAGAAGCCAGTGCAGGAGCTGCTCCTCTTCGGGCTCACTGCTGCTGCCGGGCGCGTCGACAACCTTCAGCCCGGCGGAGGCGAGGACTTCTCCATCGAAGCTCTCACCCTCCACGGGTTCCCTTGACGAGGACGCCCAAGGGACTCGGATGAAGACCCCGTTGGCGGCCTCCAGATAGATGCCCGGCCCAGTCGCGGCGGCGGAGGGGTCGGCGGCCGGTGCAGCGTCCGGCGCTCCTGCGGCCTCAGGGCCGTCAGTGCGGTCGCCGGTCCCCTCCCCAGCTGCCGCGTCAGTGGCCGCGGGGGTCTCGTCGGCGACGGGCTCGTCAGCAGTGGCGGCGTCGTCAGCATTGTCACGCACTTCCTCCTCGGCGATGGTCTCCGTCTCCATCGGCTCCGGGGGAGGCGGATCTGGCAACAACAAAAAAAGAAAAAAAGAAAAAGAAGAATCATCAAGCAAATATCCAAAAAAGAAGAGTTCAGAAGAAGGAAAGTACAAGGGTTTACCTGCGCGGGACTCTTCAATGACGGGGTCCCTCGCCGGGGAGTTCTCCCTTGGCGGCGTAGTAGTGGCCCCCGCCGGCGAAGGGCTGCCGGCGCCTTCCCTTGGCGGGGTGCCCTCCCTTGTCGGGGTGCTCGACCTTGGCGGGGTACTCGCCCTTGGCGGAGTACCCGCCCTTGGCGGAGCACCCTCCCTCACCGGGGAGCTTCTCCTTGGCGGGGACGGTAGGACAAGCGGCTCGTCGGGAGCAATCTCTTGACGCTCCTGCGGCTGTGGCTCCACTTCTGCACAAGACAACAAGCAAACAAGACATCAATAAGGGTGAGAAGCTCAAGCGTGCCCGATAAGCAGAAAAGTGAACAAGGAACTTACGCTGGGGGCTGTGCTGGGGGCTGCTCTCCGGAGCAGCAGGCTGGTCCGGCAAGCCTGTCGCGGGCGCGTCTCCTGCCGCGGCGACGGGCTCGAAGTCCTCAAGGTCAACCACAGGGATCTTGGCCCTCTTCGCCATCCTCTGGGTCAGGGTCCTGGAAGCCAAACAAAATCAGAACCAAGCAAGAGAATTCAAGACAAGAACAAAAATCAAAGGAAATGAAAGTTGCGAGTGCTTACTCTTCCTCCTCCTCGTCGGAGCTAAGGGCGGAGAAGTCAAATTCTGCCTCGCGCATCCCAGCGCGAGGAGCTGGAGGAGTAGGCTCCCTCGGGCGCTTGGCGGGCTCCGAAGCCGTGGGTTGCGAAGACCCCGCGCCGGTCGTCGCCGAGGACCGAGGAGCAGAAGGAACACCAGAACCACTCCGGGAAGATCCCCCTACGCTTGCCGCTGGGACACGGGGCGCCTCCTTGACGACAGTGCTCGTCGTGGTGGCACGCGTCGCCCGACGCTTCGGCTGCTGTCGGGGCGCCGGCTGCTTCACCGTCTCAGTGGTCTTGCGGAGACGCTTCTTCGGCTGTGGCGGAGGACTCGGCGGCGGCGGAGAGTTCTCCGAGGATGAGGAAAGGTCGTCGAGGTTTAGTGACCCGCCCGAGTCTTCGTCGGAATCGCCCGATTCGGCGTCCTCCTCGGCGGGCTCACAGGACTCAGTGCCTTGCCCGGCAGCCTCGCTCGTCCCGGCAGGCTCCCCGGCAGGCTTCCCGGCAGGCCTCAACAGCTTGAGGATTTCTTCCTCCTCGGCCCGGCTCACTGCATCCGCTGCTTCTGCTACCTCCACGGTGTACCCGAACTCACCCGCGGCCGCCGCTGCGGCGGCCTCCTCCATCCTATTGGCTATGTATGCCATGTCCCGTTCGGTGGTCGCGCGGGTGAGACCTTTCTTCTCGTCGGGGTTGCGCGGCCGTTCAACCAGGTTGTCGCAGAAGGTCTGCACGGTCTCTTCTGAAGGCATCAGCCAAGTAGGAACAACCACGTGGGAGTCACACTGAGGCATTGCCGCGTGGATGGCACTGAGGGCAGTATTGTTGCATAGTGGAACTACTCCGTCCGACGGGGTGAACCACTCCGGGTGTTTTGGGTCGTGCTTGAACAACGAGTGGACCATTCCCTTGAGCTCCAAGACAGTGAAGTTAGAATTCAGCCCGGGGCGCAACCTCATGAAGTCTGCCGCATTGACGAACTCCCAAGCAGGCCTCTTCCTGTCCTGCAAGGGGGCAATGCGGTGACAGAGGAAATCCGCCCCGACCTCGCCTACAGTAAGGTGGGCAGCCCGGAGGCGAAGGATCCTAGTAAGGGCAATCTGCATCTTATCGTCCTCCGGAGCCAAGTCACTCCAATCCTTGCCGCGCACTATTGCCGCTCGGCGCGGGGAGGTAAACGGCTGGGGTTCCTCTTCCATTACCCAGCACCAATCAGCTCTCCACTCCTCCCACTTGCCGCGGAGCTCTCCAATCAAGTACGCCTCTTTCTTGTTAAGCCTGAAGATCCAGGAGATGCCACCAGAGAGTGGAGATCTAGACTCTACTCTAGGTGTGAAGAAGTGGCGGAAGAAAGCTACGTTTGGATGAACCCCGACAAAGTTTTCGCACAGATGTGCGAAAACGGCCATTGGAAGAACGGCGTTCGGGGTGAAATCTAGGAGGTGGAAGCCGTACGTGTTCATCACATCGCAGAAAAACTCAGAATACGGAGGACAAAGGCCACAATGGAAGAACAAAGCAAAGTAGTGGTAACCTCCCGGGTACATGTCGACAGCTTCGGCGGGGAGGACCCTGGTGCGTGGGTGAGCTTTCATCTCCCTCGCCCAGAATAGGTAATACTTGTCCCGCAGCTCCCTCGCGCCGAGCCTCGGCGGGAAGACCACCATCCTCTTCCTCATGGCTGCCAGTTTCGCCGCCTTGTCGGACTTCTCTTTCTTCGCCTTGTCGCTCTTCGGGGCCATGGCGGGGACGGCGAGGGAGGTCGACAGCGCGGCGGATGCTAGGGACGGCGGAGGAAGGGTGGAGCTCGGCTCTCTGTCGACCTTTGGGGAGGCGGAGAGCGGCGGGGGTTTCTGGAGATTGAAGACGCAATGAAGCAATGGGGGGAAACTGCCCCTGCTTCCTCTGCTTTTAAGGGGGCGGTGGGGGACGTTCTGCATTTCCCCATTAAAGAAACAGGCCATGATCTCTCCCATGACGCCGCAATCGACGCATGCCGTTAGGGAGAGATGCGGCGGATACGGAGAGGGATACGGCGCGCCGTGGGCCGCGTGTGCCCGTGCACTGCTTTGGGCCTGGCCCAGCAGCGCTCGGCACCGTGTGTGGCCCAGGCCCGGGGGCTCCTGTCGGTGTACTAAAGAAGGGGTAACTTAGTATCCCGACTTGTGCACGGGTAGTAGCAGCGTCCCGTGCTCGGGCTCACCACGTGCCCGCCAAAGCCCGCTCTAGTTCCCTTGAAGCCTTTCAAGAACAAAGTATACAAGTCAGAAGAACAAGGCCCCGGCAAGAGGAGCTTGCCGGGAAGGCTGCTCCAAGCACAAGACCACTCTATTTTCACAAGACCCTGGCAAGAGGAGCTTGCCAGGAAGACCAGAAAACAGCATCTCAGGAGACATATCGTGGCGCATCACGCGCCCCGGCAGGACCCGAGAAGCGACAAGCTTCCAGGCCCGGCAAGAGAGCAACCCCGGCAAGGTGCTTGCCAGGAGAAGCTTTCACATTGTGCCCGCGCTCCAGCTCATCTGTCCACGCGTCGCCCTGGGGCCCTTCCAGGGGCACGTGGCAGACGGCTGTGCAGCCTGGGGTACACGGTGGCGAACCACGGTGACGAGTCCACCATCATGTCCAACGAAGACGCCCGGGCGGACGCTTTTGGGGTGACGGCGACGGGCATTCAATGCCCTTGTCCCCCACCGTCAAGGTTAGGTATAGACCACTGTACATACACTGTACACGCACTGTTACAACTACCATCGATTTTACACTTCTACCCTCGTCTACGTTGACACCTGTCGGTGACCCCTTTGAGCTATAAAAGGAGGCCCATGCACAACGTAGAGGGGGTTCGATTCCAGAAACTTGATCACTCCCACGCTCGGGTAGCAGTACTGTAGATCTTCTTGCTCCCGAGCCAAGAACTCAATACAACCAAGGCAGGAGTAGGGTTTTACGCATCCGTGCGGCCCGAACCTGGGTAAACTGCTCGCGTGTGCCCCTCGATCTGCTCTTTGTGCTCCCTCCGCTCCCTTGCCGGACCGAAAAGGGGCTCCGGTCCCATAGGTGTTCGTGGGCGACCAGTTTCCCCGACACCGATCCAATGCCTACGAGCTTTTCCCATATTGCTTGTTGCTTATTTACTTTTCCGTTGCTACTATTACAAAAACTACAAAAACACCACCGTTACTTTTATTGCCCCTACCGCCACTATCATATTACTTTGCTACTAAACTACCTTGCTGCTGATACTAAGTTTACAGGTGTGGTTGAATTGACAATTCAGCTGCCAATACTTAAGAGTATTCTTTGGCTCCCCTTGTGTCGAATCAACAAATTTGGGTTGAATACTTTACCCTCGAAAACTGTTGCGATCCCCCACACATGTGGGTTATCCAGACTATTTTCTGTAGGGGATCATCCATGAACACCTCAACAATCTTTTTACTAAATTTCTTTATTGTATCCACTTGAGAACTAAATCTTATCAACATCCTCTCGATTTCCTCCCAACAAGCGCTATCGTTTTACGCCCCTAGCTAGGCACGATACATGGATAGATCTAAGTATTGCCGTCCTTGGAAGGCAATTCTTTAATTAAGAACTTGTGATTCTTAGGCACTTCTTCATCCCTATTGATAATCAAACTCTTGGGCAAGAAATTCTAAAGTGTCAAAAGGGTGTCTTGCAAAAGTAAGAAAATTAGGGTGAACACTTATGGATTTGAGATTCGCAATTCCTTTACTAGATGTTTCACCCTTGTCTTTAGGGACATACATGAACTTAGATAATTTAATGGTAGAAGTATTTGGAGTAGTTTTTATAGCAGAAAGAGCAGAACCCACATTAGTAATAATATCCTCAAGCTTATTGATTCTAGTAGAATCCTGATCTAGCTTTTCTTTAACTATGGGTTCCTTTGAGGTGCTTGTTCCGGGATTCTTCACCCCGACTAGAAGAGCAAAGAGTTTCTCCTCAACCTACTGCACCTACTGAAAATGTTTGCTTTGAGATTCCTTCGGGTATGATAGAGAAATTGCTTGAAAATCCTTTTACAGGAGACGGAACACTGCATCCCGATTTACACCTAATCTATGTGGATGATGTTTGTGGATTATTTAATCTTGAAGGTATGCCCGAGGATGTTATCAAGAAGAAGGTCTTCCCTTAATCTTTGAAGGGAGATGCATTGACATGGTTTAGGCTATGTGATGATATTGGATCATGGAACTATAATCGTCTGAAGTTGGAATTTCATCAAAAGTTCTACCGTATGCACCAGGTTCGTCGTGATCATAATTATATTTATAATTTCTGGCCTCGCGAAGGAGAAAGCATCACTCAAGCTTGGGGGAGGCTTAAGTCAATGTTATATTCATGCCCCAATCTTGAGCTCTCAAGAAAAATGATCATTCAAAATTTTTATGCTCGGCTTTCTCTCAATAATCGCACCATGCTCGATAATTCTTGTTCTGGCTCTTTTACGATGAAGACTGCTGAATTCAAATGGGATTTATTGGAAAGAATTAAACGCAACTCTGAAGATTGGGATCTCGACGAAGGTAAGGAGTCAGGTATGACCCCTAAGTTTGATTGTGTTAAAGCTTTTATGGATACCGATGTTTTCCGTGAGTATAGCACTAAATATGGAATTGACTCCGAGATAATTGCTTCTTTCTGTGAATCTTTTGCTACTCATGTTGATCTCCCCAAGGAGAAGTGGTTTAAATACCATCCCCCTATTGAAGTAAAAGTAGTTGAACCTATTAAAGTTGAAGAAAAGACTATCACTTATAATGTTGATCCTATTATTCCTACTGCTTATATTGAGAAACCACCTTTCCCTGTTAGGATAAAGGATCATACTCAAGCTCTAACTGTAGTTTGTAAGAGTAATACTAGAACACCTACACCCTCTGAGGAAATTGAAGTTGAACCTACTGTTGCTATGGTTAAAGATCTCTTTGTAGAAGATTTAGATGGACATGTTATTTACCTCCAAGAAGAGTCTGCTAGAATAGCCAAATCCAATGCTAGGAATAAACATAGTCCTATTGTAGGCTTGCCTGTTATCTCTATCAAGATAGGAGATCATTGTTATCAAATGTGACGTGGGTGCTAGTGCGTGTATTATCCCCCTTATATCAAGAAATTATGCATGACATTGCACTTGTTGAGCTAGAAGGGATTGATGTTACTACTCCCTCCGTCCGAAAATACTTGTCATCAAAATGAATAAAAAAGGATGTATCTAGATGTATTCTAGTTTTAGATACATCATTTTTTGTCCATTTTGATGACAAGTATTTTCGGACGGAGGAAGTATTAAGCTAGCTAATAGAGACACTATTTCACAAGTTGGGATTGTTAGAGATGTTGAAGTCTTGTGTGGGAAGGTTAAATACCCTACTGATTTTCTTGTTCTTAGTTCCCCACAAGATGAATTATGTCCCATTATATTTGGTAGACCCTTCTTGAATACTATTAATGCCAAGATAGACTGCGTGAAAGATATTGTTACTGTTGGATTAGGGGATATGTCTCATGATTTTAACTTTGCTAAATTTCGTAGACAACCCCTTGATAAAGAACTACCTAGTAAGGACGAAATTATTGGTCTTGCTTCTATTGTTGTGCCTCCTAATGATCCTTTAGAACAATACTTGCTCGACCATGAAAATGATATGCATATGAATGAGAGAATGGAAATAGATGAAATAGTCTTTAAACAGGGACCCGTATTGAAAAACAACTTGCCTGTTGAAATCCTAGGGGATCCTCTCCACCCAAGGGCGACCCCGTGTTTGAACTTAGACCTTTACCTGATAATTTTAAGTCTGTTTATCTTGATGAAAAGAAGATATATCCTGTTATTATTAGTGCTAATCTTTCAGAGCAGGAAGAAGAAAAACTATTGAAAACTTTGAAGAAGCACTGTGCTGCTATTGGATATACTAAGGATGATCTTAAGGGCATTAGTCCCACTATATGCCAACACAAGATAAAATTGGAAGAAAATGCTAAACCAGTTATTGATCATCAGCGACGGTTAAATCCTAAGATGAAAGAAGTGGTAAGGAAGGAAATACTAAAGTTTCTAGAGGCAGGTATTATCTATCCAGTTGCTGATAGCCAATGGGTAAGTCCTGTCCATTGTGTCCCTAAGAAGGGAGGTATGACTGTCATTCCTAATGATAAAGATGAATTGATCCCGCAAAGAATAGTTACATGTTATAGCATGGTAATTGATTTCCGTAAGTTAAATAAAGCTACTAAGAAAGATCATTACCCCTTGCCTTTTATCGATCAAATGCTAGAAAGGTTATCCAAACATAATGACTTTTCCTTTCTAGATGGTTATTCTGGTTTCTCTCAAATACATGTGTCAAAAGGGGATCAAGAAAAGACTACTTTTACTTGTCCTTTCGGTACCTTTGCTTATAGACGTATGCTGTTTGGTTTCTGTAATGCACCTGCTACCTTTCAAAGATGCATGATGGCTATATTCTCTAATTTTTGTGAAAAGATTGTTGAGGTGTTCATGGATGATTTCTCCCTTTACGGAACTTCTTTTGATGATTGCTTAAGCAGCCTTGATCGAGTTTTGCAGAGATGTGAAGACACTAATCTTGTCTTGAATTGGGAGAAGTGCCACTTTATGGTTAATGATGACATTTTCTTGGGACATAAAATTTCTGAAAGAGGTATTGAAGTTGACAAAGCTAAAGTTGATGTTATTGAAAAGATGCCATGCCCCAAGGACATCAAAGGTATATGAAGTTTCCTCGGTCATGCCGGGTTTTATAAGAGGTTCATTAAGGACTTCTCTAAAAATTCCAGGCCTCTAACTAATCTCGTACAAAAAGATATTCCTTTTGCCTTTCATGATGATTGTCTAGAAGCATTTGAAATACTTAAGAAAGCATTGATCTCTGCACCTATTGTCCAGCCTCCTCACTGTAATTTACCTTTTGAAATTATGTGCAATGCTAGTGATTATGCTGTAGGTGCTGTTCTAGGGCAAAGAGTTGATAAGAGATTAAATGTTATCCAATATGCTAGTAAAACTTTAGATGGTGCCAGAGAAATTATGCTACTACTGAGAAAGAATTTTTAGCAGTTGTATTTGCTTGTGATAAGTTTAGACCCTATATCGTTGATTCTAAAGTAACTATTCACACTGATCATGCTGCTATCAAATACCTTATCAAAAAGAAATATGCTAAACCTAGACTTATTAGAAGGGTTTTCTTGCTGCAGGAATTTTATTTGCATATTATTGATAGAAAGGGAGCTGAGAACCCCATTGCAGATAACTTGTCTAGGTCAGATAATATACTTGATGACCCACAACCTATTGATGATAGCTTTCCTGATGAACAATTAGCTGTCATAAATACTTCTCGTACTGCTCCATGGTATGTTGATTATGCTAATTATATTGTTACTAAGTTTATACCTCCTAGCTTCACATACCAGGAAAAGAAAAAGTTCTTCTATGATTTGAGACATTACTTCTGGGATGATCCACATCTTTATAAAGAAGGAGTAGATGGTATTATTAGACGTTGTGTGCCTGAGCATGAACAGGAATAGATCCTACGCAAGTGCCACTCCGAAGCTTATGGAGGACACCATGCGGGAGATAGAACTGCACACAAGGTATTGCAATCCAGGTTTTATTGGCCTACTCTCTTCAAGGATGACCGTAAGTTTGTCTTATCTTGTGATGAATGTCAAAGAATTAGTAATATCAGTAGACGTCAAGAAATGCCTATGAATTATTCACTTATTATTGAACCATTTGATCTTTGGGGCTTTGATTATATGGGACCGTTTCCTGCCTCTGATTGGTACACACATATTTTAGTTGCTGTTGATTACGTTACAAAGTGGGTAGAAGCTATTCCAACTAGTAGTGCTGATCATAACACCTCTATTAGGATGCTTAAAGAAGTTATTTTCCCGAGGTTTGGAGTCCCTAGATACCTAATGACTGATGGTGGTTCAAACTTTAAGCATGGTGCTTTCCGTAAGATGCTTGCGAAGTATGATGTGAACCATAGAATTGCATCCCCTTATCACCCACAGACTAGTGGTCAAGTAGAACTAAGTAATAGAGAGCTGAAATTAATTTTGCAAAAGACAGTTAATAGGTCTAGAAAGAATTGGTCTAAGAAACTTGATGATGCATTATGGGCCTATAGAACTGCATACAAAAATCCTATGGGTTTGTCTCCATATAAGATGGTTTATGGAAAAGCTTGTCACTTACCTATTGAGCTAGAACATAAGGCATATTGGGCTATCAAAGAGCTCAATTATGATTTCAAACTTGCCGATGAAAAGAGGTTATTTGACATTAGTTGTCTTGATGAATGGAGGACACAGGCTTATGAGAATGCCAAGCTGTTTAAAGGAAAAGTTAAAAGATGGCATGACAAAAGGATACAAAAGCGTGAGTTTAACGTAGGTGATTATGTCTTGCTATACAACTCTCGTTTAAGACTTTTTGCAGGAAAACTTCTCTCCAAGTGGGAAGGACCTTACATTATCAAGGAGATCTATCGTTCTGGTGCCATAAAAATTAACAACTTCGAAGGCACAAATCCGAAGGTGGTGAACGGTCAAAGAATAAAACATTATATCTCAGGTAATCTTATAAATGTTGAAACCAATGTTATTAAAACCATAACCCCGGAGGAATACATAAGGGACACTTTCCAGAACGATCCAGACTCCGCAAAGGAAGAGGTGTGTGGTACGGTAAGTAAACCGACACCAAAACAGTTCTAAAGGAAATTTTCCTCCATTTTGGAATATTTAGAAAATAGAAAAATAAGTAGCAGTCCGGAAGAGACACGAGGCGTGCACGAGGGTGGAAGGCGCCCCCCCTTCCCTGGGCGCGCCCCCTGCCTCGTGGGCACCCCGTGTGCCTCCCGGACTCTGTTTTCTTGTGGGTTACTCCTTTTGGTCGGTAAAAATTCATTATATATACTCCCAAAGGTTTTGACCTCTGGATCACGCAAAAATCCTATGTTCTTGTTTCGAGCTGTTTTCTGCTAGGGTTTGCGAAGCCAGGAACCATGTCGTCTCCCTCCTCCAACAATGAAGGCAACGATGCTTGGCTAATGAAGATAGATCTGAAGAGGGAAGGACCAGAAGAGACCCACAAGGAGAAGAAGATCAAGAAGGAGGTGGAAGATCCGTCTCCGGCATCGGGAGAAGAAGACACCCTTCAATCTCTTCCCAATCTCTTTACCTCAACTGACATTGATGCTTTCAGGATGATTGAGTTAGCTCAAATTCGAAACAAGCATCTCACATGTGATAATATTTTGTTGAAGGATTACATAGCTGCACTCAAAGGTATTATCCGCAAGCTGGAGGATGTCCTACGCTCGATATATGATGATCCGGTGTCACTACTTACAACTCCTATCTGACTACCCCCGAAGAAGGAGACATAATCATATGGGTATGGGCACTCCCCTTGGCAACTGTCAAGCTTGGGGGAGTGACCCCGGTATCATATCACCATCACTCCTATCTTTACCATTTTCCTTAGTTCGTTCCTTTTGGTAGTATCTTGATCTAGTAGAATAAAGTTAGCATGATATAGTTGTGAGATTTTGCCTTATGATCTTTACCCTTTGTAATCGAGTGCGTGAGCTATATAATAAAGATTAGTGTTGAGTCAAGGGCTTGATTTCCTCACTTTGGTCATGATACAAAAAAAGAAAACCTAAAGAGTATCCAAGAGAACATATTGATCTTATGGGAAGTAATGACTTCACATATAAGAGTATGATAAATAAAAGTTGTTGAGAGCTGACAAACAAAGTTTTGGTCATCGTTGAAATTAAAAGGAAGTAATAAAAGAAGAGAGGCCTCACATGCAAATATACTATCTTGGACATCTTTTATGATTGTGAGCACTCATTTAAGTATGACATGCTAAAGAGTTGATGTTGGACAAGGAAGACAACATAATGGGTTATGTTTTCTTATATCCGAAATAAAGTATGTTGTCATGGATCATCCAACATGTGGAGCTTGCCTTTCCCCCTCATGATAGCCAAAACTCCTCGCACTAAGTAGAGATACTACTTGTGCTTCCATATATCCTTAAACCCAGTCTTGCCATTGGAGTCCACCATACCTACCTATGGATTGAGAAAGATCCTTCCAAGTAAGTTATTATGTTGCAAACTCGCTAAAATATGTATGATTTATTAGTGTGGAGGAAATTAGCTTTATACGATCTTGTGATATGGATGTAATAAAAGCGACGGACTGCATAATAAAGGTCCTTATCACTAGTGGCAATAAAAAGTGACGTTCTTCTGTGCTAAGACTTTGTGCATCCAGCCATAAAAACACATGACAACCTCTGCTTCCCTCTGCGAAGGGCCTATCTATTATTCTTGCCTTATAAGAGTCAAGGTGAAATTCACCTTTCCTTTTTACATTTTATCCTTTGGCAAGCACATTGTGTTGGAAAGATCCTGACATATATACCCACTTGGATGTAAGTTTCCATGATCTATTAATGTTGCCATTACCCTTGAGGTAAAAGGTTTGGAGGCAACACCATAAGCCCCTATCTTTCTCTGTGTCCGATTAAAACTCTATAAACATATGTATTGCGTGAGAGTGAGCAATTGTGAAAGACTATATGATAGTTGAGTATGTAGGCTTGCTGAAGAGCTCTAATATTGACTCTCTCCGATGTTACGATAAATTGCAATTGCTTCAATGACCGAGATCAAAGTTTGTTAGTTTTTAATGAAGTTTATGATTCATGCTTGATATGGTGAATAACTTATTACTCTAGCATAAGAATCATATGATATTATATATGTGTTGTTGTTATAAGAATGATCATGACGCCCTCATGTATGTATTTTGTTTTTATCGACACCTCTATCTCTAAACATGTGGACATATTTTTCGATATCGGCTTTCGCTTGAGGACAAGCGAGGTCTAAGCTTGGGGGAGTTGATATGTCCATTTTGCATCATGCTTATATGTTGATATTTATTGCAATATGGGTTGTCATTACATGTTTTGTCACAATACTTATGCCTTTTCTATCTTATTTTACAAGGTTTACATGAAGAGGGAGAATGCCGGCAGCTGGAATACTGGGCTAGAAAAGGAGCAAACTCTGGAAACCAATTCTGCACAACTCCAAAAGCCCCGAAACTCCATAGAACTCTGTTTTAGAAAATACAAAAAATATCTGGCGAAAGAAGTTCACGAGGGGGGCCACCTGCTGTTCGCGAGGGTGGGGCGCCCCCCCCCCCCTCTCAGGGCACGCCCCTTGTCTCGTGGGCCCACCGACGCCCCCCTGATGCCCATCTTCTCCTATATGAGGTGTTTTGACTTGGAAAAAATCAGGAGGAGGCTTTCAGGACCAGATGCTGCCGTCTCGAGGCGGAAACCAATCTAGGGCTCTGGCAGAGGTGTTCTGCCGGGGATACTTCCCTCCTGGAGGGGGAAATCATCACCGCAGTCATCACCAACAACTCTCCCATCTTGGGGGGGGATATCGTCATCAACATCTTCACCATCACCATCTCCTCTGAAACCCTAGTTCATCTCTTGTATCCAATCTTTGTACCCAAACCTCAGATTGGTACCTGTGGGTTGCTAGTAGTGTTGATTACTCCTTGTAGTTGATGCTAGTTGGTTTATTTGGTGGAATATCATATGTTCATATCCATTATGCATATTAATACCCCTCTGATCATGAACAATATTATGTCTTGTGAGTAGTTACTTTTGTTCCTGAGGACATGGGAGAACTCTTGCTATTAGTAGTCATGTGAATTTGGTCTTCGTTCGATATTTTGATGAGATGTATGTTGTCTCTCCTCTAGTGGTGTCATGTGAACGTCAACTACATGACACTTCACCATTATTTGGGCCTAGAGGAAGGCATTGGGAAGTACTCCCTCCGTCCCAAAATAAGTGTCTTGAGCTTAGTACAAATTTGTACTAGAGCTAGTACAAAGTTGAGACACTTATTTTGGGACGGAGGGAGTAATAAGTAGATGATGGGTTGCTAGAGTTACAGAAGCTTAAACCCTAGTTTATGCGTTGCTTCGTAAGGGGCTGATTTGGATCCGTATGTTTCAGGCTATGGTTAGGTTTACCTTAATACTTCTTTTGTAGTTGCAGATGCTTGCATTAGAGGTTAATCATAAGTGGGAGGCTTGGCCAAGTAAGGACATCACCCAAGCACCGGTCCACCCACATAACAAATTATCAAACTACCGAACGCGAATCAGATGATCGTGATGAAAAGTAGCTTGACGATAATTCCCATGTGTCCTCGGGAGCGCTTTCCTTTATATAAGAGTTTGTCTAGGCTTGTCCTTTGCTACAAAAAGGATTGGGCCACCTTGCTGCACCTTATTTACTTTTACCTTTTGTCACTTGCTACCAATTACCTTATCACAAAACTATTTGTTACCTATAATTTCAGTGATTGCAGAAAATACCTTCCTGAAAACTGTCTATCATTTCCTTCTGCTCCTCGTTGGGTTCGACACTCTTACTTATCGAAAGGACTACGATAGATACCCTACACTTGTGGGTCATCAAGACTCTTTTATAGGTGTGCTAGAAATGATGACAAGAAAGCAAGCAACACACAAGCAAACAAGAAGCAAGCGAATGATAAACACACGACAGAAGAAGGGCAAATAAAATGGCAAGGGTGAAGTGGGGGAGAAGAAAACGAGAGGCAAAAAAATGTAATGCGAAGGATAAGGGTCTGTGATAGGTACTTGGTATATGACTTTTGTGTAAGCCTCCCCGGAAACGGCGCCATAAATTCTTCTTGCTACTTCCCGAGGTTTTGTTGTATTCCCTCGCAGACAAAAGGGTGATGCAGCACAGTAGCGTAAGTATTTCCCTCAGTTTTTGAGAACCAAGGTATCAATCCAGTAGGAGACCGCGCGCGAGTCCCTCACACCTGGATAAACAAATAAGAACGTCGCAGCCAACGTGATAAGGGGTTGTCCATCCCTTTACGGTCACTTACGAAAGTGAGATCTGATAGAGATGATAGTTTGATATTTTTAGTATTTTTGATTATAAGAACAGAAAGTAAAAGCGGAAAAGTAAAGTAGATTGTAGATTTATGTTGGGATTAGACCCGGGGGGCATAGTGTTCTCTAGTGGCTTCTCTCATGATAGCGATATTTTACGACGGGTAAACAAATTACTATCGAGCAATTGATAGAAAAGCGAATAATGATGAGACTATCTAGGCATCACGTCCGAGACAAGTAGACCGAAATGATTCTGCATCTACTACTATTACTCCACACATCGACCGCTATCCAACATGCATCTAGTGTATTGAGTTCATAGGAACAGAGTAACGCCTTAAGAAAGGTGACATGATATAGAGGGATAAACTCAAACTTAGTGATATAAACCCCATCTTTTTATCCTCGATGGCAACAATATAATATGTGCCTTGTTGCCCCTACTGTCACTGGGAAAGGACACCGCAAGATTGAAACCAAAGAGAAGCACTTCTCCTATTGCAAGAACTACAGATCTAGTAGGCCAAACCAAACCAATAATTCGAAGAGACTTGCAAGGATATTATAATCATAGATAACGAGTTCAGAGAAGAACCAAATATTTCTCATATATAATCTTGATCATAAACGCACAATTCATCAGATCTCGACAAACACAGCACAAAAAGAGATTACATCGAATAGATCTCCTCGAAGACCGATGAGAACTTTGTATTGAGATCCAAAGAGAGAGAAGAAGCCATCTAGGTACTAGCTATGGACCCGAAGGTCTGTGCTAAACTACTCACAACTCATGGTGAGGCGATGATGATGATGTAGAAATACTCCGTGGAAGATCCCCCCTCCGACGGAGCTCCGGAACATGCCCCAAGATGGGATCTCACGAGAACAGAAGGTTACGGCGGTGGAACTAGGGTTTTCTCTATTGTTTTGATAGGAGGAAGGAGGGCACCGGGGGCCAAACGTGGGGCCCACGAGGCAGGGGTCGCGCCCTATAGGCGGGGGGCGCGCCCCCACCCTCGTGGGCACCACTTATGCCCTACTCCGTGGTTCTCAAGTCTCCCGTGCGTGAATTTCTCCAAAAATATCTCTCCCGAAGGTTTCATTCCCTTAGGACTCAGTTTGATATCCCTTTTATGTAAAACCCTGAAACAAGGAAAAAACAACATTCTGGATTGGGCCTTTCAATTAGTAGGTTAGTCCCAAAAATAATATAAATGTGTATGACAAAGCCCATTAAACATCCAAAACATCATAAATAATAGCATGGAACAATCAAAAATTATAGATACATTGGAGACGTATCAAGCATCCCCAAGCTTAATTCCTACTCGTCCTCGAGTAGGTAAATGATGAAAACAGAATTTTTGATGTGGAATGCTAACCAACATAGTTTTTCAATGTAATTCTCTTAATTGTGGCATGAATGTTCAGATCTGAAAGATTCAAGACAAAAGTCTATATTGAAATAAGAAATAATAATACTTCAAGCATACTATGAAAGCAATCATGTCTCCTCAAAATACTATGGCTAAAGAAAGTTATCCCTACAAAACCATATAGTCTGGCTATGCTCCCTCTTCATCACATAAAATAATCATATCATGCACAACCCCGATTTCAGCCAAGCACTTGTTTTCATACTCTATTCTTTCAAACCTTTCAACGTTCACGCAATACATGAGCGTGAGCCATTGACAGAGCATCATGGGTGGAATAGAGAGGTGGTTGTGGAGAAGACAAAAAGAAGGAGATAGTCTCACATCGACTAGGCGTATCAATGGGCTATGGAGATGCCCATCAATAGATATCAATGTGAGTGAGTAGGGATTGCCATGCAACGGATGCACTAGAGCTAAATAATGTATGAAAGCTCAACAAAAGAAACTAGTGGTTGTGCATCCAACTTGCTTGCTCATGAAGACCTAGGGCATTTGAGGAAGCCCATCGTTGGAATATACAATCCAAGTTCTATAATGAAAATTCCCACTAGTATATGAAAGTGACTAAGCATGAGACTCTCTATCATGAAGAACATGGTGCTACTTTGAAGCACAAGTGTGGAAAAAGATAGTAGCAATTGTCCCTTTTTCTTTTCTTTTTCTTTTTCTTTTTTTCCTTTTTTGGGCCTTTTTTTTTCTTTGGCCTTTCTTTTTTTGGAGGGGCTTTATTGATTTAGCCTTTCGTCACATGAGACAATGCTCTAATAATGATGATCATCACACTTTCATTACAACTCGATATTACAACTCGATACTAGAACAAAGTATGACTCTATATGAATGCCTCCGGTAGTGTACCAGGATGCGCAATGAATCAAGAGTGACATGTATGAAAAATTATGCTTGGTGGCTTTGCCACAAATACGATGTCAACTACATGATCATGCATGGGAATATGACAATATGAAGCGTGTCATATGAACAGAACGGTGGAAAGTTGCATGGCAATATATCTCGGAATGGCTATGGAAATGCCATGATAGGTAGGTATGGTGGCTGTTTTGAGGAATATATATGGTGGCTATTTTGAGGAAGGATATATAGTGGGTGTATGGTACCGGCGAAAGTTGTCATATGAACAGAACGGTGGAAAGTTGCATGGCAATATATCTCGGAATGGCTATGGAAATGCCATGATAGGTAGGTATGGTGGCTGTTTTGAGGAATATATATGGTGGCTGTTTTGAGGAAGGATATATAGTGGGTGTATGGTACCGGCGAAAGTTGCGCGATACAAGAGAGGCTAGCAATGGTGGAATGGTGAGAGTGCGTAATATCCATGGACTCAACATTAGTCATAAAGAACTCATATACTTATAGCAAAAATCTACGAGTCATCAAGACAAAGAAATCAACGCATGCTCCTAGGGGGAGGTTGGTAGGAGTTAACCATCACGCGCCCCGACCTCCACACAAAGTTTGAGGGTGTGTTTGGTTGCATTCTCAACTCAGCATAGTTGTTCACTCTCCATGCATGCTCATTTCAACATCTCTCTTCATGCATGCTCTCTTCATGCATGTACCTAGTGTATTTGTGTTAAGCTTGTGTGGGCTCATGCATCCTCCATACACTCTAACAAACACCCAAAAGTGGGTCGAGAAGGGAACTTTTGCTCTCATGCACCCTTCATACACCCTACCAAACACACCCTGAGACTTTACAAATACCTCAGGCTCTAACTTCCTCACATAGCGGTTTACCATACGTGCATGCTACGGGAATCACTAACCTTAACACAAGCATTTCTCAATTTCATAATAACTCCACTAGCATGGTTCTAATATCACTATTCTCATATCTCAACACAATTATCAAGCATGCAACTTCTCATCATATTCAATGCACTTAGTGTGAAAGTTTTTACTACATTGATATTGGATGTCTATCAAGTGAAGACTAGTTTTATAGCCTAATCACATTACCATGTTGTTTCAATAGACTCTCAAAAGGATATAAGTGAGGCATGAGAGTTCAACAATTTCTTCAAAATATTATCACCACCATGCTCTAAAAGATATAAGTGAAGCACTAGAGCAAAAACTATTCAACTCAAAAGATATAAGTGAAGCACATAGAGTGTTCTAACAATTCCTAGGACATATTTAACTCTCTCAAATAGGTGTGTCCACAAGGATAATTGTGTCAAACTAACATGCAAAGACTCAAATTATACAAGACGCTCCAAGTAAAACACATATCATGTGGTGAATAAAAATATAGCTCCGAGTATAGTTACCGATGGATGAAGACGAAAGAGGGGATGCCTTCCCGGGGCATCCGCAAGCTTAGGCTTTTGGTTGTCCTTGAATTTTACCTTGGGGGTCCATGGGAATCCCCAAGATTAGGCTCTTGCCACTATTTGTTCCATACTCCATCAAAGAAATACTCAAAACTTGAAAACTTCACAACACAAAACTTAGACAAAAATCTCACGAGCTCCGTTAGTATAAGAAAACAAACCACTACTCAAAGGTACTTCCATGAATTCATTCTTTGTTTATGTTGGTGTTAAACCTACTGTATTACAATTTCTCTTTGGTTCATACTTCCCAATACTACTCATATATGCATTGGAATAAGCAAACAACACACGAAAAACAGAATCTGTCAAAAACAGAACATTCTGTAGTAATCTGGAGTTTTCGCATACTTCTGTAACTCCAAAAAATTCAAACTAAATTGGTAAACGTGAGTAATTTGTCTATTAATCATCTGAAAAAAGAATCAACTAAATAGCACGCTCCAGTAAAATCTGATGACCATTCTAGCAAGCGCAAACGATTCTGTTTTTCACAGCAAGATCATATAAATTTCACACAAGTCATCCCAAAGGTTCTACTTGGCACAAACACTAAACAAAACACAAAACCACTTCTAAACAGAATCTATATGCAATATTTATTCCTAAACAGAAGCAAAAACAAAAAATATAAAATTGGGTTGCCTCCCAACAAGCGATATCATTTTACGCCCCTAGCTAGGCACGATACATGGATAGATCTAAGTATTGCCATCTTTGGAAGGCAATCCATAAGTGGCTCTCATAACAGATTCATATTATAATTTGATTTTTTTTCCAGGAAAGTGCTCCATGCCTTTCCTTAATGGAAATTGGAATCTAATATTTCCTTCCTTCATATCAATAATTGCACCAATCGTTCTAAGGAAAGGTCTACCAAGAATAATAGGACATGAAGGAATGCTATCTATATCAAGAACAATAAAATCTACACGCACATAACTCCTATTGGCAATAATAAGAACATCATTAATCCTTCCCATAGGTTCTGAATAGTGGAATCCGCAAGATGCAAATTCAAAGAACAATCATCGAGCTCATGGAATCCAATCAAATCACACAAAGTATTTGGGATAGCGGAGACACTTGCACCCAAATCACACAAAACATAGCATTCATGATCTTTAATTTTTATTTTAATAGTAGGTTCCCACTCATCATAAAGCTTTATAGGGATAGAAACTTCTAACTCAAGTTTTTCTTCATAACATTGCATCAAAGCATCAACTATGTGTTTGGTAAAAGCTTTATTTTGACTATAAGCATGCAGAGAGTTTAGTACGGCTTGCAACAAGGAAATACAATCAATCAAATAGCAATTATCATAATTGAATCCCTTGAAATCCTAAGTATTGGGTTCATCACTATGCAAAGTTTTAATCTCTTCACTCCCACTTATAACAATTTTAGCATCAAGATCTAAAAACTCCGAATCATTGGGACACCTTAAAGTAGAATCATCTCCAATCCTATCTTCATCAAGATTTATACTAGAAAACAAGGATCTAATAGGAGACACATCAATAACTTTCAGATCTTCATCTTTATTTTCATGATAACTAAAAGAACACGCTTTTATATAATTCTCTCTTTTAGCACGCATCCTAGCGGTTCTCTCTTTGCATTCATCTATGGAAATTCTCATGGCTTTGAGAGACAAATTGATATCATGCTTAGGTGGGATAGATCTAAGTTTTAAAGAATCAACCTCAAGAGTAATTCTATCCACACTTCTAGCCAATTCATCAATCTTAAGCAATTTTTCTTCAAGCATAGCATTGAAATTCTTTTTCGAAATCATAAACTCCTTAACACTAGTTTCAAATTTAGAATGCATCTTTCCATAAGAGTTGTTGTAGGAATTACCATAATTATTAGAGGAATTACTAGGAAAAGGCCTAGGAATAAAATTCTCTCTATAAGTATTATTACCAAAATTATTCCTACCAAAAAAATTCACATCCAAAGATTCATTATTATTTTCAATCAAAGTGGACAAAGGCATATCATTAGGATCAGAAGAAGCACTCTTAGCAGCAAATAATTTCATAAGTTCATCCATCTTTCCACTGAAAACACTAATTTCTTCAATAGCATGCACTAAATCCATCTTTCAGTGTGCCATTGAGAGTAATTAACCATAATATTATCTTGAAATTTGGTAGCTTCTCCTAAGGTAGTTTCCATGAAAGTGCCTCCTGCGGCCGAATCTAAAAGATTTGTAGAAGCAAAATTCAAGCCAGCATAAAAGTTCTGAATAATCATCCATAAGTTCAAACCATGTGTAGGGCAATTACGTATCATTGATTTCATTCTCTCCCAAGCTTGTGCAACATGCTAATGATCTAGTTGCTTAAAATTCATAATATCATTTCTAAGAGAGATGATCTTAGCAGGAGGGAAATACTTAGAGATAAAAGCATCTTTGCACTTATTCCACGAATCGATACTATTTCTAGGCAAAGAGGAAAACTAAGTTTTAGCATGATCTCTAAGTGAAAACAGAAATAACTTCAATTTAACAATATCATTATTTGTATCCCTTTTCTTTTGCATATCACACAAATCAGCAAAGTTGCTTAGATGGGTAGCGTCATCTTCACTAGGAAGGCCAGAGAAATGATCTTTCATGACAAGATTCAACAAAGCAGCAATGATCTCACAAGATTTAGCATCGGTAATAGGAACAATCGGAGTGCTGATAAAATCATTATTGTTGGTATTGGAGAAGTCACACAATTTGGTATTGTTCTGAGCCATAGTGACAAGCAAGCAATCCAACACATAGAAGAAAACACGAAGCAAGCGAACGATAAACACACGGTAGAAGAACAACAAATAAAACGACAAGGGTTAAGTGGGGCAGAGGAAAAGGAGAGGCAAAAAAATATAATGCGAAGGATAAGGGTTTGTGATAGGTACTTGGTATATGAGTTTTGCGTAAGCCTCCCCGGCAACGGCTCCAGAAATTCTTCTTGCTACTTCTCGAGCTTGCGTTGTATTCCCTCGAAGAGGAAACGGTGATGCAGAATAGTAGCGTAAGTATTTCCCTCAGTTTTTGAGAACCAAGGTATCAATCCAGTAGGAGACGACGCGCGAGTCCCTCGCACCTGCACAAACAAATAAGAACTTCGCAGCCAACGCGATAAGGGGTTGTCAATCCTTTTCGGTCACCTACGAAAGTGAGATCTGATAGAGATGATAGTTTCATATTTTTGGTATTTTTTATTATAAGAACATAAAGTAAAAGCGAAAAAGTAAAGTAGATTGTAGATTGATATGCTCAGAATAGACCCGGGGGCCATAGTGTTCTCTAGTGGCTTCTCTCATGATAGCGATATTCTACGCCGGGTAAACAAATTACTGTCGAGCAATTGATAGAAAAGCGAATAATTATGAGACTATCTAGGCATGATCATTATATATAGGCATCATGTCCGAGACAAGTAGACCGAAACGATTCTGCATCTACTTCAAATACTCCACACATCGACCACTATCCAGCATGCATCTAGTGTATTGAGTTCATAAGAACAGAGTAACGCCTTAAGAAAGATGACATGATGTAGAGGGATAAACTCAAACTTAGTGATATAAACCCCATCTTTTTATCCTCGATGGCAACAATACAATACGTGCCTTGCTGCCCCTACTGTCATTGGGAAAGGACACCACAAGATTGAACCCAAAGCAAAGCACTTCTCCCATTGAAAGAACTATAGATCTAGTAGGCCAAACCAAACCAATAATTCGAAGAGACTTGCAAGGATATTATAATCATACATAAAGAGTTCAGAGAAGAACCAAATATTTCTCATAGATAATCTTGATCATAAACCCACAATTCATCAGATCTCGACAAACACACCACAAAAAGAGATTACATCGAATAGATCTCCTCAAAGACCGAGGAGAACTTTGTATTGAGATCCAAAGAGAGAGAGAAGAAGCCATTTAGATACTAGCTATGGACCCGAAGGTTTGTGGTAAACTACTCACAACTCATGGTGATGCAATGATGATGATGTAGAAGCACTCCGTGGAAGATCCCCCCTCCGGCGGAGCTCCGGAACAGTCCTCAAGATGGGATCTCATAAGCACAGAAGGTTACGGCGTTGGAACTAGGGTTTTCTCTGTTGTTCTGATGGTTTTGGGGTACGTAGGTATATATAGGAGGAAGGAGGACACCGGGGGCCAAACGTGGGGCCCATGAGGCAGGGGCTTGCCCTATAGGGGGACGTGCCTCCCACCCTCGTGGGCACCACGTATGCCCTACTCCGTGGTTCTCAAGTCTCCCATGCGTGATTTTCTCCAAAACTATCTCTCCCGAAGGTTTCATTCCGTTTGGACTCCGTTTGATATTCCTTTTCTGTAAAACCCTGAAACAGGCAAAAAACAACAATCTGGACTGGGCCTTTGGGTTAGTAGGTTAGTCCCAAAAATAATATATAAGTATATGACAGAGCCCATTAAACATCCAGAACATCATAAATAATAGCATGGAACAATCAAAAATTATAGATACGTTGGAGACGTATCAAGCATCCCCAAGCTTAATTCCTGCTCGTCCTCGAGTAGGTAAATGATAAAAACAGAATTTTTAATGTCGAATGCTAACCAACATAGTTTTTCAATGTAATTCTCTTAATTGTGCCATGAATGTTCATATTTGAAAGATTCAAAACAAAAGTCTATATTGACATAAGAAATAATAATACTTCAAGCATACTAACAAAGGAATCATATCTTCTCAAAATACTATAGCTAAAGAAATTTATCCTTACAAAATCATATAGTCTAGAGTAAATTGCAAAAAACCACCACAATTGGGGACCCTAAATCAAAAAACCACCACTATTCATTTTTTTTCAAAAACCCACCACAATCGTGCTGACAGTTTGCAAAAAACGCAGATTGGACTGTTAGAGTCGTTTAATGCAAAATCTAACGGATGGGTCCCACTGTCACGTGCAACGTGGCCTGCGGAATGGACGGCAGAAACAGACGTTAAACAACAAGTCAACCGAGAACTCTGCCTCCTTGGCATTTTGCCAAACATGTAGCAAGCACACCCGATTGGCAGCCCGATGCATCTACTACATGGTTGACCCACCACTGCCGAGCGCACGCCACCGTCCGTCGGAGTCGCCGTCGAACGCCTAGTCTTCGCGCTCGATCTTTCTCTTCCTCCATGCGCTGCCACGCCCTCTGTCCCTCCTGTGTGCTCTCTCACAGGATACAGTGGCACTCCACCGCGCCCCGTCACCGCCCTCTCATGGAGCTCTTGGCCAACGGCCGAGTCTCACAACACCGTCATGTCAGCTAGCCCCGCCACGGTATCCTCCCTCTTCGCACAAAATGAATTTGACTAGGTGGTCCGGAATCGGCCATGTCATGGCCGTAATCTCCACCCCTGACCACACCTCACCACCGCCCGAACTCGACATCCGGCGAGCCCCAGCCCTTGCTGTCGCCCCCAGCGGATGTGCGTCGACACGTCGGTGTCGCTGAGCATCTTCATGATGAGCCCTGCGACCTCCTGCCACCTCCCAGTGTCGCCCTGATCTGGCAGTCGCTGCCGCCGCGCCTAAGGCCATCGTCCTCGAGCTCCCCTGGGACGGGGGCCGGTGGATTTTCGGCGTCTGTGAGTCAGGACTGCGAGCCGGTGCAGCAGAGTGGATGGCCGTGTCGCAGCGGTGCAGACCCTGTGCCCGGCGGCAAGGAGAAGGGTGGCGACGTGGGCTAGGGGAGTTCGGGGATGCGTGGTTCGCTGGCGAGGGGGCAGGGGTGGCATGGATGCCGGAGCACAGATCTCACCGGAGTACAAGCTCTCCTCGCTGCCGTCCGTCGCTGCCACAACCGCTCCTTTGTTCTTCTCTTATTTTTATTCTATTCATTTTGTTTCAATGACACACGGACCCCACCTGTCAGCTCGGTTAGACAATAACATATGTCTCTTCAGGGACGTTACTAGGTGCCACGTCAGCTCGATTGTAGGTAGATTCCGCATCAATAGCTGTTTATTCGTGTTATTAGTGCTTTCTGCAAACTGTCACCTAGAAAGAGGATGTTTTTTGCAAAAAAAAAAGAATTGTGGTAGTTTTTTGATTTAGGGTCCAAAAATGTGGTGGTTTTCTGCAATTTACTCTATAGTCTGGCTATGCTCCCTCTTCATTGCACAAAATAATCATATCATGCACAACCCCGATTTCAGCCAAGCACTTGTTTTCATACTCTATTCTTTCAAACCTTTCAACTTTCACTCAATACAAGAGCGTGAGCCATGGACATAGCACTATGGGTGGCATAGATAGGTGGTTGTGGAGAAGACAAAAGGATGGAGATAGTCTCACATCAACTAGGCGTATCAACGGGCTATGGAGATGCCCATCAATAGATATCAATGTGAGTGAGTAAGGATTGCCATGCAACGAATGCACTAGAGCTAAATAATGTATGAAAGCTCAACAAAAGAAACTAGTGGGTGTGCATCCAACTTGCTTGCTCATGAAGACCTAGGGCATTTGAGGAAGCCCATCGTTGGAATATACAAGCCAACTTCTATAATGAAAATTCCCACTAGTATGTGAAAGTGACTAAGCATGAGACTCTCTATCATGAAGAACATGGTGCTACTTTGAAGCACAAGTGTGGAAAAATATAGTAGCAATTGTCCCTTTTTCTTTTCTTTTTCTTTTTCTTTTTTTTTCCTTTTTTTGGGGACTTTCTTTTTTTCCTTGGCCTTTTTTTGAGGGGCTTTATTGATTTAGCCTTTCCTCACATGGGACAATGCTCTAATAATGATGGTCATCACACTTTCATTACAACTCGATATTACAACTCGATACTAGAATAAAGTATGACTATATATGAATGCCTCCGGCGGTGTACCAGGATGTGCAATGAATCAAGAGTGACATGTATGAAAAATTATGCATGGTGGCTTTGCCACAAATACGATGTCAACTACATGATCATGCATGGCATGACAATATGAAGCATGTCATATGAACGGAACGGTGGAAAGTTGCATGGCAATATATCTCGGAATGGCTATGGAAATGCCATGATAGGTAGGTATGGTGGTTGTTTTGAGCAAGATATATGGTGGCTGTTTTGAGGAAGGTATATGGTGGGTGTATGGTACCGGTGAATGTTGCGCAGTACGAGAGAGGCTAGCTGTAATGCCCCGGATGTAATAGTTTCCCTCTTTGGCATATAATATATCTCCGGCTTCATCACTTCCATTTCGGGTTCTTTGTCTTTTTGGGTTTTCGCCGTTTTGTCGCGTTGCGTGTGTGGCATTCATTCATATCATGTAGTCATGAGCATTGCATCGCGTGTGTGTTGTTGTTTGCATCCGGTTCCCCGCGTTCCTTCCCGTTGTCCGTTTTGCGTTCCGGAGCTCCTTCACGTGTCCGTGGCATCCCCGAGGCCTACTTTGGTGTTTGGCCGTGTAACGTTACCGGTTTGGCGCGAGACTTGTCGTGTGTTGTTGTTTTGGTGTGTGTAACCCGCCTGTCAAATCTCGTCGCATTTGGAGTTCATTTGCTACCCCAACAGTTATTCTCGTGGGCTCAATGTGCCTCCAATTTGAGTCCCAAGACACCCCTCCAACAGCCCACCAAACCACTCCAAACCCCTCCTATCATCTAGGCCATCCAATTCTAATAGCATGGCCGAAAACCACACCCCATTTGGACAACCCTAGCTCCTTGTGCCTATATATTTGTCCACCTTCCTCAAAATTTGCCCCAAAACAAGGAAACCCTAGCTCCTTCATCTTCTTCCTCCAGCCACCGGACCTCGCCGGACTTCTCGTCGAAATTCTCGCCGGACTTCTCGCCGGAGCTCCACCGGCCGCCCTCTCCACCTCACAACCGGCCTCTGCTCCTCCACCGCAGCCGCCCAGGCTTCTCCTCCGGCCAGATCCGGCGAGGGGCCGCCGGATCCAGCCGGCCCCGACCTCCCGCCGGCCTGGGACGCCGCCCCGCCGGTTTCCTCCAAGTCAACGCCGCCGCTCGAGGCGCTAGGAGCCGCCGCCTCCTGGATTCGATCGGGAGGGTCGATCCCGATCATGATTCCCCCTCCTGGGCCCTTCTCCTTCGCGCGTCTGGGCTCCTCCAGCCCGATCGGGCCACCGCCCCGGCCCATCCAGCGCCAGGCTAGGCGCTCCGACGTCCAGATCGATCGAGGGAGGCCAGGCCCCGATCGGATCCGCCTCGCCCCACCTGGGCCTCTCCCTCCGACGGCCTGGGCCGACGGCTTCGAGGCCAGCCGCCTCGCCCCGATCTCCCGCCTGGGCCGGCCTCGGAACCCCCATCGAGGACCACTCCCGCTCCGCCGGTCTCCTCGCCCGCGAGCCGGGCCGACTCCAGCCGCCGGGCCCACTCCGCGTCCGGTCCGATCAAAGAGCCGTTGACTTCCAGATCTGACCCTGAGGTTGTCTAGATTCCTCTAAGTCTGAGTTAATTTTGCTTGTCTGATGCTAGTTTCAAACATGGATAACTTTGTGTGTGTTGCTCCGATTTGAGTGAAGAGATGTCCAGACGTTCGTGGAGACATGTACTAAATTTCATTCCATTATGCCATACATGTTTGAGTTCATCTAGGTGCTTAAAATTCTGTTGCAAGAGTGCATCGTGATAAAAACTGTTGTTAGTGTTGTTTTTCATGCCATCTTTGCATAGTGATAACTTTGTGCTCGTTTATCCGAATGATGCAAATGACATGTCCACGTGTTCGTCTTGTCATGCTCTACATGATGATTGCTTAGACTTGCATGATAGAATTAATCTTGCCATGTTTATCTCCGTTGCAAAGTGCTATGTGGCTGTTAAGTTTTTAAGCTTGTTATGAAATGCCAACTTGAGGAGCTCATTGCTATCATTGTGATTGTCTCCATGATGCATGCTTAGGTGTTTTGGAATCACCATCATGTGTACTTTTTTGTGGTGCTTACCACTTGCCATGTTTAGTTTTGAGTTGACTTAAACTTGCTCTCAAAGATGCCATGATGAAACTGTTGTTTAACACAGTGAAATTTCACTAAGTCTGGAATTTGTAATTTCCAGATGCCATGTTTGCTTGTTGTTCAAGGACAAACCATGATAGTTTTGGGGTGACTCTTGATGGTTCCTTGTAGTATATATTGTTGGCTATCCCTTTCATGCTCTCACATGCTTATTTGAGTGGCTGTAGCATATTTAACTTTTGCTCCAAAGTTGCAATAAATTACTGCTGTCAGGATTTTGTTGTCAAGTTCAATATGTCCAAGCTTGTTGCTATTGATCCGTGGCTCCTTTGGGGGTGCACCAATGTACTTATTTGCTGTAGGATATGTCTAGTTTATGTTCATTCCCTTTGCCATGATGTTTGAGTGATGTAGCTTATTTATCTAGTGCTCCGAAGTTGCTATGTTGCTGTAATTTTCAGCTTTCGCATGCTTATCGTTTTGTGGGTAACTTTTAGCCCGTAGCTCCGATTGCAGCAAGTCTTATATGTAACTTGATTGATTTTTTCGTGTAGATTCATAATATCCTATTGTTATCATGTTTTGAAGCTTTTTGCTTGAGTGCAATTTTTCCATGCTCCTTGTGCTCCCATAGTGCATAAGTCATGCATCCATCATTTTTGTGTGCTCATTGCATCTTGCTGATTCGTGCCTTGTGTGGTTGTGTTGATTAGAGCCGGAAGCTGAGACCGAGTACGAGTACGAGCATGAGGTTACTACCGAGCTTGAGAACGAGGACCCCTCTTACGATCCGAACGACAACTCTTCAGGCAAGATGACCGAACCCGGATACCATTACTATTTTGCCTATTGCTAGAAGTCTCGATCTATAGTTTTGCCTCGATGCCCATGTCTTTCATGTCAGCCTCCTACTTGTAACCATGATCATGTCTAACCACCCTACCTATGAAAACCATTGATTGCCTATAGGTAGGCTTCGCTCAGCCCCTCTTATAGCGTTGCTAGTTGCAGGTGAAGTTGAAGATGCTCGCTTCATGTAGAAGTTTTGTTGGGTTATATCACACTATATAAATGCTTAAAATGAAATCATCTATATATTGGTAATGGGTGGAAGGCTAAGCCTTTTGCTTGGTGATTTGTTCCACTCATGCCGTTAGGAACCGTATAAACCGGTGTTATGTTCCTTGATTATGCGTTCCTCACATGGTTGGGGTTTATGGGGCCCCCTCGATAAACCGCTAAGTGCTAAGTCTTTTCCAGCAAGTCCCAACATTGGTACTATTTGCCTAATAACTAATAAACTTGCATAGGGAGTAATTAACCCTCTTTCTTAATCAACAACCCCGGGCCAGTGCTCCATATGAGTGTTGGTCCGAAACGGGGAGTCTGCGGGGCCGCCTTGGGGAAACCCGAGGTATCTGGTATACACCTGTAGAATCGCCCATCCAGTCGTGGCCTGAGACTAGATACGCGCGGCTATTGTCAGGGTGTCGGCACGCGCGGGAGGATTTGCTGGATTAGCCTTACCTTAGTTCGGAGTATCTTGAGCACGGTATTCCGAGAATACTCGGGTCTTCCCAACTTTGGAGTTGCGACTCCGCGGATCGTGGGCTTGTCATGGGCCAAGTTGGAACACCCCTGCAGGGTTATGAACTTTCGAAAGACGTGCCCGCGGTTATGTGGCAGATGGGAGCTTGTTAATATCCGGTTGTAGAAAACTTGACACCTTGTTCCAATACACTACCAGCGTGTGTACCGTGACTGTCATTTTCCGAAAGGGTTTCAGGAGATGAACACGGTGGAGTTATGTTTGACTTGATTAGTTTAGGATCACTTAGTGATCATCTCTCGACCGAGGCACCTTCTCTTCTCGCTCTCTTATACGTAAGCTAGGCTAGTGCTGCTGCAACCACTTATCCTTATTCTTTCTTCAGCCTTGTTCCACACCCAAGGCTTAAATAGTCATGTTACCCGGGAACGGGATTGCTGAGTCCTCTGTGGCTCACAATTACTTCACCACACCAGATGCAGGTCCGATGGTGAGCTATCCAGGTGATGGCACCGAGCTAGACTGGGAGTACGACGAGGAGCGTAGCCGTTACTATGTCCGTTATCCCGATGATCAGTAGTGGAACTTCTACTAGGATTCGATCCGGCCTGTGGATTGAAATTATGTTTGATATCTTGTAATTTGGATTTTACCCTTAGATGGGCTGTGATGTTTTATTGTATGATGATTTGGACATGTAATGTATTCGTGTGACGTGGCGAGGGTAAGCCAACTATTTTATGTTTTGCATCCCCATCTTATACATGAGTTGTGCAAAGATACCAAACTTGCGATCATTCTAGCATGGGGTTATGTCTCTAAGTCGTGCCTCGACACGTAGGAGATATGGTCCCATACTGGGCATTACAAGTTGGTATTCAGAGCCTTCTCCGACCTAGAAGCCCCCACTGATTGATCGAATCGTTGACGGTCGAGTCTAGGCACGCACTGAAAATATTTTGAGTCCTATATTTATATCGGAGAGTAGGATTTCTTTGCTTCTCATCCCCTTTCTCTCTAGTGAGGACTCCTGACGTCTACCCTTGCCTCTTCTACTTTCAAAAATTGCACCAATTTTTTTTTTAGGAATCTCGCGAGTATTGTGGGATTGTTTCGATGTTCTTGTGACGAGAATATTGTTCTCGATGCCTCCTGACATTAGGGGTTGTGGCAGTGTCCCGGGGAGTTGAGCTTCGTGGTATTGTCGTCACAAGCATATCGCGGCAGTACTAAATACTTAAGATGGCCGACATCGAAAATCTCTCCTATACGGTTAGTGGCAAGATAACCCCGACATCACCCAGTACTGGGGAGGTAGTTCGGGAGTATTGCCATAGCTTGGTATAGTGGATGCTTTTCGAAGGTCCGAGGTAGACAGTTTCCGAGAAAGACTGGTTATGTGTTGAAGGATGGATACAGCTGGATGTAGGTTTAGAGTTGATTGCGCGGTGCTTCCCCTGTATCCCCAACACCTGATTGCATAACTGGAAACTTTCGGAAATTAATAGGTGTGTTAATCCAGTAGATCGTAGGCATTCTTGCAACGAATGCAGGTTAGCGAGTTCGGGGTTCTACGTTGAGTGATGTGGTTTTATGACCGATGTTCCGATCGGGAGTTGCATCTTAAAGGGTCCTTGGCTATGCTGATCCGGGGATTGCAAAACCCTTTCGTAACGCATTCATAAGCTTTCAGCACAAATATGTTAGAACGAAGCGCCTATCTTGTGTTTGTTTCCATCTGTACCTTGTTGTTTTTCTTATTTACCTTTTGTCCCCGATGTGGCTTCTCATGAAGATTGATGTTATCATTTAACTGAGAATTTCATTCGTTCCTCTTGTTCGAATGATTCTTGTGAAGACTTGTTGCAATTCATTCCGTTGTTTCATCTTATACCTTCTTTCAATCAATTGCTGATTCGTGGTCATCTCTTTCAGGATGGCTCCGAAACGAGTTCCCAACACTAACCCAGAGGCTGAAGAGGTCCCAGATCGTCCTACTTCCCCTCCTCCTCCGTCTGAGGCTTGGAGAGCGATTATGCAGACTACAAATAAAAACACCCAGATGTTGATGCAGATGATGCAGCAGATGCAAGCTAATCAAGCTAATCAGGGTGTTCCAGGGAATCAAGGCAACTTCTTCAACCAACAGCACCATGCTACTCTCAACCAGTTCTTGGCCAATAATCCAAAAGCTTTCAGTTACTGTGTCGACCCTCTCGATGCTGAAGATTGGTTAACCGATATCAAGAAACATGTTGAGTGCAGTAACGTAAGGGAAGAGGATTATGTGAAGTTTGCAGCCTTCCAACTCAAAGACCAAGCAGTTGACTGGTGGCAGCAGTACAAAGACACCAGGCCAGGTCGTGTGCTCTCTTGGGAGGATTTCTGCAAGGACTTTCGCTCTCACCACATTCCAACAAGTGTCATCGAGGGTATGCGTGAGCAATTCCGCAACCTGAAGCAAGGCTCTATGACTATCTACCAGTATAATGTCAAGTTCCAAAACCTCGCCCGCTATGCTAAGCAAGACATACCAGATGCCAAGAGCAAGATCTATCAGTTCCGCGGAGGTCTGAAAGATGAACTTCAACTTGCTCTCACCTTGTTCGAGCCCAATGAATTCGACAAATTCTATAACATGGCGCTCAAGCAAGAGGCAGCCCAGCTCAAGATGGAGGCTTCTAAAAAGAGGATTCGAGATGCCGTTCACTCCTCCTCATCGTCTCAGATGGTCTCGAAACAACAGAAATTTTGGCTTCCTCCTCCTCGAGTGATTCGAGCTCCCTACAACAACTCCAACAGCAACAAGAACTCTAGTGGCCGTGGTTTCTCCCACCCACCCAACCCGAGCAACCAGTCGAAGAATCAGTTTCAGTCTCAAGGTTCCAAGTCAAGTGGTTCTCATTTCTGTCCTCTCTCAGAAGTGGTGTGCAACAAGTGTGGCAAGAAAGGTCACTATGCTAACAGGTGACCCAACCCGAACCGCGTTCCTGCTCCTCCACCTATGAGTTCAG
Organism: Secale cereale; assembly: GCA_902687465.1. Classification (NCBI taxonomy): domain Eukaryota; kingdom Viridiplantae; phylum Streptophyta; class Magnoliopsida; order Poales; family Poaceae; genus Secale; species Secale cereale. Next base: position 354,968,853 of record LR738711.1, read on the forward strand.
CTATTGTCAGGCATGATCCAAAGGTAGCAAGGGTAAATCTAATGAATGCAGCACAAGCGGAGAATTCTTCTGATGTCATTTTGGGTAACCTTCCAGTTAACTCTTTCCCTGCTAAAGTTTTGTTTGATTTGGGTGCTTCATGCTCTTTCATGTCTTGTCCATTTGCATCCAAGCACAATGTTGTCACTTCAAATTTGCCACAGAAGTTGCAAGTTGTTTCTCCGGGCAGGTTAATGACTTCCAGTGTCTATGCTCCGGATGTTTCTATTCGCATGGGTGATTATCGCTTTCTGGCTAAACTGGTGGTTCTTGGTAATTCCGACATTAACCTCATCCTCGGGATGGACTGGCTTTCTCAGCATGATGCTCACATTGATTGTGCACTGAAGGAAGTCAAGATGACTCATCCTGATGAAGATGTGATTATCTTTGCCTCCAGGGATAACACTATCAGGCTTTTTTCTCTCAATGATAAGGGCGAAATTAATGCCATCTCTCAAATTCCGGTGGTAAACGAATATCAAGACGTCTTTCCTGAAGAACGTCCAGGCATGCCTCCACACCGTAAGGTGGAATTCGTCATTGAACTCGATCCTGGTACTGAGCCAGCATGCCGGCGTCCGTACAACCTCTCTCCTGAAGAATTGAAGGAATTGAAGAAGCAACTTGATGAACAGGAGCGTATGGGTCTCATCAGGCCTAGTACGTCTCCTTGGGGCTGTGGTGTCTTATTTGTCAAGAAGAAGGATGGCACGGAGTGCCTCTGCGTTGATTACCGGCCATTGAACAAGAAGACAATAAAGAACAAGTATCCCCTCCCCAACATCAACGAACTGTTCGAGCAGCTCAAAGGAGCTAAAGTGTTCTCTAAGCTCGATCTCCGAATGGGCTATCACCAAATTCGCATTTGCGAGCAAGACATTCCCAAGACTGCCTTCAGAACGAGTTATAGCTCATATGAGTATACAGTCATGTCCTTTGGTCTCGCCAATGCTCCTCCTACCTTCTCGAGAATGATGCACTACATCTTCAACCCCTACACCGGCGAGTTTGTGCTTGTGTATCTGGATGATATTCTGGTATTTTCCAAGAATGAAGAAGATCACGAAAAGCACTTACGTCTGGTTCTTGACCGACTCCGTGAACATAAGTTCTATGCCAAGTTCTCCAAGTGCGAATTTTGGCTCGCTAAGGTTTTGTACCTGGGCCATATTATCTCCACTGACGGTATTGCGGTAAACCCCGAGAAAGTTGAAGCAATTGTCAACTGGCAAGCTCCTCAGAACGTCAAGCAAATCCGAAGTTTTCTGGGTCTTGCCAGCTATTGCAGAAGGTTCGTTGAGAACTTCTCCAAGATTGCCAAGCCTCTTTCCAACTTGCTGCAGAAGAATGTCAAATACTTTTGGTCTCCAGATTGTGAAGTGGCATTCAGAACAAAGAAAAGCTCGTCTCTGCTCCAGTTCTAACTCCTCCAGATGAATCCAAGCCCTACGAAGTATTCTGTGATATTTCTCTTCAAGGTCTTGGTGGTGTGCTCATGCAAGACAAGAGAATTGTGGCATACACTTCTCGTCAGCTGAAGCCAAGTGAGAAGAATTACCCCACACATGATCTTGAACTAGCAGCTGTGGTACATGATTTGATTACGTGGAGACATCTGTTGTTGGGCAGAAAAGTCGACATCTTCACCGATCACAAGAGCTTGAAGTACATCTTCACACAGCCGAATCTGAACCTCCGCCAGACTCGTTGGGTTGAAATGATCCAAGAGTATGATCCCAGCATCGAATACACTCCTGGCAAGGCGAATGTGATTGCAGATGCTTTGAGCAGAAAGGCATATTGCAACAGCCTTCTTATCAAGCCGTTCGAGCCTGAGCTTTGTGAAGCTTTCAGGAAGCTCAACCTCCAAGTTGTTCCGCAGGGATTTCTTGCAAATCTTCAAGTTGCTCCTACCTTGGAAGATCGGGTCCGTGAGGCCCAACTCAGTGATGCCATGGTGCAGAAGGTGAAACATGGTATTGCAAAGGGCACTCCAAAATACAAGTGCTATCACGTTGATGAGAGAGATACCTTGTTCTTTGAGGACAGACTAGTTGTTCCCAAAGGTGATCTCAGGAAGCTCATAATGGAAGAAGCACATGATTCTCTCCTTTCCATTAATCCTGGCAGTTCCAAGATGTATCAAGATCTCAAGCAATCTTACTGGTGGACACGCATGAAAAGGGAAATTGCCCAATTTGTGAATGAATGTGATGTCTGCAGAAGAGTGAAAGCAGAACATCAACGTCCAGCCGGTCTTCTCCAACCTCTTCCTATTCCCGAGTGGAAATTCGACTACATTGAAATGGATTTCGTCAATGGCTTTCCTAAGTCCAAGAGAGGGAATGATTCTATCTTCGTGGTGATTGACAAGCTTACCAAAGTCGCTCACTTCCTTCCAGTAAAAGAATCCATCAATGCAGCTCAATTGGCAGAGTTGTACACTTCCAGAATTGTGTCCTTACATGGCATTCCTCAAGTTATCTCCTCAGATCGTGGAAGTTTGTTCACGTCCAAGTTCTGGGACTCCTTTCAGTCTGCCATGGGCACTAAGATCAGGTTCAGCACTGCTTTTCACCCTCAGACTAGTGGTCAAGTCGAGCGAGTGAATCAGATTCTAGAAGACATGCTCAGAGCCTGTGTCATATCTTTTGGCATGAAATGGGAAGATTGCCTTCCATTTGCCGAGTTCTCTTACAACAGCAGCTTTCAAGCAAGTGCAGGCAAAGCTCCGTTTGAAATCCTCTATGGCAGAAAGTGCCGTACCCCTCTCAACTGGTCCGAGACAGGTGAACGTCAACTTCTTGGCAATGACTTGATCTCAGAAGCCGAAGAAATGTGCAAAGTCATACGTGAGAATCTCGAGGCCGCTCAGTCGCGTCAGAAGAGCTACTATGACGGCAAGCATCGGGATTTGGCTTTCAACATTGGTGATCATGTTTATCTCCGTGTTTCTCCGATGAAAGGAACCCAAAGATTCGGTATCAAAGGAAAGCTTGCTCCTAGATACGTCGGGCCTTTCAAGATCCTTGGCAAAAGAGGCGATCTAGCCTATCAACTTGAGCTCCCTTCCAACTTCGCCAATGTTCATGATGTGTTCCATGTGTCTCAACTCTGCAAATGCTTCAAGACTCCTGAACGCATGATTCCGTTTGAAGAGATTGATCTTCAACAAGATTTGTCCTACCGAGAGCATCCCGTTGCTATTCTCGAAGAAACCGAGCGCAAGACCCGCAACAAGTCCATCAAATTCTTGAAAGTCAAGTGGTCACACCATACCGACCGAGAAGCTACGTGGGAACGAGAAGATCATCTTCGTTCCGAGTACCCTTCCTTTTTTCCAGTCCTAGATCTCGGGACGAGATCTTTTTGTAGTAGAGGAGAGTTTGTAATGCCCCGGATGTAATACTTTCCCTCTTGGGCATATAATATATCTCCGGCTTCCTCACTTCCATTCCGGGTTCTTTGTCTTTTTGGGTTTTCGCCTTTTTGTCGCGTTGCGTGTGTGGCATTCATTCATATCATGTAGTCATGAACATTGCATCACATTTGTGTTGTTGTTTGCATCCGGTTCCACGCGTTCCTTCCCGTTGTCCGTTTCGCGTTCCGGAGCTCCCTCACGTGTCTGTGGCATCCCCGAGGCCTACTTTGGTGTTTGGCCGTGTAACGTTACCGGTTTGGCGCGAGACTTGTCGTGTGTTGTTGTTTTGGTGTGTGTAACCCGCCTGTCAAATCTCGTCGCGTTTGGAGTTCGTTTGCTACCCCAACAGTTATTCTCGTGGGCTCAAAGTGCCTCCACTTTGAGGCCCAATACACCCCTCCAACAGCCCACCAAACCACTCCAAACCCCTCCTATCATCTAGGCCATCCAATTCTAATCGCGTGGCCGAAAACCACACCCCATTTGGACAACCCTAGCTCCTTGTGCCTATATATTTGTCCACCTTCCTCAAATTTTGCCCCAAAACAAGGAAACCCTAGCTCCTTCATCTTCTTCCTCCAGCCACCGGACCTTGCCGGACTTCTCGCCGGAGCTCCACCGGCTGCCCTCTCCACCTCACCACCGGCCTCTGCTCCTCCACCGCAGCCGCCCAGGCTTCTCCTCCGGCCAGATCCGGCGAGGGGCCGCCGGATCCAGCCAGCCCCGACCTCCCGCCGGCCTGGGAGGCCGCCCCGCCGGTTTCCTCCAAGTCAACGCTGTCGCTCGAGGCGATAGGAGCCGCCGCCGCCTGGATTCGATCGGGAGTGTTGATCCCGATCCAGATTCCCCCTCCTGGGCCCTTCTCCTTCGCGCGGCTAGGCTTCTCCAGCCCGATCGGGCCACCGCCCCGGCCCATCCAGCGCCAGGCTAGGCGCCCCGCCGTCCAGATCGATCGGGGGAGGCCAGGCCCCTATCGGATCCACCTCGCCCCGCCTGGGCCTCTCCCTCCGACCGCCTGGGCTGACGGTTTCGAGGCCAGCCGCCTCGCCCCGATCTCCCGCCTGGGCCGGCCTCGGAACCCCCAGCGAGGCCCACTCCCGCTCCGCCGGTCTCCTCGCCCGCGAGCCGGGCCGACTCCAGCCGCCGGGCCCACTCCGCGTCCGGTCCGATCCAAGAGACGTTGACTTCTAGATCTGACCCTGAGGTTGTCTAGATTCCTCTAAGTCTGAGTTAATTTTGCTTGTCTGATGCTAGTTTCAAACAAGGATAACTTTGTGTGTGTTGCTCCGATTTGAGTGAATGAGATGTCCAGACGTTCGTGGAGACATGTACTACATTTTTTTCCATTATGCCATACATGTTTGAGTTCATCTAGGTGCTTAAAATTCTGTTGCAAGAGTGCATCGTGATAAAAACTGCTGTTAGTGTTGTTTTTCATGCCATCTTTGCATAGTGATAACTTGGTGCTCGTTTATCCGAATGATGCAAGTGACATGTCCACGTGTTCGTCTTGTCATGCTCTACATGATGATTGCTTAGACTTGCATGATAGAATTAATGTTGCCATGTTTATCTCCTTTGCAAAGTGCTATGTGGTTGTTAAGTTTTTAAGCTTGTTATGAAATGCCAACTTGAGGAGCTCATTGCTATCATTGTGATTGTCTCCATGATGCATGCTTAGGTGTTTTGGAATCACCATCATGTGTACTTTGTTGTGGTGCTTACCACTTGCCATGTTTAGTTTTGAGGTGACTTAAACTTGCTCTCAAAGATGCCATGATGAAACTGCTATTTAACACTTAGTGAAATTTCACTAAGTCTGGAATCTGTAATTTCCAGATGCCATGTTTGCTTGTTGTTCTAGGAAAAACCATGATAGTTTTGGGGTGACTCTTGATGGTTCCTTGTAGTATATATTGTTGGCTATCCCTTTCATGCTCTCACATGCTTATTTGAGTGGTTGTAGCATATTTAACTTTTGCTCCAAAGTTGCAATAAATTACTGCTGTCAGGATTTTGTTGTCAAGTTCAATATGTCCAAGCTTGTTGCTATTGATCAATGGCTCCTTTGGGGGTGCATCAATGGACTTATTTGCTGTAGAATATGTCTAGTTTATGTTCATGCCCTTTGCCATGATGTTTGAGTGATGTAGCTTATTTATCTAGTGCTCCGAAGTTGCTATGTTGCTGTAATTTTCAGCTTTCGCATGTTTATTGTTTTGTGGGTAACTTTTAGCCCGTAGCTCCGATTGCAGCGAGTCTTATATGTAACTTGATTGATTTTTTCGTGTAGATTCATAATATCCTATTGTTATCATGTTTTGAAGCTTTTTGCTTGAGTGCATTTTTTCCATGCTCCTTGTGCTCCCATAGTGCATAAGTCATGCATCCATCATTTTTGTGTGCGCATTGCATCTTGTTGATTCGTGCCTTGTGTGGTTGTGTTGATTAGAGCCGGAAGTTGAGACCGAGTACGAGTACGAGCACGAGGTTACTACCGAGCTTGAGAACGAGGACCCCTCTTACGATCCGAACGACAACTCTTCAGGCAAGATGACCGAACCCGGATACCATTACTATTTTTCCTATTGCTAGAAGTCTCGATCTATAGTTTTTCCTCGATGCCCATGTCTTTCATGTCAGCCTCCTACTTGTAACCATGATCATGTCTAACCACCCTACCTATCCAAACCATTGATTGGCTATACGTAGGCTTTGCTCAGCCCCTCTTATAGCGTTGCTAGTTCCAGGTGAAGTTGAAGATGCTCGCTTCATGTTGAAGTTTTGTTGGGTTATATCACACTATATAAATGCTTAAAATGAAATCATCTATATATTGGTAATGGGTGGAAGGCTAAGCCTTTTGCTTGGTGATTTGTTCCACTCAAGCCATTAGGAACCGTATAAACCGGTGTTATGTTCCTTGATTATGCGTTCCTCACACGGTTGGGGTTTATGGGGCCCCCTCGATAAACCGCTATGTGCTAAGTCTTTTCCAGCAAGTCCGGGCCAGTGCTCCACATGAGTGTTGGTCCGAAACGGGGAGTCTGCAGGGCCGCCTTGGGGATACCCGAGGTATCTGGTATACACCTGTAGAATTACCCATCCGGTCGTGGCCTGAGACTAGATACGCGCGGCTATTGTCAGGGTGTCGTTACGCTGGGAGGATTTGCTGGATTAGCCTTACCTTAGTTCGGAGTATCTTGAGCACGGGATTCCGAGAATACTCGGGTCTTCCCACCTTTGGAGTTGCGACTCCGCGGATCGTGGGCTTGTCATGGGCCAAGTTGGAACACCCCTGCAGGGTTATAAACTTTCGAAGGCCGTGCCCGCGGTTATGTGGCAGATGGGAGCTTGTTAATATCCGGTTGTAGAAAACTTGACACCTTGTTCCAATACACTACCAGCGTGTGTACCGTGACTGTCATTTTCCGAAAGGGTTTCGGGAGATGAACACGGTGGAGTTATGATTGACTTGATTAGTTTAGGATCACTTAGTGATCATCTCTCGACCGAGGCACCTTCTCTTCTCGCTCTCTTATACGTAAGCTAGGCTAGTGCTGCTGCAACCACTTATCCTTATTCTTTATTCAGCCTTGTTCCACACCCAAGGCTTAAATAGTCATGTTACCCGGGAACGGGATTGCTGAGTCCTCTATGGCTCACAGTTACTTCACCACACCAGATGCAGGTCCGATGGTGAGCTATCCAGGTGATGGCACCGAGCTAGACTGGGAGTACGACGAGGAGCGTAGCCGTTACTATGTCCGTTATCCCGATGATCAGTAGTGGAACTTCTACTAGGATTCGATCCGACCTGTGGATTTAAATTATGTTTGGTATCTTGTCATTTGGATTTTACCCTTAGATGGGATGTGATGTTTTATTGTATGATTATTTGGACATGTAATGTATTTGTGTGACGTGGCGAGTGTAAGCCAACTATTTTATGTTTTCCATCCCCATCTTTTACATGAGTTGTGGAAAGATACCAAACTTGCGATCATTCCAGCATGGGGTTATGTCTCTAAGTCGTGCCTCGACACGTAGGAGATATAGTCCCATCCTGGGCATTACACTAGCAATGGTGGAAGTCCCCTTATCCTCAGAAAAGTAAGGCATGAGGAATTTATCCTTATCTGCGTTCGACAGAGTGACGCCTTCGAGGTATGAACTCTCGACTTGCCGGTCCCCAGCGCTGCCCAAGATCTTGGCACGCATGTAGAAGGGGTCGAATATCACGATGTCCGGGGTCTCGTCTCTAATGATCTGCATCTCCATACTCAGCGAAAATAGCCGAACAAAGGTGTAGTGCAGCGGATGAAGGTTAAACATAGCAGAGATATCATCAAACCGTAGGACGATCATACCCCCGATGGTGCTATTCACAAAGCCCCTGCGCTCTGGAAGCTTGGCCACAAAAACCAGGTATGCCACATCATTCTCGGAGAGACGCCGCTTCTCCAAAGAAAGAACACTGTCATGCAGACTCCGCATAGCATCGGTTGCAGCATTGAGCAGATTAGTCGGTAGCATCGGCCTACCCGCCACATGCACCCTCCTCGAGATATCCTTAGGTGAAGGTGGCCCGTCCTGAGCACGGATCGTACTCGGTGCCGGCTGGCTCGCACCCGTGTTATTCTTTCTTTTCCGTCCCTTCTGCTTCTTCTGCTGTAATGGGATCGAGTTTTGCTCAGAGACCACCTTCTTGAGTGTGTTGGGGCTGATAATATTTCACACATCGGCTATCTGAGGCTCGGTGAAGGCGGCAGCTGGAGGCGTCTTCTGAGAACTGAACGCCAGACGATGCCTGTTGCAAATGGGTTTCCCCGCGGTACCAGCTAGATCGCGATCGTCTTTTGCAGGGTTGGGTTCTTGACAAGGAGACTCCAAGAATTCTCCATCGTACCCATGTTCGTTGAAGTACTTATCGACGTTGGTAAATGTACCGTCGTCGTTCGTGGAATTAACACGGCAGATGTCCGGTTTAACGGACTTAGTTGAGGAACCATTGCACAGGTTAGCTTGAAGAGGTTAAAAGCACACAAAGGACACAGAGGTTTTATACTAGTTCGGCCCCTTCGAGGAAGGTAAAAGCCTACGTCTAGTTTGGTTTGGTATTGCTTGGGCGTCGATGAACAGGGAGCGGATTGCTTGCCTGTGTCTCAATGGGTTGTTTCTTGTCCTTGAACCGTCGCCGGGTCGTCCCTTTATATAGAGGCGACGCCCGGTCCGGTTTACAGAGTCCTGAGGCCGGCTCATATTTGTGTCTGCCTCGGTCTCTGCTCTTTCTTCCTTGTCTCTCAAGTTACATGACCAGGCGGATTACAAACCGTAACTCTATACATGGGCCCTAAGCCTTCATGGGCCGTAACCTCTACTGGGTTTTACAATTACACAACTATATTATCATAATCCGGTTTACACTAGCCGGTTTACACCTGCTAGTAATATCCCTGACATTAGGCCCCAGAATGATTTGAACTTGTTCACATCAGTCTTCCCAGTCTTGCATAATCTTCTTTCTTGTATCTTCTCAGTTTTTTAAACCGGCGATGACATCATCCTTGGAAATCACTTAATTCGATCGTGACATCACTTCCGCATTTATCGCGCACAGCTGTTTGTTACTTTTGTTTAAAGGCTATCCCGAGAATCGAGGCGACATGGAATCTTTATCCAATCTCTCACTTCCTCAAATCCCGCGCCTGCCGTTTCGTCTCTCCCCCTTTATAAATACCGCCGCATCTCTTCTCCATCTCCTTCCGCTCGTCTTCTTCCTCTGTCGCCCGAGCTCAAGCTTCCGCCGTCGTCCGTCAAGCTCGCCGTCGCCAGCAAGTTCGGCCGCTGCATCAACCTGAACGCGACCAGATAACTCCACTGCCGCTTCCTGCTGCCTCAGGTATTCTTTTTCCCTCGCTGTAGATCTGTAGCCTTTGGGTTCTTTCCTTGCCTCCGCCATTAGACCTGGAAAAGCTTCGTCTGTTCGTCCTATACGCCATGCTCGTAGTGGTTTCAACCTTTAGATTTGTCTTCGAAACTTGCTTCCGCTCCGCTTCCTTATGCTTAGATTTCGGCATTAGATTCAATCCTTAGATTCATCCACTATGTATAAGACCCCCGTCGTTCTTTCTGTAATAGACTTGCATAAGTTTTCTCTTTTTCTTACTGCTCAGATCTGTTTTACCTTAGCTTTATGTGGAAACTTGTTTCTTCATCCTTGTAGATCTGTAAGATATTCGCCGGTTTAGTCGGTCATATATTGCTTCTGTAATGCATCGACAATGAACGCGACGGTTTAGCTCCTCTCTTTTGTTATCATGAACCGGTAGTAGTGCGTTTCCTGCTTACTTCCGGGTTAGCAATGTCATTAGTCCCTTGTCTAAACCGTCGCTATGATTTTGCATATGTGTTCCGGTTTATGCCTCTGTACTCGAATAATCCGGATTTTATACTTCATTCTTTCAGCACTTTCCTTCTGCTACTATGTCTGCCAAATAGTTCGTTTCTTGCGACTGGGTCCCTTCCATCATTACGGAAGAAGACTTAGTTAACGCTGCTGCAATTGGCATTATGGGTCCTCAAGCATACCTAAAATGGCGGGCCCCAGGAAATGAATGTCCCCCTACTCCCAAAGAAGGGGAAGTTATTGTCTTCTTTGATCACATGGCCCGAGGTTTTACTCCTCCCGGTTCGAAATTATTCCGGGACGTGCTTGCCGCTTTTCAACTTCACCCTCAGGACATAGGTCCAAACTCTATTTCCAACATCTGCGATTTTCAAGTTTTCTCAGAGGTGTATCTGCAAGAGGAGCCATCAATTGACTTGTTCCGGGATTTTTTCCATTTGAACCCGCGAACTGAATTTACTGGCGGACCTCATCAAGAACTGGGCGGGGTCAGCATTCAAAAGAGAAGAGACGCAGTCTTTCCTCATGCCTCTCTCCATACACACCCCAAGGATTGGAACAAGTCTTGGTTTTATTGCCACGACACTTCACCTGAAGGTGAGAACCCGCTGCCGGGTTATCGCGAACATCGTCTTCCTGAAGATCACCCTCTGCCGCAGCGTCTCAGCTCCTCAGAATGGCCCCGGTTCGCTTCTCAACTCGCCAAGCTCAAGGCCTTTATGGCCAACGCATTAACCGGAGTTGATTTTATGAGTTGCTGGCTTGCCTGGAGTATCCTCCCTCTGAGTCCGCGCTCCAGTTTGATGTGTAAATATTCCGGAAAGCCGGATGATCCTCAACGGTTTACCGACGCAGTACTTTCTGAAACAGAAGTTACTGAATCTGCCAAGAAAATGCTCAACATCTCTTTAGAAGAATGTAGCCAAACCGGATTGGCTCCATACTATAAGAAGAACAAGCTGCCTGCGCTAAGTCTTAATATCTTCTGTATGTTTTTAATCCGTTCATTTAAATCGCCTTCCAATTATCTCATCTTTTGCACAGGCCGACGATCCTTTCTGGAAAAGGAAACCTCAGGATAAAGCAGGCAAACAGCCGCGCCGGAAAACCTTCGTAGTTAAGAAGAGAAAGGCGGCTGCAGGCTCCGATTCTCACGTTGAAGAGGATGATCCGGATACTGAGGTATGAATCAAACTTGACATGCTTCATTATTCTTTTATCCCGGTTTATGTTAATAGTGTCTTTTTCACATGATTTGGCTGAAGGGGATAAAGCGGCAGAAACTGAGGTAATCACTCTTTCTTCAGATTAAGAACCACCACCACCAAAGATTCGTTGGGTAGTCCGGAAATATCAGTTTTCTCATCCTTACGCTCAACTGGACCCCAATTTTCTTTTGAAGAAAGAGCAACATGAAGCTCGCCGGGCTACATGCCATAGTGGCCTTGTGGTTGAGTCTTCTGGAATATCTTTTACTCCGGCTCGGAGGCGCCGCTCTGAGGTTATACTTTCTCCAACTCTTCTTCATCCCAAGGTCGGGCTTATACGCAAACCACTTAAACCGTCTGATCCTAATTATCAGGAGATCCCTTTATCTTCTTCTGGCGAATCAACTGCCACACAGGTCCCAGCCCTGAAAACTCTCCCGGGGTAAGTCTTTCGTCTTATCCGGTTTATGATTGCACTTGCTTCTGTGACTCTGATTTATTTTCTAATTCCTTTCAGCAAGCCTAAGCCTAGCAAAAAGGCAAAGGCCAGCAAAACGGTCGCTGAGACTGGCACTGACGATCCGGCCGTTGATCCGGATACAACCATCCCTCCGGAACATGAGCCTACAGTTCAGCTTCAAGATCCTGCTCCAATGGATCACACTTATGCCACTGCTCCTGAGAATCCCAACACTGAAAATGTTCATGAACCGGCGAGTCCTGCCCGGGCCAACCCTCCTCGGACTAGCCCGGCTCCCGCTAGTCCGGTTCACACTGCTACTCCACCACCGGCAGCTGCTCCTTCTCCGGATGTTCAAATAACCGGTACAGCTTACACCGCTCCTGCTGAGCCCACTGTTTTAGGCAAGCATACAGCTAAAGCGGAGAAACTCCATCAGGAAAAGGGCAAATGGAGCACAGACTTGTCTAGTTTCGCCGAGCTGAGTGCCCAGGAGCTCTATTCCGGGTATTTGAACCGGCTTCATACTGGTCGGGATTATGAAGCGGGCTTAATCAACATGACGAAGGAAAAATATGAGGTATCTCCCTGGTCTTTTGTTTTTGCCTTTGTTGTGTTTCTGTCTATATCATGGTAGCCCCCAAGTTCCGGTTTAGCTTATGTTTAGAAGGTGAACCGGTACTTCCAATTCGAGCAAATGATCTTACATATAAGCCCCCAAGTGCCAGGGGCATAATTCGGTTTATGTGCCTGGGACTTGTCTGAATCTTTCCTTTAATGTTTCAACTATCCATTAGCCCCCAAGTGTCAAGCAGACAACTTGTTTGTGTGCTTGAGACTTGTTTTGAATTGCCACTCTTTGATACTTCAATAGCCCATTAGTCCCCAAGTGTCAAGTGCATAACTTGGTTATGTACTTGAGACTTTGTCTGAACTTATGTTATTTATTCCACTTGAATTCCCTTCCAGGCTGATTTAAACCAGAGGGCTGAAGAAATCACTGAACTCCGGAACAGACTTGCTGAAACTGAAACTGCTGCTGCTAAGGCCAAAAAAGAATTGGCGCTGAGATTAACTACTGTTGAACAGCTGAAGATATATTTTGAAGAGGAGCGGACAGCCTTTGAAGTGCAAAAGAATGCTCTGGAAAAAAGAGCAAAGGATGCTGAGGAAGCTCTTAATCCGATAACAGAAGAGTTAATCGGTTTAAAGCGGCAAATAGAACTGATGACTTCTGCCGTCTTCGGTAAGTACTTAATCTGCGCGCATGCTTTCATCCTTGCAATCTGTATTCCGGTCCGGTTTAACTGTAACGATCATATGTAGGGCGCCGCGTTACCCATCTTGGGGATGATTTACGGAAGAAACTCAAGGCGTCTTATACTCTGGTTGAGCAGCTGTATTCCGGCGCTCAAAGGATTATAAGCGCAATGTCTTTCAATAAACCGGCCCCTACCACCATCCAAGGCACTCTAGAGAAATTGTCTATCTTTCCTGTACGCTTGGAAGAGGTGAAGAAGTCTGCTGCCCGAGCCGGTTCTCTCGTAGCGCTCACCAAAGCCAAAGCGTGGGTTCCAGACTTTGATCCGGAAGAAGCTGTGAATGGGTATCCCAACACCAAAGAAGATGGATCAACCATCACTGGTAAAGACCTGCATGTTTTGACGAAGGAGATGCGTCCTCTTGCCAGCAAACTTGCTGTGGAATCAGATTTGACCAGGTATCATCCGGCGTACGATTTACAGAATGAGCGAGTGGATCGACCGGTTTATGATACCATGAATCTAATCCCACCAGTGTGCCCCCACACTTTCGCCCCAGATGTTGATCCGTCTGATCTTATTACGGAAGAGATGTACTTCCGTGCTTTGACAAAAATTGATTGGCGTGTCCCTGACTTTCAGCCGCTTCAAGAAGACGAAGAAGCTCCAGAACAGGTCGATCCTCAACCGTCCTAGCAGGAGGAAGCATAGTCCAATCAGTTTATCTTTGTAGCGTTGGTTTTACTTTGCCGTAAAAACTTTAATCCGTTCAGGCCTGCTGTGACTTTGTAATAGGATAGCTTTGAACTATTGTCCGTCGTGATCCGGATGTCCCAACTTTGCTTTGGTATCTGCTAAGTTGAATCCTTTGTCTGATATGTTTTAACTTGCATACTATCTGTTTCTGCATAGAAAACACTTAAAAGGTGTCCTAGCGGTTTACCACCGGACCCATTAAATTGTTTCTCATAAATATATCAAACAAGTATCTATTTAAAACAGGAATAACTTCATACCTGCGATTAAGTATGCTTGATATCCTTAATCCGGCGAACATTGTTATTTCTGAGGAAGCCCTTGGCTCCGTCGGGGCATACCCAACTATTCCGGGTTTAGAAGAACTACCGGTTTAAATAATGCTAGAGCTCTGCGTCCACACTCTTGAAGATATGCGGTCAACTTTGGAGTTGTCCCACTCCGGATCAAAGAACCATAAAACACAAATACAAAAAATACAAGTTTGCAAATAAAACCATGTAGTCGAGGCTTTTTGCGAGCTGCCAGGCTCCAAATCGAGACTTCTGATTCGAATACGATCAGTAAAGCGGACCATAGGGGCTAAGCTAGGATTCGAATACGATCCTAACCCCCTACTGGTCTTAAAAATTTAGCCAAGCAATGGATTTGAATACGATCCATTGAGCTTCTGATTCGAATACGATCAGTAAATCGGACCATAGGGGCTAAGCTAGGATTCGAATACGATCCTAACCCCCTACTGGCCTTGAAATTTTAGCCAAGCAATGGATTCGAATACGATCCATTGAGATTATGATTCGAATACGATCATACAAACCGGACCATAGGGGCTAAGCTAGGATTCGAATACGACCCTAACCCCCTACTGGCCTTGAAATTTTAGCCAAGCAATGGATTCGAATACGATCCATTGAGCTTATGATTCGAATAGGATCATACAAACCGGACCATAGGGGCTAAGCTAGGATTCGAATACGATCCTAACCCCCTACTGGCCTTTTCCATGTTATCTTTGGTTCGAATCCGACCTATGTTTGAACAGAATGGCTATGTCCTCTTTGGTTCGAATACGACCTATGTTTGAACAGGAAATGGCTATGTTCTCTTTGGTTCGAATACGACCTATGTTTGAACAGGAAGCCCTTTAGTGATCACAGCTCCAGAGTACATATACGGCAATTGTCCTGCACAACCAGATAGACTGATCAAAGTATTTTATTTTCTTTTAGAATATGACATATAATAAGAGACGTAAGATGTAGATGGTTATTACCATAAGACACTTATATTGGAAAAAAGGCTGATCCCCCGGTTTACCGTGGGTGCCAGTTTATTCATTAATCATAATATATACATAGGATACAGCAGAGCTCATGGCTCAGGTATAGTAAGGCCGCAAGAGGGCGATGTTCCACAGCCTCTTTGACTCTTCCTCCGATGTCCGTGAGTCCTTGTGTTCTCGAACGTCCACCAGGTAATATGAACCATTGTGCGGATTCTTGCTGACCACAAAGGGCCCTTCCCAAGGCGGGGATAGCTTGTGCATATCTGTTTGATCTTGGCTGAGCCGGAGTACCAAATCTCCCTCCTGGAACGTCCTGGTCTTGATCCGGCGACTGTGATATCTGTGCAAGTCCTGTTGATAAATTGCAGACCGTGCTGCTGCTATGTCACGTTCTTCATCGAACTGGTCCAAACTGTCCTGTCTTGCCTGCTCATTGGCCGCTTCAACATAAGCCGTCACCCGTGGAGAATCATGACGGATATCACTTGGAAGGACCGCTTCAGCACCATACACCATAAAGAAAGGTGTATAACTTGTGGACCGGTTCGGCGTAGTATTGATGCTCCAGAGGACAGAAGGTAACTCCTCAACCCAGCACCCTGGTGTTCTTTGCAGGGGAGTCATAAGCCGGGGCTTGATACCTCGCAAAATCTCCTGATTCGCTCTTTCAGCTTGACCATTGGATTGAGGATGAGCTACAGAAGATACATCTAGTCGAATATGCTCGCGTTGACAAAAATCTTCCATCTCTCCCTTAGATAAATTGGTGCCATTGTCTGTGATGATGCTGTGTGGAAAACCAAACCAGAAAATTACCTTTTTGATGAATTTAACCGCTGTTGCTGCATCACACTTGCTCACAGGCTCTGCCTCAATCCATTTTGTAAATTTGTCCACAGCAACCAGCAGATGAGTTTTTTGATCCTGGGATCGTTTGAAAGGCCCAACCATATCAAGCCCCCAAGTCGCAAATGGCCAAGTAATCGGTATCATCCGGAGCTCCTGTGCCGGAACAAGAGCACGTCGTGAAAATTTCTGACAAGCATCGCACTTCCGGACTAGATCCGCTGCATCAGCATGGGCTGTCAGCCAATAGAACCCATGTCGAAAAGCTTTAGCCACCAAGGATTTTGAACCGGCATGATGACCACAATCCCTTTCATGGATCTCACGCAGAATATCACAACCTTCCTCAGATGACACACACCGCTCAAACGCTCCAGAAACACTGCGATGGTGAAGTTCTCTGTTTGCAATTGTCATAGATTTGGAACGCCGCATTATCTGTCTTGCTTCGATCTCGTCATCCGGCAGCTCTCCCCGGCTTAAATACGCCAAATACGGCAGCGTCCAATCCGGAATAACATGAAGTGCTGCAACTAGTTGTGCCTCCGGATCAGGAACAGCCAGGTCTTCCTGCGATGGTACTTGAACTGATGGACTGTGCAGCTCATCCAAAAAAGTATTCGGTGGTACCGGTTTACGTTGAGAACCCAGCCGGCTCAAAGCATCGGCTGCTTCATTCCTTCGCCGGTCTATGTGATCCACCTGATACCCTTTGAAATATCCTGCGACTGCTTCAACTTCTCGTTTGTAAGCTTCCATGAGAGGATCTCTTGAATCCCACTTGCCGGATACTTGTTGTGCCACTAAATCTGAATCGCCAAAACACTTGACCCGGCTCAAGTTCATTTCCTTGGCCATCCGTAAGCCATGAAGCAATGCTTCATACTCTGCTGCATTATTAGTACAAGGAAACAGTAAATGGAGGACATAACAAAACTTCTCCCCTTGCGGGGAAGTTAAAACAACTCCAGCCCCCGAGCCTTCTAATTGTCTTGAACCGTCAAAGTGAATCGTCCAGTATGTAAGATCCGGCTTCTCTTCTGGTGTTTGCAGTTCTGTCCAATCATTGATGAAATCCACCCATGCTTAGGATTTGATAGCGGTGCGTGGCACATACTTCAATCCGTGTGGACCAAGATCAATGGCCCACTTCGCCACTCTGCCAGTATCTTTCCTGTTCTGGATTATATCCCCCAATGGTGCTGAACTAACAACAGTTATTGGGTGGCCTTGGAAATAATGTTTCAACTTCCGGTCTGCCATGAACACACTATATACCAGCTTCTGCCAATGCGGGTACCTTTGCTTGGATTCAATGAGAACTTCACTGACATAATAGACTGGACGTTGAACTGGGTATTCCTTTCCTGCCTCCTTGCGCTCAACCACGATTGCCACGCTGACTGCCCGTGCATTGGCGGCGACGTATAACACTAACGGCTCATTATCAACAGGGGCAGCAAGGACCGGCGGCTCTGCCAATTGCCGCTTCAAATCCTCAAACGCAGCGTTTGCCTCATTACTCCATATAAACCGGTCTGTCTTTTTCAGTATCTGATAAAGCGGGATTGCCTTCTCTCCCAGACGGCTGATGAACCGGCTCAATGTTGTGATCCGGCCAGCGATCCGCTGAACATCATTGATTCAAGCCGGTTTAGTCAAAGATGTGATTGCCTTGATCTTCTCCAGATTGGCTTCTATTCCTCTGTTTGACACCAAGAATCCAAGGAGCTTACCAGCCGGAACACCGAAAGCACACTTCTCCGGGTTAAGCATCATTTTATAGGTCCGAAGATTGTCAAATGTCTCCTTGAGGTCCTCTATCAGCGTCTCCTCCTTCCTTGACTTCACAACAATATCATCCACATAAGCATGAACATTCCTCCCTATCTTCCCCTTAAGACAATTCTGTACACAACGTTGGTAGGTTGCTTGGGCACTCTTGAGCCCAAAGGGCATAGATACATAGCAAAAAGCACCAAAAGGGGTTATGAAGGACGTCTTCTCCTCATCTTTAACTGCCATCTTGATCAGGTGATACCCTGAGTATGCATCCAAAAAACTTAGCCGCTAACATCCTGCTGTGGCATCAATGATCTGATCAATACGAGGAAGAGCAAAAGGATCGGTTGGACAAGCTTTGTTTAGATCTGTGTAATCTACACACATTCTCCACTTTCCATTTTTCTTTAACACCAGCACCGGATTAGCCAACCACTCCGGATGAAAAACTTCAACTATGAACCATGCGGCCAAAAGCCTGGCCACTTCTTCTCCTATAGCCTTGCGCCTTTCTTCGTTGAAGCGGCACAGATACTGCTTGATCGGTTTAAACTTCGCATCAATGTTAAGACTGTGCTCAGCGAGTTCCCTCGGAATACCTGTCATGTCAGAAGGTTTCCATGCAAAAATATCCCGGTTCTCACGGATGAACTCGATGAGCGCGCCTTGCTATTTAGGATCAAGGTTAGCGCTGATAGTAAACTGCTTGGATGAATCGCCTGGCACAAAATCAACTTTCTTGGTCTCCTCCGTAGACTTAAACTTCAATGCCGGATCATGCTCTGTAGTTGTCTTCTTCAACGGGGACATATCTGCCGGATCAACATTGTCCTTATAAAACTTCAACTCCTCCGTAGCGCATACTGCTTCCGCGTAAGCAGCGTCTCCTTCTTCACACTCCAATGCAATCTTGCGACTTCCATGAACCGTGATGGTTCCTTTGTGACCCGGCATCTTGAGCTGTAGATAAACATAACACGGCCTGGCCATAAACATAGCATAAACCGATCTTCCAAACAGAGCATGATAGGGGCTCCGGATCTTGACAACTTCAAAGGTTATCATCTCCGACCTGGAATCCTGTTCATCTCCAAAGGTAACTTCTAGGTCAGTTTTTCCAACTGGGTAAGCTGATTTACCTGGCACCACTCCATGAAACACCGTGTTTGACTGTCTTAGCTTCTTATCCGTCAGCCCCATGCGACGGAAAGCCTCATAATATAAGATATTGATGCTGCTGCCGCCGTCCATGAGGACTTTAGTGAATTTGTAGCCACCCACCTGTGGTGCCACCACTAAAGCCAATTGGCCCGGATTATCCACTCGCGGCGGATGATCTTCTCGGCTCCACACGATAGGTTGCTCCGACCAGCGCAGGAACTGTGGTGTTGCCGGTCCAACCGCATGGACCGCCCGTTTTAAGATTTTCTGATCCCGTTTGCACAAACTCGTAGTGAACACATGATACTGCCCGCTACTCAGCTCCTTCGGATTACTCTGATATCCGGACTGCTGCTGACGCTGCTGATTGCCTTGGTTATTGTGATTACCCTGGCCCTGCTATTGGTTGTTTTGGTTATTGTAACCACCCTGACCATGCTGCTGATTGCCTTGGTTATTGTAACCACTGTTGTTGCCACGATATCCTGATCCGGAACCGTTCCCCTGGTGACCCGGACCGTAAAACACGGGGCCTGATCCACCGCCTGGTGGCCTGTTGTTAGATCTGAACCGGCTCATGGCTTCCATCATGGCCTTGCATTATCCTATAGTGTGTTTAGCTGGATGTTCCTTTGATTCATGTTTCGGACAAGGATCATTCAACTCTTGCTCCCAGCTAACGGGCCCTCCGCCGGTTTGTAGAGGCGGTTTACCCTTGTTGCGCTGAAAGCCCCTTTGAACCTGGGTATTGGCCACGAAATCAGAGCCACCCTCTGCTTTTCGTTTGCCTAAGAAGCTTGTTCCGACCGGATTAGCCTGTGTTGGTTTACCGGGCTTATTGGCTTTTCCCGTTTTATCTCCATCCGCTTCTGGATACTTAGTGTTGTCAGAGTCCCCGTACTTCACCAGAGCGCTCATGAGAGTTCCCATGTCATTACAATCCCGTTTGAGTCGTCCTAGTTTTAACTTCAGAGACTCAAACCGGCAATTGTTTTCCAGCGTCACTATTGCCGTACTGGGATTGATACCGTTCGAAGAGTGCAAGATTTCTGATACTCGCCGCACCCATGCACTTGTAGGCTCCTGGTCTCCTTGTATACAGGCTGCCAGATCCACCACTGACATTGGCTGCTTGCACGTATCCTTAAATTTTTTGATAAACTGGCGGCGTAACTCTCCCCATGATCCGATGGAATTAGGTGGTAAACCCTTTAGCCAGGTCCGGGCTGTACCCTCAAGCATCATGGTAAAGTACTTCGCGCAAGCCGCTTCATCTACGTCCAGCATCTCCATGGCCATTTCGTAACTCTCAACCCAAGCTTCTGGGGCCAAATCTGCTGTATAATTAGGCACCTTACGTGGACCCTTAAAATCATTGGGCAACTTCACACTCCGTAGAGCGGGAACAAGACACTGCACCTCGAAGGAACTCGTCGTGACTCCTGTTTCTGCTGTAGTTATGTGAACCGGTGTTGTTTGGCGGACCTCCTCGCGAGCCGCAGATCTAACCCGGTCTTGCGCTCCCTGAGCTTGTGCCTCTCCGCCCGCCGGATTATCTTGTCTGTGATGGTGTCGCCTCCGTTCACTACTAGACACCTCTGGTTCCTCCCAATGCCTAGTGTAACTCCGGCTGTGGCGGGGTGTCGAATGAAGCCTCTCCCTGCTATAAGAATATGCTTGCTGTTGTGTTAATACCGTGTTAAGCAGATCCTTGACCCTGTGTGCCTCCATTGCCACGGGGGATGTCCCCTCAATGGGTAAAGCGGCCAGGCGTGAAGCGGCAGCAACAATGTTATCCAAAGGATTTGAGTAATGACCCTGAGGGGTAGGGACGTGAGGCGCGGACACAATCCGCCGATCTCGCTCCGCAGGGGGTTGCTGAACCGGCTCGCCCCTTGCTGGGGCCGCCCTCCGGTTTACCACCGGATCATTGCTGGCTCCCGCTCCTGGTGTCCTGAAAAGATTCGTCGCCACGTAAACCGGCGGTAGACGGGACTGGTACCTTCGATTCCATACTCCTTGCGTAGAGGCATGTTCCATCCTCAGCTGAAAAGCCTGATCATCCAGCTCTTCCTGCCCTATCGCTATCATAGCCTTCTCTGCCTTCAGATCCTCTTTTGCATGATCGATCCGGCCCTTCAGCTGAAGGAGTTCTGCATCGTGTTGCGCCTTGTCTGCTGGAGCCACCTCTGCTATGGCCCGGGTTATGAACTCCTCGATAAAGGCGGATAGAGCGTCAGAGGGCGAGAGGGCTTGGCCGCTTCCCCCTACACCAGCTTCTGCTGTGTTTGCCCCGTTCACCGTGGACTGTGGCGTAGGTTGTGATCCGGCCATAAAAACAGCCACCCGGTTTGGCGTATCAAAGAGGTCCGGAATACTGTCTCCATCGGACACACCCTCAGATCGGCCGTCCCGCAACAGATACAAGGACTTAGTCTCTCCGGATGAGGATTCATCATCGGAATAGATAAATGTCTCGCCACCGGAATCCGATCCGTCCTCGGCTTGAACCCCGTGAATTGCTTCGACGAAAACACGCTTCATGGCTGGTTGAATCCGGGCCGATCTCGCACGCTGAGCCGGCTCGACGATGTTGGGGAAGATGTCCGGCCCAGGTCCCGGTTCACCAATTTTACCAATGAAGACGTGGATGCCACCGAAGGAAACCCGGTACCCGTATTCGACTGAATCGGCCTTCGGGCCCCAGCCTGCGTCGTCGATGTAGATCCGGCCGCGGCGACTCTTGGTCATCCGGCCGACCGCGTAGCCCCTGAGCCCTTCAAAGCTGCCCTTCAAGAACTCGAAACCATCGTGCGGAGGCCCCACGGTGGGCGCCAACTGTCGTGGAATTAACACAGAAGATGTCCGATTTAACGGACTTAGTTGAGGAACCATCGCACGGGTTAGCTTGAAGAGGTTAAAAGCACACAAAGGACACAGAGGTTTTATACTAGTTCGGCCCCTTCGAGGAAGGTAAAAGCCTACGTCTAGTTTGGTTTGGTATTGCTTGGGCGTCGATGAACAGGGAGCGGATTGCTTGCCTGTGTCTCAACGGGTTGTTTCTTTTCCTTGAACCGTCGCCGGGTCGTCCCTTTATATAGAGGCGATGCCCGTTCCGGTTTACAGAGTCCCGAGGCCGGCTCATATTTGTGTCCGCCTCGGTCTCTGCTCTTTCTTCCTTGTCTCTCAAGTTACATGACCAGGCGGTTTACAAACCGTAACTCTATACATGGGCCCTAAGCCTTCATGGGCGTAACCTCTACTGGGTTTTACAATTACACAACTATATTATCATAATCCGGTTTACACTAGCCGGTTTACACCTGCTAGTAATATCCCTTACAGCGGTAGTGTTGCGGCGGTCTTGCCATGGCTTGGCGCCGGCACGACTGGTGGTGTTGTCTGTGGGGTGGTGTCCCCCGCCCCCAAACGAATGTGGCTCTTCGGCCAAAGCATGGGCCAGCTTATGCAGGCGCTGAGGGTCATCGCATCATCTTCGTCGGCTCCATGGGGTCGATACGGAGTTAACAACTCGTCAAAGCCCCACAGCACCCGAACCAGTTGAACCCTATACACGGTGGGTGGCATCACATTACCGTGGAACACGCGGCTGCCCGGTTGAACGATTCTGGCCTTGGCGACATCGATCAACATGCCGTCCACGAAGTGCAGGAGAGTGCATGGAACATCGGCGGCGCCCTGCGGAAACATGTAGGGCGTCACGGATGCCCAGTCAAAGGCAAGGAGATGAAGTCATCGGCCGAGAGAGGCTTAATTAGTTACCATGATGGCGTCGAGCTCGGCTAATGTCGAGGCACCGCCAACAGCGGGCGTGCAAGTGATGGAGGGACCGCTTGATGCCGAGGGGCTGGCCGGTGTATTCTTCCCACACCAGGGTGCATTAAGCTCCAATACCGGCGCCGCGCCGGAGACACCAATGTCGCCTCCGCCGGAGACACCAATGGCGCCGCCGGCACATTGTGCGAGTTGCTGCCCGTGAAGCTGGGAATCAGGGGCGGCCCCTGTTGGCCGCCCACAATCCACGCCTGCAAGCCCTCAATCAAGGTAGGCACAATGGCGGTGATTGTGGCTCCCAGTTGGTCTCGCACTTGCTCTTCGCCGAGCTAGTCTTTTTCTCCTTTCGCCTAGCGGTATAGTATTCCGACCATTTAGTGGACAAGCTTTTGCCGGCCACACGACCAGCTGACGATGGCTTACTAAGATTATCCTTGTTTTTCATTACGTTCAACGCCGTATTTAAAGTGGTGTCAAAAGGGGAGCTCTTAGACGACCCCCCCCCCCGGCTACTACTTTCAGAAGCCTGCGGAAGGAACATGAACCATTTAGAAATTTGGCTTCATTAATTAGAATGCAACCATATGGAGCTAATTACGCGGGGTGGGGGTATTTCTTACCATAACAAGCTCAAGCTTCTTGGTCTTCGGATCCTTGGTAAGCTCCTTTGTTACCGGGTCAATCTTGTACCGGGCCCTGACATAGTTCCTGGTCTGCTTGTCACGGTATTTATTGAAGAGGGGTGGTAGGCCTTGCTCAGCACGCTCCGCATCCTCCTTGTCCCATGTAGGTTCCGCCACTCTTTAACCGCCGGGACCGAGTCTGTGGACCCCTAAGTTCAAGTCCCGCATATCTTTCCCCCACTGACTTGATTCCTTGGATGCGTTGCTCTCGCGCTTGATCTTGAACTCGAGGTAGTCAGCTTCGCTGATCGAAGGATGTTTCTCCTTGATCTTCTCATAACTATCACCTTTATCAATCATACTCTTCACCGCGGCTCTTCAAGTAGCCAGGGCCTTGCTCATCTTCGTGAGCGTGGCACTGTTCACTTTATTCCTTGAGAGGCGTGTGATTGCGAACTCACTGAGGAACTTTTATCGTTCGTGCAGCTTCGTGACGAGGAGGTTGCGCAAATTCCCTCGGTCAGGATACCTCAGGTCTCGGTGTTGATCGAGACGGTGCTCAGGAGAATGCACCCGAGCTGTACCGCGTACCCCTTGCCTAATTCTTTGGGCGTCGTTGGATGCCCACTGGAGGACAGTTCAGTAAATTCCCCCTTGACAGTGCCGAGCACGTTCGGGCGCCGGTCCTTCCGTTGCCTCTTCGGTTGGCTGCCATTTGTGTGTGCGGCATCCTTGGCGGCATCAGTGTTGTCATCATCAGTGGTGGCATCCTCGGCAGCGGCATCAGTGGTGTCATCCCCAACGCCACTAGGGGATGTGTAGTCGGGATCGGTGTCTTCCACGGCGTCCTCATAGCGGTGAACTTCTTTCTCCATCTCCTGGGACAGCTGCCAAAATGCCTTGCCCGAACCGTCGGCCTCATTGTTGTGGGCTATGTCGCTCTAAATAGGAAAAAAGTTTGGTCAAAAAGTTGGTTATTGTCAAGCAACAAGATCTCTAAGTTGACCAAATAACTAGTGTGTGCCACAGCAGAGCACAAATCTCCATCTAGCTAGTAGGAATAGCTTTCCAAGCCCTCTTTCCAAAGCCAGAACTTTTCTAAGTTCTCAAGATAACCTAGTTGTCGAGGGATGTCTCCAGAAAGGTGGTTGATGTCAACATACATGCTGATTAATTTTTGTTTCGGTTGAGAATCGGGCACCTTCTAGGTCAAGAAAATTGGGCATGACTTTTACTAATTTTTTTGACGTAGGAGTGCCCCAATCTCAACCGAAACGGAAATTAATCAACATTTCAGGAGAAAGGGGTAACAAAGTGATGGGGCAAATGTGGTAAGCTACATCCTATATTTGCATTTGCAAAAGCTAAAGTGGCACTCCAAAGAAACAAAGCAGCACCACAATGTTGGATTCACAGTGTAAATGATGGATGAAAAGGCCATAGACCATACGTATATATGCTACCTACAAAGCTACCCTCCCATTCAGCCCAACTTTATATGCCCAAAGGTTGCCACCAAAATCCTTTTTCTACAATCTCTCTAGAAAGCATCCAGAAACTATATTGTTCACATCCTCACATAGATAGCATTGAAAAAAAAATATCACATATTACCATTGACAATGACATATGTAGCAGAATAAAGCAATTACACTGGCTAACATAGCTAGCAAATACGTATTTAAGTCTGAAACATATGCTAACACCGACGAAACTGTCAAAACTAGTAACTAGTAACTAATATTCAGGCATACAAAGTAACTGACAAAAAAAATATGAAATCTACTAACAGTTGATAAAGCGAATATAAAGCAACGCACTGGATCTAGGGTCAATCTAGAACATGGCATATGATCTCAGTACTGACAAACGACATGGCATATGATCAGATGTATTGTTTCTTTAACACTTGTTTCCTAACTCTGCAATCTATGCCGTGCCTTCAGATATAAGCCAAGCATTCCTCTACTTCATATCAAAATTAGTCTAGGCCTGTAGGATACTGCTTGGCCGACCTATGGATCATCTACAGGTTTAATGGATACAATGAGGTAATTACCAGTACTAGTTTACTAACTGTGGCCTGCCCTGGATTTGGACGCCACTGTGAAAATATGAGATGAACTGAACTGGGTAGGCAAGGTGAACCTCACAAAAGATTATTTAAGGATGATGAGTACAGATGTGGACATAGATCGGTGCAGATTAGCACATCACCCACTTGCAATCTGTTGGAAGAAAGAGATATTCATTTTTTTGGCAAGTTTACTTTCTGAAGGGAAAACAATTGACAGGTTGAACAATGATATGGGGAAGGGCCAGAAGTCCAAACCTCAAGGATTGACCTATCGCTTTCAGAAATTCAGGTATGGATGGATGGATGGAAGGTCTCTTGATCAAGCAACCAAGTAGATTTCATCATATCAACTAAAAATGTTAAACAAAGGAGTTGGTGCTAACTACATGAATTGGGATAGATAGGGATGTTGGTATTTGTTTTGCATTTTCAAACTGTATTTCATTTGTACCCGTGCTTAATTACTTGTGATGTATGATTGGCCTAAATTAACTTGTTCTCATGATTAAGACAAAGACGGTAAACCCGGAATAACCGCAAAAATAATTAAACAATTCTTCTTGAAAATGGCCTGCATATGATGCATGCATGATGAAGTTAGAGAAAACAACTCCTACCTTGAAAATGGCCTGCATATGATTTCCTTAACTATGGGTTCCTTTTCCTTAAGATTTTTCAGAACAACTCCTACCTTGGATCCATATTGGGTAATTTCATTACGGATTTTTCTATCCAAGTTCTCTACCAGTTCTACCGTAGCAATTTTGTTTTTAATGATTTATAACCTTTGCATAACATGCTCCAAAGTTAAAATGGTCCCATTAACCATTAGTGGTGGTGAGCCAAATAATTTAGTTGCATTATAAGAATCAAAAGTATGGCTACCCAAGAAATTCCCTCCGGTAATGGTATCTAAGATAAATGTATTCCACGGAGTTATGCCAACATAAAAATTGCGAAGAAGCACATAAGTGGAAAGCTTCCTATTAGATCTATTTTGAGCATTGCAAATTCTATACCAGGTATCTTTTAAGTTTTCCTCCTCCCTTTGTTTAAAGTTGAGAACCTCAATCTCGGGTGTGTTGATAATGATAGGTGTGCTAGACATGATGACAAGCAAGCAAGCAACACACAAGCAAACAAGAAGCAAGCGAATGATAAACACACGGCAGAAGAGCAGATGAAATGGCAAGGGTGAAGTGGGGGAGAGGAAAACGAGAGGCAAAAAATGTAATGCAAAGGATAAGGGTTTGTGATAGGTACTTGGTATATGACTTTTGCGTAAGTATCCCCGGCAACGGTGCCAGAAATTCTTATTGCTACTTCTCGAGCTTGCGTTGTATTACCTCAAAGAGGAAAGGGTGATGCAGCACGGTAGCGTAAATATTTCCCTCAGTTTTTGAGAACCAAGGTATCAATCCTGTAGGAGACCACGCGCGAGTCCCTCACACCTGCACAAACAAATAAGAACTTCTTAGCCAACGCGATAAGGGGTTGTCAATCCCTTTACGGTCACTTACGAAAGTGAGATCTGATAGAGATGATAGTTTGATATTTTTGGTATTTTTTTATTATAAGAATAGAGAGTAAAAGCGGAAAAGTAAAGTAGATTGTAGATTGATATGTTGAGAATAGACCCGGGGGCCATAGTTTTCTCTAGTGGCTTCTCTCATGATAGCGAAATTCTACAGTGGGTCAACAAATTACTGTCGAGCAATTGATAGAAAATCAAATAATTATGAGACTATCTAGGCATGATCATTATATATAGGCATCATGTCCGAGACAAGTAGACCGAAACGATTCTGCATCTACTACTATTACTCCACACACCGACCGCTATCCAGCATGCATCTAGTGTATTGTGTTCATAAGAAAATAGTAAGGCCTTAAGCAAGATGACATGGTGTAGAGGGATAAACTCAAACTTAGTGATATAAACCCCATCTTTTTATCCTCGATGGCAACAATACAATACGTGCCTTGCTGCCCCTACTATCACTGGGAAAGGACAACACAAGATTGAACCCAAAGCCAAGCACTTCACCCATTGCAGGAACTATAGATCTAGTAGGCCAAACCAAACCAATAATTCGAAGAGACTTGCAAGGATATTATAATCATATATAAAGAGTTCAGAGAAGAACCAAATATTTCTCGTAGATAATCTTGATCACAAACCCACAATTCATCGGATCTCGACAAACACATCGCAAAAAGAGATTACATTGAATAGATCTCCTCAAAAACCGAGGATAACTTTTTATTGAGATCCAAAGAGAGAGAAGAAACAATCTAGATACTAGCTATGGAACCAAAGGTCTATGGTAAATTACTCACAACTCATGGTGAGGCGATGATGATGATGATGTAGAAGCACTCCGTGGAAGATCCCCCCTCCGGCGGAGCTCCGGAACAGGCCCCAAGATGGGATCTCACGAGAACAGAAGGTTACGGCGGTGGAACTAGGGTTTTCTCTGTTGTTCTGATGGTTTCGGGGTACGTAGGTATATATAGGCGGAAGGAGGGCACCGGGGGCCAAACATGGGATCCACGAGGCAGGGGGGCGCCCCCCACCCTTGTGGGCACCACGTATGCCCTACTTCGTGGTTCTCAAGTCTCCCGTGCGTGATTTTCTCCAAAAAATATCTCCCCCGAAGGTTTCATTCCGTTTGGACTCCGTTTGATATTCCTTTTCCGTAAAACCCTGAAACAGGCAAAAAACAGCAATCTCGACTGGGTCTTTGGGTTAGTAGGTTAGTCCCAAAAATAATATAAAAGTATATGACAAAGCCCATTAAACATCCAAACAACATAAATAATAGCATGGAACAATCAAAAAGTATAGATACGTTGGAGACGTATCGATATGAGTCTTGATGACCCAGAAGTATAGGGGATCTATCGTAGTCCTTTCGATATGTAAGAGTCTCGAACGCAATGAGGAGCAGAAGGAAATGATAGGCAGTTTTCAGAAAGGTATTTTCTGCAAGCACTGAAATTATAGGTAACAAATAGTTTTGTGATAAGGTAATTGGTAGCAAGTGACAAAAGGTAAATGTAAATAAGGTGCAGCAAGGTGGACCAATCCTTTTTGTAGCAAAGGACAGGCCTGGACAAACTCTTATATGAAGGAAAGCGCCCCCGAGTACACATCAGAATTATCGTCAAGCTAGTTTTCATCACGATCATCTGATTCGCGTTCGGTACTTTGATAATTTGGTATGTGGGTGGACCGCTGCTTGGGTGGTGTCCTTACTTGGACAAGCCTCCCACTCATGATTAACCTCTAATGCAAGCATCCGCAACTACAAAAGAAGTATTAAGGTAAACCTAACCATAGCCTGAAACATATGGATCCAAATCAGCCCCTTATGAAGCAACGCATAAACTAGGGTTTAAGCTTCTGTCACTCTAGCAACCCATCATCTACTTATTACTTCCCAATGCCT
This sequence comes from Secale cereale, assembly GCA_902687465.1. Lineage (NCBI taxonomy): Eukaryota > Viridiplantae > Streptophyta > Magnoliopsida > Poales > Poaceae > Secale > Secale cereale. The sequence goes on from LR738711.1 coordinate 354,997,435, forward strand.
TCCTCTAGGCCCAAATAATGGTGAAGTGTCATGTAGTCGACGTTCACCTGACCCCACTAGAGGAGAGACAACATACATCTCATCAAAAGATCGAACGAAGAGCAAATTCACATGACTACTAATAGCAAGACTTCTCCCATGTCCTCAGGAACAAAAGTAACTACTCACAAGACATAATATTGTTCATGGTCAGAGGGGTATTAATATGCAAAATGGATCTGAATATATGATCTTCCACCAAATAAACCAACTAGCATCAACTACAAGGAGTAATCAACACTACTAGCAACCCACAGGTACCAATCTGAGGTTTGGGTACAAAGATTGGATACAAGAGATGAAATAGGTTTTGAGAGGAGATGATGCTGGTGAAGATGCTGACGAAGATAGCTCTCCCTAAGATCAATGCTTTCTTAAGTATTTCAAATGCTTCTAGACAATCATCATCAAAGACAAAAGGAATATCTTTTTGTAAGAGATTAGTCAGAGGCCTGGAAATTTTGGTGAAGTCCTTAATGAACCTCCTATAAAACCCAGCATGACCGAGGAAACTTCGTATACCTTTGATGTCCTTGGGGCACAGAATCTTTTCAATAGCATCAACTTTAGCTTTGTCAACTTCAATACCTCTTTCAGAAATTTTATGTCCCAAGACAATGCCTTCATTAACCATAAAGTGGCACTTCTCCCAATGCAAGACAAGATTAGTGTCTTCACATCTCTGCAAAACACGATCAAGGTTGCTTAAGCAATCATCAAAAGAAGTTCCGTAAACAGAGAAATCATCCATGCACACTTCAACAATCTTTTCACAAAAATCAGAGAATATAGCCATCATGCATCTTTGAAAGGTAGCAGGTGCATTACATAAACCAAAAGGCATACGTCTATAAGCAAAGGTACCGAAAGGACAAGTAAAAGTAGTATTTTCTTGATCCCCTTTTGACACAGGTATTTGAGAGAAACCAGAATAACCATCTAGAAACCAAAAGTGAGTATGTTTGGATAATGGACAGGACTTACCCACTGGCTATCAGTAACTGGATAGATAATACCTGCCTCTAGAAGCTTTAGTATTTCCTTCCTTACCACTTCTTTCATCTTAGGATTTAACCATTGCTGATGATCAATAACCGGTTTAGCATTTTCTTCCAATTTTATCTTGTGGGCATATAGTGGGACTAATGCCCTTAAGATCATCCAGAGTATATCCAATAGCAGCACGGTGCTTCTTCAGAGTTTCAATAGTTTTTCTTCTTCCTGCTCTGAAAGGTTAGCACTAATAATAACAGGATATATCTTCTTTTCATCAAGATAAACATACTTAAGATTATCAGGTAAAGGTTTAAGTTCAAACACGGGATCACCCTTGGGTGGAGGAGGATCCCCTAGGATTTCAACAGGCAAGTTGTTTTTCAATACGGGTCCCTGTTTAAAGAATATTTCATCTATTTCCCTTCTCTCATTCATATGCATATCGTTTTCATGGTCGAGCAAGTATTGTTCTAAAGGATCATTAGGAGGCACAACAATAGAAGCAAGACCAATAATTTCATCCTTACTAGGTAGTTCTTTATCAAGGGGTTGTCTACGAAATTTAGCAAAGTTAAAATCATGAGATATATCCCCTAATCCAACAGTAACAATATCTTTCACGCAGTCTATCTTGGCATTAACAGTATTCAAGAAGGGTCTACCAAATATAATGGGAAAGAATTCATCTTGTGGGGAACTAGGAACAAGAAAATCAGCAAGGTATTAAACCTTCCCACACAAGACTTCAACATCTCTAACAATCCCAACTGGTGAAATAGTGTCTCTATTAGCTAGCTTAATAGTAACATCAATCCCTTCTAACTCAACAGGTGCAATGTCATGCATAATTTCTTGATATAAGGTATGAGGGATAATACTCGCCCTAGCACCCACGTCACATAAACCATGATTACAATGATCTCCTATCTTCACAGAGATAACATGGAAGCCTACAATAGGTCTATGTTTATTCCTAGCTTTGGGTTTGGCTATTTTAGCAGACTCTTCTTGGAGGTAAATAACATGTCCATCTAAATCTTCTACCAAGAGATCTTTAACCATAGCAACACTAGGTTTAACCTTAATTTGCTCAGAGGGTGTAGGTGTTCTAGTATTACTCTTACGAACTACAGTTGAAGCTTGAGCATGATCCTTTATCCTAACAGGGAAAGGTGGTTTCTCAATATAAGTAGTAGGAATAATAGGATCAACACTATAAGTGATAGTCTTTTCTTCAACTTTAACAGGTTCAACTACTTTCACTTCAATAGGGGGGTGGTATTTAAACCACTTCTCCTTGGGAAGATCAACATGAGTAGCAAAAGATTCATAGAAAGAAGCTACTATCTCAGAGTCAAGTCCATATTTAGTGCTAAACTCACGGAAAACATCGGTATCCATAAAAGCTTTAACACAATCAAATTTAGGGGTCATACTTGACTCCTTACCTTCGTCGAGATCCCAATCTTCGGAGTTGCATTTAATTATTTCCAATAAATCCCGTTTGAATTCAACAGTCTTCATCATAAAAGAGACAGAACAAGAATTATCGAGCATGCTGCGATTATTGAGAGAAAGCCGAGCATAAAAATTTTGAATGATCATTTTTCTTGAGAGCTCATGATTGGGGCATGAATATAACATTGACTTAAGCCTCCCCGAAGCTTGAGCGATGCTTTCTCCTTCGCGAGGCCAAAAATTATAATTATAATTACGATCACAATGAACCTGGAGCATAGGGTAGAATTTCTGATCAAATTCCAACTTCAGACGATTACATTTCCATGATTCAATATCATCACATAGCCTAAACCATGTCAATGCATCTCCCTTCAAAGATAAAGGGAAGACCTTTTTCTTGATAACATCGTCGGGCATACCTGCAAGCTTAAATAATCCACAAACTTCATCCACATAGATTAGCTGTAAATCGGGATGAAGTATTCCATCTCCTGTAAAAGGATTTTCAAGCAGTTTCTCTGTCATACCCGAAGGAATCTCAAAGCAAACATTTTTCAGTAGGTGCAGTAGGTTGAGGAGCAACTCTTTGCTCTTATGCTCTGGGTGAAGATACCCCGAACAAGCCCCTCAAAGGATTTTTAGCCATAGTAACAAGTGACAATAAATTTCAGCACACTATATAAATTTTTCGTTACCAAATTCCACTTACCAAAGGCGCTTCACTCCCCGGCAACGTCGCCAGAAAATAGTCTTGATGACCCACAAGTGTCGGGGATCTATCGTAGTCCTTTCGATAATAAGAGTGTCGAACCCAATGAGGAGCAGAAGGAAATGATAGGCTGTTTTCAGTAAGGTATTTTCTGCAACCACTGAAATAATAGGTAACAGATAATTTTGTGATAAGGTAATTGGTAGCAAGTGACAAAAGGTAAAAGTAAATAAGGTGCAGCAAGGTGGCCCAATCCTTTTTGTAGCAAAGGACAAGCCTGGACAAACTCTTATATAAAGGAAAAGCGCTCCCGAGGACACATGGGAATTATTGCCAAGCTAGTTTTCATCACGATCATCTGATTCGCGTTCGGTACTTTGATAATTTGGTATGTGGGTGGACCGGTGCTTGGGTGCTATCCTCACTTGGACAAGCCTCCCAATTATGATTAACCTCTAATGCAAGCATCCGCAACTACAAAATAAGTATTAAGGTAAACCTAACCATAGCCTGAAACATATGGATCCAAATCAGCCCCTTACGAAGCAACCCATAAACTAGGGTTTAAGCTTCTGTCACTCTAGAAACCCATCATCTACTTATTACTTCCGAATGCCTTCCTCTAGTCCCAAATAATGGTGAAGTGCCATGTAGTCGACGTTCACATGACACCACTAGAGGAGAGACAACATACATCTCATCAAAATATCAAACGAAGACCAAATTCACATGACTACTAATGGCAAGACTTCTCCCATGTCCTCAAGAACAAAAGTAACTACTGACAAGACATAATATTGTTCATGATCATAGGGGTATTAAAATGCATAATGGATCTGAACATATGATCTTCTACCAAATAAACCAACTAGCATCAACTACAAGGAGTAATCAACACTACTAGCAATCCACATGTACCAACCTGAGGTTTGGGTACAATGATTGAATACAAGAGATGAACTAGGGTTTGAGAGAAGATGATGTTGGTGAAGATGTTGATGAAGATAGATCTCCCCAAGATGGGAGAGTTGTTGGTGATGACGGCGGTGATAATTTCCCCCTCCCGGAGGGAAGTATCCCCATCAGAACAGCTCTGCCGGAGCCCTAGATTGGTTTCCGCCTCGGTTCCGCCTTGAGACGGTGGCGTATTGTGCCGAAAGCCTCCTTCTGATTTTTTTTCCAGGTCAAAACACCTTATATACGAGAAGATGGGCATCGGGGGGCCGTTGGTGGGCCCACGAGACAGGGAGGGGCGCCCTGAGAGGGGGAGCACGCCCCCCACCCTCGTGGACAGCAGGTGGCCCCCCTCGTAAACTTCTTTCACCAGATATTTTTTATATTTTCTGAAACGGAGTTCTGTGGAGTTTCGGGGCTTTTCGAGTTGTGCAGAATTGCTTTCCAGAGTTTGCTCCTTTTCCTGCCTAGAATTCCAGCTGCCGGCATTCTCCCTCTTCATGTAAACCTTGTAAAATTAGAGAGAAAAGGCATAATTATTGAGACAAAACATGTAATAAAAGCCCATAATGCAATAAATATCAACATATAAGCATGATGCAAAATGGACATATCAAGCCACCCTGTGGTGTAATACCCTACTCCATTGTGTGCGATGGATTGCCATTGTGCGGCTGAAGATGAACTAGTACAAGGGATGAATAGCCTCCGGAGGTGAGTTGTTCTTAGGCTCGGATGAGCTTGTGGTGTGAGTAGGATGGAATGGATTCGATCCTAACTATCTCAAGATGGGATGCCCCTCTATGGTGGTGGCTAGGTCCTATTTATAGTGGCCTTGGTCCTCTTCCCACATATCGGTGGGAAGGGATCCAACAACGGCCAAATATGAGGGGGGACAACTAGTACAAGTTATCTTGACAAAAGTAGTCTTCACCTGCCAAAGGCTCTGGTGGTGACGCCGCGCCGGGCTCCACGATGACCTCCGCTTGGTAGCTTTGACTGTTCTTTATCTTGTTGCACCGATATGGAAACCTTTGCCTGATCCCTGGGGACTACGCACCTGCGCTTACCCTCTTAGCACCAAAGAGGAAACTGGCATTATGCGCCCACTGGCGCCCGCCTGGCCTTGGCCGTAATGGCTCACGTCACGTGAACCTTGTGAGGTACCCCTTGCATAGATATCTCTACTCCTTGAGAGCCAGCCTAGACAGACTGCTCCCAGGTAGGTCTTGCTATCGCCCGCCTCGCGAGGCTTGGCCTCTTGCGAGGATCTTGGGTAGAAGTTGAGGAAGTTGGGTCGTACCAGGCCATTGATGGAGCGATGTCACGGGCCGCACGCAGGCAAGTCTGGGTACCCCCATTCCCAGTATGTCGACAACAGCTGACTAGAGGAAGAGGCCATCGTGTGTGAGAGATTCAAGGATGGCATCGAGGCCGAAGATGATGACCGGCGGACGACGCCATTGTCGATGCATGGAAGGGCGACATCATCGTCGTAGATGAAGTCCGAGACGATGAGGTGACAGCGTTAGTGTCAATGGGTCAAAGCGCGACGTTGGCGTCATAGATGAAGTCAGAGATGACGGGTGGATGGCACCGACATTCGTGCGTGGGGGCATGGCGATGGTGTTGCAACAAGGCCGAAGTTGACAACGCGTGGACGGCGTCGCTTCATCGTCTGGTAGCAGAACCAGCGATCCGAATGGAGCGAGGTATCCCTTTCACCGCTTCTTCTCCTTATGATTATTGACCACGCATGCGTGATGTCTAATCCTACATGAGGAAAAGATCAACCCATTGTTTGATAATTAATTCAAAGAAAGACTGGATCAAGAGGACACTTCCCTGATTCTTTCGCTTGTATAAATATCGCGACGACCAGAGCTCTAGCGGCCAATTTCTCTGGCGATGGTAATTGATCTGTTGTTAAATATAGAAGAAAAAACCATTTGCACCATGGTTCAATAGACGCCATGCCCCAAAGTGGCGCTAATTGTCATGGGAACGATTCCGACAATTATAAGGGATAGGGTAAAGAAGCATGATCTATCGAGATGCATATGGATGACATAATGGTTTTAGCGAGTTCGGGCCTCTCGAAGTGGAGATAACATCCCTACGCCTCGTGCTTCGTAGAGGCTTTGTTTTATCTGGTTATGTATCCGGAGATTACAATATGTGAGAAAGATAGGAACGGATCCCATGCCTGAGCTAAGTCCTGAGACTAATGGCGAGAAAGCCAAAGGAGAAGAATGAGATCCTGCTTAGTCTAGTGGTGCGGAGGCATATATAGAGTGCGGCAACCCCTCGCCTACTATGTTGCAAAGTGAGGCATTGATGCCGTAACGTTAGATGATGCTTCGACTGCCTTGTCAACTGTTGGTCTTCGCATATCTGAGTGAGCCATATGACCGAGTGGTTGACTGTCTTCCGAGTGGACGGTACGAGGATATGTCTTACTGGATAGTACGTCTGTATGAGATTTATCAGGACCCACATGATGTCTGGACCTCATGCTTTATGATATTTCGACCCTTCATGGGCCTACCTGTTATGTGTATCCCAACAAGTAGCGCGAGCTTATAACCTTCCCTAGTTGGAGGCACCGGCGAGAGGCATGATAATAGATCAAATTAGGGCCTTCCCATAAAGACAAATGTGACTGCACTGAAAAATCTCAATTCGATGGCACTTTGACCTTATCCCATCGATGACAGAGGAGGTTTTTTATTATTAAGTCATTTTATTATCCTCTCCATCATCATCAACATTATGAGCATGATTAACATGTATACATTAATGAGCATGTAACATACGAATGCATTAACCAACAAAAAATACAGAGCTTCTCAAGTTAACTGTTATAGCATATGATGCAGGGCAACACATGGTATAAACATATCAACAATGTAACATAATCATAATAGCATTGATAAACATGGCATGAGACTAAACCAAGGCATCAACATAATATTATCAATAAAAGTATTCTTGCTAACATGGCAAAAGATAGCATGAAATCAAGGCACGATATGACATGACAAGCAATATGAACATACAACACAGATTGTATAAATGCAGACGGAAATCTAGATCTGATGATAAGAGGTTGGCTTGCTTTGGGGTGAACAAATGCATCGGATGAACATGCAGTGACTCGCCGAAAACGAAATGCCAAAATTGGTGCTCTCGGATGAAGCCTACGATAGCTGAAGAGCAAAGATGGCATTTTCAACATGTGACAATATTATGAAAATTGCCCCATCGAAACGGGCTCGACGAACTAAAGACGTGGACTTTGGAATTACCTCAATTGGAGTTACAATTTTAAATATACGGCCGTTCGTACGATAGGCAGGTAAACACATAGAATATGTCCATTCCTGAGCTTAACGGACAAACATTCACAAATTAAGTCGTTCCGTCGGCGGGGCTGGGCTGAAAGCTTATCCACCGAATATGTTTCCACTAATGCCGGTCTACGGGTCCGCCATGTCAGCGCATGAGAGGATGATGCGCGGGGCCCACTGTGACTTATCTCTCCTCCGCGTGGCCTTCTTCTTGCTCCAGACAGGAGGCAGAGGAGGTCGTGGCTGTCGCTCGAGCTGGCGACATGAGGCACGGGAGGGCCGAGCGACGCGCGCAAGAGCTTCGCCACTCCTCGCTGCACCCGAGGGAGGCCGCTGGACCTCCTGGGATGTCCAGGAGCGCCATCGCCGCGGGCTGGGCTGCGGTAGGCGACGAGCTTCGAAGGGGGCCGCGCCGACAGGGCTCCCTTGCCGGAGCTGAGGGCAGAGGCATCGAGTGGAAAACCAGGCGAGGCCGCGTAAGCAGAGTGGAAGACCAGGAGGGCTCTGGGGCTCTGGGAGATCGATGAGATGCGGGAGAGCTCTCGGACATGACCAAATAGTCGCGGGGAAGACTCGAGAAGAGGGACGAGGTGGCACGCGGTGCGGCAACGTCGTGGTGCTCCGGTGACGGACGTTGTGCTGGCACGCATTGCCAGAAGCTACGGGACGAGGATGGAAGGGGCACAGGCGACACGGGTGAGGTCGTGGCTCGGCGCGGCGAGCTGGGCAGCCGTGTGGATCTCCCCATGGTCTAGACGCACAGTGCACTCACAGTGCATGCAACGCGCATGCTCTACACGCGGTCATCGCATAAACAAGACATCGACCATCGCTCTGGCTAGTCTGGCTATGTTTGGCGGGCAGGGCACTCCCCCACTAGATGCTGTGAGAAAGGAGAGAACACCCACGGTCGTCCATGGTATGTATTGTTTGGCAATGCAACTCTTAATTGATTTGGATGCATACACACATGTATATATGTACAAGGAGTAGTCCACGGTCTCGGCTATATAAGGAAACTAGAGGCGGGACTAGGTAGGAAATGATCCTACATATACATGCGATATACTGCTTATAAAAAATATATTCAACACCCCCCCCCCCCGCAGTCGATACGGCATCTGCGACGCATAGACTGGACCGAAACTCCTCGAACTGAGTCGTCGGTAAACCCTTGGTCATAACATCGGCGAATTGCTGAGCAGTGGGAACATGCAAGACTCGTATGTGTCAGAGAGCCACCTGCTCACGCACGAAGTGGATGTAGAGCTCGATGTGCTTCGTGCAACGATGATGATCGTTGTTGGCGGAAAGGTAGACTGCAGAAACATTGTCGCAGTAGACAACGGTGGCCTTGGCCACACCAAATGCAACTCCTGGAGAAGCTGCCGCAACCAGGAACACACGGCCACAACATTGGCCACAGCGCGATACTCAGCCTCGGCGCTCGATCTGGACACCGTGGGTTGTCGTTTAGACGACCACGATATGAGAGGGCCCAAGGTAAACACAATAGCCAGAGGTGGAGCGTCGAGTGTCGGGGCAGCCAGCCCAGTCGACGTCTGAGTAGGCCACCAGGTCGGCGGAGGATGACGCTGTCAGCGTAACACCCAGAGTCATGGTGCCGCAGATGTAACGAAGGATCCGCTTCACCAGGGACCAGTCAGAGTCACGTGGAGCGTGCATATGTAAGCACATCTGTTGGACTGCGTACTGCAAGTCGGGCCGAGTGAACGTCAAGTACTGAAGAGCACCAACGATGGACCTGTAGAAGGCGGCGTCTTGTGCCGGAGTACCCTCAAGAGCGGAGACCTTAGACTTCGTGTCGATAGGTGTAGGTGCAGGCTTGCAGTTAAGCATGCCGGCGTGCTCGAGCAACTCGTGGGCGTACTGCTGTTGATGAAGAAAGAACCCATCTGCACGCCGTACCACCTCGATCCCGAGGAAGTAGTGCAAAGGACCAAGGTCCTTCATGGCGAACTCGGTGCCGAGGCGAGCTGTGAGTTGGCGAAGAAGCTCGGCCGAGGAAGCGGTCAGGATGATGTCGTCGACGTAGAGCAGCAGATAGGCCGTCCCACTGGTGTGCTGGTACATGAATAGAGAAGCATCCGAGTGAGTAGCTTCGAAACCGAGCTGTTGAAGGAAGGCGGCAATACGCTGGTACCATGCACGAGGGGCCTGCTTGAGCCCATAGAGTGAGCCCGAGAGCAGGCACACGTGATCTGGCTGGGTGGCGTCGACGAAGCCGATAGGCTGCTGGCAGTAGACCTTCTCGGTAAGGTGGCCATGAAAAAACGCGTTGGAGACATCCATCTGGTGGACGGGCCGGGCGCGAGAGACCGCCAGCTACAGGATGAATCGGATGGTACCCGGTTTGACAACCGGAGGGAAGGTGTCGGTGAGGTCAACACCGGCACGCTGGCGAAAACCGCGAACGACCCAACGAGCCTTGTATCGCTCGAGAGTCCCGTCAGGTCGAGTCTTATGCCGAAAGACCCACTTGCCGCTGATCACATTAGCATGCGGCGGCCGAGAAACCAACTGCCAGGCGCGGGTGTGCTGAAGCTTATCGAACTCCTCCTGCATCGCGGCGAGCCAATGAAGGTCACGAAGAGCAGCTCGAGCCGACGATGGGAGGGGTGAGGGTGTCAAGGCGGAGGCCGTGAGAAGGTACTCATCGGCGGAGTACCACTGGCTCGGGCGGAGCGCACCAGTCTGGCCGCGAGTCACCATGCGGTGAGGTGGCGAGTCCAGGGCGGCAGCGGGCGAAGTTGATGAAGAAGAGCCCGCTGCGGCCGAACTGTCCGAGGGTGCCGAAGAGGCCGAGGCGGACCAGGACGACCCGGGTGCTGAAGATGCCGGCCTGGGCCCGGGCGACCCGAGCGTAGGGGAGGCCGGCGCGGTCGTCGCGGCCGAGGCCGCCGGAGAGGCCCGCGCGGGAGAGCCGGCGGAGGCCGACGGAGAGGCCGGCGCGAGAGAGCCGACGGAGGGCGAGGCAGGCGCCGACGCAGCCGTTGATGTGGAGGAGGGCATCGGGGACGACGTGGCGTCGACCGAGGCCGCGGGGCTGGGCATGGAGCCCGCAGCCATCGAGCCGGGGCGGCGGGCCAAAGCCAGGAGGCGGCCCAAGGTGGGCTCGAGGGCGCGCATGCCCACCGAGAGAGCCCGATGCTAAGGGTCCAGGAGCCGGTGGTGTAGTCGTCGAGGAGTCAGACGGTGGCACCTGCTGAAACGGAAAAACTCTTTCATCAAAGTAAACGTGTCTAGACGTGAAAACACGATGGGAGATCGGGTCGTAGCGTCGATAGCCCTTGGTGTTGGGAGGGTAGCCCAAGAATATGCATGCGAGAGAGCGTGGAGCTAGCTTATGAGGGGTGGTGAAGGCGATGCTAGGGTAGCAGAGGCACCGAAAGATGCGAAGATCGTCATAAGATGGCGGGCTCCCGAAAAGCAGGTGGTGCGGTGCAAAGTTGTCGCGAACACGACATGGCCGAATGTTGATAAGAAGTGATGCGGTGGCGAGGGCGTCAGGCCAGAAATGGGGTGGCACATTAGCATGAAATAATATGGTGCGAACGCAATCGTTAAGAGTGCGTAGGACCCGTTCGGCACGCCCATTTTGTTGCGAGGTAGAGGGGCAAGTGAGACGAAAAATCGTCCCATGTGTGGCGAGGAGATTGCGAACCGCAAGGTTATCGAATTTCTTCCCGTTATCGGTTTGGATGGCATGGATGGGGCGACCAAACTGTGTGATGACATATGAATAAAATGCGGTGAGAGTGGATAGAACATCGGATTTCCGTCATAACGGGTACGGGCGTCCTTGACAGAAAAACCACACATGTCAAATTCAACGGTAACGGGATTGTCACGAGTAAGAGAACGAACGAAAACAATATTTTTAATGAGGTTGGGAGACACAAGTATGTTAGATAAAGATATCGGTGTGGATGTAGACGGAAAATAAGCATGGCCTATATGTGTAATGGGAAGTGATGATCCATCACCGATAGTAATACGGTTGGAAGTAGCGACTGGATAGGAGGTATGAAGAGTACCAGGGTTGGCAGCCATATGAGCGGTGGCGCCAGTGTCCATATACCAGTCGCCGCCACCCGTGTAGTTGGCCAGCGAGGGGGCGGAGTGAAGAGCTGCAAGCAGCGCGGGTTCCCATGGAGTCGGCGAAAGAGGAGACGCTGAAGGCTGGGTGGCGTATACCGCCGCGGTGTAGGGAGCCGGCGGCAGTGCGGCGTCTGGCGCCGCGGCATAGGGTGCCGGAGGGGGCGCGGCATACGGCGCTGGCGGGAGCGCGGCGTACAGCGACTGGGGAGCGGCGATCATCGCCTAGTGCGAAGCCGTGCGTGGGCCCAGGAGGCCAGGAGCGGGCGGGCGGGGTACGGGCATGTTGTACGCATGGACCAGCCCCGTCCATGGGTTTTGGGCCGCGGCCCATGGCACGGTGGACTACTGCGGATGGGGCGGACCGCCCTGGCCGTTGCCCTTCTGACAGCGATGCCCACCACAGCAGTGATCAGAGGAGGCTGGCTAGGGCATCGGTGGCTGGGGGAAGCCCGCCGCGGGGTGCGGGTACTGGCCGTAGGTGCCCGCCGGTGGAGGGAACTGCGGCGCAGGAGGCGCCTGGGAGGGCGGCAGTGGCGGACCGCAACGGGGCGTCTCGGAATGGAGGGCGGTGTGGGTGGCCCTGGCTTTGGCCATCTTCATGCGACGCTCCTCCAATCGCAAATAAGCTACGACCTTCGGAAAAGTCGGCTCCGGGATCAAGGTGAGGTTTGAAGCGGCGTTGCCGAATTCCTCATTGAGCCCGGCGGTGAGAGTGCTGAGGAGGAGTTCGTCGGAGATGATTTCGCCAAAGTCACGGAGCTCATCTTCAAGTTTCTTGAGACGCATGCAAAAATCATCGATAGACGAATCAAGTTGATAAGACCCAAAAAATTCTTGTTGAAGAAAAACCCGGCGTTGGAGTTGGTTGTCGGTGAAGAGCCCGTTGAGTTTAGTCCAAACGACGAGGGCATCATCCCCGTCGGTGACCACCATGTGGAAGAGATCCTTGAAGATGGTGGAGTAGAACCAACGAATGAGCGTGGCATCGATGGTCATCCTCTCTTCATCATCCGCCATCTTGCGAGAGTCGACGGAACCATCGACGTGATCCTGAAGATGATACTCGCGGAACACTAGGTTGAGGTTGGTTTTCCAGGCATAGTAGGTGGAGGTGGAGTGATCGAGGCACACGGGGACACGGCGATGGATGTCTAGGTCATGGATGATGACGGGATCGGGACCGGCGAAGGGATTGTTGTTGTTTGAACCGGAGGTGGAAGAACCGGGTGAGGCCATGGCGGCGGCTAGGATGGGAGAGGGGTGGCTAGGGGAGGAGGAAGGAGGTAGGCAGCGACGCCTAGTAGGGGAGGCGGCGGCTGCAAGTGGGAGGTGTGGCGGCGGCGGCGGACTAGGAGCGGCGGCGGCAGAGGTGCGGCGGCGATGGCCTAGAGCACGGTGGCGGCAGGAGCGGAAGCATTAGGAGGATCGTGGAAGGGAAACTGATACCATATTGTTTGGCAATGCAACTTTCAATTGATTTGGGTGCATACACACACGTATATATGTACAAGGAGTAGTCCACGGCCTTGGCTATACAAGGAAACTAGAGGCGGGACTAGGTAGGAAAGGATCCTACATATACATGCGATATACTGCCTATACAAATATATTCAACAGTATGACCGCACCTTGCTCACAACCAAATTAGCAGCAAAGAGTTTGATGGAAACATTAGGTAGTGGACATCTCCATTAGTCCTGGGATTAATGCGAGGGTGGTCATTTACTAAGGTGACCACTGTGTCAAAATATCAGCCCAAAACAATGAGGCCATCTGGTACTTGTTGTGCGAAGTGCCCAACTAGCCAGAAATGCAAATGAGGAAGCTGGGGAAAATTGGCTAAATGAAAATAGCTGTGGAGACCAATGATTTATGATATATACAGAGTTGGTAAAGTTTTAGCTCATTTGGATACACTATGAAAGTACTTCCTTCACAAAGCTAGAATTTGAACAAAAACATTGACAAAATTGTAGGGGAAGATTGGATAGATGGATTGATCTGATTTTTAGTTTGCGTTAGGGATTTATGAATGTTAATCACCCTGCAAAATTTCAGCTCAATACGATCAAGGCATAAAGCACTCCCTTCACAAAGTTCCAGACAGGGTAGAAACTTGCATTGGATCATGTGCTCAAATTTTCAACTGTGGAGCATGAGGTTAGGATGAAAATGGTGAAGATATAAAAAGGATAAGCTCCATAAATTATTTAGGAGTTTTCCTGGCTACAAGAATGGTAGTTCCTTTGGAAAGTTGCAGAAATGCAATATTGGGTTAAATAGGAAAAAGACTATTGCTCTTATTTAAATATTGACAATATTTTTGCCAGAGTTAGGAATAGGCATAATGATCGTCTCCACAAATTTACATGAAATTTAGATATGTTTAGCTATGCTTCTATATTTAATTCCTAAAAAAGACAGGAAAAGGTATTAATCCCAGATGTAAAATATTGCATATCACATGTGAATATTTGTACATATCCAGGGTTTATATGAGAAGGATGACCTCAGGAAATTTTTGGAGGATTAACACATCAAGGGAATTGATGGATCCTTTGTAATCACAACGGCGTGGTTTCAAATTCCGAAATTTGGAATTAGGGCTTTGATGGAGTTTTGGGCGAATTTGATGAGTCCTGGCCAGCATCAAAGACATTGGCAAGGTTTTGAAAGGTAGAAAATTGCTTGGATTCCCGGGATCATCTAGCAAAGTCTGGAGAAAGATTTTGAGAAATAAGGCTAGGAAGGAATAACAACTCAAAAATTGATAACCCAATTTTTGGGGTGTTACAAACATTCCCCCTTGAGAGAATCTTGTCCTCGATATTCCTATGGTTATAGCAATATGTTGTTAGCTCCTCGGAAAACTTCTGGGTTATAGATTAACCCTTTGGTCGAACACAAACGAGTTGGGGTACCAAAAATTGGCGTACCCTAGGAGAGATACTAGTACAACATAGCTATCTCCACTACTAGGGGGCACTCACGATAAAATTCCAAAAGTCTAGAGGCACCCCAATGAACAGTGGTTTCACCAACTGGCAGGTTAGTCCAGGACGCACTAGCAGCCTCCTTCTTCTACCTCCAGCTCTTGGCTTCTTCCTCGCTGCTGGTCCACGTGCGACTTAGCACAACGCGCATCTAGCTTCTAGGGTAATAAGCACCCTAGTGTCATAGTGCGAGGCGTACACTATGGCGGTGGATAGAGCACTCACATTGAGGGCCAGCACTTTGTTGGCACTACTTGCGCATTCGCCTCCTGGATGTCGGTGATCGAGTGATGAGCGGCCCTCCTGGAACACGCTCGTCGTACGCCAGTCTTGGGTTATAAAATATGGCAACGCGAATCTTCTCCAACTCACACCATGCCGCTCTACTACCTCTTCGGTTCGTACGAGAACGAGCCGAGCTCCTTCGCCGAGGCTGTGTTCTTCCTGGGGCTACGGTGGTTTCTAGCTGCGCTACTGGGCACACTGATTGGCTCAGTGATCATCCTGCTGACGCTCATCAAGCATGATCTGGCTCGAGGCAACGAGGGTCGTGGTGTAGCAGCTCGAGGTGAGGGCGATGATGGTGTGGTGGGTTGTCCTCCACCACACTGAATCCTCTTTTGCTTCCCGCAGGTGGAGTAATCGGTGCTGCGGGTGGGGGCAGGACGGCGGCTTGCCTGGGCGTCAACCAAGTCAGCGATGGTGGTGCCACTAGGTTCGTGGTTTACGGGATGCGGATGAGGTGGCTTCGCTAGCTCGCGGATCACACTCCTGGTTCCATAGAGGAAAAACATAGCGGATAGCTCCACGAAGAGTAGGCATCGAAGTATAATCAAATAAGGAATATGTACTAGAAATGTTGTACTGGTTCGAGTGAAATAAACTTGGCAATATTCCCCTGAGAATGTAATTGAGGCTATGGGGGAACGATTAGGGATGAGGAATCGCCAAGTAGAAATTCCTTTTCGAGGCTCTGGATTTGGAAATCTGGCACATGGGGTATGCGCATATCGATATGGGCATGTGACTTTGCGTTTCCCCAAGTACTGATCAACCGTACTCGTGGTGGAACCTGGTATGCGTGCATAATGCAGTACATTCTAACATAACATGCAAACAGATGCAAAAATGAAACACATCAAACAAGTCGCACTAAGGTGTTTTAATACTAGTGGGTATATGTACTCCTGGTATACATATACCTACACCAGCTCGCATTTTATTAGGGACTCTGAGCGAGTCAATGTTGTTGGTGTATGTGTTATATCGATTAAAATCTTGTTAGAAACACATTGCCAGCCCTGTCAAACATTCCTTCTTGACAGAGAGACAAACAAAACAAAACCACAAAGCAAGGAAACATACATAGAACATTACCAAAAGACACGTATGATGAGAAATACAAGCATACAACAAAGCACAAACACACCACACATCTAAAAACAACAACTGACTGCAGTATACATGGTTCTAACCTCCTAATGAGGATGAATGGACAAACTTGGCATACTCGCAGAATCGCCTGGCTGCGTGATTGGGCTTACGCAAAAGCCTAGACTTGTTGGGGCTCACCAGGGGGACACATGCTGGGCCAATCTCCATCTTCATCGTCGGACACCTCTATAGGTTGAGGATCAGCTGCTTGGGTCATGGCTGAAATTTGCATAAGAAAGCCTTCCCACCAAAGGCGGCAAACATCTCTATTGATGGAGTTGAGGTTGACGATGGATGGCTTCAGCCACAACACTGGCTGAGAGGGTAGCACTAGGCTGGATGGCATGGGATGCAACCTGAGTAGCGTCGCGTGATGTCTACTACACAACTTTATTCTTGTAGACTCGTGTTCGGCCCATATGTAGAGTTTTGTCGGACAATAGAAATTTCCCCTCAAGAGCATGACCTAAGGTTTATCAATCCGTGGGAGGCGTAGGATGAAGATGGTCTCTCTCAAACAACCCTACAACCAAATAACAAAGAGTCTCTTGTGTCCTCAACACACCAAATACAATGGTAAATTCTATATGTGCACTAGTTTTGTGAAGAGATGGTGATACAAGTGTAATATGGTTAGTAGATATTCATCTTTTAATAGTAACAAAAAAAACAGCAAGGTAGCAAGTGAAAAAAGTGAGCACAAACGGTATTGCAATGCTTGAGAATGAGGCCTAGGGCTCGTACTTTCGCTAGTGGAATCTCTCAACAATGCTAATATAATTGGAACACATAACCATCCCTCAACGTGCGATGAAAACTCGCTCCAATGTTCCTATCTAGCAGAGAACATAATAAGAAATTGTTTGTAGGGTACGAAACCACCTCAAAGTTATTCTTTTCAATCGATCTATCAAGAGTTAGTACTAACATAACATCAAGTTATCCTTTCCGATCGATCTATCAAGAGTTTGTGCTAAAATAACACCACATGATACACAACAACCAACTCTAATGTCACCTAGATACCCCAATGTCACCGCGAGTATCTGTGAGTTAAATATACGATATGGAGAAAACAATTTCAGATTCATAATACTCAATCCAAAACAAAGAACCTCTAAGATTGCCCCAAAAATTCTACTCGAGAAACAAAGACAAGAACGTGCATCAACCCCTATGCATAGATTACACCAATGTCACTTCGGGAATCTGCAAGTTGAGTGCCAAAACACATATCAAGTGAATCAATATGATAACCCATTGTCACCACGGAAATTCATAGCAAGGCATGCATCAAGTGTTCTCAAATCCGTAAAAGTATTCAATCCAACGAAATCTCAAAGGGAAAACTCAATTCATCACAACAAGATAGAGAGCGGAAAACACCCTATGATCAGACTATATTAACAAAGCCTACGATACATCAAGATTGTGCATCTCAAGAACACGAGAGAGAGAGATTAAACACATAGCTACTGTTACAAACCATAAGCCCCGAGGGTGGACTACTCCCTCTTAATCATGGTGGCCGTCGGGAGGATGAAGATGGCCACTGGTGATGAATTTCCTCTCCAGCGGAGTGCCCGAAAATGGCTCTAGATTGGATCTCGTGGTTCTAGAACTGGCGGCGACTGGAACAAAATTCCGTCCACTCCGCTAGGTTTTTGGAATATTTGGGTATTTATAGAGCAAAGATGCCGCCTGGGAGGCCATCGAGGTGGGAACAACCTACCTGGGCGCGACTGGGGGCCCAGGTGTGCCCTGGTGGGTTGTGCCCCCCTCCGGGCACACCCAGATGCCTCTTTGGCCCATCTCGTGTCTTCTGGTCCAAAAAGATCCACCAAAAGTTTCGCTGCATTTGGATTCCGTTCCATATTGATTTTCTGTGATGTAAAAAACCAAGTAGAAAACAACAATTGGCACTTGGCACTATGTCAATCGGCTAGTCCCGGCAAATGATATAAAATGACTGTAAAATGTTTGTAAAACATCCAAGTATGATAATATAACAACATGGAACAATAAAAAATTATAGATACATTGGAGATGTATCAGCATCCCCAAGCTTACTTCTTGCTCATCCCCGAGTAGGTAAATGATAAATTCATGTTCATCACATATTATTTTCTTTATAGCATGGAAAATGGGACTTTTATATGGTTCAAAGCAATAGTGTAGTTTTGACATGAGGACTTTAATAGTCAAGCATATCAACGAACAATCATGTCTTTCAAAATATCAATACTAAAGCAAGTTATCCCTAGCTCATCATGATCAACCACTGATCCATTCATGCAACACATCCAAATATTAACTACATCCAATGCTCAAGTGTGATAATAGTGTTTCGTAGTTGGTTCTTTATAAGAGAAGATGGAGACTCAAAATAAAAATAAAAATTGTATAAATAAAAGATAGGCCCTTCGTAGAGTGAAGTAGGGATTTGTATAGGTGCCAGAGCTCAAAGCTTAAACTGAGAGATAAAATTATTTTGGGTGGCATGCTTTTCCTGTCAACGAGAATGACTTAGAGTTCCCTACACTTTCAATGCTAGATACATCATAGGTAGTTCACAAACATAAAATAAAGTTTATTCCTTTTTCCACCAAACTTTCACAAGCCATGGCTAGCCGTATCCACGGTTGCCCTCCATAGCAAGACTTTCCAAGGAATATATTATTTGACAACATAAAGTAAATTTTCTTTTTCACATCGGTACTGGGAATCCCTATTACCGACATACTCTCGTGTAATAACAAGTGAATAAACACTCATCTTGAGAATAACACATCTAGCATGATAAATATTAGCCACTCCCCGCCGGTTCATGAGCGGTACGGGCACACAAAAGAGAAAATTATTTTGAAATTAGAGTTGGCACATACAAATTTGCTTAGAACGACAAGGAAATACCGCCTATAGGTAGGTATGGTGGACTCATTTGTCATAACTTGGGTTTTAGGAATTGGATGCACAAGTAGTATTTCTAGTTAGTACCAGGTGAAGGATAGCTAGAGGTTGAGATGCGACCAACCAAGGATCGAAAACAAGCATAAGAGAACATTAAACATACCTAACACCGAATAATGCAAAACACGTAGGATGTAATTTCATTGCACGACTATTGACTTTTGTGCTTGCATAGGAAATCACAAACCTTAACATCAATATTATTACTAAAACATAATTACTGATTAGCATGGCTCACATATCACTATCATCATATCTCAAAAATGTTACAAAGAATCAAGTTTATTTTTTCCAATGATCTTCATGAAAGTTTTTATTATATCCTCCTTGGATATTATCACTATGCGACTAGTTTCATATGTTGCTTTTGATAAGCTCAAACAACAATAAGTGAAGAACATGATCATCATCTTTCTTTCTCTCAAATTAATCTACGTGAAGCAAGAGAGAATTTCTTCAAAGATAACAAACCACGCCGTGCTCAAAAAGATATAAGTGAAGCACTAGAGCAATTCCAAGACTCTAAAAAATTGAGTGAAGCATAGGAGCAAGCATAGCATAATTTGGTTCTCTCAAATAGGTATGTACAGCAAGGATACTTATTGAAAATTAAAAAGAAAAATAAGCAAAGACTCATATCATACAAGACGCTCCGAGGAAAACTCATAATATGTGACGAATAAAAAAATAGTTTCAAGTAAAATACCGATGGTCGTTAGAAGAAAGAGGGGATGCCACTCGGGGGCATCCCCAAGCTTAGTTGCATAGTTGATACTTCTTGATATTATCTTGGGGTGCCTCGGGCATCCCCAAATTTAGGCTTTTGCTACTCTTTATTCCTTCATCCATCGTGATCTCACCCGAAACATGAAAACAACACTCACACAAAACACAACAAAACTTCATGAGATCCGTTAGTATAACAAAACTAATCTTTACTATAAGCACTGTAGCTAACCAATTTTTATTTTGTAACTATATTATATCTACTATATTGTAACTTTTCAATGCCAAAAACTCATCAAAGGAAACCATAGAATCATCAAAACAAGCACATAACATGATGAACACAGAATCTGTCGAAAACAGAACAGTCTGTAAAGATGCAAATTTTGCCCATACTTCTGTAGCTCTAATAATTATGAAACATTAGGATAACGTGGAAAATTTGTATATTGATAACTCCAAAAAAATTCAAGAGTTTATCATGCTGCAGTAATCGTCAAAAATTCCAACTCTGGACGCAAAAGTTTCTGAATTTCCAACGCGATCAAATCAACTATCAAACAAACCATCCCAAAGGCTTTGCTTGGCCCAAAAATTTATTTCTACCACAAAAATGCATCAAACCAGAGCTATTATTGGGTATTTTATTGAAAACAGCAAGAAAACCAAAAATAAAAAAGATACAAGTTGGGTTGCCTCCCAACAAGCGCTATCGTTTTACGCCCTTAGCTACGCATGATGATTTCAATGATGCTCACATAGAAGTAAAGAATTGAAATGTAAGGAGAGCATCATGAATCATAAGTTCCTATCTCATAATAATTTCCAGTAGCATCATAAATGGACTCATAAATATAAGCATCACACATAGCATTCCTTTCATGATCCACAAGCATAGAAATTTTATTACTCTCCACATAAGCAAATTTATTCCCATGAATCGTAGTGGGAGCATCATATGAAACTCGAATACTATAATTTATTCCAAATTAAAAAAGTAATTTTCAGTAAAAGGATATTCAAAATCATGACAATAATTATCACTACTTTTTATAGGATAAGTATCATCACAATAATCATCATATGTAGCAAGTTTGTTCTCATCATAGATAGGAGGCATGCAATCATCATAGAAAGTTTGATCATTCAAAGTAGGAGGACTAAAAAGACCAGCCTCATTAAGCATAACATATCCAAGCTCGGGAGAAATATTAATTTCAGCAACTAAATTCTCAAACATGTCATTTTGATCAACCATAGCATCCCCAAGCTTGTGGCTTGGCATATCATAAGGATATGCACTCTCATCATTAATAGTGTGAATAACACCAACGGTATAGCAATTGCTATCACCATAATTTCCCAAGTTGGTGCAAAAAAATAAGAAGTACCATTATCTTCCCAATCAGAATCATCATAACAAGCAATAGGCATAACAAAATCATCATCCATAGCGCTCTCGAACATTGTGCCATAAGACAAAGAACCAATATCATCATCAAGTGCATCATCTTCCACAATTATTTTTGATTCATTTTCATGAGGCACAACAATAATAGGAGCAACATTATTTGGGAAACATACCTTTTTACCTCTATTCTATTTTCTTTCCTTCTTCTTCAACACATCATGTGTGGGTTTAATAAAAAAAATCAAGCTTCTTATTAATGAGATTGGTTGAATAGGGAGCTCCTCCTCGTCGATTATTACATCATGGGAGACAATAGTAGGGGAAGTGGAAATCTTTACCCTTTCATTTGTATTCCTTTTATATTCTATTGGTTTTCCCATCTTTTGATGGTTGGCAATATAAGCATTTTCATTGCAATTTACCACACAAAACATATATATTATTTTCATGCTAGTTTCAACATGGTTCGCGAGTATGAATGCTTTACCAACTATTCTAATGTGTCGATTCTTCACACCCCTAATATAAACAATGTTCATTATAATGTTCAACAGTGATCACGTTATTGCAATATTTGGACATGATTCGATCGTGAAAAAGCATGCATTGGAAATTAAGGTGACCAACTTTATTGCAAAGCTCACAAGTAATAGGATAAAGAGAACATTATTTTGTAGCAAAGTTATCTATCACTTTGAGCCATTGATTGGTTTCATCATGTTTATGCTTCTTGCAAAATCTATCATCCTATGAGGCATGTCTTCACAAAGTCTTTCCACGGCACAAAAATGACATGCTTATACGAAACCTTTTTGTCATGACTAGTAAAATCATCATTAGCATTTTGGATACTCATAGAATTCACACTAACAACATTGCAATCATGCTCATTATTCATGGATTCTATGCCAAACATTTTATAGCATTCTTCTTCTAACAATTTAGCACAATTTTCCTTTCCATCATTTTCATGAAAGACATTATAAAGATGAACAATATGATGCAACCTTAATTCCATTTTTTTTAGTTTTTTCTTACAAAACCAAACTAGTGATAAAACAAGAAACTAAAAGATTCGATTGCAAGATCTATTGATATACCTTCAAGCATTCACCTTCCCAGCAATGGCGCCAGAAAAGAGCTCGATGTCTTCTACGCAACTTTATTCTTGTAGACTCGTGTTGGGCCTCCAAGCGCAGAATTTTGTACGACAGTAGCAATTTTCCATCAAGTCGATGGCCTAAGATTTATCAATCCATGCGAGTCATAGGATGAAGATGGTCTCTCTCAACCAACCCTGCAACCAAATAATGAAGAGTCTCTTGTGTCCACAACACACCAAATAAAATGGTAAATTGTATAGGTGCACTAGTTTGGCAAAGAGATGGTGATACAAGTGTCATATGGATAGTAGTTATTGATTTTTGTAACAGTAAAAATAAAAAACATCAAGCTAGCAAGTGACAAAAGTGAGCACAAACGGTATTGCAATGCTTGAGAATGAGGCCTAGGGTCCGCGCTTTCGCTAGTGCCATCTCTCAACAATGCTAATATAATTGGATCACATGACCATCCCTCAACGTGCGATGAAGAATCACTCCAAAGTTCCTAACTAGCGGAGAACATAAGAAGAAATTGTTTGTAGGGTATGAAACCACCTCAAAGATATTCTTTTTGACCGATCTATCAAGAGTTCGTACTAACATAACATCAAGTTATCCTTTTCGATCGATCTATCAAGAGTTCGTACTAAACTAACACCATATGATACACATCAACCAACTGTAATGTCTCCTAGATACTCCAATGTCACCACGAGTATCCGTGAGTTAATTATATGATATGCATCAAACAATTTCAGATTCATAATACTAAATCCTACACAAAGAACCTCAAAGAGTGCCCCAAGACTTCTACCAGAGAAACAAAGACAAGAACATGCATCAAGCCCTATGCATGGATTACCCCAATGTCACATCGGTAATCCGCAAGTTGAGTGCAAAAACACATATCAAGTAATCAATATGATACCCCATTGTCGTCACGGGGAATCATAGCAAGACATAAATCAAGTGTTCTAAAATCCATAAAAGTATTCAATCCAAAGAAATCTCAAAGGGAAAACTCAATTTATCACAACAAGATAGAGATGGGAAAACACCATATGATCCGACTATATTAACAAAGCCCGCGATACATCAAGATTGTGCATCTCAAGAACATGAGAGAGAGGGAGATTAAACACATAGCTACTGGTAAAAACCCTCAGCCCCGAGGGTGGACTACTCCCTCTTCATCATGGTGACCGCCGGGTGATGAAGATGGTTGTCAGTGTCAAAACCGGCGGATCTCGGGTAGGGTGTCCCGAACTATGCGTCTAAAGTCGATGGTTACAGGACACTGGGGACACGATGTTTACCCAGGTTCGGGCATTCTATATGGAGGTAATCCCTACTTCCTGCTTGATTGATCTTGATGGATATGAGTATTACAAGAATTGATCTACCATGAGATCGTAATGGCTAAACCATGGAAGCCTAGCCTGTATGACTATGGTAATTAGTCTATCCTTTCCGGACTGCACCCTCTGGTTTATATAGACACCGGGGGAATCTAGGGTTACATAGAATCGGTTACATAAGAAGGAATCTTCATAGTTGGTCGCCAAGCTTGCCTTCCACACCAAGGAGAGTCCAATCCGTACACGCGTACAGTCTTCGGCCTTCATGTCTTCACAGCCCACCATCCGGCCCATTGATGATAGGTCGGACGCCCGAGGACCCCTTAGTCCAGGACTCCCTCACTAGCCCCCGAACCCGTCTTCAATAGTGAGGTGTTCGGCACACAAATTGTCTTCGACATTGCAAGGCGAGTTCCTCCTCTGGTGACCTCCAAGTAATGTATTCGGCCGTTGATCCAATGTCGCTCCCCTTGGCTTCTGTGTGTTAAATAACTTCGTCTTCCACGTGTCGAGTGAATGTGGAAGGTCAGGGTATTTTTGCAAATAGTACCCCGTCCATGCAAGGAAGAGTGCCTATCTAAAGAGATTGGATCTTAGACCCATTTGGCACCACACAGACAAAATCCCCACAGACTGCTAGGATAAACCATTCCAGCATGGCTAGCGTTCCCAGTTCCTCCTCCCATTCCGGCCCAGAGAAAGGCGAGTGGGAGAGGTGATCCATTCCCCACAGTCAATTAGCAGAGCTGCACACGCAGGGATTTCTCCCCCTGCAGATCTAGTCCCTGTTCGAGCGGGGCTAGCCTCCTTAAATGGTGAGACTCAGGCAGAGGACTTCCCCAATCCCTCCGGGGGGAGCGAGTGTGCTTTGTCTGCTATTTGCTGAGAGGTGTCGGGTTTCCAATCCATCCGTTCCTCCGAGGGCTTCTAGAATACTATGGCCTCCAGCTGCACAACTTCACCCCTGCCTTTATTCTACACATTGTGGGTTATGTTGCTTTATGCGAATTATTTCTGGGCATTGAGGCCCATTTTGAGCTGTGGAGGAAGTTGTTCTGCCTTGTCCCGTGCAGTCATGAGGGGTCAATATTTGAAGTGGGCGGAGCCGAAGTATGGCGCATTGCCGATACCGGATACCTGTTCGGCACACCAAGGAAGGTATCTGAAGATGGCCTTCCGAATGGTTCTACATTGAAGACGTCGCGCTTCCCAACCCAGTTCAAAATGGTCTTCTTGAATTTGCGAGCGTTCCACTGAAGAAGCGCCACAGTTGGCGTCCCAGGAGTCCTGAAGAGGATGACAGCGCGGAAGTTCATCAGCTCATGAGAAAGATAAAGATGCTCGCTCAGTCCGGGCTCACAATAGTCGAGGTTGTGGAGACTTCCATAGTGCGAGGGGTTCAGCTGCTTCAATACAGAGGGCTTCCAATGTGTCACTATAATGGAGAGGATGAGGCCTCCCGCTGTGGCCGGAAAGGTCCGGATACCCCCGCTGCTCTGGCAAAGATATTGGCCGAGCTGTTCAAAGGTGAGGAAGAGGAATTTCTTCGCATTAAGCGCAGAGATGGGTATTCTATGTACGATCCTCCCAGTTGGGTAAGCCCCAACCTCTCTGTTTTACTCATTCCAATTCCGGATCACCTTTGATAAATTTCTAATCTGTTTGTTATGACAACACCGGCAAAAGGTCACAGAAGGACTTCATAATCCCGCCCCACAGCCGGAGAACCAAAACCGAGAGCTTGATCCCAGGTTTGAGGAGGATCCAGATATATTCGTGGTGCTCGCGGAGGGGGTGTTTTACCAGATGAGCTATGATGGCACAGAAGTGGCCATCACCGCCGACTACCCTGGCCTTCTTCCCGCTTCATATGTAAGTAATCAAGAGACACCTCCTCTAAAAGAGTGCTCTTATTCTGCCTCACCCATCGCACTGTCTCGTGCTCCACAGGGGAGGCGTTCGGCGATTTTGAAGAGATCG
The DNA here is from genome assembly GCA_902687465.1 of Secale cereale. NCBI lineage: Eukaryota > Viridiplantae > Streptophyta > Magnoliopsida > Poales > Poaceae > Secale > Secale cereale. The sequence goes on from LR738711.1 coordinate 355,023,041, forward strand.
ATTCCCACGCCGGGCAAGCCTTCGAAGAGGAAGGCCGATGAAGACACAGCTAGGCCTTCCTCAAAGAGGTATGGATTTATAAATATGTTTTTCAGCGGCCACATCCAACTTTGACTTGTGCGTTTGTCTTGTTACAGGAAAAAGGTTCGCCGAGCTGTGCCCGGGGGCCCGGCCGGTCACGCTCCCGACAACCGGGATTTAAATCCTGCCGGAGAGACGGGGGTCGATGTGGGAATAACGCCGGACTGTCCTTCGGCCGAGGGTTCGAAAGATATGTCCATCACTAACTCGGAAGTAGAGAGCGCCATGAATCATCGGTGCTGCAGGGCTGTCTTACGAGACCCCAAGTTCTCGAAAGAGGCATTCAATGCCTTTAGATCGGGTGACGCATACATCCGAGTTTCTCGAGATGGGCTGGGAAAAGCCACGAAGCAATATTTGACAGATGTGCAGTAACTTTTCTTTGTCCAAAAAAAGGATAACTATATGCCCATAGCCCCCGAGACTGAAAGCAGTTGGTACAACTGATTTAAGGATCGTTGTATAACCAGGTCCTTACAGAGAAGAGTGGCCTGCTAGCCCAAGAGCTGGAGCAGTGTCGGGCGCAGCTAAATGCTGCTAACGCCGAATTGGAAAACTTCAAGAAGGCATCTTCTGGTAACATTCCCCTCCATCGAGGAACAATAATTATATACCAACTGTACTAATACTGTTGTTGATCGGATAATAGGATCGCCCGATCAACTTGAAGATAAGTTGAAGATCGCCCAAGAGGGATAAAAAGAGGCGAAAAGGCTACACGCCGCAGGCGAGCGTGTGCTGACCTGAGTAAGAGGGGAGAAAAACAAGCTACAAGATTCCAACAATACATTGGGTGAGGAATTGAAAGGTGTTCGAGCCCAGCTAGCCGACTCAGTGAAGGAGAACAAGAAGCCGCGAGGCGGCATTTTCAATATTTGTCTGAACTATTTTTAAAGTAGTTTGGAGAGAAATGGAACTAATATAGTTATGATTGCAGGTATATTGATGGGCCGTCCTGAAGAGGAGGTGTCCGGATCATCAAGTGATCTGCTGCAAGGGCTATCGCAAGTGCACGAACATGCTCGGCTGGCGATGCCGAGTGTTGCCAAGGCTCTATGGCCATCCGCCTCTCCTCCAGGAGGTATGGAGGAGCTTGTAGAGCTGTTCAAGGGAGCGCGGCGGTGTATCCGGCTATGGAAGATATCGGCCTACCGAGAGGGTGCCTGAGAGGCCTCGGTCATGGTGAAAACGCGATATACCCAGCTGGATCCTAATCACATGGCCCGGGTCGGACTCCTAGGGTCAAATGGGGAAGAAATTCCCGTTAGTTTAATATATGACCAAGTAGAGGTGGCTGCCAAATATTCCCAACAGGATTGTAAGTTAGACCGCCTATTGGACGGTATAGAGGAGGAAGTGTTTGAGTCCAAGTGACTATGTACTTTCCTTGACATATGGAGCTCTAGCTGAATTGCATTGCATTTGTCATGGCAGACCTTTTCGCTTCAACCTCCGGACCCGAGGGTGCGGAGTGTTTCCGAATACCATCGCGGCCGAATAGACCGGGGTATGCATGGAAAACTAGGCGTAGGGGTCATAGTTGCTTGAACAGACAAGTTGTATCTGGATAGTTATGTAATATTACATGGGGATTGTAAGAAACATCTTCCAGAGAGAATAGTTCGTTAAGGGTTCCTTTCCATGGGTGTGCATGCATTAGTATACATGTCCGAATTGTGATGTGAGAATCACAGTGTGTATAGCTTCTGGGTGTTCACAATGGATTGAGTGCAAAAACATCTTTAATTCACCAAGCGAATATTCCCTTAAGAAAGCTAGCTTTCGGCTTCTCCCAGTCCGAGGTACACATCCGGATGACCCGGCAGTAAGAATCGCAGAGGTGCTCCCTTTATGCCCTAGCCGAACTAACGGGAATGTAGCGCATAAGCACAGGAGCCAGGCAACCTAGCTTGGCCAAAACTTAAGTCATATCGATGCATATAGTGGCGAAGAAAATGTACATATGGAAAAAAACGCATATGTGAAGATCTTGATGTTCAAGGAATAATAATAAAAAACTTCTATCCAAGAAGCCCCCTAGTATAGTGGACGTACATATTTAAAGATGTATGTCAGGGGTGTGCGGTCGAGCCGTACGAAAGCTTTAAAGCGAGAAAGAAAAAAGTAATCAAAAAAGAGAAAAAAAATAATGGAAGCCACACGGGAGAAGGAGACGAACAAGAAGTTCTGCGCTAGGCATATAATCTTTGGAGTCTGGCCGCATTCCAGGGGTTTGGCTCAAGGCAATTTTCTGATGCATCGCGAAGACGGTACGCCCCTCCGGTGAGAACTTCCTCAATTATGAAGGGACCCTCCCATTTGGGCTTTAGTTTGTCCTTTTTCTGCTCCGGCAGGCGTAGAACGAGTTCACCAATGTTGTAGGTCTTGGTCCGTACTTCTCTACTTTGATATCTTCAATCCTGTTGTTGGTAAAATGTCAAGGTTGTCCTGCCGATCCAGCTCGGCTTCTCTCTCTTCGTACATATGCACTCGAGGTGAGTCCTGGATAATATCGCAGGGCAATACAGCCTCCGCGCCATACACCATGAAGAAAGGTGTGTATCCGGTAGTACGGTTGGGCGTGGTCCGCAGCCCCCAGAGTACGGAGTCGAGCTCCTCAAACCAGTGCTTGTTAGATTCTTTCAAAGACCGCACTAGTATGGGTTTGAAGCCGCTCATAATAATACCATTGGCTCGTTCGACTTGACCGTTTGTTTGTGGGTGGTAGACAGAGGCGTAATCGAGCTTAATGCCCAGATTAGCACACCCGATTTTTACCTCATCGGCTGTGAAATTGGAGCCGTTGTCGGTGATGATGCTGTGTGGGACACCGTAATGATGCACAACGTCAAATATGAATGTTATCACCGGCCCGGACCCAAGCGTTTTGACTGGTTTAGCCTCTATCCACTTGGTGAATTTTTCCACCATGACCAGCAGATACTTTTTCTTATGGCTTCCCCCTTTAAGGGGTCCAACCATGTCCAGTCCCCGGACCGCGAAAGACCAAGTAATGGGGATCATTTGTAAGGCAGTTGGGGGCATATGGCTTTGGTTATTGAAGAGTTGGCATCCGACACAGCGTTGGACAAGGTCCTGCGCGTCTGCTCGGGCCGTCGGCCAATAAAACCCAATACGGAAGGCCTTACTAACAACGGCTCAGACTATGGCGTGGTGTCCGCCTAGACTAGCAGGAATTTCCACCAAAAGCTGTCACGCCTCTTCCTCGAAGATACATCTTTGAAGTTCTCAGGTAGTACTTTTCTTTTAGAGCTCTCCGTCGTGAACCTTGTAAGCCTTCGAGCGCCGGACAACGCGGCGGGCCTCATTATGGTCTTTGGTGAGTTCCTTCCTATTAATGTAGGCCAAGAAAGGTTCGATCCATGGGGCAATGACTGCCATAATGAGATGGGCCGGTGGTGTAATTTCAGCGGCTGAGCCCCCAATGATATCGGTGTGTTCGAAATCCGGACTGTTGTTTCCGCCCTCCCTTACCACACCACGGATGGCTTAAAAAGCCTTTACATGAAGATGTTAGGTGGGACGAGGTCGCGCTTAGCGCCAATGCGAGCAAGGACGTCCGCCGCCTGGTTACTTTCTCGGGCGACGTGATGAAATTCAAGCCCCTCGAACCGAGCCGACATTTTTAAGACGACATTACGATAAGATGCCATCTTTGGATCTTTGGCATCAAAGTCTTCGTTTATTTGAGATATTGCGAGGTTTGAGTCCCCACGCACCTCCAGGCGTTGTATGCCCATGGATACGGCCATCCAAAAACCATGCAATAAGGCCTCGTATTCGGCTGCGTTGTTGGAGTCTCTGTATAATATTTGGAGCACATACTGGACAACATCTCCAGTGGGGGACGTTAATACGACGCCCGCTCCAAGCCCCGCCAACATTTTGGAGCCTTCAAAATACATATCCCAATTGGAATATGCGCCGTACTCTTTAGGGAGTTCGGCCTCTGTCCATTCGGCGACGAAGTCAGCCAGTACTCGGGATTTGATGGCTCGACATGGCTTGTATGTTATGTCAAATGGAAGTAGATCGATGGCCCATTTGGCAATCCGGCCCGTGGCATCGAGGTTGTTTCTTATGTCGTTCAGTGGTACTTTAAAGGCCACCGTTATTGAACACTCCTGGAAGTAGTGTTGTAGCTTTCGGGATGCCATGAAGACCGCATATGCTATCTTTTGATAATGGGGGTACCAGGATTTGCATGGTGTGAGGACAATTGATACATAGTATACTGGTTTTTGAAGTGGGAATTTGTGTCCGTCATGTTCTCGTTCGACGATGAGCACGATGCTCACCACCTGATGTGTTGCCGATATGTATAGCAACATGGGTTTGCCGGCGTTTGGTGCTGCCAGGATTGGGTTGCTTGCTAGGAGGGCCTTTATTTCCTCCAGTCCGGCAGTCTCCACGTCTGTCCATTCAAATTTATCGGTGCGTCGTAAGAGGCGATAGAGTGGTAGTGCCTTTTCTCCTAATCTGGAGATAAATTGACTTAACGCTGCCACGCAACCAGCTAGTTTTTTGACTTGTTTGAGGTATGTTGGTGTAGCCAACTGTGACAGAGCTTGGATTTTAGCTGGATTTGCTTCTATTCCTCTATTGGAAACAATGAAGCCCGGCAGTTTTCCAGCGGGGACGCCGAAGACACATTTTTTTGGGTTGAGCTTAATGTCATATGCACGGAGGTTGTCGAATGTAAGACGTAAGTCATCTATTAGTGTTTTGATGTGCCTAGTTTTGATGACGATGTCATCGACGTAGGCTTCTACTGTCTTGCCGATCTGCTTCTCAAGGCATGTTTGAATCATGCGTTGGTATGTGGCGCCGGCGTTCTTGAGCCCGAAGGGCATGGTGTTGAAGCAGAATGGCCCATATGGGGTAATAAACATTGTCACAGCTTGATCGGACTCCTTCATTTTGATTTGATGGTATCCGGAATATGCATCGAGGAAGCACAGTGAGTCATGTCAGGCGGTGGCGTCAATGATTCGATCAATGCGGGGGAGGGGGAAGGGATTGTAAGTGCATCTAGTGTCCCTTAGTGATTTTGGTGTATTGAAGACTTATAGGTTAAGGGACTCATGTGTTTATGATTGTACACATGTCTATAAGTCTATGAGGAGTTTGATATTTACAGAGGAAGTCGACCCCTAATAATGAAGTTCTTTGACTGAAGACTTTGGATTTCTGAAGACTTTCTGAAGACTTTGAAAGTGAAGAAATTGGTGTGACCTTGAAGACTTGGTATTCATTTGAGGAACATGAAGCGTGAAGACTTTCGTGTTCGTAGTTTCATTTTCTCTTTCTTGAGTCATAGGAAATACCGTAAATTTAAGGGGGTCGAGCAAATACTAAAGAAAAATTTCCATTTGATGCTCAACTCAAAATCCTACACCTACCAATCCCTTCGTGTGAAGCCATTGGAAATCTCATACAGTTTAGTCATATTCTTTAGTGACAGAGACAAAGTTCTTCTGGTCTCTGAGGAATTTGTTCTGACTGAGGAGTTAGGAATTGGCCAGTGCGGAATTCCTACAAGTGAGGAACATGATAGCCCTGAGGAATTTGATACTCAACATTCCGACCGTTGCTGTGCTACGCGCCAGCTATCCCAAAATATCTACCTACCAAACGGTCATATCATTAAGGGCATTTATGTCTTATCATGTTGGGCTGCTCCCTAGGCTATAAATAGCCGCCCCCTACAACCACTAGCGGGTTGGTTGCTACGAGAGAAACTGACACTTGTCATAAGAGCAACCCATCCTCCGAGGACTTTGAGTGAAAATCATCAAGTGAGGAAAACCCCAAAACCAAACCCAAACACCTACAGCCCAAAAGTGATTGAGCATCACTGAAGATATTGATCTTGAGTGGATCCGCCGCTTGTTACCTATGAAGACTGTTATTCTTCCAGATGGTTAGGCGTCATGGTCTAGAGCATCCAAGAGGAATTGTGGATTGCCGAGAGACCGAGTTTGTGAAGGTTCGGAAGTCACCTGTGAAGACATACCACGAGTGATTGGGCGAGGTCTGTGTCACCTTAGCTCAAGGGGAATACGGTGAGGACTTGGTGTCTTGGACTGTGTGTCCAGGACTGGGTGTCCGGGACTGTGTGTCCTCTGGTTTAAATACGTAGCCGCCCTAACCAGATGTACAACTGAGACAGCAGTTGAACTGGTCTAACAAATCATTGTCTTCACCAAGCTTACTAGTTCTATTTCCTCAACTATTTCAATTCCTCATATCTGTTTTGTGTGCTTGTTCATATTTCTTTGAAGACATTGACTGAAGACTTTCTCAATTGCCTCAGTTCAATTTATTCAGTCTGTTTGTCTTCAACATGTGTTATCCTGTGTTTACGCTTTCTGTACTCTGTGCTTGTCTTCATTTCATCATGATGACCATGATTATGTTCTGTTATGTTTACTTCTAAGTACTTATTCCACAGCAAGTAGTATTTCGCTAAGGAATTTCCTCACCCACAAATTCGTCAGAGAAGAATTCATAAAAATCGCCTATTCACCCCCTCTAGTCGATATAACACACTTTCAATTGGTATCAGAGCAAGGTACTCCCTTTTTCTGTGTGATTTTGGTTTAACCGCCTGGAGTTTTAGTTATGTCGACGGCAGGTATGATCAAGGTCTTTGCTAGGTGTTCTACCTTCAATGGGATGGACTACTTCTACTGGAAGAATAAGATGCGAATGCATCTTGAGGCAATTGATTACGATCTCTGTTATGTTGTGGAAAATGGTGTTCCCTCGGTCTCACCTTCTCTGAATGCTGCTGATGTGAAGAGATTCAAGCAACTCGATTCTAAAGCGAAGAATATCATTTGTGGTAATCTGAGCGAAGGACAGTATGGAAGAGTGTGCTTTGGAAACTGCTAAGCTTATCTGTGATAGGCTGTCCAAAGTCAATGAAGGAGTCTCAACAGAGCGTGACTCTGGAGTTGATGTTCTTTGCAATCTCTTCAACCACTTCAAAAGACTTGACAATGAAAATGTTCAGCAAACCTTCGATTGCCTCACTAACATATCAAATGAGCTTCAAGCACTTGGTGCCACTGACATCACCGACCATGAAGTGGTGAAGAAATTGTTGAGATCGCTCGATTCCTGATTTGATACTCTGGCATTGATGAAACAAGAGCGTGGTGATTACAAGTCACTTGATCCCGTTGATATCCTCGAAAGGCTAAATATTCATGAGTTCTAGCTTGCTGAAAAGAGAGATCTCTATGGTCTGAGCTATGGCAGACCACGTGCCCTAAAGGCCAAGGTCGTCTCTGAATCTGAAGGTGAAGATTCTGGTAGTAGCCTTGGTGATCCTGAAGAACTGAGCCAGGAGCTAGCACTGCTCTTGAAGAAATTCCAAAGGTTCTCAAGACGTGGTCGCTTTGGAAAAATCTCAATGAGAAATGATTCCTCATCCAGTGACTACAATAAGAGGCTATGTTACAAATGCAAGAAGCCTAGTCACTACATTCAAGTCTAGCTCTCTCTACTGCATTCGTCAGCAAGTCTATCTTCAACCCTGAAGAAAATGGCTTCACCAACAAGGATGATGAAGGCAATGATGACTATGCTCCCACCTATTGCTTCATGGCAAATGGTGCCAAGGTACTCAAATATACCTCCTCGGAATCTAGTGAGAATGAATCTGATGAAAACCTTAAGCCCAACTATTCTAAACTTGCTAAGATTCTCGTGCAACAACAAAAGTCTCTTGATAAGGTTCAAAACATGCTAGATAAGAGTGATGATATGTTGGGTAAAGAACTGGATCGCACTAAAATCTTGACTAAAAATCTTCAGAGACTTCAGTCTAGGTTTGACAATCTTCAAGGTCATCATAACACTCTCTTTTCTGATCATGAGTAGCTTTCTTATGAATTTCTTCAAGGAAAGCAAGATCTTGAAAAGCTAAGAGTGAGTTATGAAGATCTTCAGAAGGAGCGTGATTCATTACTTGCTCAACAAATCAGCGCTTCTCAGGAGGAATTCATTCCCCCATGCCTTAAATGCATTGAACGTGAAACTGCAAATTCTTCGCCTGAATGTTCAAATTCTTCTAATGCTACAAATTCCTCAACTATCTCTGTTATCAGTAATTCCTCATCTGAGAACATTGCTAGTATCACTGATGATGCAGGGCTGAAGGAATTGTACATGACAGTCATGTACAAAAGCCTCAAAGGGTATCAAACTCTTTGTGATGTGCTTAAAAAGCAGATCCTCAACAGGAACCCTAGGAAAGAGGGTATTACCTTTGAGAGGAAACTTAATGCAGATGGTACATATTGGAAGCCTGAGCAGTACCCCAAAACCTCATGGGTTGCTGCAAAGGGACCTCCAATTGATCCATCCAATTTATCTGGCTTTACATGTGAATCTCCTCATTCTTCTGATGAGTCATTTGACTCCAACTATAAATTGTTCAAAAATCAGAATTGTGAAGTATTTGCTAGATATGTTGGAACTAACTGCAGTAATGGTCCCCCTATGAAGAAAATCTGGGTCCCTAAGAGGCACCTTGAATGTCTTCAAGTGAAAATTTTCCTCATGACACCTCGTGTGAGGAATAGGAACCCCAGATCCAATTCTTCATATTGATCAAAATCTTGAGATGGATTTAAATCCTCATACGGACCAAATTCCTCATGTGGATCAAATTCCTCAAAAGGATCAAAGTCCTCATATGAATATCATCGTGCTAACATCTCTGTTTCACAGGGAAGAGCTAAGGTCTATGAATATGAGCATTATTTTTCTTACCATTATGTTCGTAAGTCCTCGAAGAATTTCTCTGCTTATTCATTTGCGTATCCTAACTCCTCTTATGTGAAACGAAATGGGCTGGCGTCTATACCACCTTTCTCGTCTGGAGCTCGCAGAGTGATGAACTCTTTGCCACCCCTTCAGATGTGGGTGGTGAAGAAAAAGAACTAATCTCTTGTGCAGGGTCAGGTCTCCACACGTGCTCTAACGTCTGAATAATTTGCTAGAGACCTGAAAAGTGCCTGAAAGGACGCAGGTTAATCATGAAGAAATGAACTCTCATTTCTCACGTCCTCATACTGCTATATCTGTTGCATTGCTTGATGAAATTGATCTGATGAATTATTGTCATATTCTTCACTGATGAAGTATATGAGTTTGTAAGATGCACTAATTCATCTGCAGGATGATGAACCCAAAGCCTCTGAGTGGGTCCTCGATAGTGGATGTACAAATCAAATGACCGATGACAAGAATCTATGGATGGATGCTCCCTTATCTCCATCTCACTTGAAGCATATCATCTTTGGCGACAAAGGCAAAAATCAGGTATTGGGTCTAGGTAAGGTTGCGATCTCAAAGGATCGACACATGGACAAAGTCATGCTTGTCGAGTCCTTAGCATACAACCTCATGTCTGTCTCAAAGCTTTGCGATCTTGATATGGTTGTAGTCTTCGGCAAGTATCATTGTGTTGTGTTCATGGAATCTGACAATTCCAAAGTCTTCGAAGGCTTTAGGAGATGAGACTTGTATATTGTTGATTTCTCTACAGGACCTCAACCAGTTGTGTGTCTACTTGCAAAAGGTTCAGAAGGTTGGCTATGGTATCGACGACTTGGTCATGTAGGCTTGAGGAATTTGCACACGCTTGCAGAGCAGAAGCATGTCATTGGCATTGAGAATGTCAAATTCCTCAAGGATCACCTATGCGGTGCCTGTGAAGCTGGAAAGATGACCAAGGCCAAGTATCCAGCGAAGACTATCATGACTACTACTCAACCATTTGAATTTCTTCACATGGATCTCTTTGGTCCTAACCATTATTTTGCTGTTTCAAATGATGCTTCTGAATATGGCTTTGTTATTGTTGATGATTACTCTCGATACACATGGGTACACATTGTTACTTACAAACATAAAGTGCAGGAAGTCTTCAAACCATTTTCCTCGAGGGCTTCAACCATGTTTGGTGTGAAGATCAAGCACATCAAGAGTGACAATGGAACTGAGTTCAAGTATTCTGGTCTCGATGACTATCTTGATGAACTTGGTATTACTCATGAGTTATCTGCTCCTTATACTCCTCAGCTGAATGGCATCGTGGAGCGCAAGAACAGGACTCTTGCTAAGATGCCTTGCACTACGCTTGATGAATACAAAATGCCTCGTCGCTTCTGGATTGATGCAATTGATACTGCATGCAACATCATCAACAGAGTATATCTTCACAAATTATTCAAGAAGACTGCCTATGAACTCCTCACTAACAAGAAACCCAATGTGAGTTATTTCAAAGTCTTCGGTGCTAAATGTTGGATTAGAGATCCTCATCACAACTCAGAATTTGCACCGAAAGCACATGAAGGGTTTATGCTTGGTTACGGAAAGGACTCGCACACCTATAGAGTCTTCAACAACGTTCATCACAAGGTTGTTGAAACTGTAGATGTGCGGTTCGATGAAACTAACGGCTCGCCAAGAGAGCACCTACCTTCTGTGATAGATGAACCATCACCTGAGCAAACTATCAAATTCAAGGCTACCGAGGATGGCATTCCGGCCGAAGAATATGCTGAAGAATTCATTCCAGAACATGCAGAACATCGAGCTAATGCACCTGAAGAAAATGGTGCTGAAGAAAATGCTGATCAAATTCATCAACGACAACCAGCTCATCCTGGCGTTGCAAAAGAAGTGCAGATTGAGAAAATCATCGATGACATTGAAGCACCAGGTCGTCTCACACGCTCAAGAGCTTCACATTTATCTAACTTTTGTGGGCACTTTGCTTTTGTCTCTATCACAGGGCCCACTAAGGTAGATGAAGCATTTCTAGATCTTGAGTGGATTCAAGCTATGCAAGAAGAATTACATCAGTTCGAGCTCAACAAAGTCTGGGAACTGGTCAAACGTCCAGATCCTCGCAAGCATAATATCATTGTTACAAAGTGGATCTACCGCAACAAGGAAGATGAAAATGGCCTTGTGGTAAGGAATAAGACACGTCTTGTAGCTCAAGGCTACACACGGTTGAAGGAATTGAATTCGATGAAACTTTTGCACCTGTTGCTAGACTTGAGGCTATTCACATATTACTTGCTTATGCTAACCATCATGATATCACTCTATATCAAATGGATGTGAAAAGTGCATTCCTCAATGGCCAAAAGCTTGAGGAATAAGTATATGTTGCTCAACACCCAGGTTTTGAAGATCCAAAGAATCCTGACAAAGTCTACAGACTAAATAAGGCCCTCTATGGCCACAAGCAGGCCCATCGGGTGTGCTATGATACTTTGAAGGAATTCCTCATGAAGAAAGGCTTCAAACCTGGTTCATTGATCCTACTCTTTTCACTAAATCTTATGATGGTGAATTATCTGTGTGCCAAATATATGTTGATGATATTATCTTTGGCTGTACTGACCAACGTTATAGTGATGAATTTGCCTATATGACGAGTGAAGAATATCAAATGTCTATGATGGGAGAATTGAAATTCTTCTTAGGTCTTCAAATTCGTCAACAACGCAATGGCATATTCATATCTCAGGAGAAATACCTCAAGAATGTACCGAGGAAATTCGGCATGCAAGATTGCAAAGGCGTCAAAATTCCTATGCCCACAAATGGCCATCTGTGCAATGATGAAAATGGTATTGACTTCAATCATAAGGTATATCGCTCCATGATTGGTTCTTTATTGTACTTATGTGCATCTAGGCCAGATATAATGCTTAGTGTTTGCATGTGTGCCCGATTTCAAGCTACACCGAAGGAATCACATCATAAGGTTGTGAAACACATTCTTCGATATCTAGCTCACACACCAACACTTCGATTATGGCACCCCAAGGTCTCGACTTTTGATCTCATTGGGTATTCAAACTCTGACTATGCTGGTGATCGTGTGGACCGCAAGTCAACATCTGGTACATGTCACTTCCTCGGAAGATCTTTGGTCTGTTGGTCTTCGAAGAAACAGAATTGTGTATCACTGTCTACTTTTGAAGCTCAGTATATTGCTGCTGGCTCTTGCTGTGCCTAATTGCTATGGATGAAGCAAACTCTCAAGGACTATGGCGTCAATGTGAAGAATGTGCCTCTCTTCTGTGACAATGAGAGTGCCACCAAAATTGCTCACAACCCAGTTCATCACTCGAAGAGAAAGCACATTCAAATTCGTCATCATTTTCTTCGTGATCATGTGTTGAAGGGTGACATTTCTATTGAGCATGTGAAGACTGAAGAACAGCTAGCTGATATCTTCACAAAGCCCTTGGATGAGAAGAGATTTAGCAAGTTGCGGTGTGAGCTAAATATCTTAGAATCTTCGAATGTTCTTTAAATAGGACACTCATCCTAAACTTATGCAAAATTGATGACTTAGTTGTACAACACATGAAGAAATGTTTTTCTTCAATCAATGAAGAATAACGCTCTAAGTGTGAAGAAATTAACGAATAATTTGATTTTTAGAACCCTACGACAATTGTACACGGTGTCTGGAATCATCATTCTTATACGGTGGGTCATGCCACCACCAAAGTTGAAAATCTTCAATTTGAGTTTTTCTAAAATTCCTCCGTTATTCATATTCTTCAACTTTGCATTTTCTTCACCTTTTCCGTCATTTTCTATGTGTGTGTGTGTGTGTGTGTGTGTGTGTGTGTGTGTGTGTGTGTCTTTATGTCCTCTACAACATTCACTTATTGCTAATTCTTCAAGTTGTTTTTCTTGCTAAGTGAATGTGATCGGACCCTTCCCCCTCTATGCTAAACTCAACCCATTCTATTCACAAATTCTTCATGTGCGTTCTATTTGAAACTCGTTCAAAATCTTCATTGTGTCCTTGTCAGCTGAAGAATTTGCGAACACAATGTTAAAACTCATCTTATCCGAAAAATTCGGTTTTGCCCCTCAAATTGTTCTACATCCCACGACAATACTTATCTATTCACCCACGATATCACATGATCTCCACTTCTCGGTACGTGGAAGACACATGTCGAGTGAATGAGAAGGGTCAGGGGCACGTTCATCCAAATTCTTTGGGTGAACGGTTATTCATCTCTGCTATAAATACCCCTCCCTTTCCTCACTTCACTTTTTACTCCGCTCGATCTCTGCTCTCGCTCGAGCTTCTCCAACCCTAACGCCGCCGCTACTTCATTATCGCCGGTGAGGAAGAGCTTGACTGCCTCGACCTCGTCGCCGTTGTACTCGCGCCGGTCGCAGATTTCTTCACTCCGCCGCTGCCGTAGCCGTCTTCCTCTGCCAAGTTAGGGCGTGGAAGATCTGCACTGACGAACTTCACTTCTCCACCTCACAGTTCATCGTTCTTCATCCAAGGTAATTAAAGTTACTTTTACTGCCCACTTTGATTCGAATGTTTTCTACAAAATCTTCAAAGGCGTTTTTCTCCAAATCTTCTCACACAAAACACCTCACATGTCATCTGTTCTTGATTCAATTTCTTTAAGCTGTGTTTTTCTTCAAGATTCCTCAATTGTGTGGATTTTCAATCTATACAACTCTGGAACCTAAGACAAAGAACGCTTAGTGAAATTTTTCAAGACTCATCTGGTCAAATTCCTCAAACTTGTTATTTTTTCAAAACCTTGTGAGAACGCATATGACCTCTCCAAATTCCTCGCAACTATACTCTGTTCACAGGTACTCATGTCCACTGCTGAATCACTAGGTTCTCATCAACTTAACTCATTTGCAGCGTTCCTCGGAGAAAAGTTGCATACTTCTTCAGAGAATTTAGTTGTTCAAATTCCTCGTCTGAAGAAAATGGCTGATGGAGAGAAGCCACAAAAGGGAGGAAAGAGGCCTGAGGTCAACACTGCTTTCCAAATCCCTGAAGACATATATGCTGACTACTGCACTCCTGATGAGGCAAAGTACGGAAAAGAGGACAAGAATCAACGCAAGGTGCGCATACGGAGAATAGAGAGGAGACGGGCAAGAGAATGGAGGGAGTACATGTATGTAACTCCCAAGTACATGAAGAAATTCGCACTCAATCCTCCATGCCCAAAACCTCCATTGGCACAAGGCCAAGTTGCTGATCCCACTAGCCTCAAGCGCGGTGAGGATTATCCTCATGAATGGGCTAAGCGCCAGACCAAGTTGGCCAAACAAGCAAAAGAAGCAGTGAGGAAATTCAATGAAGACTTTGCTGCTGCTGCTGCCACTACCGAGGCCTCTGCTAGCAAGCCAAAGAAGGCCATGGAAAAGAGGCCTGCTCATAAGCCAAGTGCTTCTTCTTCAATGCCCTGACGGCCAGATTCTTCAAAGCCCTCACGACCAACTCCTCAAACTTCTCCCGGTCCTCCAAAGTCCTGAGATCCTCTGCCAAAGTCTTCAGGTGTTATGACAAAATCCTCGGCACCAGTGCATCTCGCCACATGTCAAAGGACTGCGGGCATATATATTTCCTCAGGAGCCTGTGCAAGTTCCTTAGCTACTCCAAGTTCCTCAGCTGGCCCTCTCTGCTGAAAAAAAGACCACTGCTGGAAGAGGCTCTCTCCCAAGTCCTCACAAGAAGCAAGTTGCTTTACAAGTACCGTGTGAAGATGATGAAGCTGATGATGAAGAACTCGTTGAAATCATCAGAGACATGCAACAAAGGGCCGCTAGAGCCAAAGGAAGCACTGTGCCACTGCTTTTGGATCCAAAAGTGATCCTCGACTTCATTGATCTCTGGCATCAGGATCCCAACACTCCTATGCCTGACTTCAATTTGACTCCTGGCCAAAGTCACATGCTAACCGCCTTCATAGGCGAAGAAAAATGGAAATTTGAAAAGGCCATGCAGACGTAGAAAGCGCAGTACAAGAAGGAGCGCTACCTGAAGAAAAATGTTGTCAACATGACAACTGATGAACTTGTGAAGCTTCAGGGTAAAATCAAAACCCTCAGTGATGAACTTGACGCATACCGTGCAGACTAGATGGGCGCCAATGTCAGATTTGTGAATTTGACAAAAGGTTTTTCTTCAAGTGTTGCTCGTCCAACGCACATTGAAATACCTCAGACTGAAGCATCTGCTCAGTCTACTGAAGAACATACCAGCACCGCTGAAAAACATCAGGCTACTTCAGAAAATGAAAATACCATGGCTAATGACTGCATTCCAGTCGCTGAAGAAATAGTCAGGGCAACCTCTAGTGTTGGGCTTGAAGAAAATGTCTGGACAGATGAAGCTCCAAATGTTGTGCCTGAAGAACATGAAGAAGTCAGGGCAACTGCAACAGTTGTGCCTGAAGAAATTCAACCAACTTCCTCTGCTCCTCCTGTGCCTACTCCAACTCCGATCCTTCCATCCGCATCAGATGTAAAGAAGACCGAGGCTGCAGAGCGTGCATCTATGAAGAAAAGGAAGGCATCAACTTCATCAGATTCTTCAACTCTGAAGAAGATGAAGCCATTGACAAGCTCAGTTGACAACCCAATTGATGACATTCCTATTTCAACCATGCCATCAAAGGAACTTGTTCCGTTTGATGAAGAATATGTGATTCTATGTTAATGAGATGAAGACATTCCCTCTGCTCCTTCCTCAGAGTAGACGGATGAAGAAATTGAAGTGGATGCAATCCCTTCAACCCCAGTTATCTCCTCGCCTATGCCTCAGTTCACTTCTGAAGAGGCTGGCGTTGAAGAATTGGATGAACAAGACTCGGACGTGGACATTGGGAGTGCTACTCCATTGATGAATGATGAATTTTGGGATAGTCTGCATCCCAACTCCCCTCTGTTCACGCCGCTGCAACAAATTCCTCAGTCCCCAGCACGCACTATTCCATTGGGCTATGAAGAAACTCATCCCACACTGTTTGTACATGAAGACATTCTAGCTACTAGTGCTGAAGAAACTGCTGTTCCTCAATCCATGAAGACTCAGACTGCCACTGAACAGGAACTAGAAATTCCTCAGCCTGAAGAAACTGAGATTGCGAATCCTGAGGTTGTGACGCAACTGAGTGACACTCCTCAAGCCAAGCCAAAGGTTCCTTTCTCACGAAAGCAAACTTTCAAGAAGGCTGATTTCTTCAAGGAGCACGTATTCTTCATTGACTACAACCCTTACGACTCTGCTCGCATTAGGAAGAGGTATTTCTGCACTGCGAGCCAGACAAATTTATATTCCTCGGTGCTGTTCAACAAAGACAAAGTCTTCGATCATGAGCACATTCCACAATTAGATATGGAATCTCTACCGTTCTTCGTGCTAGTCCTCAGTGTTCTTCACGACGCTGGACTGTTAGGTTTCTGCACTGATATCTGTGATTGGAATTAAGAACTCATTCTTCAATTCTATGCAACGTTGCACATCACCGGAAACTCTGAAGATGTTAATTCATGGGTGCTAGACTGGATGACCGAAAACACTCACTTCAAGGCACCAGCTTCTGAATTACTTCAAGCTTTGGCTCTCAGTCCTCCCACTAAAGCTGCTCGTTGGATGTACAAAGGGTGAGAAACTGAGGACTAACGCCCGTGAAGAATCTCAAGATGATGAAGGAGCGCCAGCGTTGTTAGGGTCGATGGTTGATGTAGGGCCTACCACAGTGTAGTCCAAGTCTGCATACTTGTCGGTTTCGCGCGATGACGAATAGGAGCTGGCCACCAAGGGAGGAACCTTGACCTTCTTGTATTTCTTCGGTGGAGGAGCAGACTAGTCAAAGTCATCCTTGAGACCTATTTTCTTCAGATCTTCTTCGCCGTAAGGTGAGACAGAACAACCCATGTACGATTGAGGGATTCATGGAGGTAGTAATGGTTTTTCTTCACTTCATTGTGTTTAGAAGTTAGGTTGTGAAGAATTGAACCAAACTGACACTTGACCATTTGTGGTTGCGATCAACCTTCTCGTGAAGACTAAGGTGAAGCTCACGATCAGTCATCACCCTGGGAGCTGTGCTTTGAGGATTTTGCTTGGGAGTGTTGGCGGCAGAGTCATGGGTGGCAGAGTCATCATTGGTGGAGTAGGATGCAGCTTTGAGAAATTGAGCACAGCTCCCAGGGTCTTCAAGCGGGTCTATATATATGGGCGTTTTTTTTGCTAAGTTACAACTCTCGTTCTTCTACTGACTTTGCTGGATTGAGTTATGAACTTAAACACTATGGTGACTTGATACTTTTGCTGTGTTGTTTCCGCATGCTTATTCCTCATTAATGCTTATGCACGCATGCTGAATTACAACAATCACCATATTTCATCATGCATTTCAAAATCTTCATATTACATGTCAAATGAATGAATTACAAGATATCGGGGGAGATCTCCATGATTCTACTCTTCCAGTGTGCATTGCTTGAAAAGAAAATTCCTCACTATGCCTATCTTCAGGGGGAGTTCTTCTATATCTTGCAATCAAATTCCTCAATATCAGTATTTACACTTCATATGTTTTCCCCCGTTGAAAACTTAACCTATATTATCATCAATCACCAAAAAGGGGGAGATTGTAAGTGCATCTAGTGCCCCTTAGTGATTTTGGTGTATTGAAGACTTATAGGTTAAGGGACTAATGTGTTTATGAGTGTACACAGGTCTATAAGTCTTTGAGGAGTTTGGTATTTACAGAAATTCGACCCCTAAAAATGAAGTTCTTCGACTGAATACTTTGGATTTCTGAAGACTTTCTGAAGAATTTGAAAGTGAAGAAATTTGTGTGACCTTGAATACTTGGTATTCATTTGAGGAGCATGAAGCGTGAAGACTTTTGTTTTCGTAGTTTTATTTTCTCTTTCTTGAGTCATAGGAAACACCGTACTGTTAAAGGGGGTCGAGGAAATACTAAAGAAAAATTTCCATTTGATGCTCAACTCAAAATCCTACACCTACCAATCCCTTCGAGTGAAGCCATTGGAAATCTCATACAGTTCAGTCATATTCTTCAGTGACAGAGACGAAGTTCTTTTGGTCTCTGAGGAATTTGTTCTTACTGAGGAGTTAGGAATTCGCGAGGGCGGATTTCCTACAAGTGAGGAACATGATAGCCCTGAGGAATTTGATACTCAACATTCCGACCGTTGCTGTGCTACGCGCCAGCTGTCCCAAAATATCTACCTACCTAACGGTCAGATCATTAAGGGCATTTATGTCTTATCATGTCGGGCTGCTCCCTAGGCTATAAATAGCTTCCCCCTACAACCACTAGCCAATTGGATGCTCCGAGAGAAACTGACATTTGTCATAAGGGCAACCCATCCTCCGAGGACTTTGAGTGAAAATCATCATGTGAGGAAAAACCCAAAACCAAACCCAAACACCTACAAACCCAAAAGCGATTGAGGATCACTGAAGTGATTGATGCTGAGTGGATCCGACGCTTGTTACCTTTGAAGACTATGCTTCTTCCAGATGGTTAGGCGTCATGGTCTAGAGCATCCAAGAGGAATTGTGGACTGTCGAGTGACTGAGTTTGTGAAGGTTCGAAAGTCACCTGTGAAGACTTACCACGAGTGATTGGGCGAGGTCTGTGTGACCTTAGATCAAGGGGAATACGGTGAGGACTTGGTGTCTTGGAATGTGTGTCCGGGACTGTGTGTCCTCAGGTTTAAATACCTAGCCGCCCTAACCAGATGTACAACTGAGACAACAGTTGGAACTGGTCTAACAAACCATTGTCTTCACCAATCTTACTGGTTCTATTTCCTCAACACTTTCAATTCCTCATGTCTGTGTTGTGTGCTTGTTCATATCTATTTGAAGACTTTGACTGAAGACATTCTCAATTGCCTCAGTTCAATTTCTTCAGTCTGTTTGTCTTCATCCTGTGTTATCCTGTGTTTACGCTTTCTGTACTCTGTGCTTGTCTTCATTTCATCATGATGACCATGCTTGTGTTCTGTTATGTTTACTTCTGAGTACTTATTCCGCTGCCAGTAGTTCTTCGCTATGGAATTTCCTCACCCGCAAGTTCCTCAGAGAAGAATTCAAAAAAATCACCTATTCACCCCTCCTTTAGTCGACATAACGCACTTTCAGGGATCCTTAGGGCAAGCCTTCTTGAGGTCTTTGAAATCGACACACAGGCGCCAGGATTTTTCCTTCTTTCATACCATCACCAGGTTTGCCAGCCAGCCTGGATGTTTGATTTCTCTAATGAACCCGGCCTCGATAAGCTTGGCCAGCTCCTCCCCCATGGCTTGACGCTTGGGTTCGGTAAAGCGCCGCAGTGTTTGCTTCACCGGTTTGAATTCCTTTAATATATGGAGGCTATGTTCGGCCAGCGTGCGTGGGATCCCTGGCATATCTGAAGGGTGCCAGGCAAATATGTCCCAGTTTTCGTGCAGGAATTCTCGTAGTGCGGCGTCAACTGATGGGTTCAGTTGCGCTCCGATAGATGCTGTCTTTTTGGGGTCCATTGGGTGGACCTGAAATTTGACTATTTCTTTTGCTGCCTTGAAGGATGTGGATTTGGGGTGTTTGTCGAGGATCACATCATCCCTATCCACCATGGAGTGCAGTGCGTTTAACTCTTCGGCCGTGAGGGATTCGGATAGCGCCTCAAGGGCCAGGGATGCGGTTTTGTTTTCAGCGCGGAGTGCTATGTCCGAATCACTGACGAGAGTGATTATACCGTTTGGTCCGTGCATTTTGAGCTTCATATACCCGTAATGAGGTATATCATGGAAGCGTGTAAAAGCATCCCTACCCAATAGGGCGTGGTATCCACTGCTGAAAGGGGCCACTTGGAAAGTAATTTCTTCGGACCGATAATTCTCCTGCGTGCCGAATACCACGTCAAGTGTGATTTTGCTCGCGCACCGCGCCTCCCGACTGGGAATGATTCCTTGGAAGGTTGTGCTACTTTGCTTGATGCGGCTCCTGTCTATTTCCATTTTGTGGAGTGTGTCCTCATAAATGAGGTTTCGTCCGCTGCCGCTGTCCATGAGGACCTTAGTAAGTCGAAACCCGTCCACGATGGGACTGAGAACTAATGCGGCTGGCGCCCGGGCTGTCCTGTACCTCGGTTCATCACTGGCATTAAATGTTATAGCCGTGTCATTCCAAGGGTTCATTGCGGCAATTTGGTAGACTTTGGCGAGGTCGCGAAGTGCCCTTTTGCACTTATTGTTTGAAGCGAATGTCTCGAAGACCGTCAATACTATTGTGTCGGCGTTTTCTAGAGGGTGCTGCTCTGGGGTGTCCATGATAAGGATGTCCTCGCCGCTCTTGGCTACCTGTCGGAATATCCAACATGCTCTAAGGTTTTAGGTTGCCATGGTATCAAGTGTCGTGTGTATTTTGCATGGGCCATCGAACCATTCCTCCAGAACGGTGCCGTGCCGCGTAATGGGTTTATGTTTCTTGACTATTGGACTGGGCGTGCCACGGGGGTGCACCCTCTTCGCCTGTAGGAGGAGTCGAGTTGGGACCGATGGTTCCCAGCAAGCTTCCTAAGTTTTCCAAGCGCTTTCCATCGCGCTGTACTTCTGTACGATAGTTTCTAAGTCGGCGAACCTCAATATGTGGCGGCGATTGATGGCGTTGAGAATTCCTTCGTCCGCGCAATTTTTGCAGAATACTAATATCGTGTCCTCGTCACGGCAATCTTTTATCTTGTCTTTGACAAGGGGGAATCTGGGCCAGAAGTGGTGGACCTTTTCCTGAGGTTGTTGTTTTATGCTCATGAGAGCGTCCATGTCTCGGTGGGTGGGTGGAATTAATCCGAACCCTGACCCGACCGATTGTCCTTAGTCTGAAGACCTCCCAGACTCAACAGTCCGGGCTCCGGAGTATCTTATGATTGTTTAGGACTGCCGTCCGATTTTATGTTCGGAGGGTTGGTTGCATCATTAGGACCGCCGTCCTTCTCCTCGACTACCGCTATCTGGTGAGCGACCGGTGGAGTTTTCATTTCTCCTTGATCAGCCTTAAGTTCGATCCGATCGTAATCTGTGGCGATTCCCAAAGCGGCGATGCAATCTAGGAGCTCGTTCAAGGATGAGAACTCTGCCGGATCCATCTGCTTGGAGTGTTCGGAGTTGATGCGAAGGGGGTTTTCGATGGCCCGAGAGGTCATCGTCGGCTCAACGGTCGAACGGGCGATCATGGTAAAGCCGCCCAGCCGGAGGGTTTGGCCTGGGGCCAGGACTCCCTCGGAGGTGATGTTGTCCTTAAGGACAAGGCGAGCCATCAAACCTTTCATTGACGTCACAGTGGAACTCTCAATGAAAGCACCAATGTCGGTGTCGAAACCAGCGGATCTCAGGTAGGGGGGCCCGAACTGTGCGTCTAATGTCGATGGTTACAGGAGACTGGAGACACGATGTTTACCCAATTTCGGGCCCTCTCTACGGAGGTAATACCCTACTTCCTTCTTGATTGATCTTGATGAATATGAGTATTACGAGAGTTGATCTACCATGAGATCATAATGGCTAAACCCTAGAAGCCTTGCCTGTATGACTATGGTAATGAGTCTATCCTTTCCGTACTGCACCCTCCGGTTTATATAGATACCGGGGGAATCTAGCGTTACATGGAATCGGTTACATAAGAAGAAATCTTCATAGTTGGTCGCCAAGCTTGCCTTCCACGCCAAGGAGAGTCCAATCTAGACACTGGTATAGTCTTTGGCCTTCATGTCTTCACAGCCCACCCGTCCGGCCCATTGATGATAGGCCGGACGCCCGAGGACCCCTTAGTCCAGGACTCCATCAATGTCCACCGGTGATGATTTCCCCCTCCAGCGGATTGCTGGAAAAGGGCTCTAGATTGGATCTTATGGTTCTGGAACTAGCGCCAGCTCGAACAAAATTTCATCAACTCCCATATGGTTTTTGGAATATTTCGGCATTTATAGAGCAAAGAGGTGGTGGGGGAGGCCACCGAGGTGGGTACAACCCACCTGGGCATGCTAGGGGGCCCAGGTGCACCCTAGTGGGTTGTGCCCCCCGCAGGGCACCCCCAGGTGCTTCTCTGGCCTATCTAGTATCTTTTGGTCGAAAAATTCCACAAAAATTTTCGCTGCATTTGGACTCCGTTTGATATTGATTTTTGGTGATGAGAAATAGCAACCAGAAATGAACAACTAGCATTTGGCACTATGTCAATTGGGTAGTCCGAAAAAAGATATAAAATGACTTTAAAATGATTGCAAAACATCCAAGAATGATAATATAACAACATCGAACAATAAATAATTATAGATACGTTGGAGACGTATCATCGCGGTCCAAGGCTTTAACCTCTCCAAGCATTTTACCAATCAGCATCCCCTGTGTCGTGGAATTGTCACGGCAGATGTCCTAGTGTGAGGACTTGAAGGGGTTGGTCGGAATCGAGAGATGCGAGGCGGATCAACACACAAGACACGGATTTATACAACTTTAGGCCCCGAGAAACATCATCTGGTAATAGCCCCTACATGCTGTTTGAGGCTAGATCTCATTATGACCCTCATGGAGTCGCCGCATAAGCTGGCTCTCCTTTAGTTGTGTCTAGCCCTAGAGAATGTTTGTTGTTGCTTGTTCCTCTTTGGGGAGCCCTGCCCCTCCTTATATATGTTGAAGGGACGGGTTACATGACTAGTCCTAATAGGATTAGGATTACTCTATTACAAGTGGAGTCCTAGTCTTGCTTCCTTTGTAGGAGAATATTCCTCGTACTTTCCTCATAAACCGGCCCACCATTACATGAACCGGCCTTCTGGGCCTTGGGCCTTGTCATCCGTCCGCCACCCGCCGGGTTACCAGTGAGTCATAATGTTCAGGCAGGTTGCTTGTAAACCGTCTGGTCAGGGCGGGTCGCCAGTAAATCGTCAAGTGTAAACCGGGTCTCAAGTAAAGTGCCATGTCCGGCGGGTTATATTCCCGGCCGGGTCATACCGCGGGATATATCCCCGACATTAGCCCCATGTTTAGCTTGGATTTATCCATGGTAAACTTATAAACACAAGAACAATTTTGATAGATTGTGCTCCGGGTTAAGAATTCTTGTAAACCGGCACCTGACCATCCTTAAGTCCATGTCCTTTCTTTCTTCTAGAAAATCCGGGTCAACATACCGGCATCATAATCAACTTGCTTGCAGAAGATATTATATAAATAAAGAATCCAATTGAATCGGCCTTCAATGCTATGATTTGATAAAAACATTGGTCTTCAAAATATTCAACTAATATCCAGCCGGCTTGAAGATGTAGAAACTTCCCGGTTTATGATTGCCAAAATTACCGGGTTATAAAAACTGATGATCCCGGGTCATGACTATCTATAGACGATGGGTTATGATTGTTGCCACCGCCGGGTTACACAATTAATCTTCCTGATTTGCCCGAAACTGAGAATTTGAAGATGTTCATCCTTTATATGCATATTACATGTAGCCCCCAAGTCTTAAGAGGAGAACATAGTGATAGCTTAAGACTTATTTCAATATAAATGTTGCAACCTTGAAGAAATCCAGATTGTTCATCCCTATCACTAGTAAAAACTAAATACTCCATATTATGTAGCCCCCAAGTGCCGGGTTGTCATGCTTGCAGCAACCTGGGACTTGTAATTGCCTCATGCTCAAAAACTTCAACTAGTGTAGCCCCCAAGGTCCGGGTTATTATGTAATAATGAGCAGGCACTATGTAGATATGATCATGTAGACTTGAACAGCAACGTGTAGCCCCCAAGGGCCGGCTCCGTAAGAATACTGAGCTGGGACTTTATATATACTTCATTGAAAATAACATTATATAATGTAACTCCCATCATGGGGCTTGAACCCACATCCACAAGGTTAAGAGCTTTGTGCTTTACCAATTGAGCAGTGGACCCTTCAATATAATGGATTAATTCTTGTGTACCTCGAATTGTTGACAGGAGCAATTGGTAGCCCCCAAGGGCCAGCTCATTATGATGTGATGAGTCGGGTCTTCAATAAGGTGAGCAAAAAATGACTTTGCATTAGCCCCCAAGTGTCATGGTGCATGCTTGCTGTGACATGGGACTTGCACATTTAATGTAATCTCAATTTGAATAATGTAGCCCCCAAGTGCCGGTTCGTAAGCCTGTAGCGACTCGGGACTATTCCTTTGTAGAATAAACCATACCAATTGATAAAATAATATCCATTGCACTGAAGCGACTTTTTAAAACCACAATCATAATATTGGTTATTGATAACCATAATAAAAATCCAGCCATGTTGGCTATTTAAAGATTTGAATAATATAACCTGGTTTGAAAACCGGTTCCAGTGATATTTGATCACACTTTTGTTTTACCAAGCCAGTGTAGTAAAGGTGATAACCCAAATTTGAACATGCGAATTATTATAGATTGCCGGTTTATAAACAAAACCAGGCCGGGTTAATAAACACCGGTCATTATCTTATCTCATACTGGCGACTTATAATCGAAAGCCAGGCCGGGTTAATAAACACCGGTCATTATCTAACTCATACTTGCGACTTATAGTCAAAAGATAGGCCGGGTTAATAAACACCGGTCATTATCTTATCTAATACTGGCGACTTATAATCAAAAGCCAGGCCGGGGTTAATAAACACCGCTTTAACATAAATTGTTGTAAACCTCAAAAAGAGAAAATTTGTCAAATAAAATCATGGGAAGACGCAATATATGATGATGTATGTGTATGATTAAGAGGGTTTAAGCTATGATTCGGATATGACTAGAGCCCCCAAGTACTCATAATTATGGCATTGCGCCGATCAAGAGGTGTGGCTATGGTTCGAATACGACAAAGCCCCCATGTGATTTCCCTGGTGCCCTTATGCATATCAAGAGGTGTAACTATGGTTCGAACCCATAGCCCCCAAGTGATTTCCCTGGTGGCCTTCTGCCTATCACGAGGTGTGCCTGTGGTTCGGATACGACCAAGCCCCCAAGTAATTTCCTTGGTGGCATTCTGCATATCAAGAGGTGTAGCAGTGGGCGCCAACTATCGTGGAATTGTCACGGTAGATGTCCTAGTGGGAGGATTTAGTCGTGAGGCCAGCGCATCTACGCGGTAGCTTGAAGGGGTTGGTCGGAATCGAGAGACGCGAGGCGGATGAACACACAAGACACGAATTTATACCGCTTCGGGCCCCGGGAAACATCATCCGGTAATAGCCCTACATGCTGTTTGAGGCTAGATCTCATTATGACCCTCATGGAGTCGCCGCATAAGCCAGCTCTCCTTTAGTTGTGTCTAGCACTAGAGATTGTTTGTTGTTGCTTGTTCCTCTTTGGGGAGCCCTGCCCCTCTTTATATATGTTGAAGGGACAGGTTACATGACTAGTCCTAGTAGGATTAGGATTACTCTATTACAAGTGGAGTCCTAGTCTTGCTTCCTTTGTAGGAGAATATTCCTTGTGCTTTCCTCATAAACCGGCCCACCATATCATGAACTGGCCTTCTGGGCCTTGGGCTTTGTCATCCGTCCGCTGCCCGCCAGGTTACCAGTGAGTCATAATGTTCAGGCAGGTTGCTTGTAAACCATCTGGTCAGGGCGGGTCGCCAGTGAATCGCCAAGTGTAAACCGGGTCTCAAGTAAACCGCCAAGTCCGGCCGGGTTATATTTCCGGCCGGGTCATACCGCGGGGTATATCCCCGACACCGTGGGTAGTGATGAACTGCACCTGGCGAGTGATTGCGGGATCATTTTCTTGGACAGTGATGGGATGCTCATCTCCTGAATGTTCCGCCATGTGATGTAACGGAACTCCTGCATCTCCACTACCTGCGAAAACTAGGATCGGAGACGGACCACAGCCTACGCAACACCTGTCTGTATAGCCAACGCAGGAGTAGGCATGGGTCTTCCCTGAATAATCCAGGACTAACCATCCTCTGCTGGAGCTGGGCAGATCTTCACCATTGCCTCGTATCGGCAAAGATGAGTGACATGTTCTCATTGGAACATGACGTACTCAGGGCTAGCACTACAACCAAGGGCTTGGGTGAGCATCAGTAAGGAGGGGTGGAATGCCAGCATGATTGACTACAAAGGTTCAGCTGTGAAAGGTGGGTTCTGTGAGATAACAGGGCATGGCTTCTAATCTGGAGCTACTAGCTAGGGTTCTCTGCAGGGACATGGCTTACTGTGCTGGGAGTGTTGCGGCTAGCAGGATGGGTGTTTGTAGGAAACTCTGGAGGGCCACACCTGCATGGCGTGAATCCTTTCACTTAATGATGAAGTATACACTATGCCGCTGACCAAAAATGATAGGGCTGCCGTCCAATCTAAGGAAAACTGGGTGGGGGCAGCTGGGGTAGGTATGCGTCAGTTTTAATTATGCCACTTGTTGTTCAACAGTGGCCATGTCGGATACCAGGGATGGGCCAAATATATTAGGGTGATTACGGGTCGATGGTAGCAGTGATCTAAGCTAGGGTAACCTATGCCAGCCTGGCTACTCTGATACCATCTCCTATGGCACCCCGGTCCACATGGAGCAGGTGTCCTTCGCACATGAAAGTGTGTTATATCGACTAGAGGGGGGTGAATAGGCGATTTTTATGAATTCCTCACTGAGGAATTTTCTATTGAGGAAATTCCTTAGCGAAGAACTACTTGCAGTGGAATAAGTACTCAGATGTAAACATAGCAGAGCATAAACATGATCATCACGATGAAATGAAGACAAGCACAGAGTACAGAAAGCATAAACACAGGATGACACATGATGAAAACAGACAGACTGAAGAAATTGAACTGAGGAAATTGAGAAAGTCTTGAGTCAAAGTCTTCAAACAGATATGAACAATCACACAACATAGATATGACGAAATGAAAGAGTTGAGGAAATAGAACCAGTAAGCTTGGTGAAGACAATGATTTGTTAGACCAGTTCCAACTGCTGTCTCAGTTGTACATCTGGTTAGGGCGGCTCGGTATTTAAAACTGAGGACACACAGTCCCTGACACCCAGTCCTAGACACACAGTCCAAGACACCAAGTCCTCACCGTATTCCCCTTGAGCTAAGGTCACACAGACCTCGCCCAATCACGCGTGGTAAGTCTTCACAGGTGACTTCCGAACCTTCACAGACTCGGTCACTCGGCGATCCACAATTCCTCTTGGATGCTGTAGACAATGATGCCTAACCATCTGGAAGAAGCACAGTCTTGAAAGGTAACAAACATCGGATCCACGCAAAGTCAATCTTTTTAGTGATGCTCAATCACTTTTGGGTTTGGTTTTGGGTTATTCCTCACTTGATGATTTTCGCTCAAAGTCCTCGAAGGATGGGTTGCTCTTATGACAACTGACAGTTTCTCTCGGAGCAGCCAACCAACTAGTGGTTGTAGGGGGCGGCTATTTATAGCATAGGGAGCAGCCCAACATGATAAGACATAAATGCCCTTTAATGATATGACCGTTAGGTAGGTAGATATTTTGGGACAGCTGGAGCATAGCACAGCAACGGTTGGAAATTTGAGTATCAAATTCCTCAGGGCTATCATGTTCCTCACTGTGTAGGTAATCCGCACTGCCGAATTCCTAACTCTTCAGTCAGAACAAATTCTTTAGAGACCAGAAGACCTTCGTCTTTGTCACTGAAGAATATGACTGAACTGTATGAGATTTCTAATGGCTTCACTCGAAGGGATTGGTAGGTGTAGGGTTTTGAGTTGAGCATCACATGGAAATTTTTCCTTAGTATTTCCTCGACCCCCTTTAACAGTACGGTGTTTCCTATGAGTCAAGAAAGAGAAAATGAAACTACGAAAACAAAAGTCTTCACGCTTCAGGTTCCTCAAATGAATACCAAGTCTTCAAGGTCACACCAATTTCTTCACTTTCAAAGTATTCAGAAAGTCTTCAGAATTTCAAAGTCTTTAGTCGAAGAACTTCATTTTTAGGGTTTGACTTTCTCTCTAAATATAAAATTCCTCATAGACTTATAGACATGTGTACACTCATAAACACATTAGTCCCTTAACCTATAAGTCCTCAATACACCAAAATCACTAAGGGGCATTAGATGCACTTACAATCTCCCCCTTTTGGTGATTGATGGCAATATAGCTTAGGTTTTGAACGAGGATAAACATATGAAGTGTAAATACAGATATTGAGGAATTTAATTGCAAGATATAGAAGAACTACCCCTGAGGATGTGCATAGTGAGGAATTTGCTTTCGAAGCAATGCACACTTGAAAAGTAGAATCATGGAGATCTCCCCCTATATCTTGTAATTCATACACGCATTTGACATATAATATGAAGAATTTGAAATGCATGATGAAATATGGTGACTGATGTAATTCAGCATGCGTGCATAAACATTAATGAGGAATAAGCATGCATAAACACCACATCAAAATTATCAGGTCACCATAGAGTTTAAGTTTACAACTCGATCCAACAAAGTCATCAGAAGAACGAGAGTTGTAACTTAGCAAAAAAATCCCATGTATATAGACCCACT
Organism: Secale cereale; assembly: GCA_902687465.1. Classification (NCBI taxonomy): domain Eukaryota; kingdom Viridiplantae; phylum Streptophyta; class Magnoliopsida; order Poales; family Poaceae; genus Secale; species Secale cereale. The sequence goes on from LR738711.1 coordinate 355,051,561, forward strand.
TGAAGACTAACTCAAATTTCTCCCCCATTGTCATCGAATGACCAAAAGGATCGAAATTGAGGACTAACGCCCCTGAAGATCTCAAGATGATGAAGGAGCACAAGCGTTGTTGGGGTCGATGGTTGATGTAGGGCATGCCGCAGTGTCGTCCAAGTATTCATACTCGTCGGTTTCGCGCGATGAAGAATAGGAGCTGGCCACCAAGGGAGGAACCTTGACCTTCTTGTATTTCTTCGATGGAGGAGCTGACCAGTCAAAGTCATCCTTGAGACCCATTTTCTTCAGATCTTGTTCGCCATACAGATGAGACAGAACAGCATAGGTCCTGTTGTGGGTTTCATGAAGGTAGTAATGGTTTTTCTTCACATCATTGTCTGTAGAAGTCATGTTGTGAAGAATTGAACCAAACTAATGATTGACCCATTTGTGGTTGCGATCAACCTTCTGATGAAGACTGAGGAGAAGCTCACGATCAGTCATCACCCTGGGAGCTGTGCCTTGAGGATTTGGCTTGGGAGCGTTGGCGACAGAGTCATGGGTGGCAGAGTCATCATTGGTGGAGTAGGATGCAACTTTGCGAAATTGACCATCCAATGGACGAATGCCTTCATAAAAAATAGCAGTGGCCTTGCCCTTGTCACGAGCTGAGGAAAATGTCCATTTGAGGACTTCAATTGGGGGCAAGTAGCTGCAATGATTTAGAGTGTCAGCTTTGTAATTCACTGAAGACCTTGTCCTGATGAATCTCATAATCCACGGAGCATAGGGCTTCAGGTTGAAAGGGGACAATGCAACATTTGCCATATTCCTCATGAAGAAATCATGGAAGTTGACGGGAACGCCATGGACGATGTTGAACAGCAGATTCTTCATGATGCCAACGACTTCTTCATCATTTGAGTCGTGGCCCTTGATTGGACTCAATGTCTTCGTCAAAATTCGATACACAGTCCGAGGCAGAAACAACAATTCCTTCACGAGGAATTTGGTCCTTGGGGCTTGACCTGTCTTCAAAGGATTCATCAGCATTTGCATGTAGTGATCAGTGAGTTCAGTTTCTTCATACATGCAACGAGCTGCTTCAGTGGGAGGACTGAGAGGCAGAGCTTGAAGCAATTCAGAGGCTGGTGCCTTGTAGTGAGTGTTTTCGGTCATCCAGTCCAACACCCATGAATTCACATCTTCAGAATTCCCAGTGATGTGCAGCGTTGCATAGAATTGAAGAATCAGTTCTTCATTCCAATCACATATGTTAGTGCAGAAACCCAACAGTCTAGCGTCGTGAAGAACATTGAGGACTGGCACGAAGCACGGCAGAGATTCCATATCCACGTGAGGAATATACTGATGATCGAAGACCTTGTCTTTGCTGAAGGGCACTGATGAATAGAAATTTGCCTGACTGGCAGTCCCGAAACGCCTCTTCCTTATGCGAGCAGAGTCATAAGGATTGATGTCAATGAAGAACACATGCTCGCCGAAGAAATCATCGTTCTTGAAAGTTTGCGTTCTTGAGAAAGGATCCTTTGGCTTGGTTTGAGGAGTGTCAGTCAATTGCATCATAACCTCCGGATTCGCATTCTTAGGTTCTTCAGGCTGAGGAATTTCTGGTTCCTCTTCAGTGGTGGTCTTCACAGATTTAGGAGCAGCATCAGTTTCTTCAGCACTAGTGGCTGGAATGTCTTCATGGACATATTCTTTGGGCTGAGTTTCTTCAGAGCCCAATGAAATTGTTTGCGCTGGGGACTGAGGAATTACTTGCAGCGGCGTGAACAGAGGAGAGTTTGGATGCTGACTATCCCAAAATTCATCATTCATCAAAGGAGTAGCACTCCCAATGTCCACGTCTGAGTCTTGTTTTTCCAATTCCTCAACACTAGCCTCTTCAGCAGTGAACTGAGGCATGGGAGAGGAATTGATTGGGGTTGAAGGGATTGCATCCACTTCAATTTCTTCGTCCGTCTGCTCTGAGGAAGCAGCAAAGGGAATATCTTTATATGATTCACTAGGAATCACATATTCTTCATCAAACGGAATAAGTTCCTTTGATGGCATGGATGAAATTGGAACGGCATCAATTGGATTGTCAGCTGAACTTGTCAAAGGCTTCATCTTCTTTGGTGCTAAAGAATCCGATGAAGCTGATGCCTTCCTTTTCTTCACAGCTGCACACTCTGCAGCCTTCGTCTTCTTCACATCTGATGCACATGGAAGGATTGGAGTTGGTGTAGGCGCAGGAGGAGCTGAGGAATCTAGTTTATTCTCTTCAGGCACAACTGATGCAGTTACCCTAACTTCTTCATGTTCTTCAGGCACATCCTTGTTTCAGCTGGCCTGACATTTTCTTCAGGTGCAACACTAGAGGTTGCCCTAACAATTTCTTCAGCGGCTGGAATGCAGTCATCAGCCCTGGTATTTTCTTCAGCAGCCTGATGTTCTCCAGTGGTGCTGGCATGTCCTTCAATAGACTGAGCAGATGCTTCAGCCTGAGAAATTTCAATGTGTGTTTGACGAGGAGCACTTGAAGAAAAACCTTTAGTCAGATTCACAAATCTGACTTTGGCGCCCATCCAGTCTGCGCCATATGCATCAAATTCATCACTGAGGGTTTTGATTTCACCCTGAAGCTTTACAAGTTCTTCAGTTGTCATGTTGACAACATTTTTCTTCAGGAAGCGCTCCTTCTTGTACTGCGCTTTCTTCGTCTGCCTGGCCCTTTCAAATTTCCATTTTTTCGCCTATGAAGGCGATTAGCATGTGACTTTGGCCAGGAGTCAGGTTGAAGTCAGGCATAGGAGTGTTGGGGTCCTGATGTCAGAGATCAATAAAGTCAAGGATCACCTGTGGATCCAAAAGAAGTGGAAGTTTGCTTGCTTTGGCTCTAGCGGCTCTTTCTTGCCTGTCTCTGATGATTTGAACAAGTTCTTCATCATCAACTTCGTCATCAGACGACACATGGAAATCTACTTGTATCTTTTGAGGACTTGGGCGAGAGCCTCGTCCAGCAGTGGTCTTTTTCTTCAGCAATGAGGGACCAGCTAATGAACTTGGTATCGCTGAGGAACTTGGGGCAGCTGAGGAGCTTGCAGAGGCTCCTGAGGCAATGGATATGCCCGTAGTACTTTGACATGAGGCAAGATGCACTGGTGTAGATGATTTTGCTGGAGCATCTGAAGTCTTCGGTGGAGTAGCTGAGGACTTAGGAGGAGCAGGAGCAGCCTGAGGAATTTGCCGTCAGGGCTTTGAAGAATCTGGCTGTGAGGGCATTGCTGAGGAATTAGGCCGTGAGGGCATTGAAGAAGCACCAGGCTTGTGAGCATGCTTCTTTGCTATGGCCTTCTTAGGCTTGGAAGCATAGGCCTTAGCAGTGGCAGCAGCACCAGCAGAATCTTCATTGAATTTCCTCACTGCTTCCTTTGCTTGTTTGACCAACTTGTCCTGGCGCCTAGCCCAATATTCAGGATAATCCTCACCGCGCTTCAGGCTAGTGGGATCAACAACTTGGCCATGTGCCAATGGAGATGTTGTGTAGGGAGGATTGAGTGTGAATTTCTTCATGTATTTGGGAGTCACATATATGTACTCCCTCCACTCTCTTGCCCCTCTCCTCTCTATTCTTTGAATGCGCACCTTGCGCTGATTTTTGTCCTCTTTTCCGTACTTTGCCTCATCAGGAGTGCAATTGTCAGCATATATGTCTTCAGGAATCTCTAAAGCAGTATTGACTTCAGGTCTCTTTCCTCCCTTCCGTGGCTTCTTTCCATCAGCCATTTTCTTTAGACGAGGAATTTGAACAATTGAATTCTATGAAGAAGTATGCAACTTTTCTTCGTGGAGCGCTGCAAATGAGTTAAGTTGATGAGAACCTAGTGATTCAGCAGCGGACATGAGTACTTGTGAACAGAGTATAGTTGCAAGGAATTTGGAGAGGTCATATTTGTTCTGAGAAGGTTTTGTAAAAAGAACAAGTTTGAGGAATTTGACCAGATGTGTCTTGAAGAATTTCAGAGAGCGTTCTTTGTCTTAGGTTCCAGAGTTGTATAGATTGAAAATCCACACAATTGAGGAATCTTGAAGAAAAACATAGCTTGGAGAAATTGAATCAAGAACAGAAGACATGTGAGGTGTTTAGTGTGTGAAGATGTGAAGAAGAAAACACCTTTTGAGAATTTTAAAGAAAACATTCGAATCAAAGAGGGCAGTAAAAGTAACTTTTAATGACCCTGGATGAAGAACACGACAAACCGGGAGGGGGAGAAGTGAAGTTCGTCTGTGCAGATCTTCCACACCCTAACTTGGCTGAGGAAGACAGCTATGGTGGCGGCGGAGTGAAGAAATCCTCGACCGGCGCGAGTACGACGGCGGCGAGGTCGAGGCAGTGAAGCTCTTCCTCACCGGCGACGATGAAGTAGCGGCAGCACTAGGGTTGGAGAAGCTCGAGCGGCAGAGTGAGAACGAGTGGAGTAAAAAGTGAAGTGAGGGAAGGGGAGGGGTATTTAGAGCTGAGATGAAAAACCGTTCGCCCGAAGAATTTGGACGAACGTGCCCCTGACCCTTCTCATTCGCACAACATGTGTCACCCACGTACTGTGTAGTGGAGATCGTGGGTGAATAGATAAGTATTATCATGGGATGCAGAGCGATTCGAGCGGCAAAACCGAAATTTTTGGATAGGATAAGTTTTAACGTTGTAGTCGCAATTTCTTCAGCTGACAAGGACACAATGAAGATTTTGAACAAGTTTCAAATAGAACGCATATGAAGAATTTGTGAATGGAATGGGTTGAGTTTAGCATAGAGGGGGAAGGGTCCGATCACATTCACTTAGCAGAAAAAACAACTTGAATAAATAGTAATAAGTGAATGATGTAGATGACATAAACTCCTATATATATAGTCAATGAAGAAAAAGAGACGAAAATAGTGAAGACAATGCAAAGTTGAAGAATATGAACAACTGAGGAATTTCAGAAAACTCAAATTTGAAGATTTTCAACTTTGGTGGTGGCGTCACCCACCGTATAAGAATGATGATTTCAGACACCGCGTACAATTGTCGTAGGGTTCTGAGAATCAAATTCTTCATTAATTTCTTCACACTTAGAGCGTTATTCTTCATTGATTGAAGAAAAAAAAAATCTTCATGTGTTGCACATCTAAGTCATCAATTTTGCATAAGTTTTAGGATGAGTGTCCAATTCAAAGAACATTCGAAGGTTCTAAGATATTTAGCTCACACCACAACTTGATAAATCTCTTCTCATCCAAGGGCTTTGTGAAGATATCGGCTAGCTGTTCTTCAGTCTTCACATGCTCAATAGAGATGTCGCCCTTCAACACATGATGACGAATCTGAATGTGCTTTGTCTTCGAGTGCTGAACTGGGTTGTGAGCAATCTTGATGGCACTCTCATGGTCACAGAAGAGAGGCACATTCTTCACGTTGACGCCATTGTCCTTGAGAGTTTGCTTCATCCATAACAATTGAGCACATCAAGAGCCAGCAACAATATACTCAGCTTCAGCAGTAGACAGTGCTACGCAGTTCTGTTTCTTTGAGGACCAACAGACCAAAGATCTCCAGAGGAAATGACATGTAGCAGATGTTGACTTGCGGTCCACACTATCACCAGCATAGTCAGAGTCTGAATATCCAGTGAGATCAAAATTCGAGCCCTTGGGGTACCATAATCCAAGTCTTGGTGTGTGAGCTAGATATCGAAGAATATGTTTCAGAACATTATGGTGTGATTTCTTCGGTGTAGCTTGAAATCGGGGACAAATGCAAACACTAGCATTATATCTGTCCTAGATGCACATAAGTAAAATAAAGAACCAATCATGGAGCAGTATACCTTATGATCAATGTCAATACCATTTTCATCAGTGCACAGATGGCCATTTGTGGGCATGGGAATTTTGACGCCTTTGCAATCGTGCATGCCGAATTTCCTATTTACATCCTTGAGGTATTTCTCCTGAGATATGAATGTTCCATTGTGTTGTTGTCGAATTTGGAGACATAGGAAGAATTTCAACTCTCCCAACATAGACATTTGATATTCTTCACTCATCACATAGGAAAATTCATCACTATAACGTTCGTCAGTACAACCAAAGATAATATCATCAACATATATTTGGCACACAAATAATTCACCATCATAAGATTTAGTGAAAAGTGTAGGATCAAGTGAACCAGGTTCGAAGCCTTTCTTCATGAGGAATTCCTTCAAAGTATCATACCACGCCCGAGGGGACTACTTGAGGCCATAGAGGGCCTTATTGAGTCTGAAGACTTTGTCAGGATTCTTTGGATCTTCAAAACCTGGGGGTTGAGCAACATATACTTCTTCCTCAAGCTTACCATTGAGGAATGCACTTTTCACATCCATTTGATATAGAATGATATCATGATGGTTAGCATAAGCAAGTAATATGCGAATAGCCTCAAGTCTAGCAACAGGTGCAAAAGTTTCATCGAAATCAATTCATTCAAAAGCTACAAGCCATATCTTATTCCTTACCACAAGGCCATTTTCATCTTGCTTGTTGCAGTAGATCTACTTTGTAACAATGATATTATGCTTGCGAGGATCTGGACGTTTGACCAGTTCCCAGACTTTGTTGAGCTCGAACTGATGTAATTCGTCTTGCATATCTTGAATCCACTCAAGCTCTAGAAATGCTTCATCTACCTTAGTGGGCTCTATGATAGAGACAAAAGCAAAGTGACCGCAAAAGTTAGATATATGTGAAGCTCTTGAGCGTGTGAGAGGACCTCGTGCTTCAATGTCATCAATGATTTTCTCAATCTGCACTTCTTTTGCAACGCGAGGATGAGCTGGTTGTCGTCGAGGAATTTGATCAGCATTTTATTCAACACCATTTTCTTCAACATTTTCTTCAGTTGCATTTGCTCGACATTCTTCAGGTTCTGGAATGAATTCTTCAGCAGATTCTTCGGTAGGAATGACATCCTCAGTAGCCTTGAATTTGATAGTTTCCTCAAGTGCTGGTTCAACTATCACAGAAGGTAGGTTCTCTCTTTGCGAGCCATTAGTTTCATCGAACCGCACATCTACAGATTCAACAACCTTGTGAAGAACGTTGTTGAAGAGTCTATAGGTGTGCGAGTCCTTTTCGTAACCAAGCATAAACCCTTCATGTGCTTTCAGTGCAAATTTTGAGTTGTGATGAGGATCTCTAATCCAACATTTAGCACCGAAGACTTTGAAATAACTCACATTGGGTTTCTTGTCAGTGAGAAGTTCATAGGCAGTCTTCTTGAAGAATTTGTGAAGATATACTCTGTTGATGATGTGGCACGCAGTACCAATTGCATCAATCCAGAAACGACGAGGCGTTTTGTATTCATCAAGCATAGTGCAAGACATCTCAGCAAGAGTCCCGTTCTTGTGCTCCACGACGCCATTCTGCTGAGGAGTATAAGGAGCAGATAACTCATGACTAATACCAAGTTCATCAAGATAGTCATCGAGACCAAAGTTCTTGAACTCAGTTCCATTGTCACTTATGATGTGCTTGATCTTCACACCAAAGTTGGTTGAAGCCCTCGAGGAAAATCGTTTCAAGACTTCCTGCACTTCACGTTTGTTAGTAACAATGTGTACCCATGTGTATCGAGAGTAATCATCAACAATAACAAATCCATATTCAGAAGCATCATTTGAAACTGTAGAATAATGATTAGGACCGAAGAGATCCATGTGAAGCAATTCAAATGGTCAAGTAGTAGTCATGATAGTCTTCGCTGGATGCTTGGCCTTGGTCATCTTCCCAGCTTCACAGGCACCGCATAAATGATCCTTGAAGAATTTGACATTCTGAATGCCAATGACATGCTTCTTCTTCGCAAGCGTGTGCGAATTCCTCATGCCTGCATGACCAAGTCATTGATGCCATAGCCAGCCTTCTGAAACTTTTGCAAGTACACACACATCTGGTTGAGGTCCTGCAGAGAAATCAACAATATACAAGTCTCCTCTCCTAAAGCCTTCGAAGAATTTGGAATTGTCAGATTCCATGACCACAACACAATGATACCTGCCGAAGACTACAACCATATCAAGATCCCAAAGCATTGACACAGACATGAGGTTGAATCCTAAGGATTCGACAAGCATGACTTTGTCCATGTGTCGATCCTTTGAGATAACAACCTTACCTAGACCCAAAACCTGACTTTTGCCTTTGTCAGTGAAGATGATATGCTTTAGATGAGATGGTGATAAGGGTGCATCCATCAAGAGATTCTTGTCACCAGTCATGTGATTTATACATCCACTATCGAGGACACACTCAGAGGCTTTGGGTTGATCATCCTGCAGATGAATTAGTGCAGCTTACAAACTCATATACTTCATAAGTGAAGAATATGACATTAAATCATCAGATCAATTTCATCAAGCAATGCAACATATAAAGCAGTATGAGGACGTGAGAAATGAGAATTCATTTCTTCATGATTAGCCTGCGTCCTTTAATGCCCATTTCAGGTCTCCAGAAAATTTACTTGACCACCCACATATGAAGGGGTGGCAAAGAGTTCATCATTCTGCGAGCTCCATACGAGAAAGGTGGCATAAAAGCTAGCCCATTTTGTTTCACATAAGAGGAGTTAGGAAAAGAATATGAATAAGCAGAGTGATTCTTCGAGGACTTATGAACATAATGGTTAGACGAATAATGCTCATATTCATAGCCCTTAGCTCTTCCCTGCGAAACAGAGTTGTTAGCATGAAGATATTCATGTGAGGACTTTGATCCTTTTGAGGAATTTATCCATATGAGGATTTTACTCCATCTGAAGATTTTGATCCATATGAAGAATTTATCCATCTGAAGATTTTGAGGAATTCTCAGATTCAGCTTCAGAGCCATTTCCTTGCCAATGAATGCCCAAGCTTTCTTGGAAGTGTTCTTCTTGTGAGATGAAGACTTTGAGGATTTTGATGATGAAGATTTTGATAATTTCCTCTTCTTATTTGCATCATCAAAACTGTAATCCTTGTATTTCTTCTTCTTAGATTCCTTTTCCCACCAAGGACAATCTTGAATGTAGTGACCAGGCTTCTTGCATTAGTGACATAGCCTCTTATTGTTGTCACTGGATGAGGAATCATTTCTCTTTGAGGACTTTCCAAAGTGACCACGTCTTGAGAACCTTTGGAATTTCTTCACGAGCAGTGCTAGCTCCTAGCTCAGTTCTTCATGGATCACCAAGGCTACTACCAGAATCTCCACCTTCAGACTCAGAGATGACCTTGGCCTTCAGGGCACGTGATCTGCCATATCTCGAACCATAGAGATCTCTCTTTTCAGCAAGCTGGAACTCATGAGTGTTTAGCCTTTCGAGGATAGCAGCGGGATGAAGTGACTTCTAATCACCACACTCTTGAATCATCAATGCCAGAGTATCAAACAAGGAATCAAGCGACCTCAGCAATTTCTTAACCACCTCATGGTCGGTGATGTTAGTGGCACCAAGTGCTTAAAGTTCATTTGAGATGTTAGTGAGGCGGTCAAATGTTTTCTGAACATTTTCATTGTCAAGTCTTTTGAAGCGGTTGAAGAGATTGCGGAGAACATCAACTCGAGAGTCACGCTGTGTTGAGACTCCTTCGTTGACTTTGGACAGCCTATCCCAGGTAAGCTTAGAAGTTTCCAAAGCACTCACTCTTCCATACTGTCCTTTGCTCAGATGACCACAAATGATATTCTTCGCTTGAGAATCGAGTTGCTTGAATATCTTCACATCAGCAGCATTTAGAGAAGGTGATACCGAGGGAACACCATTTTCCACAACATACCAGAGAACATTATCAATTGCCTCAAGATGCATTTGTATCTTGTTTTTCCAGTAGGGGTAGTCCATCTCATCGAAGGTAGGACACCCAGCTGAGACCTTGATCGTACCCGCAGTCGACATAACTAAAACTCCAGGCGGTTAAACCAAAATCACAAAGAACAAGGGAGTACCTTGCTCTGATACCAATTGGAAGTGCGTTATATCGACTAGAGGGGGGGTGACTAGGCGATTTTTGTGAATTCTTCACTAAGGAATTTGCTATTGAGGAAATTCCTTAGCGAAGAACTACTTGAAGTGGAATAAGTACTCAGATGTAAACATAACAGAGCATAAGCATGATCATCACGAGGAAATGAAGACAAGCACAGAGTACAGAAAGCGTAAACACACGATGAAAATAGACAGACCGAAGAAAATGAACTGAGGAAATTGAGAAAGTCTTCAGTCAAAGTATTCAAACAAATATGAACAAGCACACAACACAGATATGAGGAAATGAAAGAGTAGAGGAAATAGAACCAGTAAGCTTGGTGAAGACAATGATTTATTAGACCAGTTCCAACTATTGTCTCAGTTGTACATCTGGTTAGGGCGGCTAGGTATTTAAACCTGAGGACAAACAGTCCTGGACACCCAGTCCTAGACACACAGTCCAAGACACCAAGTCCTCACCGTATTCCCCTTGAGCTAAGGTCACATAGACCTCGCCCAATCACTCGAGGTAAGTCTAGCCGTCTGGAAGAAGCAGAGTCTTCAAAGGTAACAAGCGTCGGATCCACGCAGGATCAATCTCTTCAGTGATGCTCAATCACTTTTGGGTTTGTAGGTGTTTGGGTTTGGTTTTGGGTTATTCCTCACTTGATGATTTTCGCTCAAAGTCCTCGGAGGATGGGTTTCTCTTATGAGAAGTGTCAGTTTCTCTCGGAGTAGCCAACCAACTAGTTGTTGTAGGGGGCGGCTATTTATAGCCTAGGGAGCAGCCCGACATGATAAGACATAAATGCCCTTTAATGATATGACCGTTAGGTAGGTAGATATTTTGGGACACCTAGCGCATAGCACAACAATGGTCGGAAATTTGAGTATCAAATTCCTCAGGGCTATCATGTTCCTCACTGTGTAGGTAATCTGCACTAGCGAATTCCTAACTCTTCTGTCAGAACAAATTCCTTAGAGACCAGAAGAACTTCGTCTCTATCACTGAAGAATATGACTGAACTGTATGAGATTTCCAATGGCTTCACTCGAAGGGATTGGTAGGTGTAGGGTTTTGAGTTGAGCAACACATGGAAATTTTTCCTTAGTATTTCCTCGACCCCCTTTTTGCAGTACGGTGTTTCCTATGACTCAAGAAAGAGAAAATGAAACCATGAAAACAAAAGTCTTCACGCTTCATGTTCCTCAAATGAATACCAAGTCTTCAAGGTCACACCAATTTCTTCACTTTCAAAGTCTTCAGACAGTCTTCAGTCAAAGAATTTTATTTTTAGGGGTCGACTTTCTCAGTAAATATCAAACTCCTCATAGACTTATAGACCTGTGTACACTCATAAACACATTAGTCCCTTAACCTATAAGTCTTCAATACACCAAAATCACAAAGGGGCACTAGATGCACTTACAACACGTCAGCCAAGGATAACACCTGACACACGACAGGTACACGATACAGCAATCCAAGCACAAAGTATTCATCATATACATAACATAAAGCATTGTGTCATTAATGAATAAAATGAGTGGCATAGCTCTAAGGCTATCTAAATGGCGGCGGAAGTCTTATTTTGGCGGCACTTCGACTCTGGCTAGGCTCCATTACTCACAGGACATGCAGGGTTCGGTCTAGCACGACAAGTATTCAACTGCAATGTTGCCACGTGAAGGTCAGGAGAGTACTTCGAATGTACACGCAGGACAACCAAATACATATCATCCAAACAAGCAGATGGCAAAGCAAGCCCTATGCTCAAACATGAATAACAACTAAGCAGGACACGGTATTAACATGGATCACACATGGCAATTCATAGCATGGTATGATCTTATCGTAAAACATGAATTAAGAAGTACCAAACATGTCAAGGCATATCATGGAATATCATGGCATAACATGGAATAGCATATCACATTATATCATAGAATATCATGGCATGGATATAAGCATGAAACAATGCTGGAAAGCAAACAACTGTTACCTCTCGTGAAGAGTTCAAGTAATACGGTGTTCACTAGTCATATCCACAACCACTACCCCTTTGGGCTAACTCATGACTCACTAAGATCTCATCTCGTGATCATCTTCGAAATAACTCCGTGACTTCTCATGACTATCTTATAGTCCGAGTCACCAAATTCTTTATAGCACATTCTTTATCAAATTAATTGTATCATATTTATCCTCCATGTCGACAAAGACCCGATAGTGTGACCTAGTACGAATTGTGTCCACATCCGAGGATGCCCCTATGGATAGATACTACACTCTGCAAAGTTAGTACTTACACTATACCCACACCACATAATTCATGGACTCATTCTCCCAATTGGATGGACCAACGACATTCCGACAGAACCGATCTATTATATAACATTCTTGCGGTCACTCTGACAAACTCCCCTTTGTGCTATGTCATGGGTGGCCCCGATGTCAACATGTGATACCCACCACCCTTGTGGCTGCCACCGTCATGGCCAAACAAAACAACTTGTCCCAAACAGGGATCTGAGGTCAATTCCAAACACTTGCACACAAGGTTATTGCCGCCTACCAGGCCAGGGTAGTGCGAGAACATGAACTTCCCTAGTGGGAGGCACTGGCAAGAGGCATGACAATAGACCGAATTAGGGCCTTCCCATGAAGGAAAATGTGGTTGCACTAAAAAAGCTTGGTTCGATGGCACTATGACTTGATCTCATCGATGACGGAGGAAGTTTATTATTATTAGGTCATTTATTATCCTCTCCATCATCATCAACATTATTAGCAGGATTAACATGAATGAATCAATGAGAATGTAACATACAAATGCATTAACAAACAAATAATACCCAGCTTCTCAACTTAACAATTATAGCATATGAGGCAGAGCAACATATGGTACAAACATATCAACAATGTAGTAGAATCATAATTGTACTAATAAACATGGCATCAGACTAAATCAAAATGTCAACATAATATTCACAATTGAAGTATTCTTGCTGACATGGCAAAAGATAACATGAAATCAAGGCATCATATGACATGGCCAGTAATACGAACATATATCACAGATACCATAAATGTAGACGGAAAAACCCCGTGCTAGTGTACAGACGAATTGCTAGGCGGCGGCCAGCAATCAGAGGAGGTAAGACATGTGCAGACGGGTCGGTGATGGTTGCGCTAGTGGGGAAGCCGATATGGGAGGTTGTAGAGTGTGTCGGTGTCAAAACCGGCGGATTTCGGGTAGGGGGTCGTGAACTATGTGTCTAAGGTCGATGGTTACAGGAGACTGGGGACACGATGTTTACCAAGGTTTGGGCCCTCTCTATGGAGGTAATACCCTACTTCCTGCTTGATTGATCTTGAAGAATATGAGTATTACAAGAGTTGATCTACCATGAGATCGTAATGGCTAAACCCTAGAAGCCTAGCTTGTATAACTATGGTAACGAGTCTATCCTTTCCGGACTGCACCCTTCGGTTTATATAGACACCGGGGGAATCTAGGGTTACATAGAATCAGTTACATAAGAAGCAATCTTCATAGTTGGTCGCCAAGCTTGCCTTCAACGCCAAGGAGAGTCCAATCCGGACATGGGTACAGTCTTCGGCCTTCATGTCTTCACAGCCCACCAGTCCGGCCCATTGATGATAGGCCGGACGCCCGAGGACCCCTTAGTCCAGGACTTGCTCAGTAGCCCCCGAACATGTCTTCAATAACAAGGTGTTCGTCACAGAAATTGTCTTCTGCATTGCAAGGCGGGTTCCTCCTCTTGTGACCTCCAAGTAGTGTATTTGGCCGTTGATCCAATGTCGCTCCCCTTGGCTTCTGCGCGTTAAATACCTTTGTCTTCCTCATGTCGAGCGTATGTGGAAGGTCAGGATGTTTTTGCAAATAGTACCCCATCCATGCAAGGAAGAGCGCCTATTTAAAGAGATTGGATCTTAGACCCATTCGGCACCACGCAGAGAAAATCCCCGGAGACTGCTAGGAGAAACCATTCAAACATGGCTAGCGTTCCCAGTTCCTCCTGCCGTTCCAGCCCAGAGAAACGCGAGTGGGAGAGGTGTTACGTGCCCCACAGTAAATTAGCGAGGCTTCAAATGCAGGGATTTCTTCCCCCTGCAGATCTAGTCCCGGTTCGAGCGGGGCTAGCGTCCTTAAATGGTGAGACTCAGGCAGAGGACTTCCCCAATCCTCCGAGGGGGAGCGAGTGTGCTTCGTCCCCTATCTGCTGAGAGGCATTGGATTTCCAATCCATCCGTTCCTCTGAGGGCTTCTAGAATACTATGGTCTCCAGCTGCACAACTTCACCCCTGACTCGATTCTACACATTGCTAGTTATGTTGCTTTATGCGAATTATTTCTAGGCATTGAGGCCCATTTTGAGATGTGGAGGAAGTTGTTCCGTCTTGTCCCGCGCAATCATGAGGGGTCAATATTTGAAGTGGGCGGAGCCGAAGTACGGCGCATTGCCGACACTAGATACCTGTCCGGCACACGAAGGAACGTATCTGAAGAATGGCCTTCCAAATGGTTCTACATTGAAGACGTCGCGCTTCCCGCCCTAGTTTGAAATGGTCTTCCTAAATTTGCAAGCGTTCCGTTGAAGAAGCGCCACAGTTGGCGTCCCTAGAGTCCTGAAGAGGATAACATCGCGCAAGTTCATCAGCTCATGAGCAAGATAAAGATACTCGCTCAGTCCGGAATCACAATAGTCGAGGTTATGGCGACTTCCATAGTGCGAGGGGTTCAACCGCTTCAATACATAGGGTTTCCAATGTGGCACTATAATGGAGACGATGATGCCTCCCGCTGTGGCCGGAAAGGTATGGATACCCCCCGCTACTCTAGCCAAGATATTGGCCAAGCTGTTCAAAGGGGAGGAAGAGGAATTTCTTCGCGTTAAGCGCATAGATGGGTATTCTATGTACGATCCTCGTAGTTGGGTAAGCCACAACCTCTCTGTTTTACTCATTCCAATTCCGGTTATAATCCGTTTGTTATGACAACAATGGCGAAAGGCCACTGAAGGACTTCATAGTCCCGCCCCACAGCCGGAGAACCAGAATCAGGAGCTTGATCCTAGGTTTGAAGAGGATCCGGATATATTCGTGGTGCTCGAGGAGGGGGTGTTTTACCAGACGAGCTATGATGGCATAGAAGTGGCCATCACCGCCGACTACCCTGGCCTTCTTCCCGCTTCATATGTAAGTAATCAAGAGACACTCCTCTAAAAGAGTGATCTTATTCTGCCTCACCACCGCACTGTCTCGTGCTCCACAGGGGAGGCGTTTGGCGATTCTGAAGAGATCGATTCCCATGCCGGGCAAGCCTTCGAAGAGGAAGGCCGATAAAGACACATCCAGGCCTTCCTCAAAGAGGTATGGATTTATAAATATGTTTTTAAGCGGCCGCATCCAACTGTGACTTGTGCGTTTGTCTTGTTATATGAAAAAGGTTTGCCGAACTGTTCCCAGGGGCCCGGCCGGTCACGCTCCCGACAACCGGGAACAAAACTGGACTGTCCTTCGGCCAAGGGTTCGGTAGATAAGTCTGTTACCAACTCGGAAGTAGAGAGCGCCATGAATCATCGGCGTTGCACGGCTGTCTTATTTGACCCCAAGTTCTTGGAAGAGGCATTCAATGCCTTCAGCTCGGGTGACGCATACATCCGAGCTGCCCGAGATGGGCTTGGAAAAGCCACGAAGCAATATTTGACATATGTGTAGGTAAGTTTTCTTTGCCAAAAAAAAGGATAACTATATGCCCGTAGCCCCCGAGACTGAAAGCAGTTGGTACAACTTATTTAAGGATCATTGTATAGCCAGGTCCTTACAGAGAAGAGTGGCCTGCTAGCCCAAGAGCTGGAGCAGTGTCGTGCGTAGCTAAATGCTGCTACCGCCAAACTGGAAAACTGCAAGAAGGCATCTTCTGGTAATATTCCCCTCCATCGAGGAACAATAATTATATACCAACTGTTCTAATATTGTTGCTGATCGCATAATAGGATCACCCGATCAACTTGCAGAGAAGTTGAAGATCGCCCAAGAGGGAGAAAAAGAGGCGAAAAGCTACACGCCGCTGCTACTTCTCGAGCTTGTGTTGTATTCCCTTGAAAAGGAAAGGGTGATGCAGCACAGTAGCGTAAGTATTTCCCTTAGTTTTTGAAAACCAAGGTATCAATCCACTAGGAGACCACGTGCGAGTCCCTCGCACCTGCACAAACAAATAACAACTTCGCTGCCAACGCGATAATGTAACACCCCTAAAATTTAACCATGATTTATTTATTAAAACTTTGCCATGGTAGATTTAATTTTTCTTTTCTAGATTTTCTTTTTCAGAACCACTCTTTTCTTTTGAATTGTGGAGTTTTTCCCTCCAAAAAGGAACCCTTTCAAAAATAATGTTCGCCTTGTATACCTTCTCAAGAAACATTTCTTCTATCTGTGGATTTATTTCTATAATTATTTCCCCGAGCTCTATTTCTTTGAAATGATTTTTTCATAAGTTTTGGAGCCTCTTTTGGACTATAACCCTTTGATATATTTATTTAAAAATTCCACCAAAATTTGGGGATGTCATGTGATGTCCCCACATCACTTTTATGCAAAAATATCTTTCAGTCATTTGGAGATTTTGAGCCCTACCTCAAGTTTTCACTTCTGCACTGCAGCCCTATTTTGTTTTGCTCTAGTGCCCATGATCTTTCTCCTGCTTATAGTCCAACCTACCAAACCCTTAAGTCCAGGAGATTGGACCCATTGGAATATTTTTGGTCCATGCAATAACAGCCTTTATTTTCAGTCCAGATATGAGTTTCTCAAAAACTTACACTAACAAGTTTCTGGTTTTGCCAAACTAACCTTCCCATCATCACTTGCATCTAAGGAGAATATGATCGGGAGTTTTTGGCCACCCCAAGAGATGCCTAGAAGCCCATGGCATTCTGACAAACACCTTCTGTGCATGGCCAGATTTGGCATAGTTTTTAGTTTGCACTTTGGACCTGCTTGCTTTGCCTAAC
The DNA here is from genome assembly GCA_902687465.1 of Secale cereale. NCBI lineage: Eukaryota > Viridiplantae > Streptophyta > Magnoliopsida > Poales > Poaceae > Secale > Secale cereale. The sequence goes on from LR738711.1 coordinate 355,068,629, forward strand.
CAGCATGTCCACTACTCTCCTAGCCACCTCTAACCTAGACCTGTTAATCCCCAGCCTTATCCAAGCCTCCTGGTAGGCATTGGCAATTTGTCGAGCACCTGGCGTGCATGCTCTGGGCGCGCCCAGAGCGCACGTTTTGCACGTGCACGCACCAAGTCGTCGCGTCCCACTGCCGCCTCCCCCACGCCCGTTCTAGCCCCTCCCCACTCACAGCTAGCACGCCCTGACTCCTCCCTCATCGCAGAGCCACCCCGGCACCCTACAGCGCCGCCGTCAGAGCCCCTTGGTGGCACGCCCGCGTCCACCGCAGGCGCTTGCCATGGATGGCGCCCCCCGAGCCACAGCCGCGCGCCAGCTGCCCCTGGAACAGCTCGAGCTCATCCTCTCGCCCTGCCAGACCCCGCCAGCCATCGGCACGCACCCCCTTCGCTACAGAACGGCGGTTCGTCGATCTTATCTCCGGCCGCCGCGGAACCGACCTGGAGACACTATAAATGGTGACCCCGAGCTCATCTTAACCCTCAGGCGACCTCATTCTATCCCCCCGAGTGCTCCCACAGCCAGCAATCAGTGGAGGAAGGTCGTCATCCCCATCTCCGACCAGTTCGGCCGCCGCCAACCTTCGGTCCCGTTCATCGCAGGCAGAGCCTCCCCCGTTCATCCAGTGCTACTTCGATGCCCCTAGATCTTGCGAAGCCACCCCAACTCTCAAACATGATCGGGAGCCACCGTAGCTCCGGTACCCAATTCTCCCGCAGCCGCCGTCCGCCGCGGAGCTCGCCGTCGGCGACTCCCTTCGTCCCTGCCAGCCCGTCGACCAACGAGTGGACTGCCCTCGACTAGCGGATCCATCCCTGCCCTCAGAATGCCGTGGGGAGCCGCCGTTCGTCGACGGCGATCGCCGGAGCCCCGCCTCTGTTCGGACAGATGAGGAAGAAGGCGCGGGCGACTGGTCAAACCTGACAAGTGGGCCCAAGGGACCCACTGTCAGTGACCTAGCCCCGCCGACACGCGTTTTGAGTGGAAGCGCATTCCTCCAAATACGTCTTCGCTAGAGGAAAACGTAAGTGCTGCCGAAACGTTTTCTTTTTCTGATTCTTATTAAAAACAGATTTGACTAAACTTTGACTGGCTATAACTTTTTAAATATAAGTCCAATTGATTTGATTCTTTTTCTATTGTTTCTCAAATCTTGTCTAGTTTATTTTCATATTTATTTTAAAATTTTGCAAACAACGTTTTTTACTATTTTTAAACTATGTGTTAATTCAAATTTTCGTAAAATAGGATTTTGAAGAAGAAGGCAGCTTTCAAAAAAAATGCACCCCACTTGCATACTCTTGAAGGCAAGCATTCTGAACCCTGGCATAATATTTCTGTGTGTTGTTTGATACGATTGCAACACCACCTTGACATGGAGCATTCGTTATTTTATGTGATGATATGCTCATACGCATGAGTGCATAATGAAGATTCCTTACTGTTGGAAATGGATATGGTAGTGATAGTGATCACCCTCGTATGCCTTTCATGCCTACCAGAAGGAATCCGAGAAAGCCTCTGTCTTGTGTAGACACGAGCTTGCACCTAGTTCCTTGTCTAGACAGTTATGTCTGGTATGGCATGGTGAGGTATGATGGATGGTGATTCTGTCTATTGGTTGAAATACATTTGTTATGTTGTTTACGAAGGAAATACTTAAACCTCCTGAGTCGGCCGTAGATCGAGTCTTGTTCCAGTAACCCCCATACTTATTTCGTACTACCATGTGTCCCTGCCATGGGTAGGGTACGGTTCAGTAAGTTGTCAACCCCTTTCTAGCAGACAGCGTAAAGAGAGGTCATGGTGGAAGATACCGACTGCATCCGGTAGGCATGCCACCTGGTCCGGGGGCATGGGTGATTTCGGTTGGAGCCGAACGGGTAGCTCCCCTAGTTTGCGCGCGTTATAAATTTTGTGATCCCATGCTAGTCGAGGTTATAGCCTCCCCACTTAGAGGTTCGCTTAACGGGTGTAGTGGGTGATTCCAGACACCGGTAAGTTAGGCTGGTGTGTGCGGTCAGGTGTGTTTTCAATTAAAAGACCGTAGACGGAATTAGTCCCGATGGACTGAATGAATCCGTTACTCGTGGGTAAAGAGTACACCCTCTGCAGAGATTATATCTATTCGAATAGTCGTGTCCATGGGTAAGGATTACAGTCTGGGATGGGTCAAGTGTCGGTCTTCGGAGGAAAAACTGCTAAAACAGAACTTTGATCATGACCTGTGACATATGATGATTATGATCGTTGTTATTGTGGACTAACCATTTGTATTGCTTGTATGATTGAGTATCCTTGGGACGGTTCTACCTCCTGGATACTCACTGTGATTATTCTTTGTAAGCCCTTTATGTGGTGTCGCACAGACGCCCGACTGTGGCATGCTTGTTACTTACTTTCTTTATATGCCCTTTATGTGGCGTCGCTGAGACGCCCGACTGTGGCATGCTGTTATTTATTTATCCTTATAAGCCCTTTATGTGGTGTCGCTCAGATGCCCGACTGTGGCATGTTTGTTATTATTTTCTTTATAAGCCTTTTTTGTGGTGTCTCGCAGACGACCGACTGTGGCATGTTTGTTATTATTTTCTTTATAAGCCCTTTATGTGACGTCGCTCAGACGCCCGATTGAGGCATGCTTTATTTTATTTTCACTCTCTGATTGCATATTCAAGTTTTATATGAACAACCTGCTTGCATCATGGATTGTTATTTCGTGACTGACGTTGTGATCATAGAATATTTCATTGCATGATTATCATTTGTTATGTTATACCTGTGTTCATAATGTTTGCGAGTACATTCAAAGTACTCACAGGCTTGTCCCTGGCTATTGTCTTAGCCAGATTTCCTGCATGGAGAGGAGCGATGCGATGACAGCCCCGGAACCTACATAATGGTAATAGCAGCCTCACGTAGATAGGAGTTATCCTGGTCAGCTGTTCCTGTGGGAAATGGAGTCCCATAGACACCGAGGTACTACAACCGCTTCCGCCGTCAGCCACTATAAACCTTGTGTTGTACTCACAGGCGAGAATGGTCTTGTACTACATATTTTGTATTTTACTTGGAATTCCTGTATCAAGTTGGTGCCTCATCAGCTAACAGTATTCGTGGGGCTAGTGAGCACAAGGGTCATTTTCTGGGAGATTTATACCGAAAATCCGGTCCTGACAACCTTGGTATCAGAGCCAGGCTGACCATTGGCTAATCCTATCTTAGCCAGGTCGAAGAACCTAGGTTAACCAACCCACCAGACCTTAACCCAACCCGGCCAAGCTTCTCATGTAAGATAGCCACACAATGACCCAACATCTTTTGGCAGTCGGTGCCCAACCTATCAACCTAGCGTGTCGATCACGCGCCAGTGGCCGACACCTAAATAGTCTCTTCCGCAAGTGTGTGAAGGAAGACTCCTTCCCCTTTTCCTATAAAAAGGGCACGCTAGCCTCAACCCAGCGCAACACATCATCTACCCCAAACCAAGCCAAGATGCCTGGACCCATTGTTCACAATGAATCCACAGCTACCAACCTTGGAGGTTTTGTGGCCGTGCTAGCAAACCTCACCCGCCGTGCCTTTGCATTAGAAGAGCCCCCAGAGTACGTTGTGTACCAAGGGCCCATGGGCGGTGAGAGCTGTCAATTCTATGCCACTATGCACGTCTATGGTAGGGGTCTATCGCGAGAACGCCCCTACAGGTTCACCCGAAGGACAACTTCCTTTGAGCCACAAGCCATCCAACTAGCTGCTAGAGAGGCCATAGTTCAACTCCGGCACCTGTCGCCTAGAGTTAACTATCGCTCATTCTACTACTACCCCAACCGTGACGGGTATGGTAGGCCACCCCAGGTTGCCAACGGAGATCACGAGACAGATCCTGCATTATTGCATCTGGTGCGCTATGTAAGTGCACTAGAGGAACTGTTCGATCAAATCGCTCTTGATCTGACTGCAGCTCGTGGAGAACTGGTTCGCCGAGCCCCGACAAGAGGAGAAGGTGAGCCCGGCGCCGACAACCCAGTTGTGCTGTTCGGACAACCGATCGAGTCCTTGAGGTCTGCCCCAGCCATCGACCAAAATGCTTTGGTGTCCCCAGAAGTGATTCGTCGCATTTTGGGAACACGCCCCAGCGGGATTGTAACCAACAACCCCCGCGATGGTCATCATCGCTACCCCGACCCTGCAGTTCCTCAACCCCCTCCAGCTAACCCCGACGGTGAAGCCTGTGGAGAAGCCTCCACAAGGCACGCCCGCTTAGATATTAACGAGCTAGACTAAATCACTCGAGTAGCGCCGAGTCTTAGTATGTCCACGCCCTGTCATTGTGTGATCTTGTATCGCCATGACTAAATGCGATCTGCTTGTGCGCCCCTATTTTTTAATAAGTAGCCATGCATAAGTATGTTGGTGTACGATTGCAATTTTAATTCCGGGCGTAGCTTCCAAAAACCACCCCCGACGACTCCCACAGTAATATGTCGCTTTTGTGAGATATGTGTATCTGTAGCATTGACCCTGACCCCATAGAGCAGAACTGACTAACTAGTTGCCCCTCACCGTGATTTATTAACCCAGCCAAGTTGCTATATAAAAGGCCACCTCGTGACCTTGCCAAGCATCCCTCACCTTGTGCACAACTCTCACAGCCATTCCGTGCCATGCCGAGCCCTAGTATTTATCTGAGAACTCCAGATGCCATCCCAAGTAGTTTTGTTAGAATATTGTGGGACTTTACCTGCAGTACCATGAGTTCTATCCTCCCACCCCAGTACGAGTTTCTCAAATCGAGGATCACCCCATCCACCTCGAAATATTGGGCAGTAGTGCACATCCCTCCCGCAAACCCAAACCAAGACCAAACGGAAGTCTCCTTCGTGGGGAAATCTATGCCGACCCCGCAGATGGCCATAGAAACTGCTCCGTATGAAGCACTGGCTCGCCTTCGATTCGCGGTTCCCTATGCCAGCGAACGAGGGTATTATTACTTCCCGAGCCGTGCAGGACCCGGAGAAGTAGCATCCTTTCCCGGTGGACGAATTGAGAGAGACCCAGTACTAGCCAACCTTGCCCAGTATGTCATCGCTCAAGAGCGTTTCACCTAGCGGGTAATGGGTTATCTCCAGAGTCTCGCTGATTTAAATCCTCAAATCGCTATTGGCAGACCACTGAGGCCCGGACAGGAGAGACGCATTCATCGACTAGTCAATCCGCTTCCTCCGATAGAAGAAGAGTGTCCCCCAGTACCAGTGACGTTTTCCCAGGAACCTGTCTATTTAACGTTTTCATTTCAGACGTCACTGCTATGCTTGTTGTCCCAGCATTTATTTATGAGTTGCAACTTATGCGTGTTATCCAGAATTTGTGTGATGAATTAAATATTTGGTTTCAATTAGTGGGAGTAGTTTTTACTGCTGTAAATTTTTGATTAACTAAACTCGCTCTCGGTAAACCCTGGAGTGAGATTTTTCTCGGAGTCGTTGCAACATATATCTCTGCACAACATATATTTTTTTATTCACGCAGCATCGCGACAACAGGCTCACAACCCCAACCACTCGACCACGTGCACTAATTGCAGATCCACGTGCGCATGTTGCATCTAACTGATTACCTCCCTAACACACCACAGTCGCTGAAGGAGAAATTTGTGGGTAATTATTCGGGTACAAGGTGCCTACAGCACACTGACAACAGTTAGCACCCGACTCCAGCACCTAATCCTCATGATTGCCGCTGCCACGCAGAGCCAGCACTCGAGCAGCAGCATCACGACGATCATCGCGCACAAGAGCACGGAGAACCCCAGCAATGCCGCCAACCCTCCGCACACCAGGACCATGCACCAGTCCGGCATCAGCTCCGCCTTAGAGCCTCGTCGCGAGCTCCTGCAAACAGAAATGTAGGGAAAGAAGGAGGAGCAGAAGCAAGGCCAGGTGTGAGGAAGAAGAAAGGAGCACCTCGGTCATTTTATAGCTCCAGATCGGTGTAAGGTGGGCGAAGTCCACCAGCACCTCATATCGCTCGATCGCCGGTGTTCGGAGGCGAATCCGCAAGCAGTGCCGACAATGCACTGGCCCGCAAGGTGAGTGCACGCTGCACCAGCAGCTAGCACGCCGCACACTATCGCAGTACGGCCTAGATGCCCTACGAGCTAGACGTCGCCGGTGGAGAAAGCACGGGAAAGCGCGTGAGAGAGAGGAAGAGGAGGGAGCGAGAGGTAGAAGAAGAGACTGACAGTGGGCCCCGGGTCCACCTGTCGCCAGAGACAACACTGTGCTCTCGGGTGCGACCAGCGTATTTTAGAATTAGAAATTTTATTCTAAATTCACTGTAACCAAAAGTAAAAGTATCTCATTTTCCCCAATCGTAGATTTTTCCACGCGGCGCCAGTATTCTACACTGTAGTTTTACACCACTTATTGCCCACTCACTGTAGCCACATTTTATTGCATGAGTAGGATGGTTATTTTTGTGATATTACTTTGTGATAGTAGGAGTAATTCTTTTCATAACAGCCTTTAGCAAATCTCGATGACGAGATTTTTCTTAAGGGGGGTATTGTTGTAACACCCCAAAAATTTAACCATGATTTATTTATTAAAGCTTTGCCATGGTAGATTTAAATTTTTGTTTTCTGGATTTTCTTTTTCAGAACCACTCTTTTATTTTGAATTGTGGAGTTTTTCCCTCCAAAAAGGAAACCTTTCAAAAATAATGTTGGCCTTGTATACCCTCTCAAGAAAAATTTCTTCTATCAGTGAATTTATTTCTATAATTATTTCCCTGAACTCTATTTCTTTAAAATGATTTTTTCATAAGTTTTGGAGCCTCTTTTGCACTATAACACTTTGATATATTTATTTAAAAATTCCACCAAAATTTGGGGATGTCATGTGATGTCCCCACGTCACTTTTATGAAAAAATATCTTTCAGTCATTTGGAGATTTTGAGCCCTACCTCAAGTTTTCAAATCTGGTCCAGTTTGCACTTCTGCACTGCAACCTTATTTTGTTTTGCTCTAGTGCCCATGATCTTTCTCCTGCTTATTGTCCACCCTACCAAACCCTTAAGTCCAGGAGATTGGACCTATTGCAATATTTTTGGTCCATGCAATAACAGCCTTTATTTTGTGTCCAGATATGAGTTTCTCAAAAACTTGCACTAACAAGTTTCTGTTTTTGCCAAACTAACCTTGCCATCATCACTTGCATCTAGGGAGACTATGATCTAGAGTTTTTGGCACCCCAAGAGATTCCTAGAAGCCAATGGCATTCTGACAAACACCCTGTGTGCATGGCCAGATTTGGCATAGTTTTTAGTTTGCACTTTGGACCTGCTTGCTTTGCCTAACTAGCATGTCCACTAATATCCTAGCCACCTCTAACCTAGACCTGTTAATCCCCAGCCTTATCCAAGCCTCCTGGTAGGCATTGGCAATTTGTCGAGCACCTGGGGTGCGTGCTCTGGGCGCTCCCAGAGCGCACGTTTTGCACGCGCGCGCACCAAGTCGCCGCGTCCCACTACCGCCTCCCCCGCTCCCGTTCTGGCCCCTCCCCACTCACAGCCATAACGCCCTGACTCCTCCCTCATCGCAGGGCCACCCTGACACCCTACAGCGCCACCGTCAGAGCCCCTTGGCGGCACGCCGGCGTCCACAGCAGGCGCCTGTCATGGACGGTGCCGCCTGAGCCACAGCCGCGCGCTAGTTGCCCCTGGAACAGCTCAAGCTCATCCACTCGCCCTACCAGACCCCGCCAGCCATCGCCACATGCCCCTTGGCTACAGAATGGCGGTTCGTCGATCTTATCTCCGGCCGCCGCAGAACCGACCTGGAGACACTATAAATGGTGACCCCGAGCTCATCTCAACCCTCAGGCGACACTATAAATGGTGACCCCACAGCCAATAATCGGCGGAGGAAGGCCGTCATCCCCATCTCCGGCCAGTTCGGCCGCCACCAACCTCCGGTCCCGTTCGTCGTAGGCAGAGCCTCCCCCGTCCATCTAGTGCTACCGTTCGACGCCCCTAGACCTTGCGGTGCCACCCCAACTCTCAAACTCGATTGGGAGCCACCGTAGCTCTGGTCCCCAATTCTCCCGCAGCCGCCGTCCGCCGCGGAGCTCGCCGCCGGTGTCCCTTCGTCCCCGCCAGCCTGTCGATCACCGAGAGGAACGCCCTGGACCAGCGGATCCATCCCTTCCCTCAGAATGCCGTGGGGAGCCGCCGTTCGTCGACGGCGATCGCCGGAGCCCCGCCTCTGTTCGGACAGAGGAGGAAGATACCGGCTGCATCCGGTAGGCATGCCACCTGGTCCGGTGGCAATGGTGTTTTCGGTTGGAGCCGAACGGGTAGCTCCCCTAGTTTGCGCGCGTTATAAATTTTGTGATCCCATGCTAGTCGAGGTTGTAGCCTCCCCACTTAGAGTTTGGCTTAACGGGTGTCGTGGGTGATTGCAGACATCGGTAAGTTAGGCTGGTGTGTGCGGTCAGGTGTGTTTTCAATTAAAAGACCATAGACGGAATTAGTCCGGATGGACTGAGGGAACCCGTTACTCGTGGGTAAAGAGTACACCCTCTGCAGAGATTACATCTATTCGAATAGCCGGGTCCATGGGTAAGGATTACAGTCTGGGATGGGTCAAGTGTCGATCTTAGTGTCGGTCTTCGTAGGAAAAACTGCTAAAACAGAACTTTGATCATGACCCATGACATATGATGATTATGATCGTTATTATTGTGGACTAAACATTTGTATTGCTTGTATGATTGAGTATCCTTGGGACGGTTCTACCTCCTGGATACTCACTGTGACTATTCTTTATAAGCCATTTATGTGTTGTCGCACAGACGCCCGACTGTGGCATGCTTGTTACTTACTTTCTTTATAAGCCCTTTATGTGGCGTCGCTGAGACGCCCGACTGTGGCATGTTGTTATTTATTTATCCTTAGAAGCCCTTTATGTGGTGTCGCTCAGATGCCCGACTGTGGCATGTTTGTTATTATTTTCTTTAAATGCCCTTTTTGTGGTGTCGCTCAGACGCCCGACTGTGGCATGTTTGTTACTATTTTATTTATAAGCCCTTTATGTGACGTCGCTCAGACGCCCGACTAAGGCATGCTTTATTTTATTTTCACTCTCTGATTGCATATTCATGTTTTATATGAACAACCTACTTGCATCATGGATTGTTATTTCATGACTGACGTTGTGATCATAGAATATTTCAGAGCATGATTATCATTTGTTAAGTTATACCTGTGTTCATAATGGTTGCGAGTACATTCAAAGTACTCACTGGCTTGTCCCTGGCTATTGTCTTGGCCAGATTTCTTGCATGGAGTGGAGCGATGCGATGATAGCCCCTGAACCTACATAATGGTGATAGTAGCCTCTCGAAGATAGGAGTTATCCTGGTCAGCTGTTCCTGTGGGAAATGGAGTCCCATAGACACCGATGTACTACAAACCGCTTTCGCCGTCAGCCGCTAGAAACCTTGTGTTGTACTCACAGGCCAGAATGGTCTTGTACTACATATTTTTTATTTTGCTTGGAATTCCTGTACCAAGTTGGTGCCTCATCAGATAACATTATTCCTGGGGCTGGTGAGCATAAGGGTCATTTTCTGGGAGATTTAGCCTGAAAATCCGATCCTGGCAGATAAGGGGTTGTCAATCCCTTTACGTCCACTTACGAAAGTGAGATCTGATAGACATGATAGTTTGATAGTTTTGGAATTTTTGGATATAAGAACAAAAAGTAAAAACAGCAAAGTAAAGTAGATTGTAGATTGATATGTTGAGAATAGACCCGAGAGCCATAGGTTTCACTAGTGGCTTCTCTCATGATAGCAGAATTCTACGGTGGGTGTGTCACAGCCTAAAAATTGGGTTATCAATTTTGTGCTGTGATTTCTTCCTAGCAACCCTCTCTCAAATTTTCTCATGGAGATTTCTAGATGACCCTGAGATTTCTGGTCATTTTCAATCTTTCAAAACCTTACTCATGTCTTTATCAGTGGGCAAGACCTCATTTGCATCACCTCAAATTTCTTTCAAACCATATTCCAAGCTTTTGGAATTTATAGGTGGCCTTTGTGATTACAAAGGAACCATCACTTTCTTTGATCTGTTGATCACTCTATACTTTCCCAGAGACCACCTTGTCTTCATAATTCTTGGATATGCAAAAATATTGCTAAGTCCTATGCAATCTTTTTGGATGGTGATTTATTCCTGGTATTGTCTGTCTGAGGAATAAAATCCAGAGGCATAGTTTTGCATCTCAAAAATCCATGAGGATTGGTGGAGATGATTCTCATGCCTAATCCAAGCTCTGGCAAGAATATTGGCCACAATTAAATTAGGAAAATTGCCTTTTCCTATATTTTTGCCAATATTGCATTTTTGCCACTTTCCAAAGGAACTATTATTTTTATAGCAGAGAAAATTCTCCCATAAATTGTGGATCTTGTCCTTGCTATATAATCATTAGTTCCATCATTATATCTTGATCCACAGTTCAAATATTTGGCACATGATCCAATGCAAGTTTCTGCCTTCTCTGAAATTTTGCAAAGGAAATTCTTTATTCCTAAGTCCAATTGAGCTGCAGTTTGGCAGGGTGTTTAACATTGTTAAATGACCCATGGATACCAAATATGAGCTCAATCCATTCATCTTATCTCCTTGTGCAATTTTTTCAAAGTTTCTGACCAGAACACAAGTTTGTGAAGGAAGTACCTTCATAGTGTTTGCAAATGGGATGAAACTTTTCGATCCTCTCAAGTATCTCAAATCATTAGTGTCCACCCAAATTCAGTTCATTCTAATGAAATATGTCAGCACAGGAGCAATTCTTTGTTTTTGTCCACATTTTAAGTTTGTGAAGCAAGTGTAAGTTATCTTGCTCCATTATGGATGATATTATTCCCAGGGCTTCTCATATCCATGTAACCTATCTTCACAAGATAGTGGCTCTATTCATCTATCCATTTGCCCTGAGGATTTTTCTGAAGCTTTTGGGCAGAAATTGCAGTTGTGAAGGAAGTACCATTTTGGTGAGTCCATTTGGTATGAACGTTTTACAACATCATGGTATGTCAAAATCATCAAGATTTGCCAAGTTTTAGCCCAATCCAACACTCCTAGTGAGTGCTTGATCATGATTCAGTTTCTGGGTCAGTTTTGGTGGTTCTATAGCAACTATGGTAAATAGTTGTCCAAATTACCTCAAAATTCCCAGGATTGTAGTCCTTCCTACCCTAAGCCTCCCAGACATCAAGTTTACCATTTAGCCACTCTGGTTTACCCTTTCGAGTGTGGTAAAGTTTGCTGCAGTAAACTTCTGGAGGTCCTTTCACTCAGCTCAGTTTGTCTCTATCCCTCTCTTTACCATGGTAACACTCCACACTGGAAGGACTACGCAGTAGACATGATCTTACCGCAGTAAAACCTTAGAGCACATCATGCCAGTGGTGACCACGAGGCAGACTAGCCAAAACAGTGGTCTAGCCAGTGTGGTCGTCGGCATCGCTGCTCCGGCCACCTCTGACCTCGCCATTAATGCCCAATAGTCCCCCCTCGACGTCGTCTTCCCCCTGGAACTACTGCCCCCCCTCTGGTTTCTTCTCCGGCGAGCCGTGCCAACGCTTGAACATGGCGTGCCCGTGAGCTCGTCGTCTTCCTCGCAGGTGTCCGCTTCCTCCTCTCGTCCGCACGCCTTCCTCGTCTCCGTGACTCTCTCGCGTTCGTCTTGATCCCACTCGTCACCCTCCCGTGCCTCCTCGAGAGCCTTGGCCGCGCATGCGCCCTCGCCGGCGCAAGGCCACGTCGTGAGCCACGTGTCAGCTGCTCCCCTCCCCCTCGAGCTCTCAGGCGGCTATTTAAGCGCGCCCCCGAGCTTCACCGCAGTCCACAAACCCCTCCCCTCGCCCCGTAGCTCTCTCCCCAAGCCTCGGAGCTCCTCTAGTCCCCACCATGGCCGAATGGTCACCGCTGATCCCCATCGACCACTTCTTGCCCGTGGCCCTTCCCTCGCCCACCTTAATGCTCCCTAGCCTTCCCCTTGGAGCCTGAAGACCGCTGCCTCCCTCTCCGGCGGAGCAGCCCCGCCGGCGCAGTTCCCCCCCTCGCCGTGTTCGGCCGGCGCGGCATCCCCATGGAGCCGTCGATGTAGGCCACCTTGAGTAACCCCGCGACTACCGACCGGCGCGTCACGGAGCGGCCGTTCCCCTAAGCTCACCGGCCGGCCCTCTGGAGCAGTAGAACGACGGCCAGGCTGGCGGCCGGCCAGCTTCTGTTCTTCTTCGTCACGATGGAGAAGAAGGCTGGAGGAGAGAGAAGGAGTTGCGGTGGGTCCCGCGCGTCAGCCTCTCAGGCGCTGACTAGTCGGGCCCGTTGACTTGTTTAAGTGGAGGCGCCATCCTCTGGATTACGTCTTCTTAATTCAAAAGTGCATTTCTGTTCTTCTTCGTACAGAAGTACGTTCTCTCTATTCGAAAGCTTAATCGCTGAAATCAGCTTTCTGTTTTCTCAGTCATGGGCTTATGTTCAGCAAACTTTTTACAGACAGGTCCCTGGTAGAAAAACTATCACTACTTTTTGCTCCAGACTCCGATTGAGGTGATTCCAAAGCCCACTTCTTCGTCTCATCGAGCCCGTTCTGTTGGTAACATTGTCACTATGGTTTGATACTATGAAAATGACCATTTTTCCCTTTCCGTAAACAGCCCCCTCCGAGAGAGTACTGTTTCCGGTGATTCTTTCCGTGGCTTCACCACACTTCTTCTCGGAGTATTTGTCGACCCCAGGCAAGCCAACTTCTTATCATAAGCTCCGGACTCGCACGTTGACTTTTCTTGTACCTTGTGCATGTGTAGTTGCAGTCGTTTGTTTATTGTTTTCAGCTGCTATCTTTCCTTATGTATATTCATGCATGCTTGTGTTGTCATGATTTACCCTTGCCAAGCTAGTTAGGATGTTGTTATTAAGAATGCCATTTTGCTAATCTACTTGCTTTCATGCCATAGTTATAAGTTGCTATGATGCTTTTAACACATCGTAAATATGCTAGTACTTGGTATGGTCATATTCTTATGCTATACTTGTGCACCTGATAAGTTCGATAGTTTGTATATGCTTTTGTATATTGCATGCTCATTGTTGCATTCTTGTTAACTATGCTCATGATGATGGAGAATTAATAAAAATGATTTAATTTAATCATAACAAATCCTTCGTCATCGATGGGATCTTTTCATAGTGCCACCAAATCAAACTTTTCAGTGCAACCACATTTTGCCTTTATGGGAAGGCCTTCACACGAACTATTGTTGTGCCTCTCGTCGGTACCTCCAACGAGGGAAGGTTATGGACACGCACTACCCTGATCAGGTAGGCGGACATAGACCTTGTGTGCCCGTAGTTGTTTTTGTTATGGTACCGAGTTCCCGTTCGGGATAGTTTGGCCACGCGGTGGTCGGTGTGTCTTTGGTAGACACGGGACCACCCAGGACTATCCCAGTAGGGAAATGTTGGAGTGGCCGGGAGAGTGTCATGACAGTAGTTCGGTTTCGTCAGAACGTCGTTGGTCCACCCGAATGGAATAAAGAGGCCATGGGTTCCGTGGTGTGGGTACAGTGCGCTACCTCTGCAAAGTGTTCACAATGTCTATCGATAGCACACAGTTCGTAGTAGGTCACACTATTGGGTCTCGATCGGATTGGAGGATAAACCAGATATAATAAAAATTTGTTAATATGATACTTGAATGAAATAATCGTGTGATATGAAGACTAAGTTGTAATTACGAGATGAGTTCTCGGTTAATATTGAGACCAAGTGTTGGTTGTGGTTGCGATCACCGAGAGGATCACGGTTATGTGGTAAGATAAAATGTTGGTCCAATAGTCCGATGGAATAGGTGTACAAATTTGGTTATCTTCGCATGTTAAATAGTTCGCATTGAGCCATGGTAGTACTAGATTTTGCTGCATAAAGTAATATATCATGTCTGCATTTGTTCATGAACAGTAGTTTATTTTTTGCTTAGTCTCATGATGCCATGCCATGCTCAGTTTTATTTTATGCCATGAGTAAGATAGTTTATTATGCTGCTATCACCATATTGAAATTAATTGGATATGTCATGGTGCTATGGTTCAGCCTCATTTATCTTAATTGACTGCCATGTTTTGATATGAGGTAATTTGTTACATGTGCTTGGTTCTTGCCTTGTCTTCTGCCTGTTTGGATGCTATGCATTTGGTTGTCTTGCAAGTACATTCAATGTACTGACCTTGCGTGTCATGCCAGTTTTGTAGGTCACTCATTGTTTGGATCGTTTGCTTCGTCGCGCTAGGCCGTAATCTTGCCAGTCCTGTAAGTTGTGGAGCCTAGCCAGAGTTGCTATGCTGCCAAACCAAGACTTCCGCCGCCAATTAATAGACTTTCACTGCCAGATAATCATATTCTTCAATGATGTAATCATATACCTTGATATTTGATGAATATTATTGTACCTGGAATGTTGTATCATGGACCTATTGTGCGTGAGGTGTATTCCTGGGCTGTCGTGCGAAGGCCCCCTGTTCCATGCGGATCGGGGTGCCACAAGACATGGTATCAGAGCAGCCAGGCTGGCATAGATTATCCTAGCCTTAGATAACCACCACCATCAACCCTTAATAACCCTAAGGGATTGCACCCGTTCCCAGCATCCAGCATGGCCACTGTTAATGAATAGGTGGCGTAGTCGGGACTGACACGTCCTCACCCCGCTGTCCCCGCCTAGTTATCCGTGGAGCGAATAGCGCCATTACCTTTTTCGGTCGGGCACACCGCTTACCCATCAGGGTAAAGTGCCGCACCATGCGGGCATGTCCCACATAGCTGACTATAAACCCCCCCCCCCCTTCC
>LR738711.1:355083756-355238454 GCA_902687465.1 Secale cereale
CTGCTAGCCGGACCGCTCACTCCACAGTCCGCCATGTCTCTACAGAGAAGCCTAGCCAGTGACACTCCATCCATGACTAGAGCCCTAAAAGCTTTCAAGTTTTACACCCGCACCTTTGCTATCAACCACCCTGGCTTTCCACCTCTTCTCATTGAGATGCTCAGCACAGCCTTGGGCTGTAACGCCAGCCCCGAATATTTGGTGTTTAAGTCATCACCCGTCCCGCACCTTCATCGCTATGATGCTAGAGTGCACATCTGCCCAGGTCCCGCAGCAGATGGTCAGTCCTTGGTTCTCCAGGGCAGAGCCATGGCCACTACAGATTTGGCTATTCAGGCCGCTGCTGTGGAGGCCATCCTTCACCTCCGCACCAAATTCCCGCAAGTGGCAGAAAAGCGGGAGTTCTGCTTTTTCCCTATTGTGGAAAAGGCACTAATGCAACCTTCTCCTGTTGTCCAAGGGGATGATCCCACAATCGCTTACCTGGTGCAGTATATCACTACTCAGGGGATGATGATTTCCAAGATTCTTGCCGAGTTCAGAATCCTGGACAACGATGCAGTACGAGTTGTCAAGGAAGCTTACCGTGAATCTTGTAGGTTCGCATCTCAAGTTGTTCATCCCATGCCCCTTGAACCAGTGTTACCTTCTCGGCCTGTGATGTGGCGTAGACAAACCCTCATCTCCTTCGACCAAGCTCTTTACCAGATCCACCAACAACATTTACTGGGATGAACTTCAGCCACACCCGCAGTAGCTGAATCCCCACCCATAGTGTTGTCAGACGATGAAGATGGAGATTGGCTCAGTCTTCGTCCTCCCGGAGAACCCCGGCAAGTTCAGCCTTCTGCCTGACCTTAGTCGCCCTGTCAGGTGTTTCTGCAAATGGGTCAGTGATGGGCCTCGAACCCCTCGTTGGTTACCCCAAGTGGAAGGTGTAAGATGCAGTAAGTAGAAGTGTTTTCCCCTAGCAAAGATGCCAAGGATCGAATCCCCAGAGACTCATAGGTTCACCAAGTAGGTGTCAATTGCTAACGGCGCAATCAACAATCAACGTGGACCTGCACACAGATACAAATAACTTTGCTCCCAACGAGTACAGAGAGGTTTTCAATCTCTCCGGCCTTGTAGTTCACAAAGGGTTAATAGCAATATGATAGTAGTGATAGATAGTGTTTTTGCAATAGGAAGTAAAATAGCGAAAAGTAAATAGTGCATGTGATCAATGATGGTAATATGGACCGGAGTCTCATGATGTTCACTAGTGATGTCTCTCTCCCAAAAGACGATAAAACAACTATGTGAGGTAAACAAATTACAGCTGGGCAATTGACAGGACCACGAACGCAAACCAATGTTGATTACATTGCAAGAAAGGTTGAGGTTCAAAGCATGGGCGGTACGCCAAAGTAAGAAGACCGAAATCCATCAATATCTACTACTAATCATTCACCTTGAGATATCTATCCAGAACATCTCGCTGGTATTAAGTTGCGAGTCCCACCCATAGTGTAAACTCAATGCAACAGACAACTGCATTAAAAGAACTTTGCGTAAAGTAAACAATCCTTGCATCCGCGGGCACAAGCACCGTTGTTTTCCCCCTTGTGGCAACAGCACATCCCCTAGACTCATGTTTCTGTCACTCAAGCTAGTCATCGAGGGGCATGAACCCACAA
Organism: Secale cereale; assembly: GCA_902687465.1. Taxonomy (NCBI): domain Eukaryota; kingdom Viridiplantae; phylum Streptophyta; class Magnoliopsida; order Poales; family Poaceae; genus Secale; species Secale cereale. Next base: position 355,085,436 of record LR738711.1, read on the forward strand.
TCGAGCATAACGTTCCCTCTTGGAGTCACTACTTACTACTCGGCCAAAGCAATAAATAACAACGGAGAACATGCAAGAATTACTTATGAACTAAAATATAAAAGAGGTAGATCAAATATATTACTCAAGATCAATCTGAACATAATCTCATAATCCATCGGATCCCAGCAAACTCAACATAGCAACAACATTAGGATTACATAGGTGCCTCGATCATGTAGGGCAGCTCACGAGGACTAATTAGTGAAGCACAAGAACGGGAGGAGAACATCACATAGATATTGGTCATGGACTCATGGTCCAAGGGAGACTACTCACGAGTCATCCGGGAGGCGTCCATGGTGGTGGAGAAGCTCCCGGTGGTGATCCTCCCCTCCGGCAGGGTGCCGGGAAGAGTTCTCCTGGTGCTCCCGATCTTGGAAGCGGCGGCGGCGGCGGAACAGAGATGGGATCGCGAAAAGAAGTCCTGTTTCGAGGGTTTCGGAGAGTCCTTTAAATATATGCCAAAGTAGGGCACCGGGGGGCTCTCGGGGCGCCGAGGCGCCCCCCCCCGGCGTGGCCCAGGGGGGGGGGGCGCCCACAGGGCGCCTGGAGCCCCTGTGGCCCCCCAGGTTGCCCTTCGGACGCAGTGTTGTTTCCGATACGCTGATTTTTTATATATTTTTTCTGGATTTTTCTGGGCAGTTCTCGAAACGTGAAAACCTGAAATACAAAAACAGCCGAAAACAGAAACTGGCACTGGGGTGCACTGGATTAGTAAGTTAGTCCAAATATGATCAAAAGTGTATGGAAGTGTATGAATATCATAGCAATATCGCCCAAAAGTGGCATGGAGGGGGCAGAAATTATAAATACGTTTTGGACGTATCAGTCAGTCTGTTCATCCTTGATAAGAGGATAGCCTTTTGTATCCCGGAGAGAGTAGTCTCGTGTAGCACGTAGCGCGTCCGTGCTTTGTTGGATGTTGTACTAGTGTAAACCGTATGATATGTATGTTTGTGTGCTTTTGAGTTTTTGTTTGGTTTTTGCTTGTCGCTCTGTCAAGCAGAAATGTTTGACAGGGTTGGCGGTATTTTGCTAACCAGCTTTTATTGGTAGATCACATACACTAAAATAACATTGACTCGTCCCGAGTCTAAAATAATAGAATGCACGCTGGTGTAGGTATATGTGAACCAAGATTACATATACCCGCTAGCATTAAAGCACTTTAGAATGTTTTGACTGGTGTGTTCTCCCTTGTATTTCTTTTGTTAGAGAGTTTGGATTTTGCTGCATGACACACGCACACTTGGTTCGCCCATGAGTACTTTTTGGCAGTACTTGTGGGCAGGCAAAATCACCTATTTTCTATAACCGATGCACACCTCATGTGCCCGGGTTTCCAAATCAGAGGCTCGCAGAGGCCTTTCCATCTGGTAAGTTCCCGTATCTAACTCTCGTTTTTGATTTCGTTTCCGGAGGAAACGCTGCCAACCCTATTTCTCCCACACCAGTACATCGATTACAGTACAACTTTCTGTTCTGATTCTACCTGTACACCTAATTTTCATGGAATCATCCGCGAAAGCTTTTCCCACACCCCAGTATGCATCTTGAGTTGGCGCAGCCACCTCACAAGCATCTGGACCCCGTCACCCTCACCTCTGCCTTGCATAACATAGGTAAGTCGCCGCCCGCTCCACCGCAGCACGCACTTACTCCACCAGCGCAAAGCGACGGAAAACCAAGCGTGGCGGAGGACCACCTAATGCACCGTCTTCTCCCGCACCGGGATCCAAGACCCCAAGCCACACATTGACTCGAGCCGGCTCGTTCCTAATCGGTATAATCAGGAGGAAAGACGAGCCGATCAGCGTGCCCAGCAGAGCAGCCAAGAACCACTGCAGCGCCACCAAGAACACTGCATCGCTGAAGGAGCTTGGCTCGATTTCGTCCAAGCCGAAGAGGTAGTAGAGTGGAATTGTGTTGGTGTGTTGGAGGCGAAGCCGCGCTGCCGTTTTTATAGCCCAACTCCGTTGTACGGTGAGCGATTTCCAGGGAAATCACTCGTCGCCCGATCACCGGCGTCCAGGAGGCGAACCTGCGAGCAGTGCCAACAAGGTGCTGGCCCGCGACATGAGTGCTTGCTGCACCATGCACGCCGCGCACTACGGCACTAGGGTCCTCATTGCCCTAGAAGCTAGATGGCAGCTGCGCTAAGCCACACGCGGAGTTGCCACGGAGATCAAGCAGCCAGCCGGAGGTAGAAGAAGGAGGCTGCAAGTGGGCCCTGGACCCACATGTCAGCGGGTGAATCCACTGTTCATTGGGGTGCATCCAACATTTGTCGTGAGTCTGATCTCGAGTGCCCTATGCGTGGAGGTAACCCTGTTTTGCCAATGATTGTCTTTGGGTGTACCAATTATCAGTACCACAACTTGTCTATATCCAGCCAAAGGATTAAATTACCCAGGGTTTTTTCCCCGAGATGGCTATCTTTTATGGTTGCTGTAACTTTAGAAATCTCGAGGACGAGATTCTTTTTAAGGAGGGAAGAGTTGTCACAGCCTCAAAATTGGGTTATCAATTTTGTGCTGTGAATTCTTCCTAGCAACCCTCTATCAAATTTTCTCATGGAGATTTCTAGATGACCCTGAGATTTCTGGTCATTTTCAATCTGTCAAAACCTTGCTCATGTCTTTGTTAGTGGGCAAGACCTCATTTGCATCACGTCAAATTTCTTTCAAACCCTAATTCCAAGCTTTTGGAATTTCTAGGTGGCCCTTGTGATTACAAAGGAGCCATCACTTTCTTTGATCTGTTGATGACTGTATCCTTTCCCAAAGACCAACTTGTCTTCATAATTCTTGGATATGCAAAAATATTGGTAAGTGCTATGCAATCTTTTTGGATGGTGATTTATTCCGGGTATTGTCTGTGTGAGGAATAAAATCCAGAGGCATAGTTTTGCATCTCAAAAATCCATGAGGATTGGTGGAGATGATTCTCATGCCTAATCCAAGATCTGGCAAGAATGTTGGCCACAATTAAATTAGGAAAATTGCCTTTTCCTATTTTTTCCAATATTGCATTTTTGCCACTTTCCAAAGGATCTATTATTTTTATAGCAGAGAAAATTCTCCCATAAATTGCGGAGCTTGTCCTTGCTATATAATCATTAGTTCGATCATTATATCTTGATCCACAGTTCAAATATTTGGCACATGATCCAATGCAAGTTTTTGCCTTCTCTGAAATTTTGCAAAGCAAAATCTTTATTCCTAAGTCCAATTGAGCTGCAATTTGGCAGGGTGTTTAACATTGTTAAATGACCCATGGATACCAAATATGAGCTCAATCCATTCATCCTATCTCCTTGGGCAATTTTTTCAAAGTTTCTGACGAGAACACAAGTTTGTGATGGAAGTACCTTCATGGTGTTTCCAAATGGGATGAAAATTTTCCATCCTCTCAAGTATCTCAAATAATTAGCCTCCACCCAAATTCAGTTCATTCCAATGAACTATGTGAGCATAGAAGCAAATCTTTGTTTCTGTCCACATTTTAAGTTTGTGAAGCAAGTGTAAGTTATCTTGCTCCATTATGGATGAAATTATTCCCAGGGCTTCTCATATCCATGTAACTTATCTTCACAAGATAGTGGCTCATTTCATCTTTCCATTTGCCCTGAGGATTTTTCTGAAGTTTTTGGACAGAAATGACAGTTGTGAAGGAAGTACCATTTTGCTGAGTCCATTTGGTATGAACTTTTTACAGCATCATGGTATGTCCAAATAATCATGCTTTGCAAAGTTTTAGCCCAATCCAACACTCCTAGTGAGTGCTTGATCATGATTCATTTTCTGGGTCAGTTTTGGTGGTTCTACAGCAACTATGGTAAATAGTTGTCCAAATTACCTCAAAATTCCCAGGATTGTAGTCCTTTCTACCCTAAGCCTCCCAGACATTAAGTTTACCATTTACCCTCTCTGGTTTACCCTCAGGAGTGTGGTAAAGTATGAAGTAGTAAACTTCTGGAGCTTGTTTCACGCAGCTTAGTTTGTCTCTACCTGTAATGCTCCGGATGTAATACTTTCCCTTTTGGGCATATAATATATCTCCGGGTTTATCTATTCCATTTCGGGTTCCTTGTCTTTCGGGTTTTTGTCGTTTTGTTGTGTGCGTGTGTGGCATTCATTCATATCATGTAGACATGTGCATCGCATTGCATTTGTGTTGTCGGTTGCATCCGGTTCCGCGTGTTTCTTCCTGTTGTCCGTTTCGCGTTCCGGAGCTCCCTCACGTGTCCGTGGCGTCCCGTAGGCCTACTTTGGTGTTCGGCCGTGTAACGTTACCGGTGTGGCGCGAGACTTGTCGTGTGTTGTTGTTGTGGTGTGTGTAACCCGCCTGTCAAATCTCGTGGCGTTTGGAGTCCGTTTGCTATCCCAACAGTTATTCGTGTGGGTCCAAAGTGCCTCCACTTTGTGGCCCAAGACACACTCCAACAGCCCACTTCCCTCCCCTAGGCCCATCCTAACTCCCCTCGCGATCGGATCCGTCGGATCGTGAACGGAGGGCTCTAAAACACCCCAAACCCCTCAAACCCTAGCACCTACCCTATATAATCATCCCCCATGCTATTTTTGGCAACCTACACTCCCTCCACCTACCTCTAGTCCCTCCTCTCCTCAATTTTCGTGCTAATCCAGTTCCCAGCCGCCACTTGGCCGTCTCTTCCCTGAATCCCGCCGACCGGTCGAAGGGAGCCGACCGCCGCCGCATATCTCGCTGGATCGGGAGGAGTCCCGATTTGGGATCGCCCGGGGTCAACGCACCGCGCCAGATCCATCGATCCCTCCAGGCGAGCCAGCTGGGCCGCCCCATCATCTCAGATCGCCAGCGTCCGCCTGGACCACATCACCGCATCAACCGCCTGGGCCGGCCTCGCCGCCGCCAGGCCCAGCGCCCCGCCTCCCGCTCCATCCGGCCGGGGCCGAAGCCTCCGAGCCAGCCGCATCGCCCCGCTGGGCCAGGCCCCTTCCGCACCGGCTCGTCCCGCCTTCGTCTCGCATCGCCGCTCGCCGAGCCGGATCCCCGCTCCTCCCGCGCAGGCCAGCCGCCTCTACCCCGAGCCGGCGCCGCGGCCCAGCTTCGGCCGCCCCGCCACTTCGCCAGGCCGTCTCCCGCTCACCCCGCGCGGCCCAGATCCCGCCGGATCCACCGGGCCGCCTCCCTCCAGGCCCATCCGGCGCCTCTTCCCGCGCCGAGGCTGTTCGTCTTAGCGGGCCTCGCCGCCGCCCGAAGGCCCATCCGGCGCCAGATCCGCCTCCACTCAGGCTGCGGGCCGAGTCCCTCCTCCCGCCGGGCCAGATCCGCTCCTGTTCAGATTTGAAGGTTGCCCCCTTTTATCCTCCAAGTCCCCAGTAATTTTGTTCTCTGATGCACTTTTCAAACGTTGATAACTTCTTGTGTGATGCTCCGTTTTGCACAAATAGCATGTCCAGACGTTCGTGGTGACTAGCACTACGTTTTATCTCTTTGTGCCATGCATGTTAGAAGTCATCTAGATGCTTATTTTTCTATTGCAAGAGTGCATCCCGATATAAACTGCTACTATGTGATTTTTTTATGCCATCTTTGCATAGTGATATCTTTTAGCTCGTTTGTCCGAATGATGCAAATGACATGTCCACGTGTTCGTCTTGCCATGCTCTACATGTTGTTTGAGTTAGGTTGCATGATAGATTTATTCTTGCCATGTATATCTTTGTTGCAAAGTGCCATGTGGCTGTGATGTTGTTTCACTTGTTATGAAATGCCATCTTGTTGAGCTCATTGCTATCGTTGTGGTTATCTCCATGATGCATGCTTGTGTGTTTCGGAATCACCTTCATGTGTACTTTGATGTGGTGCTTACCACTTGCCATGTTTAGTTTCGAGGTTACTTAAACTTGCTCTTTTAGATGTCATGATGAAACTGTTGTTTTAACACTTAGTGGATTTTCACCAAGTCTGAAATCTATAATGTTCCGATGCCATGTTTGCTTGCTGCTCTAGGACAAACCATGATAGTTTTGGAGTGGATCTTGATGGTTCCTTGTAGTAGATATTGTTGGCTTTCCATTCATGTTCTCACATGCTTATTTAAGTGGCTGTAGCATGTTTAACTTTTGCTCCAAAGTTTCAACAAAATTCTGCTGTCAGAATTTTATTGTCATGTTCAATATGTCCAAGCTTGTCGCTATTGAACCGTGGCTCCTTTGGGGATGGACCTTTGGACTTATTTGCTGTATGATATGTCTAGAGTATGTTCATGCTCTTTGCCATGTTGTTTGAGTGCTGTAGCTTATTTTTCTAGTGCTCCGAAGTTGCTATGTTGCTGTACTTTTCAGCTTTCGCCTATTTCTTGTTTCGGACATAACTTTTAGCCCGTAGCTCCGATTTCAGCGAGTCTTATATGAAACTTGATTGATTTTCTGTGTAGATTCATAATATCATATTGTTATAATGTTTTGAGGTGTTTTTCTTCAGTGCTATTTTCCGTGCTCCGTGTGCATCCTTAGTGCATCCTTCATGCATCCATCATTTTGAGTGCGCATTGCATCTTGTTGATTCGTGCCTTGTGTGATTGAATTGTTTAGAGCCGGAAGCTGAGACCGAGTACGAGTACGAGCACAAGGTTACCAACGAGGTTGAGCACGAGGACCCTTCTTACGATCCGAACGACTACTCTTCAGGCAAGATGACCGAACCCCGATAACATTACTATCTTTGCCTATTGCTAGTAGTTCCGCTCTATAGTTTTGCCTCGATGCCCATGTCTTTCATGTCAGCCTCCTACTTGTAACCATTACCATGTTTAACCACCCTACCTATGCAAACCGTTGCTTGGCTAAGTACGCTTCGCTCAGCCCTTCTTATAGCATTGCTAGTTGCAGGTGAAGATCGAAGATGCTTGCTTCATGTTGAAGTTTTGTTGGGTTATATCACACTATATAAATGCTTAAAATGAAATCATCTATATATTGGCAAGGGTGGAAGGCTAAGCCTTTTGCTTGGTGATTTGTTCCACTCATGCCGTTAGGAACCGTATAAACCGGTGTTATGTTCCTTGATTATGCGTTCCTAACACGGTTGGGGTGTATGGGAACCCCTCGATAAACCGCTAAGTGCTAAGTCTTTTCCAGCAAGTCCCAACATTGGTACTCTTTGCCTAATAACTAAATAACTTGCATAGGGAGTAATTAACCCGAGTTCTTAATCAACCACCCCGGGCCAGTGCTCCTCATGAGTGTTGGTCCGAAACGGGGGTCCTGCGGGGTCACCACGAGGAAACTCGAGGATTGATATAAACCTGTAGCATCGCCCATCCGGTCGTGGCCTGAGACTAGATACGCGCGACTATTGTCAGGGTGTCGGCACGCCGGGAGGATTTGCTGGATTAGCCTTACCTTAGTTCGGAGTATCTTGAGCACGGGATTTCGAGAATACTCGGGTCTTCCCACTTTGGAGTTGCGATTCCGCGGATCGTGGGCTTGTAATGGGTCAAGTTGGAACACCCCTGCAGGGTTATGAACTTTCGAAAGCCGTGCCCGCGGTTATGTGGCAGATGGGAGCTTGTTAATATCCGGTTGTACATAACTTGACACAATGTTACAATACACTACCAGCGTGTGTACCGTGACTGTCAATTTCCGAATAGGGATTCGGGAGTTGAACACGGTGGGGTTATGTTTGCTGAGCTTTAGCTAGGATCACTTCGTGATCATCTATCGACCGAGGCTTTCCCTTCTCGCACTCTCTCACGTAAGCTAGTGCTAGTTGCTGCTGCAGACACTTATTCTTTTCTTCAGCCTTATCTTTTCCCAAGGCTTAAATAGTCTTGTTACCAGGGAACGGGATTGCTGAGTTCTCTGTGGCTCACAGTTACTTCACCACACCAGATGCAGGTCCAGTTGTGAGCTATCCAGGTGATGGCACCGAGCTTGACTGGGAGTATGACGAGGAGCGTAGTCGATACTATGTTCGTTATCCTGATGATCAGTAGTGGAGAGTTCTACTAGGATTCGATCCGACCTGTGGATTTAATTTATGTTTGGTATCTTGCCATTTGGATTTTACCCTTAGAGGGCTGTGATGTTTTATTGTACGATGGTTGAGACATGTATTGTATTTGTGTGACGTGGCGAGTGTAAGCCGACTATTTTATGTTTTCCATCCCCATCTTTTACATGAGTTGTGCAAAGATACCAGACTTGTGATCATTCCAGCATGGGGTCAAATCTCTAAGTCGTGCCTCGACACGTAGGAGATTTAGGCCCATCCTGGGCATTACAAGTTGGTATTCAGAGCATTCTCCGACCTAGGAGCCCCCACTGATTGATCAAATCGTTGACCGTCGAGTCTAGGCACACACTGAAAAATATTTTGAGTCCTATATATTATATCGGAGAGTAGGATTTCTTTGCTTCTCATCCCCTTTCTCTCTGGTGAGGACTCCTGACGTCTACTCTTGTCTCTTCTACTTTCAAAAAGTGCACCAATTTTTTTAGGAGTCTCGCGAGTATTCTGGGATTGTTTCGATGTTCTTGTGACGAGAATATTGTTCTCGATGCCTCCTGACATTAGGGGTTGTGGCAGTGTGCCGGGGAGTTGAGCTTCGGGGTATTGTCGTCACAAGCATATCGCGGCAGTACTAAATACTTAAGATGGCCGACATCGAAAATCTCTCCTATATGGTTAGTGGCAAGATAACCCCGACATCACCCAGTACTGGGGAGGTAGTTCGGGAGTATTGCCATAGCTTGTTATAGTGGATGCTTTTCGAAGGTCCGAGGTAAACAGTTTCCGAGAAAGACTGGTTATGTGTTGAAGGATGGATACACCTGGATGTAGGTTTAGAGTTGATTGCGCGGTGCTTCCCGTGTATCCCCAACACCTGATTGCATAACTGGAATATTTCGGAAATTAATAGGTGGGTTTATCCAGTAGATCGTAGGCATTCTTCCAACGAATGCAGGTTAGCGAGTTCGGGGTTCTACATTGAGTGAAGTGGTATTATGACCGATGTTCCGATCGGGAGTTGCATCTTAAAGGGTCCTTGGCTATGCTGATCCGGGGATTGCAAAACCCGTTCGTAACGCGTTCATATGCTTTCAGCACAAAGATGTTAGAACGAAGCTCCTATCTTGTGTTTGTTCCCGTCTGTACCTTGTTGTTTTTCTTAATTTACCTTTTGTCCCCTATGTGGCTTCTCGTGAAGAGTGTTGTTATCATTTAACTGAGAATTTCATTCGTTCCTCTTGTTCGAATGATTTCATTCGTTCCTATTGTTCGAATGATTATTGTGAAGACTTGTTGCAATTCATTCCATTGATTCAGCTTATACCTTCTGTCAATCAATTGTTGATTCGTGGTCATCTCTTTCAGGATGGCTCCGAAAAGGGTTCCCAACGCTAACCCAGAGGGTGAAGAGGTCCCACGTCCTCCTTCCCCTCCTCCTCCGTTTGTGGCTTGGAGAGCGATTATGCAGACTACAGCTCAGAACACCCAGATATTGATGCAGATGATGCAGCAGATGCAAGCTAATCAAGCTAATCAGGGTGTTCCAGGGAATCAAGGCAACTTCTTCAACCAGCAGCACAATGCTACTCTCAACCAGTTCTTGGCCAATAATCCAAAAGCTTTCAGTTACTGTGTCGACCCTCTTGATGCTGAAGATTGGTTAACCGACATAAAGAAGCATTTTGAGTGCAGTAACGTAAGGGAAGAGGATTATGTGAAGTTTGTAGCCTTCCAACTCAAAGACCAAGCAGCTGAGTGGTGGCAGCAGTACAAAGACTCCAGGCCAGGTCGTGTGATCTCTTGGGAGGATTTCTGCAAGGACTTTCGCTCTCACCACATTCCTACAAGTGTCATCGAGGGTATGCGTGAGCAATTCCGCAACCTGAAGCAGGGCTCTATGACAGTCTATCAGTATAATGTCAAGTTCCAAAACCTCCCTCGCTATGCTAAGCAAGACATTCCTGATGCTAAGAGCAAAATCTACCAGTTCCGTGGAGGTCTCAAAGATGAACTTCAACTTGCTCTCACCTTGTTCGAGCCCGATGAATTCGACAAATTCTATAACATGGCTTTGAAACAAGAGGCAGCTCAGCTTAAGATGGAGGCTTCTAAAAAGAGAATTCGAGATGCCGTTCACTCTTCCTCATCATCTCAGATGGTCTCGAAACAACATAAATTCTGGCTTCCTCCTCCTCCAGTGATTCGAACTCCTTACAACAACTCCAACAACTCCAACAACAAGAACTCTAGTGGACGTGGTTTCTCCCACCCACCCAACTCCAACAAGCAGTCCAAGCAACAGTTTCAAGCTCCAAGACCGAGTGTTCCTCCTGCCCGTCCGCTTTCTGAGGTTACTTGCTACAAGTGTGGCCAGAAGGGTCATTATTCCAACAAGTGCAACAACCCAAGGCGCCTTCCGCCTCCTCCACCTGTCGGTACCGCTATGGTCAAGCATGATCCAAAGGCAGCAAGGGTCAATCTGATGAGTGCAGCGCAAGCGGAAAATTCTTCTGATGTCATTTTGGGTAACCTTCCAGTTAACTCTTCTCCTGCTAAAGTGTTATTTGATTCGGGTGCTTCATGCTCTTTCATGTCATATCCATTTGCATCCAAGCACGATATTGTCACCAAAAATCTGCCAAGGGAGTTAACAGTTATTTCTCCGGGGAGACGAATGCACTCCAGTGTTTATGCTCCGGATATTTCTATTCGCATGGGTGATTATCGATTTTTGGCTTCTCCGGTGGTTCTTGGTAATTCCGACATCGACCTCATCCTCGGAATGGATTGGCTTTCTCAGCATGATGCTCACATTGATTGTGCACAGAAGGAAGTCAAGATGACTCATCCTGATGAAGATGTGATTATCTTTGCCTCCAGGGATAACACTATCAGGCTTTTCTCTCTCAATGATAAGGGAGAAATTAATGCCATATCTCAAATTCCGGTGGTGAACGAATAACAAGACGTCTTTCCTGAAGAACTTCCAGGCATGCCTCCACACCGTCAGGTGGAATTCGTTATTGAACTCGAGCCGGGTACTGAGCCAGCATGCCGGCATCTGTACAAGCTCCTTCCGGATGAATTGAAGGAATTGAAGAAGCAGCTTGATAAACAGGAGAGTACGGGTCTCATCAGGCCTAGTACGTCTCCTTGGGGCTGTGGTGTCTTATTTGTCAATAAGAAAGATGGTACGGAGCGTCTCTATGTTGATTACTGGCCATTGAACAAGAAGACAATAAAGAACAAATATCCGCTCCCCAACATCAACGAACTCTTTGAGCAGCTCAAAGGAGCTAAAGTGTTCTCTAAGCTTGACCTCCGAATGGGCTATCATCAAATTCGCATTCGCGAGGAAGACATCCCCAAGACGGCCTTCAGAACGAGCTATGGTTCATACGAGTATACCGTCATGTCCTTTGGTCTCGCCAATGCTCCTCCTACCTTTTCGAGGATGATGCACTACATCTTCAACCCCTATACTGGCGAGTTTGTGCTTGTGTATCTGGATGATATTCTGGTGTTTTCCAAGAATGAAGAAGATCACGAAAAGCACTTAAGTCTGGTTCTTGATCGACTCCGTGAGAATAAGTTCTATGCCAAGTTCTCAAAGTGCGAGTTTTGGCTCGATAAGGTTTTGTACCTGGGCCATATCATCTCAGCTGACGGTATTGCGGTTAATCCCGAGAAAGTTGAAGCAATTGTCAAGTGGGAAGCTCCTCAGAACGTCAAGCAGCTCCGCAGTTTTCTGGGTCTTGCCAGCTATTGCAGAATGTTCGTTGAGAACTTCTCCAAGATTGCCAAGCCCCTCTCCAACTTGCTTCAGAAGAATGTCAAATACTTTTGGTCTCCAGAGTGTGAAGTGGCATTCAAAACTCTCAAAGAAAAGCTCGTCTCTGCTCCAGTTCTGACTCCTCCAGATGAGTCCAAGCCCTATGAAGTATTCTGTGATGCTTCTCTTCAAGGTCTTGGTGGTGTGCTTATGCAAGATAAGAGAATTGTGGCATACATTTCTCGTCAGCTCAAGCCAAGTGAGAAGAACTATCCCACACATGATCTCGAGCTAGCAGCTGTGGTACATGCTTTGATTACGTGGAGACATCTGTTGTTGGGCAGAAAGGTCGACATCTTCACTGATCACAAGAGCTTGAAGTACATCTTCACACAACCGCATCTGAACCTCCGCCAGACTCGTTGGGTTGAAATGATCCAAGATTATGATCCCAGCATTGAATACACTCCTGGCAAGGCGAATTTGATTGCAGATGCTTTGAGCAGAAGGGCATATTGCAACAGCCTTCTTATCAAGCCGTTTCAGCCTGAGCTTTGTGAAGCATTCAGGAAGCTCAACCTCCAAGTTGTTCCGCAGGGTTTTCTTGCAAATCTTCAAGTTGCTCCTACCTTGGAAGATCAGGTCCGTGAGGCCCAACTCAGCGATACCATGGTGAAGAAGGTGAAACATGGTATTGCAAAGGGCACTCCAAAATACAAGTGGTTTCGTGTTGATGAGAGAGATACCTTGTTCTTCGAGGACAGACTCGTTGTTCCAAAAGGTGATCTCAGGAAGCTCATAATGGAAGAAGCACATGATTCTCTCCTTTCCATTCATCCTGGCAGTTCCAAGATGTACCAAGACCTCAAGCAATCTTACTGGTGGACACGCATGAAAAGGGAGATTGCCCAATTCGTGAATGAATGTGATGTTTGCAGAAGAGTGAAAGCAGAACATCAACGTCCAGCCGGTCTTCTCCAACCTCTTCCTATTCCCGAGTGGAAGTTCGACCACATTGAAATGGACTTCATCACTGGTTTTCCTAAATCCAAGAGAGGGAATGATTCTATCTTCGTGGTGATTGACAAGCTTACCAAAGTCGCTCACTTCCTGCCAGTCAAAGAATCAATCAATGCAGCTCAATTGGCAGAGTTGTACACTTCCAGAATTGTGTCCTTACATGGCATTCCTCAAGTTATATCCTCATACCGTGGAAGCTTGTTCACATCCAGGTTCTGGGACTCCTTTCAGTCCGCCATGGGCACTAAGATCAGGTTCAGCACTGCTTTTCACCCTCAGACTATTGGTCAAGTCGAGCAAGTGAATCAGATTCTAGAAGACATGCTCAGAGCATGTGTCATATCTTTCGGCATGAAATGGGAAGACTGCCTTCCATTTGCCGAGTTCTCTTACAACAACAGCTTTCAAGCAAGTGCAGGCAAAGCTCCGTTTGAAATCATCTATGGTAGAAAGTGCCGTACCCCTCTCAACTGGTCTGAAACAGGCGAACGTCAACTTCTTGGCAATGACTTGATCTCAGAAGCCGAAGAAATGTGCAAAGTCATACGTGAGAATCTCAAGGCCGCTCAGTCGCGTCAGAAGAGCTATTATGACTGCAAGCATCGGGATTTGGCCTTCAACATTGGTGATCATGTCTATCTCCGTGTTTCTCCGATGAAAGGCACCCAAAGATTCGGTATCAAAGGAAAGCTTGCTCCTAGATACGTCGGGCCTTTCAAGATTCTTGGCAAAAGAGGCGACCTAGCCTACCAACTTGAGCTCCCTTCAAACTTCGCCAATGTTCATGATGTGTTCCATGTGTCTCAACTCCGCAAATGCTTCAAGGCACCTGAGCGCATGATTCCGTTTGAGGAGATTGATCTTCAACAAGACTTGTCCTACCGAGAGCATCCCATTGCTATTTACGAAGAAACCGAACGCAAGACCCGCAACAAGTCCATCAAATTCTTGAAAGTCAAGTGGTCACATCACACCGACCGAGAGGCTACGTGGGAACGAGAAGATCATATTCGTTCCGAGTACCCTTCCTTTTTCCAGTCCTAGATCTCGGGACGAGATCTTTTTGTAGTAGAGGAGAGTTTGTAATGCCCCGGATGTAATATTTTCCCTTTTGGGCATATAATATATCTCCGGCTTCATCTATTCCATTTCGGGTTCCTTGTCTTTCGGGTTTTCGTCGTTTTGTTGTGTGCATGTGTGGCATTCATTCATATCATGTAGACATGTGCATCGCACTGCATTTGTGTTGTCGGTTGCATCCGGTTCCGCGTGTTTCTTCCCGTTGTCCGTTTCGCGTTCCGGAGCTCCCTCACGTGTCCGTGGCGTCCCATAGGCCTACTTTGGTGTTTGGCCGTGTAACGTTACCGGTGTGGCGCGAGACTTGTCGTGTGTTGTTGTTGTGGTGTGTGTAACCCACCTGTCAAATCTCGTGGCGTTTGGAGTCCGTTTGCTATCCCAACAGTTATTTGTGTGTGTCCAAAGTGCCTCCACTTTGTGGCCCAAGACACCCTCCAACAGCCCACTTCCCTCCCCTAGGCCCATCCTAACTCCCCTCGCGATCGGATCCGTCGGATCGCGAACGGAGGGCTCTAAAACACCCCAAACCCCTCAAACCCTAGCACCTACCCTATAGAATCATCCCCCATGCCATTTTTGGCAGCCTACACTCCCTCCACCTACCTCTAGTCCCTCCTCTCCTCAATTTTCGTGCTAATCCAGTTCCCAGCTGCCACTTGGCCGTCTCTTCCCTGAATCCCGCCGGCCGGTTGATACGTCCAAAATGCATCACTATTTTGTATTATAATTTATCCTTATTCATTGATATATTTCACGTTATGATGATGTTCTTATGTTGTTTTGGTCTATTTTACACAGTTTGCAATTTTCCGGTGCCGGAACAGCAGACGCAGAATTCAGCAGGAAAAAGTGGATACTGAGTTGCTGAAGAAGAACACCTCCAAATTACCTGAAAATTGACCGGAGGTATTTTTCGGAAGAATAACGAAGACACGCAAAAGGGGGAGTCAGAGGGGGGCCACAGGGTGCCCAGGCGGCCTGGGGGCGCGCCTCCCTGGCCGCGCCGGGGGGGGCGCCTGGAGCCCCTGGCCCACCTCTGGTCGCCCCCTTTTGCATATATGGTCCCCGTCCTCCAAAAACCCTAGGCACGGGACTTTTTACGGAGTTCCGCCGCCGCTTCGAGGCGGAAACCTACAGAGAAGAAAAGGGCATCTCCGGCGGGCAGATTCCGCCGGGGAGATCACCACCTGGAAGGGGAGATCGTCGCCATCGTCATCACCATCATCACGGGCATCATCGAGATCATCATCAACATCATCCCCAACACCAGCACCATCTCCATCTTCATCCAAACCTCATCTTTCCATCGCAACTCTTGTTGTAACTTGTACTACCTATCCTCTCTACTCTATCGGTGTTGATTACTACCTTGTGGTGAATACTATTGAGTTTTGTTGGAGAAATATTATTATGTCCAGATTGTTTATCACATATTTATCCCCACTGATCATGATCTGTTTTATGTCTTGTGAGTAGTTACCTTAGTTCTTGAGGATATGGCGAAAGCACATGACTACCTCTCCCGTGTGTCCTCAAGAACGCTTTAGTCTTTATAAGTTCAGTTGCTAGGCCTCTCCTTTGCTAAGAAAGGATTGGGCCACTTGTTACTCTCAGTACCTTTTACATTACTTGACTTTACATTCCTGTTGCTTATATCGAGAAAACCCCTAAAAGTTATCTTTCAGTGCTTGCAGTAATTTCTTGCTCAGAATAGCTTATCAATACCTTCTGCTCCTCGTTGGGTTCGACACTCTTACTTATCGAAAACGCTGCAACAGATCCCTTACGGTTGAGGGTCATCAAGTACCGTTTTATGGCGCCGTTGCCGGGGAGCGTAGCGCTATTGGTAAAGTGAAACTGGTAAGAAAGTCTTTTTATAATTCTGTTTTTATTTTTTGCTATTGCTGTTCTTTGTCCCTATGGATAACCATATTATTGGAGCGTTGCTTGCGGGAAGACACCTCACACCTGTGGTGGTTGATCCTCCCCCTACTGAAATTGTGCCTTACAAAATACCAGCTGGCATTATCAATTATGTTTTGGCTAATCGTTATGCAGGAGACAGACATCCCGGTGAGCACTTGCTATATTTGTCACGACTATGTTCATTATTTAAGCTTGCAGGTGTATCGAGGGAGTTTGTCATGAGGAAATTGTTTGTCGTATCTCTTATAGATAAAACTTCAGATTGGTATGGGCTTCTCGATAACTCACATTTGCTGGACTGGCAGGAGCTTATGTCTCTTTTCTATACTAAGTTTTATCCTCTTAATGAAATTCATCGAGACAGGAATTATATATATAACTTTAGGTTTCGTGACGGAGAAAGCATTGCTCAAGCTTGGGGGAGACTGAAGTCTCTAATGCTCAAATGCCCAATTCATAAGCTTCCCAAGGAAATTATACTTACAAATTTTTATGCCAGGCTTTCTCGTCAGGATAAGGAGATGTTGGATGCCTCCTCTAGTGGGGTATTTCAGAAGAAGAGCGTTCAAGAATGGTGGGATCTCCTTGAAAGAATCCAAAGGAATACTGAAGATTGGGAAATTGATAAAGGTATTGAACCCGCTATAAATTATGAACATGACTATATTGAGAGCTATGTGGAAACTGATTACTTCAATACTTTTTGCTCTAAGATTGGTCTTGATTCCCATCTAGTGATTGATTTATGTAAGAATTTTGCCTCTCACGTTGATGCTTTTAAAAAGATTAGATACCAGCACCATGCACCTTTTAAAGAACCACCTATTGATATTTATGTTGCTAAGCCTATTTTACCTGCAGTTATATATGAACATCCTCCTTTTCCCACGAGGATAGAGGAGCAATCTCTTGTGACAGGCATAATAAATAAAAGTGAGAGAAAAGTTGATGAACCTGAGGACCAGATCAGGATCGATCCTCAAGTTGCATTGATTAAAGACCTTGCTACTGATTATGTTTTGGATTCCAATATAACTTTTTGTGCTGTTTCCACTAACCTTGTCACAGCCAAGAACAAAGGCCCAATTTCAGGTACTCCGGTGGTATCTGTTAAAATAGGAGAGCACAATTATTATGGGCTATGCGACTTGGGATCGAGTGCAAGTGCTATTCCTTATTCACTCTATGAAGAAATCATCGGTGAGATTTCCCCTTGTGAACTTGAAGAAGTTGATGTTACTATTCATCTTGCAAATAGATCAACTATCTCTCCTATCGGAATTGTGAGGGACGTTGAATTCCTATGTGGAAAGGTAAAATACCCTACCGACTTTCTGGTACTTGGTTCAGCCAGTGACAATTTTTGTCCAATCATTTTTGGTAGACCTTTTCTTAGAACTTGTGGAGCTATAAAAGATTGCAAGAAAGGTAAAGTTTATGTTGAATTCGATGGTGAGCCATATGAATTTAACTTTTCTAAGTTCTCTAAGCAGCTTCGTGGTACTGATTTACCTAGTGATGATAAAATTATTGAAAGTATTGCCTCTATTGCTATTCCCCCTGATGATCCCTTGCAGCAATACATGGAGGACCACGAGAATGATTTGCATATGCAGGAAAGAAATGAAATAGATGAAATATTCTTGAGGCAGCCTACTATCCTGAAGCACAACCTTCCGGTTGAACCTTTGGGAATTTTATCAAAACCGAAAGAAGACCCGGTGTTCGATCTTAAACCTCTTCCCGATACGCTCAAGTATGCTTATTTAGATGAAAAGAAAGTATATCCTGTTATTATCAATTCTAACTTTTCAGGATATGAAGAAGAGCGATTATTGGAAGTACTTCGTAAACACCAAGGCGCAATTGGCTACACCCTTGATGACCTTAAGGGGATTAGTCCATCTATCTGTCAACATACTATCAACCTTGAGCCCGACGCTAAACCAGTTGTTGATCATCAACGACGTTTGAACCCGAAGATGATGGATGTCGTGAGAACTGAGATTCTCAAGCTTCTAGCCGCAGGTATTATCTACCCTATAGCTGACAGTAAGTGGGTAAGTCCGGTACATTGTGTTCCTAAGAAAGGAGGTACAACTGTGGTTCCTAATGATAAAAATGAACTAATACCTCAGAGAATTATTATTGGATATAGAATGTGTATTGATTACAGGAAGTTGAACAAGGCAACCAGGAAGGATCACTACCCATTTCCATTCATCGACCAAATGCTTGAAAGGTTATCCAAAAATACCCACTTTTGTTATCTCGATGGTTATTCTGGCTTCTCTCAAATTCGTGTTAACACTGTCGATCAAGAGAAGACCACTTTTACTTGTCCTTTTGGTACTTATGCTTACAGACGTATGCCTTTTGGTTTATGTAATGCCCCTGCTACTTTTCAAAGGTGTATGTATGCTATCTTTCATGGTTTCTGCGGGGATATTATGGAAGTCTTCATGGACGAATTCTCCGTCTATGGAACTTCATTTGACCATTGTCTTCACAACCTTAATAAAGTTTTGCAGAGATGCGAGGAGACAAATTTGGTACTCAACTGGGAGAAGTGCCACTTTATGGTTAATGAAGGAATTGTTTTTGGTCACAAGATTTCCGAAAGGGGAATTGAAGTGGACAAAGCCAAGATCGAAGCTATTGAGAGGATGCCCTATCCAAGGGACATCAAAGGTATTCGCAGTTTTCTCGGTCATGCAGGTTTTTATAGAAGATTTATTAAAGACTTTTCTAAAACCTCGAGACCCCTCACTAATGTTCTCCAGAAGGATGTTCCTTTTGCGTTTGATGAAAATTGTAAGGAAGCTTTTGAAATCCTTAAGAAAGCTTTAATAACTGCTCCTATAGTACAACCACCTGACTGGAATTTACCTTTTGAAATTATGTGTGATGCAAGTGATTTTGCTGTTGGAGCTGTTTTAGGACAAAGGGTTGATAAGAAATTGAATGTTATACATTATGCTAGTAAAACCCTTGATAGTGCTCAAAGAAATTATGCTACTACTGAGAAGGAATTCTTAGCTGTAGTTTTTGCTTGTGATAAGTTTAGGCAGTATATTGTTGATTCCAAAGTTATTATTCATACTGATCATGCTGCCATTAAATATCTTATGACAAAGAAGGATGCCAAGCCAAGGCTTATCAGATGGGTACTCCTTCTCCAAGAATTTGATTTGCAGATTGTTGATAGGAAAGGGGAAGACAATCCGGTAGCAGACAATCTTTCAAGAATGGAAGATATACCGCATGACCCCATCCTAGTTAACGATAGTTTTCCAGACGAGCAACTTGCCGTTGTAAAAATACAACCTCTTTCCGACCCTTGGTATGCAGATTATGCTAATTTTATTGTTGCGAAGTATTTGCCTCCAGGTCTAACATTTCAGCAAAGGAAGAAGTTCTTTCATGATTTGAGGCACTACTTTTGGGATGACCCACATCTTTTCAAAGAAGGTCCCGACGGGATCGTGAGAAGATGCATTCTAGAACATGAGCAGAAGGACGTTCTCCGACGGTGTCATGATAGTCCCTATGGAGGACATCATGCCGGTGAGAGGACTGCACATAAGGTTCTTTAATCAGGTTTTTATTGGCCTACTCTCTTTAAAGATGCTAGAAATTATGTTTTAGCCTGTGATAAATGTCAAAGAGTTGGTAACATTAGTAGAAGGAATGAGATGATTATGAATTACTCACTAGTGATTGAACCTTTTGATTGTTGGGGTTTTGATTTCATGGGTCCTTTTCCTTCTTCGCACAAGTACACTCACATTTTAGTAGCTGTTGATTATGTGACCAAGTGGGTTGAAGCAATCCCCATTGAAAGTGCTGATCACAAAACATCTTTGAAAATGCTTAAGGATGTAATATTTCCTAGGTTTGGTGTACCAAGGTATCTCATGACCGATGGAGGATCACACTTCACACACGGAGCTTTTAGAAAAGCGTTGGCTAAATACGATGTTAATCATAGAATTGCTTCACCTTATCATCCTCAAACTAGTGGGCAAGTTGAGCTTACCAATAGAGAGATTAAGTTGATCTTGCAGAAAACAGTAAACAGAAATAGGAAGGATTGGTCAAATAAATTAGGAGATGCTTTGTGGGCATATAGAACTGCTTACAAAAACCCCATGGGCATGTCCCCCTATAAAATGGTATATGGCAAGGCTTGCCATTTGCCATTAGAACTAGAGCACAAAACTTTCTGGGCTGTTAGAGAGCTTAATGCTGACCCAAAACTAGCTGGTGAGAAGCGTCTCATGAACTTGACTTCTCTAGATGAATGGAGAAGTGAAGCTTACGAGAGCGCTAAAATGTTCAAGGAAAAGGTAAAAAGGTGGCATGATAGGATGATTCTGAAACGTGAATTTAATGTTGGTGATAAAGTTTTGTTGTTTAGATCCTGTTTCGGGTTTTCTCCAGGTGAACTACTTTCCAGGTGGGAAGGACCATTTCATATTGAAGAAGTTTATCGGTCTGGTGCAATTAAGATTAATAATTTTGAAGGCACCAAACCTCAAGTTGTAAATGGGCAAACACTTAAACATTACATAGCAGGAGACCCTGTCGATGTTGATGTGAATATAATATACACAACAACCCACGAAGAACATGTTGCAGCCCTGTTTCAGACGCCAGCAGAAGCAGAATAAAGAAAAGGTATGTAGTACAGTAAGAAAACACCGTAAAACATCATAAAAGTTCCGTATTACGAGTTTTTGTAAAATTAGTAAAATTCCGAGTCGAAGTGGAGCCGGAGACGACCACCAGGGAGTCCAGGCGCCCCCCTGGCGCCCCCCTGGGCCGCGCCGGCAGGCCGCCTGGACACCCCGGAGCCCGTCTCCGACCCCGCTTTGGTCCGTTACCTTCCTTTCTGTGCATAAATTTTTCCTATATATTTGCCCGGGGTGTTCCGGCAACGTATCTTGCGGTTTCGCGTGTTTTCTCTTCGATCAGTTTCTGCCAGGAAATCTTTCAGCTAAATTTAGGTGCCATGGCTTCTCCAAGTTCCCCCAAGGACACGTTCGTCGTCAACGTCATCAACCCTTACCTCGCTGAGGTGAAGAAGCACCCTCAGGTTGTTCAGATGAAGGAGGGAGTCCTTCATCAAGAAGATCTGAAGGGACCTATCAAGGAGGGGAGCGTCCAGGCCAGGCTGGAAGAAGTGGAGCAAGAAGTCTTCAAGTACAAGAAGATGACCGAGGGTTGTGTCGAAGGTAACTTTGACATCACCAACGAGCTGAAGAACTACTTTCTGAAGGAGATGTAGGAGATGTGGGAAAGAATCGCCGCGTCTGAAGACAGAATCATAGAACTCCAAGGGCAAATTAATGATCTACATAACCAGAACTATGAGTATGAACTAAGGTTTCTACACATGGGTATGGGTGCTGAATGCAGGATCCAGGAGACGAGCTTCTCATATGAGACTGGAGAACCCCTTCCATGGAAGAGCTTCGCCAAGAACTACTTGATCAACGCCAACAAGGATGATGAGTGAGATCTCCGTGGGTAATGGCATTCCCTTGGCTTGTTCCAAGCTTGGGGGAGTGCGAGGTATCTTTATCTTTTACCTTTTGTCTTTCAGAAGTCAAGTAGAGTCGTATCATGTCTAGGGAGGTTATTATATGAGATAGGTGTGTGCATTGAGGTCTATCACCCCTTCGGTGAAGAATTGTATCCGTGTGTGTGGAGTCGTTTATGATGGAATATTAATGAGAAGTTTATCGGTTCCTTTTTGCTGCACTCGGTATTCTCTTCACGCAATCGACCTTATATGATGATTCTTATGGGGAGTATTGACCTTATGTCAGGTATGACTATGAAACTTTATTTAATCTTGGCAAACATAGCTTTGGTCATAACAACAAGCATGATGTTCTTAAAGTATCAACATAGCCAAAACCTTTATGTTATTATGCTTGAAGTGTTATGTTGACAAGGAGGACAACTTGATGTGTTATGCTTATTTCAATGTTCATGCTTTATATTGCTTTGCATCTTAGTCATCATCAGTTGTCTGCTCTTTCAAACCTTTGCTAGCCTAACTCTGCACTAAGAGGAATTCTGCTTGTGCGTCCATACCCTTAAGCCAATACCTTCCATATGAGTCCACCATACCTACCTACTCGTGGTACTCCACTACCACCTCCTAAAGTATATAATTTATGTGTTATCCTTAAATGTTCAAAATCTTTTATTTTGTGCCTCTGCTTTAGCTCATGAGGAAGTAGTAGCTAATTCATGACCTTTTTGGGTTGGACAAGCTTCACCTCGGGATTGCATGTATAATGTGCAAACCCATAATACGAAAAGGAACTGGCATTGAGTGCGCCCGGCTTAAAAATAATATAACAAACAAACCCTCCTTCACGCTTTGTTCATGGGAAATCAGAAAACTTTGGCAGTGATAAACAAAGGAGAATAAGAGGATGTTATCGTCCTCATACGGGAGCCGTTCCTCGAAACTTGTCCAGTTCAAGAAGTAATTGAGTTATCTATTAGCATTCGTTGACGAATCATGCACCTTTCAAAAACTTGTTTTCATTCTGTTTGATTTAAGGATAGCACATGAGTTTTCCCTACTACCCTAGAGCAGGGCCTATCTTTTAATTTTAAGTTGAGTCAGTTATTTCTACTTCCCTCTATTTCCCAAAGAGAGCAGACGTTTGATGTTAATAGGGATTCGTTCATATAAAGCTTCATTAAGATTTGTCATATCATATGCTTGTTGACATTATCATTTGATAAGAAAGTTGTTTGTCATGCCCAGCTAAGGCAAATATCTTCCTTCGTGTTAACACTTTCACTTCTTGCTTATTAACTTATTATTTCAAAAAGCTTCAATTAATCCCATCAAAAGCAAAAGTTAAAATTATTTGTTGTTCTTTGACCAAAGGACATGTTTGCCATGATATAATGAGTTCCCATTGGTCTTACTTTCGAATATAAGTGTTGACACTCTTTCATAAGAGCCTTATGAGTTGAAGATTGTTGCTGAGAATATTTGAGTTGGTGAAGAGACTATGATGCTTCTTGTCCGTATTCTATTTATCGACACTTCATTCTCTAAACTTGTGGACAGGTTTACTGAGTTCATATTCGCTTGGGGACAAGCGAGGTCTAAGCTTGCGGGTGTTGATACGTCCAAAATGCATCACTATTTTGTATTATAATTTATCCTTATTCATTGATATATTTCATGTTATGATGATGTTCTTATGTTGTTTTGGTCTATTTTACACAGTTTGCAACTTTCCGGTGCCGGAACAGCAGACGCAGAATTCAGCAGGAAAAAGTGGATACTGAGTTGCTGAAGAAGAACACCTCCAAATTACCTGAAAATTGACAGGAGGTATTTTTCGGAAGAATAACGAAGACACGCAAAAGGGGAGTCAGAGGGGGGCCACAGGGTGCCCAGGCGGCCTGGGGGCGCCCCCCTGGCCGCGCCGGGGGGGCGCCTGGAGCCCCTGGCCCACCTCTGGTCGCCCCCTTTTGCATATATGTTCCCCGTCCTCCGAAAACCCTAGGCACGAGACTTTTTACGGAGTTCCGCCGCCGCTTCGAGGCGGAAACCTACAGAGAAGAAAAGGGCATCTCCGGCGGGCAGATTCCGCCGGGGAGATCACCTCCCGGAAGGGGAGATCGTCGCCATCGTCATCACCATCATCACGGGCATCATCGAGATCATCATCAACATCATCCCCAACACCAGCACCATCTCCATCTTCATCCAAACCTCATCTTTCCATCGCAACTCTTGTTGTAACGTGTACTACCTATCCTATCTACTCTATCGGTGTTGATTACTACCTTGTGGTGAATGTTATTGAGTTTTGTTGGAGAAATATTATTATGTCCAGATTGTTTATCACATATTTATCCCCACTGATCATGATCTCTTTTATGTCTTGTGAGTAGTTACCTTAGTTCTTGAGGATATGGCGAAAGCACATGACTACCTCTCCCGTGTGTCCTCAAGAACGCTTTAGTCTTTATAAGTTCAGTTGCTAGGCCTCTCCTTTGCTAAGAAAGGATTGGGCCACTTGTTACTCTCAGTACCTTTTACATTACTTGCCTTTAGATTCCTGTTGCTTATATCGAGAAAACCCCTAAAAGTTATCTTTCAGTGCTTGTAGTAATTTCTTGCTCAGAATCGCTTATCAATACCTTCTGCTCCTCGTTGGGTTCGACACTCTTACTTATCGAAAACGCTGCAACAGATCCCTTACGGTTGATGGTCATCACCGGTCGAAGGGAGCCGACCGCCGCCGCATATCTCGCTGGATCGGGAGGAGTCCTGATCTGGGATCGCCCGGGGTCAACGCACCGCAGCAGATCCATCGATCCCTCCAGGCGAGCCAGCTGGGCCGCCCCATCATCTCAGATCGCCAGCGTCCGCCTGGACCACATCACCGCATCAACCGCCTGGGCCGGCCTCGCCGCCGCCAGGCCCAGCGCCTCGCCTCCCGCTCCATCCGGCCGGGGCCGAAGCCTCCGAGCCAGCCACATCGCCCCGCTTGGCCAGGCCCCTTCCGCACCGGCCCGTCCCGCCTTCGTCTTGCATCGCCGCTAGCCGAGCCGGATCCCCGCTCCTCCCGCGCAGGCCAGCCACCTCTACCCCGAGCCGACGCCTCGGCCCAGCTTCGGCCGCCCCGCCACTTCGCCAGGCCGGCTCCCGCTCACCCCGCGCGGCCCAGATCCCGCCGGATCCGCCGGGCCGCCTCCCTCCAGGCCCATCCGGCGCCTCCTCCCGTGTCGAGGCTGTTCGTCTTAGCGGGCCTCGCCGCCGCCCGAAGGCCCATCCGGCGCCAGATCCGCCTCCACTCAGGCTGCGAGCCGACTCCCTCCTCCCGCCGGGCCAGATCCGCTCCTGTTCAGATCTGAAGGTTGCCCCCATTTATCCTCTAAGTCTCCAGTAATTTTGTTCTCTGATGCACTTTTCAAACATTGATAACTTCTCGTGTGATGCTCCGCTTTGCGCAAATAGCATGTCCAGACGTTCGTGGTGACTAGCACTACGTTTTATCTCTTTGTGCCATGCATGTTAGAAGTCATCTAGATGCTTACCACTTGCCATGTTTAGTTTCGAGGTGACTTAAACTTGCTCTTTTAGATGCCATGATGAAACTGCTGTTTTAACACTTAGTGGATTTTCACCAAGTCTGAAATCTGTAACGTTCCGATGCCATGTTTGCTTGCTGCTCTAGGACAAACCATGATAGTTTTGGAGTGGATCTTGATGGTTCCTTGTAGTAGATATTGTTGGCTTTCCATTCATGTTCTCACAAGCTTATTTAATTGGCTGTAGCATGTTTAACTTTTGCTCCAAAGTTACAATAAAATTCTGCTGTCAGAATTTTATTGTCAAGTTCAATATGTCCAAGCTTGTCCCTATTGAACCGTGGCTCCTTTGGGGGTGCACCTTTGGACTTATTTGCTGTAGGATATGTCTAGTTTATGTTCCTGCTCTTTGCCATGTTGTTTGAGTGCTGTAGCTTATTTTTCTAGTGCTCCGAAGTTGCTATGTTGCTGTAATTTTCAGATTTCGCCTATTTCTTGTTTCGGGCATAACTTTTAGCCCGTAGCTCCGATTTCAGCGAGTCTTATATGAAACTTGATTGATTTTCTGTGTAGATTCATAATATCATATTGTTATCATGTTTTGAGGTGTTTTGCTTGAGTGCTATTTTCCGTGCTCCGTGTGCATCCTTAGTGCATCCTTCATGCATCCATCATTTTGAGTGCGCATTGCATCTTGTTGATTCGTGCCTTGTGTGATTGAATTGTTTAGAGCCGGAAGCTGAGACCGAGTACGAGTACGAGCACGAGGTTACCAACGAGGTTGAGCACGAGGACCCTTCTTATGATCCGAACGACTACTCTTCAGGCAAGATGACCGAACCCCGATAACATTACTATCTTTGCCTATTGCTAGTAGTTCCGCTCTATAGTTTTGCCTCGATGCCCATGTCTTTCATGTCAGCCTCCTACTTGTAACCATTACCATATTTAACCACCCTACCTATGCAAACCGTTGCTTGGCTAAGTACGCTTCGCTCAGCCCTTCTTATAGCATTGCTAGTTGCAGGTGAAGATCGAAGATGCTTGCTTCATGTTGAAGTTTTGTTGGGTTATATCACACTATATAAATGCTTAAAATGAAATCATCTATATATTGGCAAGGGTGGAAGGCTAAGCCTTTTGCTTGGTGATTTGTTCCACTCATGCCGTTAGGAACCGTATAAACCGGTGTTATGTTCCTTGATTATGCGTTCCTAACACGGTTGGGGAGTATGGGACCCCCTCGATAAACCGGTAAGTGCTAAGTCTTTTCCAGCAAGTCGCAACATTGGTACTATTTGCCTAATAACTAAATAACTTGCATTGGGAGTAATTAACCCGAGTTCTTAATCAACCACCCTGGGTCAGTGCTCCTCATGAGTGTTGGTCCGAAACGGGGGTTCTGCGGGGTCACCACGAGGAAACTCGAGGATTGATATAAACCTGTAGCATCGCCCATCCGGTCGTGGCCTGAGACTAGATACGCGCGGCTGTTGTCAGGGTGTCGGCACGCTGGGAGGATTTGCTGGATTAGCCTTACCTTAGTTCGGAGTATCTTGAGCACGGGATTCCGAGAATACTCAGGTCTTCCCACTTTGGAGTTGCGACTCCGCGGATCGTGGGCTTGTAATCGGTCAAGTTGGAACACCCCTGCAGGGTTATGAACTTTTGAAAGCCGTGCCCGCGGTTATGTGGCAGATGGGAGCTTGTTAATATCCGGTTGTAGATAACTTGACATAATGTTACAATACACTACCAGCGTGTGTACCGTGACTGTCAATTTCCGAATAGGGATTCGGGAGTTGAACACGGTGGGGTTATGTTTGCTGAGCTTTAGCTAGGATCACTTCGTGATCATCTATCGACCGAGGCTTTCTCTTCTCGCACTCTCTCACGTAAGCTAGTGCTAGATGCTGCTGTAGACACTTATTCTTTTCTTCAGCCTTATCTTTTCCCAAAGCTTAAATAGTCTTGTTACCCGGGAACGGGATTGCTGAGTCCTCTGTGGCTCACAGTTACTTCACCACACCAGATGCAGGTCCAGTTGTGAGCTATCCACGTGATGGCACCGAGCTTGACTGGGAGTATGACGAGGAGCGTAGTCGATACTATGTTCGTTATCCTGATGATCAGTAATGGAGACTTCTACTAGGATTCGATCCGACCTATGGATTTAATTTATGTTTGGTATCTTGCCATTTGGATTTTACCCTTAGAGGGTTGTGATGTTTTATTGTATGATGGTTGAGACATGTATTGTATTTGTGTGACGTGGCGAGTGTAAGCCGACTATTTTATGTTTTCCATCCCCATCTTTTACATGAGTTGTGCAAAGATACCAGACTTGCGATCATTCCAGCATGGGGTTAAATCTCTAAGTCGTGCCTCGACACGTAGGAGATTTAGTCCCATCCTGGGCATTACACTACCCCTCTCTTTACCATGGTAACACTCCACGCTGGAAGGACTATGCAGTAGACATGATCCTACCGCAGTAAAACCTCAGAGCACGCCATGCCAGTGGTGACCACGAGGCAGACCAGCCAAAACGGTGGTCTAGCCACTCTAGTCATCGACATCGCTGCTCCGGCCGCCTCTGACCTCCCCATTAATGCCCAATAGTTCCCTCTCGACGTCGTCTTCCCCCTGGAACTTCTGCCCCCTCTGGTTTCTCCTCCCGCGAGCCGTGCCAACGCTCGAACAGGGCGTGCCCGTGAGCTCGTTGTCTTCCTCGAAGGTGTCAACTTCCTCCTCTCGTCCGCACGCCTTCCTCGTTCCCGTGACTCTTTGGAGTTCGTCTTGATCCCCCTCGTCGCCTTCTCGTGCCTTCTCTTGAGCCTTGGCCGCGCCTGCGCCCTCGCCGGTGCATGGCCACGTCGTGAGCCACGTGTCAGGTGCTCCCCTCCCCCTTGAGCTTTCCCGCGGCTATTTAAGCGCGCCCCCGAGCTTCACCGCAGTCCACAAACCCCTCCCCTCGCCCCGTAGCTCTCTCCCCAAGCCTCGGAGTTCCTCTAGTCCCCACCATGGCCGAATGGTCGCCGTCGATCCCCCTCGACCACTTGTTGCCCGTGGCCCTTCCCCTGCCCACCTTACTGCTCCCTAGCCTTCCCCTCGGAGCCTAAAGACCGCTGCATCCCTCTCCAGCGGAGCAGCCCCGTCGGTGCGGTTCCCCCCCCCCCTCGCCGTGTTTATCCGGCGCGGCCTCCCCATGGCGCCGTCGATGTAGGCCACCTTGAGTAGCCCCACGACTACCCATCGGTGCGTCATGGAGCGGCCGTTCCCCTGAGCACGCTGGCCGGCCCTCTAGAGTAGTAGGGCGACGGCC
The DNA here is from genome assembly GCA_902687465.1 of Secale cereale. Lineage (NCBI taxonomy): Eukaryota > Viridiplantae > Streptophyta > Magnoliopsida > Poales > Poaceae > Secale > Secale cereale. Next base: position 355,113,686 of record LR738711.1, read on the forward strand.
AGGCCGGCAGCCGGCCAGCCTCTGTTCTCTGCATCGCGATGGAGAAGAAGGCTGGAGGAGAGAGAAGGAGATACGGTGGGTCCCACGCCTCAGCCTCTCATGCGCTGACCAGGCTGGCCCGTTGACTTGTTTAAGTGGAGGCGCCTTCCTCTAGAGTACATCTTCTTAATTCAAAAGCGCATTTCTGTTATTCTTCGTACAGAAGTACGTTTTCTCTGTTCGAAAGCGTAATCGCTGAAATCAGCTTTCTGTTTTCTCAGTTAGGGGCTTATGTGCAGCAAACTTTTTACAGATAGGTCCCTGGCAGAAAAACTATCACAACTTTTTGCTCGAGACTCCGATTAAGGTGATTCCAAACCCACTTCTTCGTCTCATCGAGACCGTTCTATTGGTAAGATTTTCACTATGGTTTGACTAAGTGAAAATGACCATTTTGCCCTTGCCGTAAACAGCCCCCTCCGAGAGAGTACTATTTCCGGCTATTCTTTCCGCGGCTTCACCGCACTTCTTCTCGGAGTATTTGTCGACCCCAGGCAAGCCAACCTCTTATCATAAGCTCCGGACTCGCACGTTGACTTTGCTTGTACCTTGTGCATGTGTAGTTGCAGTCGTTGGTTTATTGTTTTCAGCTACTATCTTTCCTTATGTATTTTCATGCATGCTTGTGTTGTCATGATTTACCCTTGCCATGCTAGTTAGGATGTTGTTATTAAGAATGCCATGTTGCTACTCTACTTACTTTCATGCCATAGTTATTAGTTGCTATGATGCTTTTAACACAGCGGTAATATGCTAGTACTTGATATGGTCATATTATTATGCTATACTTGTGCACCTGATAAGTTCGATAGTTTGTATATGATTTTGTATGTTGCATGATAATTTTTGCATTCTTGTTAAATATGCTCATGATGATGGAGAGTTAATAAAAATGATTTAATCATAACAAACTCCTCCATCATCGATGGAATCGTTTCATAGTGCCACCAAATCGAACTTTTCAGTGCAGCCACATTTTGCCTTTATGGGAAGGCCTTAACATGAACTATTGTTGTGCCTCTCGATGGTACCTCCAACGAGGGAAGGTTATGGACACGCGGTACCCTGATCAGGTAGGCGGACATAGACCTTGTGTGCTCGTAGTTGTCTTTTTTATGGTGTCGAGTTCCTGTTTGGGACAGTTTGGCGACGATGGTGGTCGGTGTGTCTTTGGTAGACACGGGGCCACCCAGGACTAGCCCACTAGGGAAAAGTTGTAGTGGCCGGGAGAGTGTCATGACAGTAGTTCGGTTTCGTCGGAACGCCGTTGGTCCACCCGAATGGGATAAAGAGGCCATGGGTTCCGTGGTGTGGGTACAGTGCGCTCCATCTGCAGAGTGTTCACAAAGTATATCGATATCACACAGTTCGTAGTAGGTCGCACGATTGGGTCTCGGTCACAATGGAGGATAAATCAGATATAATAAAAGTTTGTTAATATGGTACTTGAATGAAATAATCGTGTGAAGTCAAGACTAAGTTATTATTACGAGATGAGTTCTCGGTGAATACTGAGACCAAGTGTTGGTTGTGGTTGCGATCATCGAGAGGATCGCAGTTATGTGGTAAACTGTTGGTCCAATAGTCCGATGGAATAGGTGTACAAATTTGGTTATCTTCGGATGTTAAATAGTTTGCATTAAGCCATGGTGGTACTAGATTTTGCTGCATAAAGTAATATATCATGTCTGCATTTGTTCATGAATAGTAGTTTATTTTTGCTTAGTCTCATGATGCCATGCCATGCTCAATTTTATTTTATGCGATGAGTAAGATAGTTTATTATGCTGCTATCACCATATTGAAATTAATTGGATATGTCATGATGCTATGGTTCATCCTCATTTATCTTAATTGCCTGCCATGTTTTGATATGAGGTAATTTGTTACATGTGCTTGGCTCTTGCTTTGTCTTCTTCATGTTTGGATGCTATGCATTTGGTTGTCTTGGAAGTACATTCAATGTACTGACCTGGCGTGTCATGCCAGTTTTGTAGGTCACTCATTGTTTGGATCGTTTGCTTCATCGCGCAAGGCCATAATCTTGCCACTCCTGTGAGTTGTGGATCCCAGCCAGAGTTGCTATGCCGACAAACCAAGACTTCCACCGCCAATTAATAGACTTCCGCTGCCATGTAAATAGCCTTAGGGCTATGCCAGATAATCATATTCATCAATGATGTAATCATATACCTTGATATTTGATGAATATTATTGTACCTGGAATCCTGTATCATGGACCTGTCGTGCGTCAGGTGTATTCCTGGGCTGACGTGCGAAGGCCCCCTGTTCCATGCGGATCGGGGTGCCACGGGGTGAACGAATTACTGTCGAGCAATTGATAGAAAAGCGAATAATTATGAGAATATATAGGCATGATTATCATACATAGGCATCACGTCTGTGACAAGTAGACCGAAACGATTCTGCATCTACTACTATTAGTCCACACATCGACCGCTATCCAGCATGCATCTGGACTATTAAGTTCATAATAACAGAGTAACGCCTTAAGCAAGATGACATGATGTAGAGGGATAAACTCAAGCAATATGATATAAACCCCATATTGTTATCCTCAATGGCAACAATACTATACGTGCCTTGCTGCCCCTACTGTCACTGGGAAAGGACACCGCAAGATTGAACCCAAAGCCAAGCACTTCTCCCATTGCAAGAACTATAGATCTAGTAGGCCAAACCAAATTGATAATTCGAAAAGACCTGTAAGGATATTATAATCATACATAAAAGAATTCAGAAAAGAGCCAAATATTTTTCATAGGTAATCCTCATCATAAACCCACAATTCATCGGATCTCGACAAACACACCTCAAAAAGATTACATCGAATAGATCTCCTCGAAGACCGTGGAGAACTTGGTATTGAGATCCAAAGAGAGAGAAGAAGCCATCTAGGTACTTACTATGGACTCGAAGGTCTGTGGTAAACTACTCACAACTCATGGTGAGGCGATGGTGTTGATGTAGAAGCACTCCGTGGAAGATTCCCCCTCCGTCGGAGCTCCGGAACAGGCCCCAAGAGGGGATCTCACGGGAACAGAAGGTTGTGGCGGTGGAATTAGGGTTTTCTCTATTGCCTCGATGTTTTCAGGGTACATGGGTATATATAGGAGGAAGGAGGGCATCGGGGGAGCAACATGGGGCCCACGAGGCAGGGGGGAGCGCCCAGGGCGAGGGGGCGCGCCCTCCCTCGTGGACGCCACGTGTGCCCTATTTCATGGTTCTCAAGTGTCTCGTGAGGATATCACTCCAAAAATATCTCTCCTGAAGGTTTCATTCCATTTGGACTCCGTTTGATATTCCTTTTCTGCAAAAACCTGCAATAGGAAAAAAACTACAATCTGGACTGGGCCTTTGGGTTTATAGGTTAGTCCCAAAAATAATATAAAAGTGTATAATAAAGCGCATTAAACATCCAATAGATCATATATAATAGCATGGAACAATAAAAAATTATAGGTACGTTGGAGACATATTAGTCGCAGGCGAGCATGTGCTGACCCGAGTCAGAGGGGAGAAAAGCAAGCTACAGGATTCCAACACTACATTGGGTGAGAAATTGAAAGATGTGCGAGCCCAGCTAGCCGACTCCGTGAAGGAGAACAAGAAGCTGCGAGGAGGCATATTCAGTATGTGTCTGAACTATTTTTAAAGTAGTTTGGAGAGAAATGGAACTGATATAGTTATGATTGCTGGTATATTGACGGGCCGCCCTGAACAGGAGGTGTCCAGATCATCAAGTGATCTGCTGCAAGGGCTGTCGCAAGTGCGCGAACATGCTCGGCTGGCAATGCGGAGTGTTGCCAAGGCTCTAAGGCCATCCGCCCCCTCCAGGAGGTATGGAGGAGCTTGTAGAGCTGTTAAAGGGAGCGCGGCGGCGATTCCGACTATGGAAGATATCGACCTTCCGAGAGGGTGCGCGAGAGGCCTGGGCCATGGTGAAAACGCGATATACCAAGCTGGATCCTAATCACATGGCCCGGATCGGACCGCTAGGGTCAAATGGGGAAGAAATTCCCGTTAGTTTAGTATATGACCAAGTAGAGGTGGCCGCCAAATATTCCCAACTGGATTGTAAGTTAGACAGCCTATTGGACGGTATAGAGGAGGAAGTGTTTGAGTCCAAGTGACAATGTACTTTCCTTGACATATGGAGCTCTAGCTGAATTGTATAGCATTTATCATGGCAGACCTTTTCGCTTCAAACTTCGGACCCGAGGGTGCGGAGTGTTTCCGAATACCATCGCGGCCGAATAGACCGGGGTATGCATGGAAAACTAGGCTTAGGGGTCATAGTTGCTTGAACAGACAAGTTGTATCTGGCTAGTTTTGTTATATTACATGGGGATTGTAAGAAACATCTTCGAGAGAGAATAGTTCCGTTAAGGGCTCCTTTCCCTAGGTGTGCATGCATTAGTATACATGTCCGAATTGTGATGTGAGAATCACAGTGTGTATAGCTTCTTGGGGTTCACAATGGAGTGAGTGCAAAAAACATCTTTAATTCACCAACCAAATATTCCCTTAAGAACGCTAGCTTTCAGCTTCACCCAATCTGAGGAACACATCCGGATGACCCGACAGTAACAATCGCCGAGGTGCTCCCTTTATGCCCTAGTCGAACTAACGGGAACATAGGGCATAAGCACCGGAGCGAGGCAACCTAGCTTGGCCAAAACATAAGTCATATCGATGCATATAGTGGTGAAGAAAAGGTACATATGGAAAAACTCATATGTGAAGATCTTGATGTTCATGGAATAATAATAAAAAACTTCTGTCCAAGAAGCCCCCAGATATAGTGGACGTACATATTTAAAGATGTATGCGTCAGGGGTGTGCGGTTGAGCCGTACGAAAGCTTTAAAGGGAGAAAGAAAAAAGTAATCGAAAAAGAGAGAAAAAATAATGGAAGACACAGGGGAGAAGGAGACGAACAAGGAGTTCGGCCCTAGGCATAGGATCTTCGGAGTCTGGCAGCGTTCCAGGGGTTTGGCTCGAGGCGATTGTCTGATGCATCGTGAAGACGGTACGCCCTTCCGGTGTGAACTTCGTCAATTATTAAGGTACCATTCCATTTGGGCTTGAGTTTGTCCTTTTTCTTCTCCGGCAGGCGTAGATGAGTTCGCCAATGTTGTAGGTCTTGGCCCGTACTTCTCTACTTTGATATCTTCGAGCCTGTTGTTCGTAAAATGCTGAAAGGGCTTTTACGACATCGCGCTCCTCTTCCAGGGCATCAAGGTTGTCCTGCCGATCCAGCTTGGCTTCTCTCTCTTCGTACATAAGCACTCGAGGTGAGTTGTGGATAATATCGCAGGGCAATACAGCCTCTGCGCCATACACCATGAAGAATGGTGTGTATCCGGTAGTACGGTTGGGCGTGGTCCGCAGCCCCCAGAGTACGGAGTAGAGCTCCTCAACCCAGTGCTTGTCAGATTCTTTCAAAGACCGCTCTAGTCTGGGTTTGATGCCTCTCATAATAAGACCATTGACTCGTTCGACTTGACCGTTTGTTTGTGGGTGGTAGACAGAGGCGTAATCGAGCTTAATGCCTACATTAGCACACCAGATTTTTTTCTCATCGGCTGTGAAATTGGAGCTGTTGTCGGTGATGATGCTATGTGGGACACCGTAACGATGCACAACGTCGGATATGAATGTTATCACCGGCCCGGACTCGACCGTTTTAACTGGCTTAGCCTCTATCCACTTGGTGAATTTGTCCACCATGACCAGTAGATACGTTTTCTTATGGATTCCCCTTTAAGGGGTCCAACCATGTCCAGTCCCCAGACCGCAAAAGGCCAAGTAATGGGTATCATTTGTAAGGAAGTTGGTGGCATATGGCTTTGGTTGGCGAAGAGTTGGCATCCAACGCAGCGTTGGACAAGGTCCCGCACATCTTCTCGGGCCGTCGGCCAGTAAAACCCTGTATGGAGGCCTTGCTACCAAGGGCCCGGGCTGTGGCGTGGTGTCCGCATAGACCAGTATGAATTTCCGCCAAAAGCTGCCGCCCCTCTTCCTCGTAGATACATCTTTCAAGTACCCCGGTAGTACTTTTCTTGTAGAGCTCTCCGTCGTGAATCTTTTAAGCCTTCGAACGCCACATAATGCGGTGGGCCTCATTCTTGTCTTCGGGGAGTTCCTTCCTATTAATGTAAGCCAAGAAAGGTTCGGTCCATGGGGCAATGACTGCCATAATGAGATGGCCCGACGGTGTAATTTCGGTGGCTAAGCCCCCGATGATATCGGTGTGTTCGGAATCTAGGCTGTTGTTGCCGCCGTCCCCTTGCCACACCACAGATGGCTTAAAAAGCCTTTCCAGGAATATGTTAGGTGGGACGAGGTCACGCTTAGCATCAATCCGAGCAAGGACGTCTGCCGCCTGGTTACTTTCTCGGGCGACGTGATGAAATTCAATCCCCTCGAACCGAGCCGACATTTTTAAGACGGCATTACGATAAGCTGCCATCTTTGGATCTTTGGCACCAAAGTCTCCGTTTATTTGAGATATTGTGAGGTTTGAGTCCCGGCGCACCTCCAGGCATTGTGTGCCCATGGATACGGCTATCCGAAGACCATGCAATAAGGCCTCGTATTCGGCTGCGTTGTTGGAGTCTGTGTATAATATTTGGAGCACATACTGGACGACATCTCTAGTGGGGGACGTTAACACGACGCCCGCTCCCAGCCCCGCCAACATTTTGGAGCTGTCAAAATACATAACCCATTTGGAATATGCACCGTACTCTTTAGGGAGTTCGGCCTCTATCCATTCGGCGACGAAGTCAGCCAGTACTTGGGATTTGATGGCTCGACGTGTCTTGTATGTTATGTCAAATGGAAGTAGCTCGATACCCCATTTGGCAATCCGGCCCGTGGCATCGCGGTTGTTTATTATGTCATTCAGTGGTACTTCAGAGGCCATCGTGATTGAACACTCCTGGAAGTAGTGTCGTAGCTTTCGGGATGCCATGAAGACCGCATATGCCATCTTTTGATAATGGGGGCGCCGATATTTGCATGGTGTGAGGATAGTAGATATGTAGTATACTAGTTTTTCAAGTTGGAATTTGTGTCCGTCCTGTTCTCGTTCAACGACGAGCACGACGCTCACCACCTGATGTGTTGCCAATATGTATAGCAACATGGGGTCACCGGCGTTTGGTGCGGCCAGGATTGGGTTTCTTGCTAGGAGGGCCTTTATTTCCTCCATTCCGATAGTCGCCGTGTCTGTCCATTCGAAGTTATCAGTGCATCGTAAGAGGCTATAGAGTGGTAGTGCCTTTTCTCCTAATGTGGAGATAAAGCGACTTAACGCTGCCATGCAACCAACTAGTTTTTGGACTTGTTTGAGGTCTGTTGGCGTAGCCAACTGTGAAAGATCTCAGATTTTAGTTGGGTTTGCTTCTATTCCTCTTTTGGAAACAATGAAGCCTAGAAGTTTTCCAGCGGGGACGCCGAAGACACATTTTTCCGGGTTGAGCTTAATGTCATACGTACGGAGGTTGTTGAATGTAAGACGTATGTCATCTATTAGTATTTCTACGTGCCTAGTTTTGATGACGATGTCATCGACGTAGGCTTCTACTGTCTTACATATCTACTTCCCCAGGCATGTTTGAATCATGCGTTGGTATGTGGCGCCGGCGTTCTTGAGCCCGAAGGGCATGGTGTTGAAGCAGAATGGCCCGTATGGGGTAATAAACGTTGTTGCAGCTTGATCGGAATCCTTCATTTTGATTTGATGGTATCCGGAATATGAATCAAGGAAGCACAGTGAGTCATGTCCTGCGGTGGCGTCAATGATTTGATCAATGCGGGGGAGGGGGAAGGGATCCTTAGGGCAAGCCTTGTTGAGGTCTTTGAAATCGACACACAGGCGCCAGGATTTGTCCTTCTTTGGGACCATCACCCGGTTTGCCAGCCAGTCTGGATGTTTGATTTCTCTAATGAATCCGGCCTCGATAAACTTTCCTCCCCCATGGCTTGTCTCTTGGGTTCGGAAAAGCACCGCAGTGTTTGCTCGACGGGTTTTAATCCCTTCAATATATTGAGGCTATGTTCGGCCAGCTTGCGTGGGATCCCTGGCATATCTAAAGGGTGCTAGGAAAATATGTCTCGGTTTTCGCGCAAGAATTCTCGTAGTGCGGCGTCAACTGTTCGGTTTAGTTGCGCTCCGATAGATGTTGTCTTTTTGGGGTCCGTTGGGTGGACCTGAAATTTGACTATTTCTTCTGCTGGGTTGAAGGAGGTGGATTTTGGGCGTTTGTCGAGGATCACATCGTCCCTATCCACCATGGAGCACAATGCGGTTAATTCTTCGGCCGCGAGGGCTTCGGATAGCGCCTCAAGGGCCAGGGATGCGGTTTTGTTTTCAGCGCGGAGTGCTATGTCCGGATCACCGACGAGAGTGATTATACCGTTTGGTCCGGCCATTTTGAGCTTCATATACCCGTAATGAGGTATAACTTGGAAGCGTGTAAAAGCATCCCACCCCAACAAGGCGTGGTATCCACTTCTAAAAGGGGCCACTTGGAAAGTAATTTCTTCGGACCGATAATTCTCCGGCGTGCCAAATACCACGTCAAGTGTGATTTTGCCCGCGCACCACACCTCCCGACTGGGAATGATTCCTCGTAAGGTTGTGGTACTTTTCTTGATGCGGCTCCTGTCCATTTCCATTTTGTGAAGTGTGTCCTCATAAATGAGGTTTAGTCCGCTGCCGCCGTCCATGAGGACCTTAGTAAGTCGAAACCCGTCCACGATAGTACTGAGAACTAATGAGGTTGCGTAATGTGTTTATGTTTCTTGACTATTGGACTGGGCGTGCCACGGGGGTGCGCCCTCTTCACCTGTGGGAGGAGTCGAGTTGGGACCGACGGTTCCCAGCAAGCTTCCTGAGTTTTCCAGGCGCTTTACATCGCGTTGTACTTCTGTACCATAGTTGCTAAGTCGGCGAACTTTAGTATGTGGCGTCGATTGATGGCGTTGAGAATTCCTTCATCCATGCAATTGTTGCAGAATGCTGATATCGCATCCTCGTCACGGCAATCTTTTATCTTGTCTTCGAGAAGGAGGAATCTGGCCCATAAGTGGTGGACCGTTTCCTGAGACTGCTGTTTTATGCTCATGAGAGCGTCTATGTCCTGGTGGGTGGGTGGAATTAAATCCAAACACTAACCCGGCCGATTGTCCGGAGTCTGAAGACCTCCCAGACTCAACAGTTCGGGCTCCGGAGTATCTTTTGATTGTTTAGGACTGTCGTCCGATTTTCTGTTCGGAGGGCTGGTCGCATCCTTTCGCTGGTGGGTATCCGGTTCTTCCTGATCGGAGATCTGAACATAGTCCGTCTTCGATATAGAAGAATACTCGTCGTCCTTCTCCTCGACTACCGCTATCTGGTGAGTGACCAGTGGAGTTTTGATTTCTCCTTGATCGGTTTTAAGTCCGATTCGATCGTAATCTATGGCGATTCCCAAAGCGGCGATGCGATCTAGGGGCTCATTCAAGGACGAGAACTCGGCCGGATCCATCTGCTTGGAGTGTTCGGAGTTGATGCGAATGCGGGTATTCGATGGCCCGAGAGGTCATCGTCGGCTCAACAGCCGAATGGGCGATCATGGTAAAGCCGCCTAGCCGGATGGTTTGGTCTGGGGCCAGGACTCCCGCGGAGGTGATGTTGTCTTTAAGGACAAGGCGATCCATCGAACCTTTCATCGACGTCATAGTGGAACTCTCAATGAAAGCACTAATGTCGGTGTCAAAACCAGCGGATCTCGGGTAGGGGGTCCCGAAGTGTGCGTCTAAGGTCGATGGTTACATGAGACTGGGGACATGATGTTTCCCAGGTTCGGGCCCTCTCTATAGAGGTAATACCCTACTTCCTGCTTGATTGATCTTGATGAATATGAGTATTACAAGAGTTGATCTACCACAAGATCGTAATGGATAAACCCTAGAAGCCTAGCCTATATGACGATGCTAATGAGTCTATCCTTTCCGGACTGCACCCTCTGGTTTATAGAGACACCGAGGGAATCTAGGGTTACATAGAATCGGTTACATAAGAAGGAATCTTCATAGTTGGTCACCAAGCTTTCCTTCCATGCCAAGGAGAGTCCAATCCGGACACGGGTACATTCTGAGGCCTTCATGTCTTCACAACCCACCAGTCTGACCCATTGATGATAGGCCGGACGCCCGAGGACCCCTTAGTCCAGTACTCCCTCAGAGTGCACGAGAGAAAAGGGAGAGGCGCGTGCGACGCGTGCGAGGCGTTCATATGATTTTTCTCGCGATGTAAAGCAACAAAGCACACACAGATAGCTAGGCACATAAACGACCCTCAAAGCCTCGAGCCACCACATGCCATGATTTTTGGGAGGTGAGTAACTGTACCGATTCATGAGCACAAAACATAAATTAAAGTTCGATAACTTATAAATTAATCAAATAGAGGGATACTAATCATAATATTCTACATGCACATAGATCAAACAGACCAGGAAATTTCTGAAGTTACAGAGGACTAAATAATGAACCCGGTGGAGACAAATCATGATTCACCTCACCCAACAACAAGGTGGAAGCTGCAACCCACAAAAAAGATGCCCTTCCTCTCTCGATGACGAGCATGCATGACTTGAGGAGGTTCCGGCCTCAATTCTTCCTTCCATGGATGTACTATCTAAGTACAAATTCCAGAAAAAAATACAAATCATCCAAAGGAGATTATTTTCCATTAGTCGGGTGCCGAAAAATGCAGCCATGACACACCTATTATACATGTGCATTCACCTTTGAGAGTGGCTAATCAGTAATCACTAAAAGCGAGTAGGAAATAAAGAAAATACTCATATTACTGTTAAGAGCTAAATGAAATAAATCATTTTCTATGTTATCGAGTTTCCTTGAGGACCCCTTGCAGGAATGAGTGCAAGATGTTGGCCAATAAAAAAATTAGGCACGCAACATTCAAGTAGAGACCGAAAAGTTTCAAAACACCTAGCAGAAGTCATGCAACCATCAACCATGATAAAGGAACACCCTTTCACTAAGACCACATTTAGTGGGAAAAAATATTGATTATGGCCAGGTCTTACCATAAGTGATCTGCTGTCAAATGTTTGTGCTCTTATGTTGTCACAATTATCAAGATAAAACGTCTCTAGACAATCATTTCTTCAAAACTCACGAAATGACATTACAGAGAGCCCTGCAATTGATGCTCCAACTGGTAGCTAATGGATAAACGTACACCTGTGAGGGTACCTTGGGTGCTAGCTATTCTTGCTTCAAAAATGGTAATGGTTTGGCCATGTTCTGTAATAGTAAAAAAGCAAGATGATAATGAAAATAACATCTTGAGAACAAATTATATGGACCGACAAGTCCATTGGTAGCACTACTATAGACAGAAACCATCATTTTTAAGTTGATATACATAGCCACATGTTGAAAATAAATACACATGTGTTTTATCAATTAAAAAGAATAGAACAAAGACACACACGTAGATGCAAGGGGCATCTATACTTATTGAAGACTAATTTGAGAGAAACCCTCTCCTGCTCCATCAGCCGTCGCCGCCTCTAGCAGCTATACTTATGTATATGCAAGGGGTGGCAAGGGGTAGATGTACTCACAAACAAACACATGTACGTAGATGCAAGGAGGACGTTTGGAAAGAAGAAAGGTAGATGGGATGGGAAATACATGTACAGGTCGAAGCACCACCGACGTCTCTTGTTGGTTCTTCATAGCCGCGTCCGGTCCAAAATTCCAACCACCGCTGCCGCCTCCTCTTATTTGTTCATGAGGGAGAGATTTTCGGGCCGACGCCATGGCCGCTGTGGGTGTTCATGGTTGCTACACCGCAGTCCATGGACTCATGTGTCTGCGAGTTTTAAGGCCTAGATGCTCTTCAAGATCTTGGAGGTACGGCTGCACGGGGAGACATCGACGGCATCGATTAGAACGTGCAAAGAGGGGTTGTGGTGCAGGGTGCAGGCATGCGGCGGCTGCAGATCGAGGGGAGATGATTGATGGCTTAACTATGGTTTTGGGGAAGGAGCATGTGCGTGGATTTTTCTTGGTTTTTTGTCGACCAGTTTGATGTGTTGGACAGGAAACAAATCGGTGGGGGTGGAAGGAGAGGTACGTCGAACGTGGGGGCTTCGATCGATGAGTGGAAACTAACGAGACCAAACGACAACGGACTCCTGTATCGGATTAAAGGGCTCCGCCAAATCGATGAGGTTCAAACTCTAGGGCATGAACGAAGGACTCCACTTCCCCAAGGAGTAAAACTCACCTTGATCAAAGCTAAAGCTCGCCACACCTCATAGATAAAGGGGGAGAAGTGACACAATAATTTACCCAGGTTCGAGCCACCTTGTGGGGTAATAACCTACTCCTGCTTTGTGGTGGATTGGCCTCATGAGGGGACTGGATATGAACTGTTACAATAGGAGGGTTCCCTCAGGAAGGTTCGAGTTGTGTATGCGGGTTCGATTCCCGGATCCCTTCTACCATGGATGTTGGTCCCTATTTATAGTGGCCTCGGTCCTCTTCCTGCATCATTTGGGCGGGAAGGGACACCACAATGGACAAATAGGAAGGGAGACAGGAGGTACATTTTTTCTTGACTAAAGGTGGTCTTCGCCTACAAATTCTTTGATCCTGGCGTGGGGGTGTGCCCGGAAATTACATCCGCCCTACCGTGCCCATGGTCTTGGTCTTTGTTGGGGTTTTGGTGCGACATATGCCAAGGGTTGGCTTGTCATGCATGGGGACAAGAGTGAGTCGCCGGGCCCTGGAAGCGGGATAAGGCGGTACTTAGGACGCCTACGAATCTTACCCAAGTTCGGGGCTCTCCGGGGAGATAACACCCCTAGTCCAACTCTGCAGGGACTCCACGTCATGACTAATACCAATATGGTAGCTATAAGGTTGCTCCTTGAGCTGTGCCGTCTAGAGGAGGAAGAAGGGCAAGGCTAGCTCTCTACCTTCGCTCTAGGGAACAGGAATGGTCGCTAGGGTTTCTCCCTCTCGATCTCTCTCTTTCTCTCTGTGTCTCTTTGGGTTCAACACCCCCCCCCCCCACATGGAGGACCCTGGGGGGTTTATATAGGCCTACCCCCCAGGGGTATAACAGTAATCTGGGTGGAGTGGCCCCCGGTCGTCAGCGTCTTTGGGTGCCGGCCTCACCGCCTGTCTTCTGGGGCCCGCCCTCTGTGGGCCCTTGTGATTGCCTTTTACTGTGATCGTCCTTCTGCTGATGGCAGCATCGCCAGGAGGGGAATGGCTACTGTGTCGCGCCTCCTGTCATACACTACCACCACGTCATGTCTTGCCATCTTGAATGGGTTCAGACGCCTAGGGCATGGTTAGCCGCCTGTTACTAGGCGGCCCATCCCACGGACCGCCTGCGAAAGGTTGCTTGCTTCTGGGTGACTCACTGGCTCGTGGGGCCTGCTGCGTGCTGGCCCAGCCGCCTGTGGGTAGTGGGATCAAGGCTTCCTGTGACCAGGGCTTGGTCATCAGTAACATGGCTACAGTGATACGCTGCTTAAGGAGTGTTCGTGAGGTACACTCTCACTGTAGCCACGCCCTTATAGATTCTCTAAGGACATGCTTAATTGTAGCCATGCCTTAGTCTCGTCGTGGTTCCCCAGCACACGTCCTGAGGGGGAGCTACGGGGCCGTCTTCTGGGCGCTGGTCATTAGGCTATAGCCTGTCCGGGCTCCGCCGCCTGCTGGCAGGTGGCTCCTGGGTGTTGCGGCCCTAGGAGGCGGCCCGATGTACAGGCGGCCGGAGGATGACAGGCGGCCCCTATTTGTCTCGAAACGCCATGGGTGGTTGATGAAGACACCCATGGTCAATATCTGCAACAGTAGTCCCTGAAGCTGGTGGAGCTCTGCGGTCGCAAACAGGGCTGCGGATTTCCAGCAGCTTCCCACTCCAAGTAAGATTTGGTGGTGCTTCTGGCCTGTCTTCTGGAGGGTCCGGCTCCGAGCAGCCGGGCCATTGTCTTTTGGAAGGGCTGGCTTCTGGCAGCCGGGCCTCTGTCTCCGAGTCTTCGGGGAGAAGATACCGCGTGGATGGCGGGCCACGTGGTGGTTTTGCCGCCCGTTGGCGGCGTTCCACGAGTCATCGTCTCACCAGGCCTCCCTACCAGCCCACGCGCGCGATGGGACGCAACAGCAGGCTGGGCCCCACCACTACAGGGCCTCGGTGCTCGCGCGGATCGTGCGGGGCGTGGCGCCGATAACCCCACGTCCATGCCCCCTCGGCTTCGTCGCTCCGAGTGTATAAGTAGGTGCGGGAGGGGGTTAGCGTCGCTCATGCGCACACCCCCACTCCAACTTCTTCTTCTTCCTCGCTACCTCTTGCGCACTTCGCCACCACCGGCCGCATCGCTCCGCCAGAGCTTGCCCTCGTCCGAAGCCATGGCTGCGAAAGCGCAGGTCCACCGCTCTGGCGAGTGGGACGGCAGCGAGGTCCTCGACGAGCACATATTCTACCTTTGCCGCTCGCGGCGGTTGCCTCCCGCCAACAAGGTCGTCGTGCGTCTGGCACCGGTGACCGAAATCAGGCCGGCGCCGCGGCTGGGCGAGTGGGTTGTCTTCCGCTCGCACTTCCCCTGCGGCTTCGGGCTCCCCGTCGGCGGTTTCTTCCGCTCCTTCGTCGACTTCTTCAACATGTAGCCCAACCACCTTACGCCGAACATGGTGGTGACGCTGTCTTCCTTTGTCATCCTCTGCGAGGGGCACCTCGGGATACTCCCCACGGTCGAGTTATGGAGCGAGCTCTTCTACCTGAAGCTCGGCACCGCACTCCGGGGCGAGGCTGCCTAGTGCGGCGGGTGCATCACCGTGAAGCGCACCGGGGTCAAGAACCACTTCCCGCTACCTGCCCTCGTGCATTCGTCGAAGTTGTGGCTGAAGACATATTTTTATGTCTCCAACATCGACCCGGAGCACGATTTCATCAACTTGCCGGACTACGCAGCCGGCCCGCCTGCCGAGCCCCGCGCCACCTGGAAGTTCCGGCCCATCTCCCTCACGCCCGGGGCCTCTATTGCCGTGAGGGCCTGGTGTTCTCGGACCTACTGGCCACTTTTGCGGAGCACCGAGTGCTGCCGCTGCAGTCCCGCCCGCATCTAATCCGCGACATGAGCGGGCACCGGGACCCGAGACGGACCTGCACAAGCAGGTGCCATACAAGGAGGTGGCCCTTTTGGTGAACTCCGTCACCAACTGCAAGCTCTCCGATTCGTGCTGGGCATTCGGCAAGCCGCTGTATAGCCGCAGCAACCCGCCACCTGCGGTGAGCCGCCTTTTCTTTTTCTTCTTCTTTCCTTCTTCCGCCTGCCCCAGCCGCATGACCCTTGTGACGCCTGCAGATCTTCCCCGGCTAGCCGAAGCCGGGCTCTGATAAGCCGGGCCGCTCTTTGCTGCCGGACCGCTCCCAGAGCGACACGAGTGAACCTGATCTAGGGGCAGCTGCCATGGAGGAGGAGGAGGTGACAGGCGGCGGGGGCCAGCCAGCAGGTGACTCGTCAGGGGGCGGAGTCGAGGACTGGCCGGATGATGACGAGGAAGATGAAGCGCCGCCTCGTGTCCGAGAAGCGGACCCAGTAGGGAGCAGCAGCTACATGATGGCGCCGCCTACTGCAGCCGGCGGCTCGAAGCGTCGGGCCTCTGCCGGGCCGACTGGTGGCCGGCCCAAGAAGCCCAAGGTCACAGCCGCCACAACCAAACGCCAGGAGGCGGCCGCCAAAGTGGCCCTTCTTAGGGTCCCCAAGCCCAGGCCGACCGTGTCCGCGTAAGTGATGCCTCTTACTTTTCTCTCTGTATTTGTTCTAGTCTTTCGCCCTCTTCGTGGCTGACTTTACTGTCTTCTTGGGAACACTCGAACAGTTCCCCGCTTTCTCTCTCGCGAGCTCCTGTGGGCTCGGTGGTTGGGGGCACGGACGCCCCTTCTGCGCTGTGCTGCGTGGACCCTGCTGCCGCCCTTCAAAAGGCGATGGAAAGGAATGCGCGACAGGCGCGGGAGGCCGCAGCCCGCGAGCAGGCGAAGGCCGACACCACAGCCAAGGCTGAAGCAGAGGCGGCTACCAAGGCGCAGGCGGATGCCGCCGCCCAAGCCCAGGAACGGGAGGCGACCCTTCAGCAGTCGGCGGACCATGCCGACCTCCAGCACGCGGCTCCTCTAGAGCCGTCTGTTCAATCGCCTACTGGCGGCGATCAGGCGGCTCTTGACAAGGAGGGGGATGTCCGCGCCGTCATGGAGGCAGAAGCAACCCCTCTCGCGCCACCTGGTACGGGCGCAGGCCAACCGGCGCGCGGGGGCGGACGTGCCGCCGACGGAAGGCGTGCTGGTGGCAGACCCGCTGCCAACCCCCCGAGTTCTAGCCCGTCCACGTCCCGCGAGGGCGGCCTCAGCCCCGCGGCAGGTAAAGGCCGGCGTTGCCTGCTCGTCGTTGCTAGGGTGGATGCTCGGTGGTGGCGGTGTGCTGAACGTCGCGTCCAGGAATGTCCTTGATCGTTTCAACTCTTTGGGCAAGGTCGTGCAAACGGTCTTGCGGGAGTTCTTGGTCACACGGACTTTCGTCCGGGTATGTTGATTTCTGCTTCAATTTGTATTCCTTCAATTTCTCTCGTGGGGGCGCGTAAGTGCACCCACTAGGTGTAGTCCCTGAGTTCCGAGCCACAGCTGAGCAGGCGGCTTGGAACTCCAAGGTGCTACTTGGTGAGCTAACTCATTTCTTGCCTTTCTGGCTGCAGGACTACCACAATCTTTGGCTGGCGGCCTACAACTCCCAGCATCAGGAGCTGGTTCAGCTGAGAGCCGCCCTGGCTGAGAGCCGGAGTAAGTACCTCTCCTTTTATCCTAGCGGGGGTGCGCCACCGCACCCACTGGGTGTAGTCCCCGAGTTCCGGGTCGGCTGCTGAGAAGGCGGCCTGGAACTCCAAGGTTGTTTTGTCTTCTCACTAGTGCTAATGCTCCTTCTCCTTTCTTTCCAGTAACCTCGACCAACCTCTGCAACCAGCTAAGCGGAGTACAGGCCGTCGCCGCCAAGGAGCAGGAGCGCGGCCTCGCTGCCTAAGAGCGTAACCGCCTAGCCAAGGAGCTGGCAGACCAGGCGGCAACACACAAGGCGGAGCTCAAGAAGCTGGCGGACGCTAAGGAGCTTCTTCGGGCCGAGTTCGAGACTGAGCGCTCGAACTGAGACGAGACGGAGATAGCTATGCAGGACGGCTACGGGGCCATCGAGGACATGGTTGATGGTAAGTTGCTTCCCATGCTTTCGCGTGTTCGTCGTCTGCATCAGCCAGCTTTCTTTTTCTGATTCTTTGTCTTGTCTTTGGCACAGAATACTTCATGGGCCACTCTGTTGCCGCCAGCTAAGCCATTGAGGACCAACGCGACGAGAGGCGCTGGGCGGGTCGGGTGATCGCACCCAACGCACACCAGACTCCCACCCAGCAACTCCTCGCCGTCCGCGCTCGCCTCCAGCCGGCCCACCGTCTGCTCCGCCGCTTTCAATGTGCTGGGTCCCAGGTGTTAGCTGCCCTCTGGCCAGGCGTTCTGGCACCTCGCACTCCCAGCCGGGCCGCCGGATGGCTGGGGGCGGCCGTGGGCCGCTTCGAGGCCTGGAATGGTGCCGCAGCGAGAGCCGGCACACGGACCGCCCTGGAATTTGCCAAGGGCTGGTACCCGGATCTGGACCTCGCCCACCTGGCGACCTTCCGCCTGGAGGCCGAGCCCGAGCTGGAGGTGGTACGAGGGGACTTCATCAAGCGCGCCGCCGCGGTTGCCGAATACGCTGACACTACCATGTTCATCTCGGAGTCGGATGAAAACAGCCATGTCGTGCCGCCTGACAACTTTGGGTGGGACCTGGCGGCACCGGACGAGCTGGACGAGGAGATCGCTTCACGCGACAAGGGTGAAGACGGCTTTCTGGAGGAGGAGCCGCCTGTTCGTCATCAGCCCGACTAGGCCTCGACGAGCTGGCCCTACAGGACTGCACCGTCTGCCACGGAAGGCGACCAGGCCGAGACCCACCAGGCGGCTCCCTCGGTAGCCAGTCCAGCGGACCCCGTCGTGCCACCTGCTCCGCCTGCTGCACCTCTGGCCTAGGCGGCCATGCTACCTTTTATTTCCTGTTTCTCTTAAAACTTGGTACGGTTAGTATCAAACAATTCCACCCAGTAGGTGTATTCGCAAACAATTGCTGGAAGGCGGCCGTGGAGGCCTTTTGTTTTGAAAATATTTTTTTAATTCTTCATATGTTTATGCTATTTGCCGGTTTCTAGAGTTAGCACCGACCTTTGTTCCTTCAGGAATTTTTCTTTTGCCGTGTCATTTAATTGTCATCCTGCCAGCTAGACAGCCACTCTGTGGCCTGTGACTGGGTCAAGTACTTAGCTGTTTTCTGGATAGGCAAGTATCCCGTCCTCTGGAATGTGGTTTGGCTAAGCTGGAAGTCGGCTGGCCGGTTGCTCGGCAGCCAGCTTACTTGTCTCAAGGGCCGTCTTGCCCTATGTTTATTTTTCTTTAGCCATTTTTCATGTGGGCACCACTTCCTGCCTTTAACTCCCGCGTTCTGCGAGTTTATGACCTTTAGGTGGGAGAGGGCTTGGATGCCCACACATTAATTGTCCGACTGTTAGAGAAAAAGCTTTAAACATAGGGCCAGGCGGCAAGCCCCTGGGCCGTCTGTTCGGTCCCGGTGCCGGGGGAAGGAATGGAATTATCAAATTCACAGGCATACAACTTATCATATAGATAGACGGAAGGGCAGTCCCCGTGAACTCCTCAGGGGTCTTGTTGTTTCTCAAAATACAAGCTCCGACTCCTTGCCTGAGTCGTCTCTTTTGCGAGCTCTTGGCTTCTGCGCGTCGATAAGGTAGTAGGCATTGTTGCCTAGCACCTTGCTGATGATGAATGGTCCTTCCCAAGGAGCTGAGAGCTTGTGTTGGCCGGCTATTTGCTGGATCAGCCGGAGCACTGTAGGCGTCCTGGGAACCAGGGTACCCAAACTTGCCTGCTTGCGGGCCGCGACGCGCTCCTACTACGGCCTGGTACGGCCCAGTTGATCGACCAGCTTCTCAAGACCATCGCGGAGGGGGCTAGGCCTCGCGAGGTGAACAACACCAAGACCCCCTCAGGAGCGGCCTTGGCTAGGCAGCTCCGGAGGGGCGGAGAACCCAAGGCCAAGCCTGCCTCAGGAGGAGGCAGTGACGCATGCAGTGACGCACCGCGCTAGCGGGTGCCAGCGCGTGCCAGCGCCGCAGTTGCCATTTTGGTGCTAAGGAGACAACGCATGCACAGGTTCCCGGTGGGCGAGGCAAAGGTTTCCCCTTCGGTGCAACAAGACCGAAGACCGAAAGGACGACAGGGAGGATGTCACAACCGAGCCCACCACCGCGTCATCGTCTGATCCCTTTGCAGGCGAGGACGACTTTTGTCGGGATAGGAACGTCCTTGTGTTCCCGCTCAAAATGGCCGTTGTGGGATCCCTTTGGTAATTCCCCAGATGTAACACTTTCCATTTGTGGCAATATATGAAACTTTGACTTCATCAATTCCATTCTGGGCTCTTCTTTCATTTTGGGTTTCTTTGTTTTGTCGTGTGCGTGTGTGCATTTCATCCATGTCATGTTGTCATGTGCATTGCATTGCATTCGTGTTGTCACTTGCACCCGGTTCTACTCGCCTCTTCCCGTTGTCCGTTTCGAGTTCCGACGCTCACACACGTGCCCGTGGCATCCCCGAGTCCTTCTTTCGTGTGTGGCCGTGTAACGTTTCCGCAATGGGGTGAGACTTGTCGTGCGTTGTTGTTTTGGTACGTGTAGGCCGCTTGTCAAGTTTCATCGCATTTGGAGTTCATTTGGTACTCCAACGGTTAACCTAGTGGGCTAGAAGTACCCCTTACTTTTGGCCCAAGACACCCTCCACATCAGCACACTAACCCAGCACAACCACCTCCATGATCTTGGCCGTTCGATCACGATCGCGTGGCCGCGAACCGCTCCTCATTTGGAGTCTCCTAGCTCCCTATGCCTATAAAAAGGCCCCATCCCCTCCATTTTTGGGCGAAACCCTAGCCTTCCTTTCTTTTCCATTTACCCCACGCCCCGCAGCTCCTCCGGCCGCCGGACACGTCCGCCCGGACGCGCCGGACCAACCGGAGCACGCCACGTGTCGCCGCCGGGTCTCTCCCCCGCCCGTGTCGCCAAGGCCTGCCTCGGCCCGCATCCGGCCCGCCCCGGGCCCCAGCCTGGGCCGAGTCGCGCGCCTCCCGCGCCTTCTCCCCGCCACCTCCGGTGGACGTCGCGCCACCCCGTGGAGGTCTCGCCGCCGCGGCTCGGCACCGCCGCCCGACGGTTACGCGCGACCTGCCCTCGCCGCCGCCCCGGCGAACCGCTTCCCTCGCCGACCTCCGCCACCGTGGCCGGGCGCCGCCGCCCCGGTCACCCCCGCCGGCCGAGCCGCACCTCCGGTCACCTCGGCCCCGCCGGCCGCCGTCTCCGGCGGTGCTCCGGCGAGCTGCCGCCGCCGCCGTCCTGGATCTGGACACTGGGACCAGATCCACCGATCCGCCCATCCAAACACTCTTCTCCGTCCCAGTATCCCGCCGTCCATGTTTGAGTTTTGGAGGTATAAAAAAACCACTAAGCCCCAGATCTGCAATAATTTGTTGCTTCCTTTGCATGGCCGTATCTTTGTGCTCGTAGATCCGTTTTGGGCGTGTGATATATCAAAATGATCGTGGTGATGTGCTCTACATTTTGTTCCATTGTGGCATGCTTGTTTGAGTTCATCTAGAGGTCCTAATCATCATGACAAGAGTGCTACTTGTTATAAACTGTTGTTACTTGTTATTTTGTTGCCATGTTTGAGATGTGATAACTTGGTGCATGTTTATCCAAATGGAGCATATGATATGTCAAAATATTCATTGTGAAGTTCTCTACATGATGGTTGTTGCAGCATTCATGTTTGGTGTCATATTGCCATGTTAATCTCTGTTCCAAAAGTACATGTGACTGTTAAGTGCTGAAACCTGTTATGAGATGCTAATTTGAAGTGCTCTTTGCTATTGATGTGTTTGTCCCCATGTCACATGTCAATATGTTTTAGAAGCACCATCATATGGTGTTTGCTGTGGTACAAACCACTTTCAATGATATGCCTTGAGGTGACTTAAACAAGCTTGTAAACATGCCATGCCAATGTTACGGTTTTATACTTAGTGAAAAAACTACAAAGTCTGGAATCTGTTTTAACCTGATGCTATGTTTGCTTGATGTCCCACTGAAATCCATGCTTGTTTTGGAGTGGCCGGTGATCATTCCTTGTTGTCCATGTTTTTGTCTATCCATCCATGCCCTTACTTGCACATTTGGCTGGCTGTAGCTTATTTATTTCTTGCTCTCAAGTTGCTATAAATTATACCTGTCAGGTTTTTAACAGCATGATCAATTTGGTGTAGCTTGTTGCTATTGATCCATGCCTCCTATGGAGTTGCTCCAATGGAGTTGTTTGCTGTAGGATATGTCTACTACACATCCATGCTTCTTGTCATCATGTTTGGGAGCTGTAGAGTATATATCTCTTGCTCCAAAGTTGCTATGTGGCTGTTAACTTCAGATTTGCATTGTACCTTGTTTCGTGTATATGTGTTGAACCGTTGCTCCGTTTTGAGCGTGCCCTATATGAAACTTGTGTGATTTTACATGTAGAATCTTAATATCATGTTAATTACATGTTTGGAGTTTGTTTGCTTTAGGTTTGGGGGCATCTTGCACCGTTGCCTTGGTTGTCTTGTTTTGCTTATATCTTCTAGACCGTAGCTCCGAATTAAACAAACTTTATATGAAAATTGACTAGAATTTTGTGTAGATCATCATGGTCCATGATAACTTGCTGTTTAACAACTTTAACTTAAGGTTTGTTCAGATCTGGATCAATTTCAAAATATGCCTATGAGGACTTGCCGGATTTGCTATATGTTGATTCCGGCCTCATTTAAACTAGTTGTTTTGTGTTGTTCTTGTGTGCTCCATCCATTGCCATGCAATGCATCATACTTGCATCATGTTGATTGTGCATTGCACCTTGTTTGATGTTGTGCCATGTTGTGCTCTTGTGTTGAGTAGAGCCGGGAGCCGAGACCGAGTACAAGGTTCCTACCGAGGTTGAGTACGAGGAGCCGTCTTACGATCCCATCGACGACTCGACATGCAAGATGACCTAACCCAGATATGATTACTATCTTTGCCTATTGCTAGATGTCTCGCTCCTTAGCTTATTACCTCGATGCCCATGTTTGTTTGTCAGCCTCCTATTGTAGCCAAGAATCTCTCTAACCACCCAACCTATGCCGCTTGCTTGGTGTTTTGTTCCACCCATGCCGCCCTAGGAACCGTATAAACCGGTGTTATGTTCCTTGATTATGTGTCCCTAATCGGTTGGGGTATATGGGCCCCCCTCGATAACCCGCTTGGCGCTAAAGCTTTTCCAGCAAGGCCCGACTTTGGTTTTACATTTGCCTAACAACTAAAACTTGCATAGGGAGTTATAAACCCACTTCTTAATCAACAACCTGGGCCAGTGCTCCTCATGAGTGTTGGTCTAAACAGGGGGTCCTGCAGGGCCGCCTTGGGGAAACCCGAGGTATCTGGTATAACCTGTAGCATCGCCCATCCGGTCGTGGCCTGAGACTAGATACGCGCGGCTACTGTCAGGGTGTCGGCACGCCGGGAGGTCTTGCTATATTAGTTTTACCTTAGTCGGTATATCTTGAGCACGGGATTCCGAGAATACTCGGGTCTTCCTACCTTGGAGTTGCGACTCCGCAGATCGTGAGCTTGTGATGGGCTAAGTTGGGACACCCCTGCAGGGTTTGATCTTTCGAAAGCCGTTCCCGCGGTTATGTGGCAGATGGGAATTTCTTAATATCCGGTTGTAGAAAACTTGACACCATGATCAGAATATACTACCAGCGTGAGTAACCGTAACAGTCATTTTCCGAAAGGGGTTCGGGAAGTGAACACGGCGGAGTTATGTTTGACGTGCTTAGATAGGATCACTTCATGATCACTTTGACGCTCGTAGCAATTCTCTTCTCGCTCTAAACACGTAAGCTAGTGCTAGTGCAACTGTAACCTTATTCTTCAGCCTTGCTCCACACCCAAGGCTTAGTTAGTTTTGCTACCCGGGAATGGGATTGGTGAGTCCTCCGTGGCTCACATATTCTACAGAACACCAGATGCAGGTACTATGGTGAACTACACAGGTGACGGCACAGAGCTGTACTGGGAGTTAAGAACGTGGGCGATACTACGTGTACTATCCCGATGATCAGTAGTGGCTTCTACTAGGGGCGATCGGACCTTGTGGCTTTATTTATTTGGTATCTTTCATTTGGATCTTCGTCCGTAGTCGGACTGTGATGTTATTTGTATGATGATTGCTTATGTAATGTATTGTGTGACGTGGCGAGTGTAAGCTAACTACTCTTTTGCAATTTCATCCCTCTTTTACATGAGTCGTGAAAAGATACCATACTTGAGATCATTCTAGTATGAGCTTATACCTTTAAGTCGTGCCTCGACACGTAGGAGGTATAATCTCATACTAGGCATTAAAAGTTGGTATTCAGAGCATTCTCTGACCTAGAAGCCCCCACTGATTGATCGAATCGTTGACGGTTGAGTCTAGGCACACACTTGAAAATGTTTTGAGTCCTATATATATATATAAATCGGAGAGTAGGATTTCTTTTGCTCCTCATGCCTTATCACTCTGGTGAGGACTCCTGACGATTACTTATCTCTTCTACTCTCAAAATTCACTAAATTTTTTTTAGGATCACGCGAGTATTGTTTGGATTATTCCGATGTCTTTGTGTCGAGAACATTGTTCTCGATGCCTCCTGTCATTTAGGGGTTGTTGCAGTGTCCCAGGTAGTTGAGCTCCGAGGTGTTGTCGTCACAAATATATCGCAGCAGTTCTGGAATACTTAAGATGGCCGACATCGAAAACTCTCCTATGCGGTTAGTGGCAAGATAACCCCGACATCACCCAGTACTGGGGAGGTAGTTCGGGAGTATAGCCATAGCTTGTATAGCAGATTCGTTTCGAAGGTGTTGAAGGATGGATACAGCTGGATGTAGGATTAGAGTTGAGTGCGCGATGCTTCCCCTGTATCCCCAACACCTGATTGCATAACTGGAAACTTTCGGAAATTAATAGGTGGGTTCATCTGGTAGTTCGTAGGCATTCTTCCAACGGATGCATGCTATGGAGTTCGGGGTTCTACATTGAGTGAAGTAGTTTTATGGGCGTTTGTTCCGATCGGGAGTTGCATCTTAAAGAGTCCTTGGCTATGCTGATCCGGGGATTGAAAAACCCTTTTGTAACACGTTCCATAAGCTTTCAGCACAAATATGTCGAACGAAGCTTCTATATTGTATTTGTTCTATCTGCTCCTTGTTGTTTTAATTACCTTTTGTTCTCCCAAGTGGCTTCTCGAGAAGATTGTTGTACCATTAAACTGTGGATTACATTCGTTCATTTTGTTCGAATGTTCTTGTGAAGACTTATATTGCAATTTCTAGCCGGTGATTCAGCTTATATATTTTTCAATCAACGGCTAATAGTCGTCATCTCATTCAGGATGGCTCCTAAAAAGGTTCCCAACGCTAACCCAGAGGGTGAAGAAGTTCCTGATCGTCCTCCTTCCCCTCCTCCTCCGTCTGAGGCCTGGAGAGCAATTATGCAAGCGACGAACCAGAACACCCAAATGCTTATGCAAATGATGCAGAACATTCAAGCAAATCAAGCAAACCAAGGTGGTCATGGGAACCAAGGGCAAGGCAATTTGTTCAACCAACCTCACTTTGCTACTCTCCACCAATTCCTGGCAAACGAACCGAAGGCATTCGGTTACTATGTGGATCCGCTAGATGCTGAAGACTGGATAACAGACATCAAGAAGCACTTTGAATGCAGTAACGTGAGACCTGAGGATTATGTCAAGTTTGCCGCCTTCCAACTCAATGACCAAGCCGCTGATTGGTGGCAGCAGTACAATGATTCCAGAGAAGGACGTGAAATCTCGTGGACTGACTTCTACAAGGATTTCCGCTCTCACCACATTCCAACTAGTGTCATCGAAGGTATGCGTGAGCAATTCCGCAACCTGAAGCAAGGCACCATGTCCGTTTATCAATATAATGTCAAGTTCCAGAACCTCGCTCGCTATGCCAAGCAAGACATCCCAGATTCCAAGAACAAGATTAATCCGTTCCGTAGTGGTCTGAAGGATGAACTCCAACTAGCTGTCACCTTGTTTGAGCCGGATGAATTTGATCAATTCTATAACATGGCACTTAAGCAAGAGGCAGCCCTGCTCAAGTGTGAAGCTTCCAAAAAGAGGATCAGAGATGCTGTTCACTCCTCCTCTTCTTCCCAAGTGGTCGCAAAGCAGCAGAAGTTTTGGCTTCCACCTCCTACAGTGCTCCGCCCTCCCAACAACAACAACAAGCATTCTGCTGGCCGTGGTTTCTCCCACCCACCCAACCCAAGCAATCAATCCAAGAATCACTTTCAAGCTTCGAAGTCAAGTGCTCCTTATTACCGTCCTCTCTCAGAAGTGGTTTGCAACAAGTGTGTCCAGAAGGGTCACTATGCCAACAAGTGTACTCAAAGGCGCCTTCCGCCTCCTCCACCTGCCAGCACTGCTATTGTGAAGCACAATCCCAAGCAAGCAAGAGTGAATCTGATGAATGCAGCTGAAGCAGAGAACTCTTCAGATGTGATACTTGGTAACCTTCCAGTCAATCTTAAACCTACTAAAGTTTTGTTTGACTCAGGTGCATCATGCTCTTTCATGTCTCATCCATTTGCATCCAAGCATAATGTTGTCACCAAAAAATTGCCAAGGGAGTTATCAGTTATTTCTCCGGGGAGACGAATGCATTCTAGTGTGTATGCTCTGGATATATCTATTTATATGGGTGATTACCGCTTTCTGGTTTCTCCGGTTATTCTCGGCACCTCCGACATTGATCTTATTCTTGGGATGGATTGGCTCTCCAAGCATGATGCAAACATTGATTGTGCAAATAAGGAAGTCAAGCTTAATCATCCTGACGAAGACGTGATTATCTTCGCCTCTCGAGATAACACAATCAGGCTATTCTCTCTCAATGACAAGGGTGAGATTAATGCCATCTCTCAGATTCCGGTGGTCAATGAATATGAAGATATTTTCCCTGAAGAGCTTCCAGGCATGCCTCCGCATCGTCAAGTTGAATTCATCATTGAACTCGAGCCCGGTACCAAGCCAGCATGTCGGCGTCCGTACAAGCTTTCCGCTGAAGAGTTGAAGGAGATGAAGAGACAACTCGATGAGCAAGAGCGTATGGGTCTAATCAGGCCTAGTACTTCTCCTTGGGGCTGTGGTGTTCTTTTTGTCAAGAAGAAGGATGGCACGGAGCGCCTTTGCGTTGATTACCGGCCATTGAACAAGAAGACAATAAAGAACAAGTATCCACTCCCCAACATCAATGAATTGTTTGAGTAGCTCAAAGGAGCAAAAGTGTTCTCAAATCCTGATCTCCGGATGGGTTACCACCAGATCTGTATCCATGAAGAAGATATTCACAAGACCGCATTCAAAACAAGCTACGGCTCCTATGAATACACGGTCATGTCTTTTGGCCTCGCAAATGCTCCACCCACCTTCTCGAGGATGATGTACTACATATTCAACCCCTACACCAATGAATTTGTTCTCATCTATCTGGATGACATCTTGGTATTCTCCAAGATTGAAGAAGACCATGCCAAGCACCTCCGTTTGGTCTTGGACAGGCTCCGTGAACACAAGTTCTACGCAAAGTTCTCCAAATGCGAATTCTGGCTGGATAAGGTCTTATATCTTGGCCATATCATCACTGCCGCGGGTATTTCTGTCAACCCCGACAAAGTTGAAGCGATTGTCAACTGGGAACCCTTGCAGAACGTCAAGCAACTCCGAAGCTTCCTTGGTCTCGCTAGCTATTGCAGAAGGTTCGTTGAGAACTTCTCCAAGATTGCCAAGCCTCTCTCCAACTTGCTACAGAAGAATGTCAAGTACAACTGGTCTCCTGCTTGTGATGTGGCATTCAAAAAACTCAAAGAAAATCTCAGCTCTGCTCCGGTTCTTACTCCTCCAGATGAGTCCAACCCCGACGAAGTATTCTACGATGCTTCTCTTCAAGGACTTGGTGGTGTTCTCATGCAAACAAGAAAATTGTGGCATACACTTCTCGTCAATTGAAGACAAATGAGAAGAACTACCCCACACATGATCTCGAGCTAGCAACAGTGGTACATGCCTTGATCACGTGGAGACACCTTCTGTTGGGCAGAAAAGTGGACATCTTCACCGATCACAAGAGCTTGAAGTACATCTTCACACAGTCGAACCTGAACCTTCGCCAGACTCGTTGGGTTGAGATGATCCAAGAGTATGATCCAAGCATCGAATAGACAGCTGGCAAGGCCAATGTCATTGCAGATGCCTTGAGCAGAAAGGCATATTTCAATAGTCTCCTTATCATGCCGTTCCAGCCTGAGCTTTGTGAGTCATTCAGGAAGCTCAACCTCCAAGTTGTTCCGCAAGGTTTTCTTGCAAATCTTCAAGTTGTTCCTACCTTGGAAGATCAGATCCGTGAGGCCCAACTAAGTGATTCTATGGTGCAGAAAGTGAAACATGGTATTGCTAAGGGTACTCTCAAATACAAGTGCTATCGCGTTGATGAGAAAGACACCTTGTTCTTTGAGGACAGACTTGTGGTTCCCAAGGGTGATCTCAGGAAGCTCATAATGAACGAAGCACATGACTCCCTCCTCTCAATTCATCCCGGAAGTTCCAAGATGTACCAATACCTCAAGCAATCTTATTGGTGGACTCGCAAGAAAAGGGAGATTGCCCAATTCGTGAACGAATGTGATGTCTGCAGAAGAGTGAAGGTGGAGCATCAACGTCCAGCCGGTCTCCTCCAACCACTTCCTATTCCCGAGTGGAAATTCGACCACATTGAAAATGATTTTGTCACTGGGTTTCCTAAGTCCAAGAAGGGGAATGATGCTATCTTTGTTGTGATTGACAAGCTAACCAAAGTAGCTCACTTCCTTCCCGTCAAAGAATCCATCAATGCAGCTCAGTTGGCAGAGTTGTACACTTCCAGAATTGTGTCGTTGCATGGCATTCCTCAAGTTATCTCCTCAGACCATGGAAGTTTGTTCACATCCAAGTTCTGGGACTCCTTTTAGTCAGCCATGGGAACTAAGATCCATTTCAGCACTGCATTTCACCCTCAGACTAGTGGTCAAGTCAAAAGAGTGAACCAGATCCTCGAAGACATGCTTAGAGCTTGTGTCATCTCTTTTGGCATGAAGTGGGAAGATTGTCTCCCATTTGCCGAGTTCTATTACAACAACAGTTTCCAAGCAAGTGCCCCTCTCAACTAGTCCGAGACTGGTGAACGTCATCTTCTTGGCAATGACTTGATCTCAGAAGCCGAAGAAATGTGCAAAGTCATACGTGAGAATCTCAAGGCCGCTCAGTCGCGTCAAAAGAGCTTCTATGACGGAAAGCATCGTGATATGGCTTTCGACATTGGAGATCATGTCTATCTCTGTGTTTCTCCTATGAAAGGAACCCAAAGATTCGGTATCAAAGGAAAGCTTGCTCCTAGATATGTGGGCCCTTTCAAGATTCTTGGCAAAAGAGGCGATCTAGCCTATCAACTCGAGCTTCCATCCAACTTTGCAAATGTTCATGATGTGTTTCACGTGTCTCAACTCCGCAAGTGCTTCAAGACACCTGAACGCACTATTCCGTTTGAGGAGATTGATCTTCAACAAGACTTGTCTTACTGTGAGCACCCTGTTGCTATTCTTGAAGAAACTGAGCGCAAGACCCGCAACAAGTCAATCAAGTTTTTGAAAGTTAAGTGGTCACACCATACCGATCGAGAAGCTACGTAGGAGCGAGCAGCTCATATTTGTTCCGAGTATCCTTCCTTATTCCAGTCCTAGATCTCGGGACGAGATCGTTTCATAGTAGAGGAGAGTTTGTAATGCCCCAGATGTAACACTTTCCATTTGTGGCAATATATGAAACTTTAACTTCATCAATTCCATTCTGGGCTCTTCTTTCATTTCAGATTTCTTAGTTTTGTCGTGTGCGTGTGTGCATTTCATCCATGTCATGTTGTCATGTGCATTGCATTGCATTCGTGTTGTCACTTGCACCCGGTTCTATTCGCCTCTTCCCCTTGTCTGTTTCGAGTTCCGACGCTCACACACGTGCCCGTGGCATCCCCGAGTCCTTCTTTCGTGTGTGGCTGTGTAACGTTTTCGGAACGGGGTGAGACTTGTCGTGCGTTGTTGTTTTTCTACGTGTAGGCCGCGTGTCAAGTTTCATCGCATTTGGAGTTCGTTTGGTACTCCAACGGTTAACCTAGTGGGCTAGAAGTACCCCTTCCTTTTCGCCCAAGACCCCCTCGAGAAAAGCCCACTAACCCAGCACAACCACCTCCATGCTCTTGGCCATTCGATCACGATCGCGTGGCCGTGAACCGCTCCCCTTTTAGAGTCTCCTAGCTCCCTATGCCTATAAAAGGCCCCATCCCTTCCATTTTCGGGCGAATCCTTAGCCTTCCCTTTTTTTCCATTTTACCCGCGACCCGCAGCTCCTCCGGCCGCCGGACACGTCCGGACAGCGCCGGACCAACCGGAGCGCGCCACATGTCGCCGCCGGGTCTCTCCCCCGCCCGTGCCGCCAGGGCCCGCCGCGGCCCGCATCCGGCCCGCCCTGGGCCGAGTCGGTCGCCTCCCGCGCCTTCTCCCCGCCGCCTCCGGTGGACGTCGCGCCGCCCCGTGGAGGTCCCGCCGCCGCCGCGGCTCGGCAACGCCGCCCGCCGGCTGCGCGCCACCTGCCCTCGCCGCCGCCCCGGCGAACCGCTTCCCTTGCCGACCTCCGCCACCGCGGTCGGGCGCCGCCGCCCCGACGAACCGCTTCCCTTGCCGACCTCCGCCACCGCGGCCGAGCGCCACCGCCCCGGTCGTCCCCGCTGGCCGAGCCGCACCTCCGGCCACCTCGGCCCCGCCGGCCGCCGTCTCCAGCGGTGCTCCGGCGAGCCACCGCCGCCGCCGTCGCGGATCTGGACACTGGGACCAGATCCACCAATCCGCCCATCCAAACACTCTTCTCCGTCCCGGTATCCCGCCGTCCACGTTTGACTTTTGGAGGTATAAAAAAACCACTAAGTCCCAGATCTGCAATAATTTGTTGCTTCCTTTGCATGGCCTTATCTTCGTGCTCGTAGATTCGTTTTGGGCGTGTGATATGTCAAAATGATCGTGGTGATGTGCTCTGCATTTTGTTCCATTGTGGCATGCTTGTTTGAGTTAATCTAGAGGTCCTAATCATCGTGACAAGAGTGCTACTTGTTATAAACTTATGTTACTTGTTATTTTGTTGCCATGTTTGAGATGTGATAACTTGGTGCATGTTTATCCAAATGGAGCATATGATATGTCAAAATGTTCATTGTGAAGTTCTCTACATGATGGTTGCTGCAGCATTCATGTTAGGTGTCATATTGCCATGTTAATCTCTGTTGCAAAAGTACATGTGGCTGTTAAGTGCTGAAACTTGTTATGAAACTTAAACAAGCTTGTAAACATGCCATGCCAATGTTACTGTATTATACTTAGTAAAAAAACTGCTAAGTTTGGAATCTGTTTTAACCTGATGTTATGTTTGCTTGATGTCCCACATAAATCCATGCTTTTTTTGGAGTGGCCAATGATCATTACTTGTTGTCCATGTTTTTGTCTATCCATCCCTGCCCTTACTAGCACATTTGGCTTGCTGTAGCTTATTTATTTCTTGCTCTCAAGTTGCTATAAATTATACCTGTCAGGTTTTTAACACCATGATCAATTTGGTGTAGTTTGTTGCTATTGAACCGTGCCTCCTATGGAGTTGCTCCAATGGAGTTGTTTGTTGTAGGATATGTCTACTTCACATCCATTCTTCTTGTCATCAGGTTTGGGTGTTGTAGAGTATATATCTCTTGCTCCAAAGTTGCTATGTGGCTGTTAACTTCAGCTTTGCATTGTACCTTGTTTCATGTATATGTGTTGAACCGTTGCTCCGTTTTGAGCGTGCCCTATATGAAACTTGTGTGATTTTACATGTAGAATCTTAATATCATGTTAATTACATGTTTGGAGTGTGTTTGCTTGAGGTTTGGGGGCATCTTGCACCATTGCCTTGCTTGTCTTGTTTTGCTCATATCTTCTAAACCGTAGCTCCGAATTAAACAAACTTTATATGAAACTTGACTAGAATTTCGTGCAGATCATAATGGTGCATGATAACTTGCTGTTTAACAACTTTAACTTCAGGTTTGTTCAGATCTGGACCAATTTCAAAATATGCATATGAGGACTTACCGGATTGGCCATATGTTGATTCCGGCATCATTTAAACTTGTTGTTTTGTGTTGTTCTTCTGTGATTCATCCCTTGCCATGCAATTAATCATACTTGCATCATGTTGATTGTGCATTGCACCTTGTTTGATGTTGTGCCATGTTGTGCTCTTGTGTTGAGTAGAGCCGGGAGCCGAGACCGAGTACGAGGTTCCTACCGAGGTTGAGTACAAGGAGCCGTCTTACAATCCCATCGACGACTCGACAGGCAAGATGACCTGACCCGGATATCATTACTATCTTTGCCTATTGCTAGATCTCTCACTCTTTAGCTTACTGCCTCGATGCCCATGTTTGTTGGTCAGCCACCTATTGTAGCCATGAATCTCTCTAACAACCCAACCTAGCAAACCTTGGATTGGCTACGTAAGCTTCGCTCAGCCCCTCTTATAACATTGCTAGTTGCAGAAGAAGATTTGAAGATTCTTGCTTCATGTTGAAGTTATTGTTGGGATATCACAATATATATAATCTGTTAACCTAAACCATCTATATATTGGTAATGGGTGGAAGGCTAAGCCTCTTGCTTGGTGTTTTGTTCCACCCATGCCGCCCTAGGAACCGTATAAACCGGTGTTATGTTCCTTGATTATGCGTCCCTAACACGGTTGGGGTTTATGGGCCCCCCTCGATAACCCGCTTGGCGCTAAAGCTTTTTCAGCAAGGCCCGACTTTGGTTTTACATTTGCCTAACAACTAAAACTTGCATAGGGAGTTATAAACCCTCTTCTTAATCAACAACCCGGGCCAATGCTCCACATGAGTGTTGGTCCAAACTGGGGGTCCAGCAGGGCCGCCTTGGGGAAACCCGAGGTATCTGGTATAACCTATAGCATCGCTCATCCGGTCGTGGCCTGAGACTAGATACGCGCGGCTACTGTCAGGGTGTTGGCACGCCGGGAGGTCTTGTTGAATTAGTTTTACCTTAGTCGGAATATCTTGAGCACGGGATTCCAAGAATACTCAGGTCTTCCCACCTTGGAGTTGCGACTCCGCAGATCGTGAGCTTGTGATGGGATAAGTTGGGACACCCCTGCAGGGTTTGATCTTTCGAAAGTTGTGCCCGTGGTTATGTGGCAGATGGGAATTTGTTAATATCCGATTGTAGAAAACTTGACACCATGATAAGTATACACTACCAGCGTGAGTAACCGTTACGGTCATTTTCCGAAAGGGGGTCGGGAATTGAACACAGTGGGGTTATGTTTGACGTGCTTAGATAGGAACACTTCGTGATCACTTTGAAGCTCGTGGCACTTCTCCTCTCGCTCTAAACACGTAAGCTAGTGCTAGTGCAGTTGCAACCTTATTCTTCAGCCTTGTTCCACACCCAAGGCTTAGATAGTTTTGCTACCCGGGAACGGGATTGCTGAGTCCTCCGTGGCTCACAGATTCTACACAACACCAGATCTAGGTACTATGGTGAACTACACAGGTGACGGCACAGAGTTGTACAGGGAGTTCGATGAAGAACGTGGGCGATACTACGTGTACTATCCCGATGATTAGTAGTGGCTACTACTAGGGGCGATCGGACCTTGTGGCTTTATTTATTTGGTATCTTTCATTTGGATCTTCGTCCGTAGTCGGACTATGATGTTATTTGGATGATGATTGCTTATGTAATGTATTGTGTGACGTGGCGAGCGTAAGCTAACTACTCTTTTGCAATTTCATCCCTCTTTTACATGAGTCATGCAAAGATACCATACTTGAGATCATTCTAGTATGAGCTTATACCTTTAAGTCGTGCCTCGACACGTAGGAGGCATAATCTCATACTGGGCATTACACCCTTCCCGCAGAAATATTTCGGGGGAAGAGGACCCTGGTCGCCTATATAAGTAGCTAGGGTCTCCACTTTGGAGGCAATCTGATTGACCCCACCTTCACACCAAGGATCAAGAACTATTGCCTCCTGGCCCTCTTGAGCTCTCCTACTGAGCTCAAGAACCACTATACTTGTTCATACTCAAGCCCTCCTGAGGATAATCCACCCAAGCAGGACATAGGGTTTTACACCGCAAGGTGGCCTGAACCTGGGTAAACTCGTGTGTTCTTTACTTGTTGCTTGCTCGAATCTCACCATCGGGAGAGGGCGCGGTGCTAGGTAGACATGAGTGGGTGAGATCTTCGTTTGGCGCGCCAGGTAGGGGGCGTGTTGAAATCTCACCTCTCCGACGACCTCGTACCGCTCTCGTTCGTCGATCTCGCTTCACCGCCATGGTGGACACACGACAAGCGCGCGCCGCCTGCCGCGCTGCCAATGTCGCTCAGACGGCGCCCGCGGGCAACGGTGCACCGCTCTGCCCCAACTCGCTAGCCGCCAATGCCACCATCGACCCAGCCGTCCACAAGCAAAAAGACTCGTCGCTGCTGCTGTCCGTGCGGCGCGATGGCCGCACGGCGACACCATCACCCTCACCGGCCACGGCGTCGTCTTCGCTGATCCGTCGCAGGCCGGTCTACCAGCAGCCTGCGCTACTGATGGCGCCGGAGCTCCTACGCTACCGTCCAGCAGACGACCTCTTCGACGAGTGGCTCCACCGCATCACTGAGCTCGTCAATGCCACTGGGGAAGTAACTGCACCGACCCACTCCTCCCGTCCTCCGTTGCTCATGGTGGGGAGCGTGGACCATGGCGTCCGAGCTCCACCTCCACTTCACTGCGCCGGCCAGGGTCTCAGACGCGAGGCTCCACGGCGCGAGCGGCCCCGCAGGGCCCCTGCGCGCGACGAGGAGAGCTGCCAGGTGGTCCCGCATCCACAGGCAGAAGCACGCGGGCTCCCCGTTCCGGAGCACCAGAACCGTGCACTACAAGATATGGTGGCGCCTGAACCCCAGGAACCAACACCGCAGGCGCAGGCGGCTCCTGCAATCATGAGCATGGCTGGATCTCGCGCCCTAGCTCCAGAGCCGCGGCGCCTCGTCTGGCCCGACAAGTTCTAGCCGGATCTGCCTCGGCGGTATGATGGTACCGTCGACCTCGGAGAGTTCCTTCAGCTTTACGAGCTGAGCATCGAGGCGTCTAACGGCACCGAGCAGGTCATTGCGACCTGGTTCCCCATGGCCCTCAAGGACGGCACTCGCTCCAGGCTCCTGAACCTCCCCACAGGATCCATCTCCTCCTGGGGAGCTTCGTGAGCGTTTCGTTGCTAACTTCCAAGCTACCCGCGACCGAGCCCCGGCGGCTGCGGATCTGCGCCATATGAAGCAGCAACCTAGGGAGACCTTGCAGAAGTACATCCAGCGTTTCAAAACCGTGAGCCTCAGGATCCCCAGGGTCTCGGACGAGGCCATCATCTCGGCGTTCTCCGACAGTGTGCGTGACATTAGGATGAAGGAGGAGCTCGCCATCCACGAGGACCTGTGGACGGCCCTTGAGATGTTCAGCCTCGCGGTGAAGTGCGCCAGGGCAGAGGAAGGACGCCTCTCTCTCGTGGAGCTGCCTAAAGCGGAGGCTGACGACAAGAAGGCCAAGGCCAAGGAAGCAAAGAGCAAGGGGCCCACCGTGCTGACTGCGGAACCAGAAGTGAAGTGTGGCTGTGGCTACAACGACCCCCCTATAGACAACCATCCATACTAGGTCTTCCATGATGTTCACAGCCACAACACCAACGACTGCCTTGAGCCCAGGGCGATGCGCGGTGGGTGCGGCGGGCAGCGTCCTGAGCGCGACAACCGCGGCTACGGCCGTGGAGGGGGCCGTGGTGGAGGACGCTCGGACGGCAGGAACTCGCGCCAAGGATGGCGTGATCAACCTCGCGAAGACCGCTGGCAGGAGTAGCCTCGTGACGCCCCCTGGCGCGACCAGCCTCGTGAGGGTTGCCCTCAGGCCAACACGGGCCTGCCTCCGCTGCCACCACCGCCAACAAGGAACGACGACGACCGCTAGGGAGATGAAGCAGGAGGCTTTCAGGAGCCACGCGCGGTTGCATGCATCTTGGGAGGAGCCCACGCTCCGGCTTCCCACCGCATCTTCAAGTAGTTCGCTCGTGAGGTGATAGCGGTGCTCCCCAAGCCTGACGCCGCAGGCAACCTTTGGTGAACCAAGAAGGTCATCGCCTTCGACCCCAAGGACCAGCTCAAGTGCACCGCTGCCCCAGGCACTCTCCCGATGCTCTACACTCCGACCATCAGCAACGTCCTCGTGACCAAGATCCTCATCGACGGTGGATCAGGGCTCAACGTCCTCTCCGTCCAGACCTTCGAGATGCTCCAAGTCCCCTACGATCTGCTCCACCCAACCAAGCCATTCTACGGAGTCACAGATGGCTCCACACTCCCGATGGGGCAGGTCCGCGTTCACGTCACCTTAGGTGATTGCGACAACTATCACACCGTGCTCATCGACTTCGATGTCGCCAACATTCACCTCCCGTACAATGCAATCCTAGGATATCCGGCCCTCGCCAAGTTCATATCAGTGACCCATCACGGCTACAACGTCCTCAAGGTGCCCGGGAGTGGCAGTGTCATCATGATCGCCTGTGACGAGAAGGAAGCAGTGCGTTCCCTGGAGTGCGCCTACCAGACTGCAGCGGTCGAGAGCTCCGACAAGGATGGAGCCATCTTCGCCCTGCAGACCGCCCCCAAGAAGAAGAAGAACCAGCCCACAAACGGACCTCAGGATGCAGGGGCTCCTGACGGCACCGCCTCAGGACCCGCGCCTGCTGACGAGGTGCCCTCCACCCTCGCATAGGGAGGCGTGCCCGACGCCCCTCTCAGGACGGGCTCGGGGGCTCTCCTCTAGAGTGCCTCATGTCTGACCAGCTTCACGAGGGAGGTGTTCGGGCACCACCTGCAGGCGTGTCTCGACGCGCGTTTTTGTGAGCCCAGCGTTAGCCATGCAGCGCTGGGGGCTCAAGACTTCATCGACCAACTTACAGAGGAACTTCAGTATGCAAGGCTCATACGTGGTGGGCGCAACCGCACGACACCAAGCCCACCTACCCGCTACCCAAGCAACCAATTCCGCGTCTGGGTCGACATCATGGGCCTCAACCGAGCCGCTTCTCTGGAGCCCTTCTGGCCGACGGTTGTCTGCTGAAGGAAGGCTCTCCCCTGCACTTACGTTCGCACGCTCTTCGGCTTCCGCAACGTAGCTGCCACGTTCCAGTACCTCATGCGGCAGGCTTTGGGGGCTCAGGAAGCTCAGTGGTAGGCGGTCCTGACGGATTAGGAGCCGGACCCCTGTGACCACTGAGGGCCTCCGGAGCCCCTGGGCGTCAGGAGCACTGCGATCCTCAGGAGCGACATGCACGACTTGCGTCTTCAGCTACCCCAACTCTTCTTCGACGACAAGTATCAGGTGATGTCTCAGGTATTCAATTGAGGGCACCCCCGGGCTCCATCATCCTCGAGCTGCTGAGGGCTCACCCCCACAGCTTCTCTTTTGAGCATAAATGAAGGCTAGTTGTTTCTTCCTACTTGCATTATCCATATGCTTGGCATTCTCACCGCCACTAAGGTCATGAGCCCTTGCGAGCCCACCTGTGACCGCCCCATGATTAAGGACTGGCATGACGTCTATGCTCGGGTCCGTCCCTGCAGCGTCGCTAAATCCAAGGGCTGAGCTCTGTCTCGCGAGCCATTCCCGTGACGTCACCTCCCGTGGTCCTTGGTGCCTTGCTCTCGCATGGGCTAATCGTGGATGGGTAAGTGGGTGCCCATGGCAGGTGCCTCGCTCATGCGGGAACCGCGCGCCGGTTGTTTTTCTTTTGGACTGTTGCATGAGAAGACTGGGCACGGCGTCTGTGCTCGGGTCCATCCCTGCAGCGTCGATAAATCCAGTGGCTGAGCTCTGTCTTACGGGCCGGTCCCGCTAACGTCACCTCTTGGGGTCGTTGGTGTTGCGGCCTTCTCATGCGATGCCCTCTAAAGATGTACTCGGCACAGGTCGACACAACGCATCTCTTTTCACATTTTGTAGAAGAAGACTCAGGCGCAACCCGCCTCAGGGTAGGGTCTCGTGGGTGATGCGTAAGCTCACGAGAACTTCCTCAGAGTTGTTCGGCTCGTCCTGAGGAGGGCCCATATACAGCTTGGCTGTCCTGCCGTGCAAGCCACGTGTCAGTACGGGGCTGTACACGCCCTTGAGTCTCTCCCGGTGGGAGGCTCCCTCCCAGGGTCCAGTGGAAGTACCATGATCCGCGCTGGCAAAACCAACCGAGGAGAGGTTTTGCCCATGAACCAGTGGAAGCACCAAGGTCCGCGCTGGCCGCTACGACCGAGGTGCAGTTATGCCAACACTCCGTGCAAGTGTGGTAGCTCTATGCTCCGCGCTAGTTATAAACAACTGAGGGCGGCCCCCAGCGGTCGCACCAACCTCATGGACGCTCACAGCTTCTCCTTGGATGGGTGTCGCGAGGGGGGCTAGGCACGGGGGCTATGCTCAGGTCACACCTGGCAGATGCCACCCTACCAGGTGCCCAGACACCTGGCTTTCTCGCAACCCAATCCTAGATGAAGGCTCATGAGCAAGGTATGGTGCTCGTTCTCCCTCATGAGAGCCGTTCGTACGTCAAGGGGGACCCCTGGGCATCATGACCCACGGGCCTCACTAGTCACGTAGCCCCTCACTCCTTGAGCCCGGTGCTCAACGGCGGTCGAGTTATGCACAGGGGCTGGGCCCTGCCGACGCAGAATGCAAACGGGATCGCATGAGCATTAAGGGGGACCCCTGAGCATCGCGACCCAGGGGCCTCACTAGCCACGTAGCCCCTGATTCATTGAGCCTAGTTATTATGATAACCTCCGAACGTCCGCTAACTAGCCGATCGTGGCCGCAACCTCGCGCAGTGCCTTCATGAGCGCGGCAAGGAGCCCGACGGGGCCATCCTCCGGGGTGGCCAGTGGCTTCTCGAACCCATCCCCATAGGAAATTTGTAGCACCGTGCGGGCCTCGAGCTTGAAGGCGGCGAGGGCCTCGCAACCCATTGCTGCCGAGGCCGCTAGGGCGTCTTCCTTGTCGCGCGCAGCTTGGGTCGCCTTGGCCTGCTCGGCCTCAGCCTTCAGCTTCTCCAGGCTCATGCGATCAGTGAGCTGCCCCTGTTGCAGCCGGGACGTCTCACCCTTTTGTGCCTTGAGCTCCTTCTCCAACCATTCGAGCTCCAGGGCGCGCCTGGTGCCTTCCTCGCGAAGGGCCTTCAACTTGCTCTCCACCTCGTGGCAACGCTTCTCGAGGGATGTTGCGACGGCTTGCGCAGTGTCGCGTGCCCGCACGGCTGCCGCGGCCTCCTCCTGACCCTTGGCGGCGACCGCTAAGGCCTGGCTCTAGGAGGCCCGCGCAGACTCATCTGCCAGGAGCCACCCAGAGATCAGGCCTAGGCGTTCTTCCATCGCGCGGCCATCACCACCCAAAAGTTCGGCGAGGAGCCGACCCAGCGCAGCGCAAGCGGACTCCAAGGTCTCAGGGCCAGGTTGCACCGGCTAGCGGATGGGTGACATCACGATCGCCTGCTCGTCCTGGGGCTCGGGGGCTCCAGCTCCCCTCGCTGGAGCAGTAGGAGAAGGAGCCACCGCGGCCTCGCTAACAGCAACGACGCCCTCAGGCGAGGCCGCCACCGCCCGCTCGGTAGGCTGGCTGGCCGAGGCGCGCAAGGATGTGGCACCTTTCTCCGCGGCGACAGCAGCAACAGGTGGAGTGGGGCACCACGATATGGCCTCCCCCTTCGCCATCTTCATCATGCCACCCAGGCTGCTGCGCCAAGAGAAATACGTCAGGAACACAACGATCAAGGAATGACGGGAGACTGCACACTTACTCATCGGAGGCGAGGTGCACCCTCCTCTTCATCAGCAGGTCGGCCGCAGCCGCCGGTGCCACGGGCGCGCCGGCGCGAGGCCACGGACTTGGGCGCGGCTGCGGTCACTGGCTTCGTTGGCACGGCGCTCCTCTGCGGGCACGCCGAATTGCTCCCTCCGGACGTAGCGTGCCCGGATCAACGCAGAGTGGTTGCCTGGGGCCACCCAGCAGCGTCTGTGCTCGACGCCACTAACTCAGCAGACGACTCGGAGCTGTCCTCCTCACCAAAATGGTCCCCGTCGCCCAGGTCTCCTTCGAGTGCTCCTCCTCGTCGCTCCCCTCCTCGACACTGGAGCACACGTCGACCATGGGCGGAGCAGACATGGGTACCCCGAAGCCTGACACGGCCTTCGGCAGCTCGGCCTTGTCAGGACGGCTGTACAGCGGCAGATGGGCCCCCGAGAGGTCCTCAGGAACCGTCCCTAGGAGAGCGATCGAGACGAGGTCCAGGTCAACCTCGACCAGCATCCTCGGGCGCAGCCAAAGCCTGTCATCGTCTCCCAGCAGCTCCCACATGGGCCGCGAGTGTGCCGGGAGCGGGGCTAGCCGCTGCCTCAGGAACTCCTTCATGATCTGGGCCCCTTCAAGCCTCGAGCCCAGGTCGGCCTCAATCCTTGCCAAGACAGGCTCGGCAAGTGGGTCGTTGAACTTCACGTAGCTCCAGCAGGCGCGTTTCTCCGGACGTGCGGCATGCAGCGTCAGCAGTGGGTGGATACGCTGGGCATCCAGATAGACCCACCTCTTCCAGTGGGTTTCTATATTCTTCCTGGCTGTCATCAGCTTGCAGCCCTGGTGCTGGAAGATGAAGGAGACGAAGCCCGAGCACGGACGCTTGTCATACCGCCGCATGGAGAAGAAGTGGCGGAAGAGGGTGACAGTCGGCTTCACCCCCACACACGCCTCACAATAAAAGGCAAAGATCGACATGACAAAGATGGAGCGAGGCTGGATGTGGAGGGCGTGCACCTAGTAGCGATTCAGGATGGCATAGAAGAACTCCGAGAAGGGCACCACGAGCCCGACGGAGATGTTGGGGAGGAAGAAGGGGTAGCAAGACTTCGGCAAGGTCCGCACCGCGGTGGACCCAACCCAAAGCTTCGTCGGGCCATGCTCGTTGGTCGCTCGACAAGAAAGACTGGACCTCCGAGTAGTCCCCCTCCTCGGTGATGGTGGACTCCTCGAGCGCCACCTCGGGGGAGCAAGAAGATCCGGACGACTGCGCGGCACCCTTGCCTTTCTTCGCCATTGCTGGAGGCGCTGGAGGATGCAGGCGATTTGGGAAGGCCGAGGGAGAAGGAGAAGGGGATCTGAGCAAGAACTAAAGAAAGCGATAAATCCTCTGCAGCGAAGACAGTCCCTTTTGTCAAGTCGCACGGTTACCAAGGCTGCATGGGGAGCGGAGTCGCCCACATCCCATCCAACCGTCACGTGCCATCCTGGCCCGCAGTCTTTTGGGGCCCGCGGCACTTCGTCCACGACTAAGGCTTCGCCCCAAAGCCGACTCCGCGCGCCTCTTCGGCCCGGGGGCTACTGTCGGCGTCGTGGGAACCAGGCTACCCAGACTTGCCTACCTGCAGGCCGCGACACGCTCCTACTACGGCCTGGTACGGCCCAGCTGATCGACCAGCTGCTCAAGACCCTCGCGAGGGGCTAGGCCTCGATAGGAGAATGACACCAAGACCCCCTTAGGAGCAGCCTCGGCTAGGCTGCTCCAGAGAGGCAGAGAACACAAGGCCAAGCCTGCCTCAGGAGGAGGCAGTGATGCAAGCAGTGACGCACCG
This sequence comes from Secale cereale, assembly GCA_902687465.1. Lineage (NCBI taxonomy): Eukaryota > Viridiplantae > Streptophyta > Magnoliopsida > Poales > Poaceae > Secale > Secale cereale. The sequence continues at coordinate 355,154,917 of LR738711.1, forward strand.
CGCCAGCGGGTGTCAGTGCATGCCAGCTGCGCAGTTGCCGTTTTGGTGCAAGGACGATAGGGAGGATGTCACCACCGAGCCCACCACCGCGTCATCGTCTGATCCCTTTGCAGGCGAAGACCGCTTTTGTCAAGATAGGAACGTCCTTGTGTTCCCGCTCAAAATGGCCATTGTGGGGTACCTTCCCGCCTAAACATTTTGGGGGAAGAGGACCCTGGCCGCTTATATAAGTAGCTAGGGTCTCCACTATGGAGGCAATCTTATTGACCCAGCCTTCACACGAAGGAGAAAGAACACTTGCCTCCTGACCCTCTTGAGCTCTCCTCCTGAGCTCAAGAACCACTGTACTTGTTCATACTCAAGCCCTCTTGATGCTAATCCATCCAAGTAGGACGTAGGGTTTTACACCGCAAGGTGGCCTGAACCTGGGTAAACTCGTGTGTGCTTTACTTGTTGCTTACTCGAATCTCACCATCGAGCGAGGGCGCAGCGCTAGGTAGACGTGAGTGGGAGAGATCTTCGTTCACACCCCTGTGTTCAAACTTCTTGGGTATGCGGAGCCCGTAATCCGACAGCATAAGATCCCCCTCGCGGAAGGATCGCGGCCTGACTCGCCGGCTATGGTAGCGACGGAGACCCTACTGGTAGATGGCGGATCGGCAGAGTGTTACCAGTCGGGCCTCCTCCAGCAGGTCCACACCATCTTCTCGTGCTTCTCTTGCTTCGGCTTCTGTGTACATGGTGACACGAGGCCGTTTGGACGCTCAACTTGACCATTTGACTGTGTGTGGGCAATGGACGCTTAGTCCAGTCAGATGCCTTGTATTGCGCAGAAACGGGCCAATGCTCCTTTGGCAAAATTTGTGTCGTTGTCGGTGATGATGCTGTGTGGTATGCCATACCAGACTGTGATATCAGCAATGAAGGTCACATCAGTTGGGCCGTTGAGTTTCTTGATTGGCTTCACCTCAATCCACTTGGTGAACTTGTCCATGGCCACAAGCAAATGAGTCAAGCCGCTGTGTGTTGTCTTGAGGGGAGCCACCATGTCCAATCCCAAAACTGCAAACGGCCAAGTGATCGGAATGGTCTTGAGTGCAGAAGCCGGCAGGTGTTGCTTGGAGCTGAAGTGATGGCAGCCATTGCATTTCTCGACTAATTCTTTAGCGTCGTCCAAAGCAGTCGGCCAGAATAAACCGTGGCGGAAAGATTTGGCGACGAGGGATCTTGAGGCCGCATGGTGGCCGCATTCGCCTTGATGAATATCTCTCAAAATGGCCAGACCCTTTTCTGCTTCCACGCAGCGCTGGAAGACGATGGTTGCACTGCATCTGACGAGCTCTCTGTTTACTATTGTGTATGTTGAAGCTCTGCGCTGAACTTGTCGTGCGAAGGTCTCATCTGCTGGCAACTCTCTTCTCAGTAGAAATTTGAGGATTGGTTGTGCCCAAGATGGTGCTGAGCCACCTGTTACTTCGGCCACTGAAACCAGGATGGTTGGGCCGGGAGGTGGAGGGATGGAGTGAGCCGCATGTTGTGCTTATGAAGTCCCCGGGCCTACTGCAGCAGTCCCCGGGCCGGGTTTTGAAGTCCACATGCCAGGTGTTTGTGCAGCAGTCCCTTGACCGCCTGTTGGAGATGAAGTCTCTTGGCTGTCTGTTGGAGCTCCTGAGACAGCCGCAGCAGTCCCCGAGCCGGGTTTTGAAGTCCCCGGGTCGGGTGTTGGCGCAGGAGTCCCTTGGCCGGGTGCTGGAGCAGCAGTCCCCGGGCCGGCTGCTAAGGTTTTTGGACCGTCTGCCCCAGGATTGGCTAGCATTAAAATTGATTCTGACTCTGGTTACTCCTGGATAGACGGCTTGCGCAAGCATTGGAGCGACATGCCATCTCGTATTGCTTGCTAGGTGGAGCCAATTTGTGCCAAGGAGTCGGCTTGTATGTTGTCAGCTCGTGGTATGTGGAGGAACTCGCAGCCGTCAAAATGCCTACTGATTTGCTGGACCAGGAAGCGGTAACTTGCCATGTTTGCATCTTTGGTGTCCCAATCACCAGACGACTGTTGGACCACCATGTCTGAGTCACCATAGCACAGCACCCGGCGGATGCCAATCTCTTTGGCCATCCGGAGCCCGTGAATGAGTGCCTCGTACTCGGCCACGTTGTTGGAGGCAGCAAAGTGGATTTGCAAGGTGTACTTGAGCTTGTCGCCTTTGGGAGAGGTGAGGACGGCGCCCGCTCCCAAGCCAGTGCGCATCTTTGATCCATCGAAGTGCATCCGCTATGGGTTGAATCTGGAGCAGGCGGCAGGTACTGGGTCCCGGCCCAGTCGATGAGGAAGTCGTCCAGCGCTTGTGACTTGATGGTGGTGCATGGCTGGTAGAAGACGGTGAAGGGGGCCAGCTCAATGGCCCATTTCGCCACTCGGCCTAAAGCATCTTTGTTGCCCATGATCCCAGCAAGCGGAGCCGTGCATACAAGCGTGATCGGATGCTCTTGGATCTACTACTTGAGTTTCTTGGCGGCAAAGTACACATCATAGCACATCTTTTGGTAATGGGGATAGTTCTGCTTGGAGACTGACAGCACCTCGCTCAAGTAATAGACCGACCTCTGGATAGGCAAGGCTCTGCCATCCTCTCGGCACTCGACCACAATCACAGTGCTGACCACCCAGGTGGTGGCGGCTATGTAAAGGAACATGGGTTCCTTGTCTGTTGGCGCCGCCAGGACAGGTAGCGTGGACAACACTTTCTTGAGCTGTTGGAAGGCTTCGTCCGCCTTGTCATTCCACTCGAAGCAGGTGGTCTTCTTCATCAGTTGGTATAGAGGGAGTGCCTTCTCGCCCAGCCGGCTGATGAATCGGCTGAGTGATGCCAGGCACCCAGTGAACTTCTGGACGTCTCATATGCGATTTGGCCTCTCCATCCTCTCAATTGACTTGATCTTTGCGGGGTTGCATTCGATGCCGCGTTCAAACACCGGGAAACCAAGGAGCTGTCCTGCTGGTACCCCGAAGATGCATTTCTCCGGGTTTAGCTTGATCTGAAAGCGGCGCAGGTTTTCGAAGGTCTCTTGGAGGTCCTCTAAGAGAGTCCACCTATTTTCCGTCTTCACCATGATATCGTCCATGTAAACGTGGGTGTTTCTCCCAAGTTGCTTGAGGAGACACTTCTGCATGCAACGCTGAAAGGTGGCGCCGGTATTTCTCAAGCCGAACATCATAGTCAGGTAGCAGAAGGCAACAAATGGCGTGAGGAAGGCGGTTTCCAGGTAGTCTGCTGGATCCAGTTTGATCTGGTGGTATCTGGAATAGGCGTCAAGGAATGACAGCAGCTCGCATCCGGCTATGGAGTCAATCACTTGATCTATTCGGGGCAGAGCAAACGGATCTTTAGGTTTAGGCTGGTGTAATCAATGCACATGCGCCATTTGTTTTTCTTCTTCAGCACAAGGAAAGGGTTGGAGAGCTATTTTCGGTAGAACACTTCCATAATAAAGCCGGCTGCTAGTAGGCGGGCGACTTCTTCTCCAACAACTCTTCTTTGTTCTTCTGACAGGCAGCGGAGTGGTTGCCTGACAGGCTTTGCGTCTTCTCTCACATGCAGCTTGTGATCGGCAAAATCCGCCAGGACATCCAGCATGTCCTAGCGGGACCATGCGAAGATGTCCCGATTCTCACGGAGGAAATCGAGGAGCTCGCTTCCCAATTTGTTGTCTAGGTTTGACCCTATGACAGCATATCGCTCCGGGTGTGACAGGTCCAAAGCAATCTTCTTGGTATCCTAGGCTGGCTAGAATGAGCCTTGTGGTTCCGCCTCCTTGGTATCGGATGGTATGGCCGGCTGGACGAGCCGCCTGTCGTTTTGGAGGCACATCCGCTTGCCCAGCATGCGGCGGTGGCAGAGCTTCGCCCCTGGCAATCCGTGTGAGCCAGTGACTCTTTTGGGTGACAGGATTGGAGGGCTTCGTGCCGCTGTGAAACTTGCACGGGGCATCCAGAGATTGATCAAAGGAGAAGGCGGGCTGCCAGGCCGGCTTGGCGCCCCTCTGGCATTTGGGACTTGCTTGAGCTTCTGGCTGCTGGCCGTCAACTACTGCGACCAGCCGGCTGTTGGAAGCCGGCGGGGGGGCTTTGCGCTTGTTATCGGTCTGCTACTAGGGCCGACTGGACTCTCTTGCCGACATTCTCGGAGCTGGTGGAGCCATTTTTCCGGAGGCATCCACATGCAGTTCGGACTTCATGGAGGAATCTGCGGTGGCATACTTGTCTGCTATGCTTAGAGCTCGTCCAGCCGGGTCGGCTCGTCGCAGAGGAGTTTGTGCTTGAGCAAGGTGCCTCCCCTGCACCCGGCCGTAAACTACTCGATGGCTTGTACCTCATGCACCCCTTCACAAGAGTTCTGTAGGTCGGCCCAACGCGTCAGGTAGTCACGAGCGGACTTGTTAGGACATTGGACGCATAAGGAGAGCTGCCGTGGCTTGGGTTGGCCGCTTGTAGGTGCTGGTGAAGTTCCGTATGTAGACGTTGGTGAAGTCCAGCCAGTTGTTGATGCTGTTGGGCTTGAGGCTGTTTAACCACGACCAGGCCGTGCCCTGGAGCATGAGTGGCACATACTTCATTGCTACGCGCTTGTTGCCGGTTGCTATGCTGACGGCTGTGGAGTAACCCACCAAGCAGTCCTCCGGCTTCAGAGATCCATTTTACTTGGGGGTGTCTCTGGGGAGTGAGAAACATTTGGGGAAAGGCTCGTCACGGATGCGAGGACCGAAGCAAGCCGGACCGAGTGCGTATTCTTCCACAACCGCCTGGGACCGGGCCAGTCGGTTAAGGCGATGGCGGGCATCATTCTCCCCAACTCCCTCGCGGTGGCCCAAGCGGCCTCCTAGGGACGGATGGTAGACAAGTGGCGGAGACACACGCATCTCCCGGCAAGGGGGAGGCGAGCGCTCGTTTCGCCGCTCTACAGCTCTTGGGCGGTCATCTTGATCACGCTCGATGGTGATGCGAGTCTGCCTGCTGCGGCTAGCAGCCGGCTCTGTGTCACGCCGGCTGCGAGTGCCGACTGTTGGTGAACGGGACGTAGCCCCTTTCTCCCGCCAAAGAGGACGGTTGTCCGCCTGCTCGTCGACCTCCAGAGCCCGACGACGGTCTTCCTGCTACTCGGCAGCCGTGCCGAGGAGCTGCTGGACGCGCTGTATCATGCAGTGAAGCTCATCTCCCTCCAAGTGGCTCAGCTCATCAACTGCCGCCTGGGCAGCCCTTAGGCTCTCCGATGGGGTGGCATATATAGGTCACGGGGCCCCTAACATGTCGGCCAGGACTCCGCCTTGATCTCAGATGGCACCGGCCCAACTGGGCGGGCCAGTAGCCGACGTGCCGGCTATGGCACGGTCCATCTCATGGCGGTAGGCTTCAGTGAGGCGCCGGGAGGCGGCTAACTTGTTGGTGTTGTCGAGGAGGGAGACGCGGAGTGCTTCCAGTGCCGCGCCATCTGTTCTCGCGGCGATGGGGCGGAGAGGCTCTGCATGGCCGCCCGCAGCTGGTCTTGGCCAGACCGGTTGGAAGGCTCGTCGTGGCTAGCGGCCAGCACCTCCGTGACGGTGTTGACGCTAGTATCACAGGTCGCAGGAGGGACGGGATCATCGATGACCACCACATGGTCGGGGAAGGAATCGGCGGATGCCGCGTCGAGGTCGACGATCATGTCGACGGGTGGATCAGAGAAGCCGGTGCTCATCGACGATGTGGAGCCCGTCGAGGCAACTCTCCGAGCCAACTGGTCCTGTGACCGGAGAGGGCTCGTCGTGGAGGTGGACACCGCCGAGAAGGTCGGCGAGTCCTCTCACGGCTCATGCGGCATCAGCGCCGCAAAGCATCCCGGCATCCACGCCTACGGGCTTGCCGGGCTGGCTATGCTCGCCAGGGAGGAACAAAGTTCCCATCCAGAACATGTCTCCAAACGACGGTGCACCTTGCCCCACGGTGCGCGCCATGTGTCGGGGTTTTGGTGCGACATGTGCCAAGGGATGGCTTATAATGAATGGGGACAAGAGTACGTCGTCGGGCCCTGGAAGCGGGATAAGGCGGTACTTATGACGCCTACGAATCTTACCCAGGTTTGGGGCTCTCCGGGGAGATAACACCCCTAGTCCTGCTCTGCGGGGACTCTGCGTCATGACTAATGCTAATATGGTAGCTACAAGGTTGCTCCTTGATGTGTGTCGTCTAGAGGAGGAAGAAGGGCAAGGCTAGCTCTCTACCTTCGCTCTAGGGAACGGGAATGGTCGCTAGGGTTTCTCCCTCTTGATGCCTCTCTTTCTCTCTGTGTCTCTTCAGGTCCAACCCCCCCATATGGAGGACCCTGGGGGGTTTATATTGGCCTACCCCCCAGGGGTACAATGGTAATCTAGGCGAAGTGGCCCCCGGCCATCAGCGTCTTTGGGTGCCGGCCTCTCCGCCTGTCTGCTGGGGCCCACCGTGTGTGGGACCTCATGATTGCCTTATATTGTGAGTGTCCTTCTGCTGATGGCAGCATCATCATGAGGGGAATGGCTATAGTGTCGCCGCCTTCCTACAGTCATGAGGGGAATGGTAGAATATCTTATCTAGCTTGTAGCTAGGTTTCTCATTGTTGTACAACTTGCATTGTTACCTTGAACCAAATCATGGGTTTCTTGCAAGTACATTCAAAGTACTCATTGGCTTGCCACTGGTTATTTAATTGGCCAGGCATGGAGGAGCAGGAATTTGAAGAAGAGTTATATGGAGACGAACATGCGATCTAGGACGCTTTCCCAGTCAGAATGCCTGTAGGGTTAAGGCAGATGTCATGGGTTCTACTTATCTACGAAGACTTCCGCTACTTGTGTTTATTTTCTATCCAGCCCATGAGGCTTATCTATCTAAGACTTGGCCATAATGGTCATAATTTGTGTAAGACGGTATGTATGGATGTAAGACTCTTGTTATTCAGCTTCTGTGTGTTCAGTGGGCATTGATCTCTGGGATCACTATACACGTGCATTCAGTGATCTCGACCCTTATGTCGGGGTCCCCATAGAGCTGGTATCAGAGCCATCCTGACTGTAGGAAGCCTTAGTTAGCATGGGCGTTAGATAGGATGAGACCCTTTTCATAAACCTTCTAAACCTCTCTTCTTTTCTAAACCTTACCAAACATGAGATATCATCAGATTATTAACATCTCATATTCAACCTTTGTAGATGGCCGCTGTACCTAAAGAGCACCTGACTACTGGGTCCCCCTTTTTTCTCGAGGATAGCCTCCAGGAGTGCCAGTTCCACCGAGCACCCATCCTCACCTACCATGAGCATTGGGTTAGCGACACTGAGGTGGAATACCATGTGGAAGTAATCGTGAAGGCAAATGATCCTCCCACAAGTTGGTTATTCGAGGGACCCCAGATGGCAACACTACCCCTCGCTGTCGAGGCTGCTGCACTCAAGGCACTAACCCGCCTCCGAGAACTTCTTCCGGAGATGGCAGCCAAGATGACAACCCGCTTCTTGCCTTACCGGAAGGAGGGTGAAGATGAAAGCAGCGTGCAAGCCCCTCCATTGAAGGAAGGACTTCCCCTTCGATTCCAGACCTATTTCAGCCTTTGTGCCGACAGCTTGGCACAAGGTTTGGCCTCGGAATCGATGAAGCTACGAGAAGAACTCCACAAGACCAAGGCACTTCTTCATCGAGCAAAAGAGAAGACGGATAGGATCAAGAAGGAAGGTGCACCTCCCGGGCGACCAGCTATCGTGTATCGAGGCGGAAGGCCCTCAGGAGATGTATCTTCCAAGGATGAAGAACCACCCCAGCGACGACGTATGACGGCAAGGGAATATCGCAAGCTTTTCCCTGCACCACCGATAAAACACTGCCGTATCCAACTCCTCCACTCCCCCACACCCTCAAGTGACAGGTGGGCCCAGACAGATGAAGACAAGGAGGAAGACCCAGAAGTGCCAGAATACGCGACCTAGCATTCCGCCACTTAGGCATTATTCGCAACTTGGATATGCCAGCTCGTGACCTCTACGGTAGGATAGGTCGTGTAACCCCTATGCGAAGTCGAGTCCTTGTATGGTTCATATGAAGCCATCTAGTGTTTACTTTTGTTGTGTTTGATGTACGTCGTATCTTCCCTTCGGGAATGTGTAAACGACTGCATCACCCATTTGGATTTTTAATGGATGTATTTGGCCCTTTTGGCCCTTGCATGAAAATAATTAGTGTCACACCCACCCCTTACTAGGCACCCATCTTTATTTCTTTCCCTCTTCATTCCAAATCATGAGACATTTACCGCTCCAACATGATGCTTGTTGTAACTCGTACTGGTACCTCTACCCAGCAGCCCGAAGCCAGAGCATCCGCCCAAGCAGAGGCCGGCCAAGACCAAACCCACGACCAAGCTCCACCACCACCTCCCCCGATCATGGACATGGCTCAGCTTATCCAAGCCTTCCGAGAGGAATGCCAAGACAACACTGCAGCCCTCCAGATGATTGCTCAAGCTGTCACCAACAACCGCAAGCCGGCGGGGAATGGCAATGGACGTTCCACGTTGGCAGAGTTCAAGAAGCATGCACCGCCAACCTTCATCGAGACTGCTGAACCCCTGCATGCAAACGACTGGGTCCGCACCATTGAGGACTTGCTGGAACTAGTCGGTTGCACCGAAGACCACGAGAAGGTGGCTTATGCTGCCCACTGCCTTGGGGGGTGAGGGATCGAAGAAGGTGAGAGTGTCTAGAGGTGGGTGATTAGACTACTCGACAAGATAAAAATTTTGTCTTTTATCAAGGACAGATTTTGGCAGATTTTGCATAACTGAAAGTGCAACTAATCCCCGGGTGGTTTTGGTAATTAATAACAACATATATATCATTGAACTAATATCTACTTGAGAATCATTTCAGAGAAGTTCGATGATATGGGTATGGAAATGTCTGAAGAAGTGGACCCCTCAAAATGCTAAGACAAGCATTGGCAAAAGCTCAAGACTCCATTTTTGGTTTAGTGATCAAAGATCACATTGAGTCCATAGGAAAAGCCAATACTATTAAAAGGGGATGAGGTTGTGTTGATGATCTGGTTGCTCAAGTGCTTAGTGATTTAGCTCCCTCAACTACCAGCAATCTTCACTACTTAACACACTCATAAGTAATCTCGGACAAACCGATTCTGCAAACTCAGTCCCACCGAGATGAACCACCTCAGCAATTCTTCCAAACCCTAGAAATTTCGGTCCATCCGATTTTGAGTTCGGTCTCACCAAAACTGGACTGCCAACCTTCTGTATCCAATTGACATCATATCGGAATATCCGAGTTGTTAATTTCGGTCCCACCGAGAATGGCAAGCTCCTACCTTTGACTCATATCGGACACACCGAGATGGTATTTTCGGTCCCACCGAAAACCCCAACGTTCACTATATTTGAACTTTCGGTCTGACCGAGTTTTCACTTCGGTCTCACCGAGATTGCTCAATTATGTGTGTAACGGTTGGATTTTGTGTGGAGGCTATATATACCCCTCCACCCCCTCTTCATTCGTGGAGAGAGCCATCAGAAAGTCTACCATTCCTACCATACACTTTCTGAGAAGAGAACTACCTACCCTTGTGTTGAGATCAAGTCATTCCATTCCTACCATATGAAACTTGATTTCTATCCTTCCCAAGTTGCTTTCCACTCAATCCTTTCTTCCACCACAACCATATCAGTGAGGAGAGTTGAGTGTTGGGGAGATTATCATTTGAAGCACAAGAGCAAGGAGTTCATCATCATCAACCACATCTATTACCTTTTGGGGGGTGGTGCCTCCTAGATTGGTTAGGTGTCGCTTGGGAGCCTCCGTCTTTGAGATGTGGAGTTGAACCAAGAAGTTTGTAAGGGCAAGGAGATCGCCTACTTCGTGAAGATCTACCCCGAGTAAGGCTAGTCCTCCGTGGGCGTAGGCCATGATGGAATAGACAAGGTTGCTTCTTCGTGGACCCTTCGTGGGTGGAGCCCTCCGTGGACTCGCGCAGCCGTTACCCTCCGTGGGTTGAAGTCTCCATCAACGTGGATGTACGATAGCACCACCTATCGGAACCACGACAAAAATCTCCGTGTCTCTAAACTGCGTTTGATCTTCTCCACCTCTCTTTACTACATGTGCAATTTACTTTCCGCTTCTTATACTCTAGAATTGCATGTGTAGGGTGATACTTGAATTGATCATAATTGTGAAACTGCCAAAAACTGTTCATGATCTAAAGGCAGATTTTTTATATTGTCAAGTAGTCTAATCACCCCCCTCTAGACATACTTTCGATCCTACAAGTGGTATCAGAGCTTTGGTCTCCATTGTTTTGGTTTCCATTGCATTGGACTCCATAAGCTTGGTTTCACAACCTAGGAGAGTATGGCGTCTAGTGAGGGTAATTATCGTAGAGGTCCTTACTTTGATGGTACAAATTTTGCTAGTTGGAAGCATAAAATGAAAATGCATATTCTTGGTCATAACCCAGCCGCATGGGGCATTATTTGTGTTGGTATGCAAGGTGATTTCTTCGAGGAAGGAAAAGTTCCGGATCGCGAAGCTACACCGGAAGAGTTGCGGATGTTGCAAAACAATGCTCAAGCTTGTGACATTCTCTTCAATGCTTTGTGTCCCGAGGAGTTCAACAAAATCATTTGTTGTGAGAATGCTAAAGAGATTTGGGATACTTTGGTTGAAATGCACGAAGGTACTGAATCTGTGAAGGAATCAAAGCTAGATATTCTTCAAGGTCAACTTGACAAGTTCAAGATGAAGGATGGTGAAGGAGTCACTGAAATATACTCTTGGCTTGCTCTCATCACAAATGAGATTGCCGGCTTAGGAAGCAAAGAGATGACCGACCGATTCATCATCAAGAAGATTCTAAGAGCTTTGGATGGAAAATATGACACCGTGTGCACTTTGATCCAAATGATGCCAAACTACAAGACTCTCAAGCCAACTGAAGTCATTGGAAGAATTGTTGCTCATGAGATGACACTTAAGGATAAGGAAGAGCTTCACAACAAGTCAAGTGGTGCTTACAAAGCTACAAGTGATGCTCCCACTACCTCAAGTGACAAGTTAATTTCCAATGAAGAGATAAGCCTAATGGTTGAGAACTTCAACAAGTTCTACAAGAATAGAGGCAAAGAAAGAAGCTCAAAGTCTAGATCATATGATGAAAAGAGATCTTCTAGTCTTGATCAAAATTGCTACAATTGTGGAAGACCCGGACACTTCTCAAATGAGTGTACGGCTCCCCACAAGAGAAGAGAAGAATCTCCAAGAAGAAGAGCAAGAGATGAGTCACCTCGGAGAGAGAGGAGGAGTAGAGATGATCGTTATGAACGAAGACCCTCTCGGAGAAACAAGGATTCTGAGAGGAAAGACAAGTCATCAAGGAGCTACACAAGAAGAAGACATCAAGCTCATATAGGTGAATGGGTCTCCGGCTCCGACTCCGAAAATCAATCCGATGGAAGCTATCACTCCGACTCCGACTATAGTCAAGATGAAGGTGTTGCCGGACTTGCACTCGTATCCTCCAACTCCAACTCCTACGACTTATTTGATTCACCAAATGAGGGAATTGGAAGATGCTTCATGGCTAAAGGCCCCAAGGTAACACACCCTGAATTCATTGATTTAATAGTGATGAGGATGACTTGCTTGGTAAAGATGAGCTCTTGCATGATAAATCTAGTGAGCTTAGTAATGATGAAAATGCTAGTAGTCTTTATAGTCGAGAAGAGTCAAATGACAATGCTATGAAGGAGATTGAGCGTCTAACTAAAGAACTAAACACTCTTAAGTTATCTCATGAAACAACTCAAGAAGATCATAGAGAGCTCCTAAGATCTCATGAGAAGCTACGCTTCGAGAAGCTCACTCTAGAGCAAGAACATGAGTTTCTAAAAGCGATCAATAACGATCTTCGAAAGAAGAGTTCTTCATATCTTGCCAAACGACTTCTCTTGTCTAATTTCTTGCCACCTATTAAGACTAAGCATGACAAGCATAAGAAAAGTTCTTCCTCTAGTAGTAACAGTAACAATGTTAAATCCAATATTGTTACTTCTAGTAGTTCTCTTGATTCCACTAACAATGTTTCAAGCCAAGTTACACTTGAGCAAGAAAATAGCTTATTGAAGGAAATCATAGAGAAGGGTGTCTACAAGAGTCTTGCCGGAAGCAAGAACTTTGAGGAAATTGTTCGCAAACAAGGAAGACACCGGAAGAATCAAGGGATTGGTTTTGAGCGAAAGTTCAACGCCGAAGGAGTTGAGTGGGAAGAAGGTCAATACCCTACTCCACAGTTTGTTTCACAAAAGGAGAAGTATGATCCTACTTCTTCCAATGTGGAACAAGCTCAAGATGACCTTCCACCACAAGACCACAAGCTAAAGGCCAAGGACAAGCTTCAAGAGGAGATTGATGCATTCATTGAAGCACCTCAAGCCATGGTCAAGTGGGTTCCCAAGGACACATCAAGTTCTACTTCGTCAAGCTCAACTACAACTCCAAGGATTCCCATCAAGATGATGTGGATCCCAAAGAAGAAGAACTAGAAGGTTCTTGAGGGTGACTCCGCCAACATACTTCACTCATATTCATTTTGGCAAGAACTTGTGCAATCAACTTCCACATCATGCACTAGTTCATGGAGTCACAAACCCTCTTGCTGGTAAGTCAAGGGACAAGGTAATCATTGCTTTCATGGACATCATCTTTTGTGAACTTCAATCTATGTCTATGGATATCCTTGTTTGTTCCTTGTGGGACTAACCCATGTAGGTATTGAAAGTGCCCTAATCCAAAGGATAGCTCCCAACTCTTGATGATCTACATCAACTTTGAGCATCCACATCTTCAACATCTACATGAAGTCTTCTACGACAACCCAAGGTTAGTTTGACCCTTTAAAAGGGGTTCTCACATCTAGGGGGAGCTTTGCTCTAAAAAATTGAGCTAAAGCATCTCCAAATGATGTGAACACATCAATGCTTTATGTAAAAGTGGTAACCCCACTTGTGCTTAAACGATGAGTATGACCTATGATCAAATGTTCTCATTTGGCTCCTAAGTCAATATACTCATATATAGATGACCTAGTCATCGACAAATTGTGTGCTAGTAGCTAGAGTATTGGTTGTGCATGTTTGACACATATTTCAGTTGCTATCTTATTGTGTGAGCATGTTGAATGCATGATTTTATTCATTCAAGGACATCCATTTGTTGTTTTGATTGTTTTGACTTTTCTGGCCAAATGGATGGACAAGAATGCCTAAGCACCTTCCCGAGCTATCTATGCTTTCTTGTCTCAAATTCTATTCATGCTCATATCACAACTTTGAACAAGTCATTTTCGGACCCTCCGAGTGAGGAGCACTCGGAGCCACCGATCCGTCTAAGGCTGACTTCCAAAACCTTCTAAGTCCATTTCGGTCTGACCGACTTCTCCATCTCGGTCCAACCGAAACGCTTAGACTGATCTAGGTTTCATCTCGGTGAAACCGAGTTCAAAATCTCGGCGTGACCGATATGTGTAACTGCACAGCAGTTAGCCATTTCGGTGTCACCGAGTTATTCAACTCGGTCCCACCGACAGTACGGGGATATATATACCTGAGGGCTGCGCGGGATTTAATTCTTCAAACCGTTTCGCCCCCAAGTCCCCTGCTGCCGTCGCCCTGGTCTTCGGATCGTCGCCGTCGTCGCCTGTGCGCCCTCGCCGCAGGTCTCCGCCGCCGTCAACGGTAATCTTCTCCGCGCCGTTGCCGCCGTAGAGGGACTCCACCAAGTTAGGGTGAGTCCCGATCCCTCTCGTGCTCCCCATCTGATTCTTGCACGATTGGTTTGTCATGTATCTATCCACGTTTGAGATATTCCCTAAACATCAGATCAGATCCTCTTAGTTTCGAGCGAAATTCTTAGGTTTAGGTTTCCACGGAACACATCTCGGTGAAACCGATTTTTAAAACTCGGAATGACCGATTTGGCCTCTGGCCATTGCACTGCACCGTTCGGTCTAACCGATTCGTGCAAATCGGTGTGACCGATGTAGAGTCTCAGTGAAACCCTAGTGTTTCGGTAGGACCGAAACCCATTTCGGTCTGACCGAAAGTGGTGTGTAGGTTTCTGTTATACACTTCGGATTCACCGAAACTGAAAATCGGTTTGACCGAAATGCATTCTGTGAAAACTCAAAACCAAGATTTGGACTCATTTTTTTTGCAAAAACCTCTGCAGTTGTGATAACTCTTCTACTCTGCCTATACCTTATCTTTTCACAGGTTGTCAGCCATGTCAGATGTCAGTGACAGCCAGAACAGGTCTGAGTCACCGTTTGCAGAGATTCCAGAGGCAGATACTAGTCCTGAGGCTAGTAGTTCCAGTGATGATGGTGAGAGGAGCACCCCTAGTGGTTTGCCTCCTGCAGCCACCAGGACCAGGAAGAAGAGAAATTCTGATGATGAGGACTCTGACTTCGTTGCTGAGGAAGTTACCTCCAAGCCCAAGAGGAAAGTTGTTGCCAAAGAGCACGAAGGGCAGCAGTCAAAGAAAGGCACCAGCAAGGTCAAGCAGTCAGCTGTTGCAAAGAAGCTCAACTTGGAAGAGCCAGCTCCAAGTAAGGTGAAGAAAACTTCCAAGAGGAAGAGGGTAGTATATGCTGAACCTCATGTTGATGCTGCTGAAGAAGAAGAAGATGCACCCCAGCCTCCTCCTCAGAAAGCTAAGTTCATGGGTGATGCTATTAGGGCTCAGGCCACTTCTAAGCCCAAGAAGCCTGCTCAAGCCAAGGCAGCTCCAGCCAAGCCCAAGAGGACAACCAGGAGCATTCCAGCTTCTGAGAAGAACAAAGGTGAGATGCCACCGTCTGAGTCAGATGAAGAACATGTGTTGCTGAAGCTCCGTCCTAAGTTGCCACTCCACAACGATGCTCATCCTCAAGCCGAGGATATGAAGGCAAGGAAGGACAGAGGTCTCAGGCTATGGAGACAGTCTGATCCATATGCCGTGAGGAGAAGGACTGCTGTGGACCCCAGATTCCACACCAGAGAGCAGCAGGACTTCTATGAGACCGTGCTGATGGATAAGAAGCCTATTGTTGCTGACACCAGGTATGTTGACTGGAAGTACATTGATAGTGAAGAGCACCGAGACTTCTTTCCCCATGTGCATGAGAGCTTCACTGCATGTGGAGTTGATGAGTTCGTGGGTCAGGAGCTGACAGCTTGGAATGACGAGATGATCATGCAGTTCTACGCCACAGCCCACTTCTATCCTGATGGCAAGATCACCTGGATGACTGAAGGTCAAAGGTTTTCTTCGTCTGTTGAAGAATGGGCAGAACTTCTGAATGCTCCAGTACAGAGAGAGGACGACATTGATGTCTATGGGATTCCTAAGAAGAACCATGATTCCATGAAGAACATGTACAAGGAGATCCCCACTGCTGATTTGGAAGGGTGGAAGCTTGGCTCAGTGTACTATCTCCAGGCAGGTCTGACCACTACAAACACTATTTTGAGGCATACATTGATGCCCAAGTCTGGAGACCACCGCATGATTCGAGGCTATTCTATCAACATGCTGCACATTCTCGATGAGAAGGCACCTTTCAAGGTGATGGACTTAATGGTAGAGACCATCAAGAGGACTGCAGCTGACCAGAAGAGGTCATGTGGATTTGCTCCGCAGATTCAGATGCTCATCAATGCCAAGTTTGGCACGGGAAAATTCATGTTGGATAGGAAGCACTTGCCACTGCAGCCAGAGCATGAAGATAACGTAGTTGTGATGGATGAGGAGGATCCAACCTCAGTTGAAGGACAAGCCAAAATTGAAGCTGCGAAGAAAGCCAAAGCTGACAAAGAGGCAGCAGCAGCAGCAGCTAAGCCAAAGAGCTTCGGAGAGCAGATTCTTGAAGCTACCCAGAGGATTGAACAACGCCTGGCCAGCATTGAGCAATCTCAGGAAAGCCTAGAGAGGATTGTTGAGGACAAGATCCACCCTGTGGACGTGAAGCTGACTGAGATTCATGTGTCCGTCAACAAGCTTGAGGCAGACATGGAGGAAGCAAGGCAGGAGAGAGCAGAGCTCATGAAGGATGATCTAGTCCAGGACTCTCATCGCCAGACTGCTCAGGTTCCCAGAGGATCCCGATCTGCAGCTATCCCAGTGACTGACTCCAGGGCTACCACTTCAGCACCAGCTACAGCTCCAGCAGTTACTCCAGCTCCAGCATCCACTCCTCCAGCGCAGACATCAGCAGAAGTCTTCGCCGATGCCGTCATTTCTACTCCGACATCTACCCAGACGGGAGCCGCCAGCAGAGCCAACAGTGACGCTTAGTTCTCTATACCTTTTCGAACTTTTTGGTAACTTGTTGCCAAAGGGGGAGAAATTGTATAGATCATAGGGCTTCGAGAGAGAGAGAGTGCTCTTTCGTTCTTTTGCCGGTTTTCTTGGTGATACACTTGGTTCTTTTCGTTCTTGAAACTTTCAGTGTGTTTGCTACTACGTTTGATGCTACCTTAATGAGTGCTTGGTCATACTATGCTTTAATGTGTGCTTAATGCTTATCATATGCTATTCCTTCTTGTATGGCTATTTACTCTTGTCTTGGTGATTGAGTGCATGTTATTCATTCTTATCATTTTGTGCGCTCCACCAAGATGTATGTGACATGGAAGAGTGACCCATAATCCTAATCGATTGTGCATTTGCATTCAAACGCAAATTTTAAATAATGCACAAATTTAAGGGGAGCTCTTGTTTATCACATACTTCTCAAAGCGACGATATTATTCATTGATTATATCTTTTGTCGCAGCTTTGATCTATATGTTGTCATCAATTACCAAAAAGGGGGAGATTGAAAGTGCAACTAATCCCCGGGTGGTTTTGGTAATTAATAACAACATATATATCATTGAACTAATATCTACTTGAGAATCATTTCAGAGAAGTTCGATGATATGGGTATGGAAATGTCTGAAGAAGTGGACCCCTCAAAATGCTAAGACAAGCATTGGCAAAAGCTCAAGACTCCATTTTTGGTTTAGTGATCAAAGATCACATTGAGTCCATAGGAAAAGCCAATACTATTAAAAGGGGATGAGGTTGTGTTGATGATCTGGTTGCTCAAGTGCTTAGTGATTTAGCTCCCTCAACTATCAGCAATCTTCACTACTTAACACACTCATAAGTAATCTCGGACAAACCGATTCTGCAAACTCAGTCCCACCGAGATGAACCACCTCAGCTATTCTTCCAAACCCTAGAAATTTCGGTCCATCCGATTTTGAGTTCGGTCTCACCGAAACTGGACTGCCAACCTTCTGTAACCAATTGACATCATATTGGAATATCCGAGTTGTTAATTTCGGTCCCACCGAGAATGGCAAGCTCCTACGTTTGACTCATATCGGACACACCGAGATGGTATTTTCGGTCCCACCGAAAACCCCAACGTTCACTATATTTGAACTTTCGGTCTGACCGAGTTTTCACTTCGGTCTCACCGAGATTGCTCAATTATGTGTGTAACGGTTGGATTTTGTGTGGAGGCTATATATACCCCTCCACCCCCTCTCCATTCGTGGAGAGAGCCATCAGAAAGTCTACCATTCCTACCATACACTTTCTGAGAAGAGAACTACCTACCCTTGTGTTGAGATCAAGTCATTCCATTCCTACCATATGAAACTTGATTTCTAGCCTTCCCAAGTTGCTTTCCACTCAATCCTTTCTTCCACCACAGCCATATCAGTGAGGAGAGTTGTGTGTTGGGGAGATTATCATTTGAAGCACAAGAGCAAGGAGTTCATCATCATCAACCACATCTATTACCTTTTGGGGGGTGGTGCCTCCTAGATTGGTTAGGTGTCGCTTGGGAGCCTCCGTCTTTGAGATGTGGAGTTGAACCAAGAAGTTTGTAAGGGCAAGGAGATCGCCTACTTCGTGAAGATCTACCCCGAGTAAGGCTAGTCCTCCGTGGGCGTAGGCCATGATGGAATAGACAAGGTTGCTTCTTCGTGGACCCTTCGTGGGTGGAGCCCTCCGTGGACTCGCGCAGCCGTTACCCTCCGTGGGTTGAAGTCTCCATCAACGTGGATGTACGATAGCACCACCTATCGGAACCACGACAAAAATCTCCATGTCTCCAAACTGCGTTTGATCTTCTCCACCTCTCTTTACTACATGTGCAATTTACTTTCCGCTGCTTATACTCTAGAATTGCATGTGTAGGGTGATACTTGAATTGATCATAATTGTGAAACTGCCAAAAACTGTTCATGATCTAAAGGCAGATTTTTTATATTGTCAAGTAGTCTAATCACCCCCCCTCTAGACATACTTTCGATCCTACAATAACACACAAGTCAAGTAGCACACTACACATGCAATTCTAGAGTATGGGCAGCGGAAAGTAAATTGCACAAGTAGTAAAGAGAAGTGGAGAAGATCAAACGCAATTTGGAGACGCAATGATTTTTCCCGTGGTTCCGATAGGTGGTGCTATCGTACATCCACGTTGATGGAGACTTCAACCCACGGAGGGTAACGGCTGCGCGAGTCCACGGAGGGCTCCACCCACGAAGGGTCCACGAAGAAGCAACCTTGTCTATTCCATCATGGCCTACGCCCACGGAGGGCTAGCTTTACTCGGGGTAGATCTTCACGAAGTAGGCGATCTCCTTGCCCTTACAAACTTCTTGGTTCAACTCCACATCTCGATGACGGAGGCTCCCAAGCGACACCTAACCAATCTAGGAGGCACCACCCTCCAAAAGGTAATAGATGTTGTAGATGATGATGAACTCCTTGCTCTTGTGCTTCAAATGATAATCTCCCCAACACTCAACTCTCCTCACTGATTTGGCTGTGGTGGAAGAAAGGATTGAGTGGAAAGCAACTTGGGAAGGTTAGAGATCAAGTTTCATATGGTAGGAGTGGAGCAACTTGATCTCAACACAAGGGTAGGTAGTTCTCTTCTCAGAAAGTGTAAGGTAGAAGTGGTAGTTCTTTTTGATGGCTCTCTCCACGAATGAAGAGGGGGTGGAGGGGTATATATAGCCTCCACACAAAATCCAACCGTTACACACATAATTGAGCAATCTCGGTGAGACCGAAGTGGACAACTCGGTCAGACCGAAAGTTCAAATAATGTGAACGTTGGGGTTTTCGGTGGGACCGAAAATACCATCTCAGTTATTCCGATTTGAGCCAAGACAGGAGCATGCCAATTTCGGTAAGACCGACTTTATCATCTCGGTGACACCGATTTGATGATAGAAGGTTACAGAAGCTTGGCAGCCCATGTTTCGGTGAAACCGATTGCAAACTCGGAATATCCGATTTTTCTAGGGTTTGGCTTATGGCTGAGGTGGTTCATCTCGGTGTGACTGAGTTTGGAATATCGGTCGGACCGAGATTACTTACGAGTGTATTTTGTAGTGAAGGTTGCTGATAGTTTAAGGAGATATATCACTAAGCACTTGAGCAACCAGATCATCAACATAACCTCATCCCCTTTTAATAGTATTGGCTTTTCCTATGGACTCAATGTGATCTTGGATCACTAAACCAAAAATGGAGTCTTGAGCTTTTGCCAATGCTTGCCTTAGCATTTTGAGGGGTCCACTTCTTTAGTCCTTTTGCCATGCCAATGTGATTGGATTTCCTGAAAGATACTTGATAAAGGCATTAGTCCAACCACAAAGTATGTTGTCATTAATTACCAAAACCACCCAGGGAGCAAATGTGCTTTCAATCTCCCCCTCTTTGGTAATTGATGGCAACACACTAAAATTACACTAAACAAGACATCGAAGCTTATTGAAAGAAAGACAGAATTATCACGAAAGCTTTGACAAACATGTAGTACACAGGCTCCCCCTACAAGTGTGCAAGATTTTCATAGATTTTGGTTTTGGACTACCTTAAGCACACAAGAGAGATAAGCAAGATGTGCTACATGCAGCTTGGCTATATGCATCAGAGCAGATGAAAAGAAGTGAGTGATAATGCATATGTGCATGGTGATTTCTTGCAAACAAGTATTCACAAGCAAGTCACCATCATGCACATTCTGCAAAGTGCATATACTTACCTTGAGGTTCCTTGGCATTGTACCTGAAGAGATAAACTTGGGAAAACAAGGTTAGATAACACAAGAGTATTTCTTCAACCAACTGCAAGAACATCAAGAGTACCAAGCCAGGGATGACATGTATAAAGAGTGTCTCATATTGAGCACAAGCTTGAATCAGCAAACATGTCTCCGAAACTGAAACATTTTCAATGAACTCTGAGAGATTTTGCTTTCCATAAGATATCAACTGTGAAGATTTCTCTCCCTTTGAGTTCTCTCAGAACAAGGGGTTTGATGGAAAGAGCAAAATCAAAAGAATGATGCCAAAAGAGAATGATGTCCAAATGATGTCCAATGTAAAGTAATGTCCAATGTAAAACACGACAAAGCTTTGATGTGATCATTTCCCCCTTAAGGTAAGATTGCTCTTCTTCTCCCCTTAAATCTTCTCTTCTCCCCCTAAGTCTTCTCCCCCTTTGACATCAAGTGCCGAAAAGGACAGAAAACTAGGAAGGTCAGGGAAGATGGAAAGAAAGAAGTGGGATCCTTAAGAATCACAACAGGGCAAATAGGAACATGCATAGAGAATCATTGAGTGGAGCTGCAGAAGTTGATATCCTGGAAGAGATAAATCGGTGACACCGAATTAGATGGATCGGTGGGTCCGAAAGTCAGGGACTTAGGATAGATCCTTTTCGGTTAGACCGAAAAATTTAAATCGGTGATGTCGAGTTTAATTCCAAGGAAATACAGAAATAATTCAGCTCACTTGCAAGGAATGTTTCAAAGGATTTGCAATGAATTTGTGAATGATTTTCGGGGAATTGATCAGAGCCAGAAGAATATACAAAAAGTCATAAGAATAGAAATGAAAAAGATTCCTAGATGAAGTTTTTTTTTACGAAAGCTCAATGAGAGAGCATAAGAGAAAATAGAAAGACTCCAAAACATATGTACTTCATCTAGATAAAGGTCGGCGAGAAGGTCACCTATGTTTGAGTATATTGACTTAGGAGTCAAATGAAGACATTTGATCATAGGTCATACTCATCATTTAAGCTCAAAAATGGGGTTGCCATTTTTTGATTAAGCATTTGATGTGATCACATCATATGAAGCTGCTTGTACTCATGACCTTGAGCAAAGCTCCTTAAATATCTGAAGAACATACCTTGGGCTTGTTGTTGCTTTGCTCATGTAGGTAAACTTGATGTAGGTGCTCATTGAATGTGAAGTTGGAGCGCTATTTCTACTTGTGTAGTTCATCTTCCTACATGGGTTAGGCAAGCAAGGAAATACTCAAGGATATCCAAGATGACAAGAGTGAAATACAAGATGTATAAGATGTCAAAAAGGATATGTGGGATTTTGTTCCTTGAACTCAACATCCCAAAGGGCTAGATACTTGGTCAATGTCAAGATTACTCATGATCTGAGTGTGTGTGTGGTAATATTGTGGAATGTAGATCATCCAAGTACCTGCAAGGAGTTAGATGCAATACAAGGAGGCAAATGTGTCCAAGACATATGATCACTATCATAAGAGAAATATCAAGGATTAGTCAAGTGGGCTCATGCCTTGCATGCATCAATGGAGTTCTCACTCCAAGTTTGAAGCATCAATGATGTTCAACTCACTCCTTAAGCGACAAATCACCTTCTCATCAAGAGGTTTTGTAAAGATATCAGCAAGTTGTTTGTCAGTACGAACATGCTTAAGATTAATATCACCCTTGGCAATATGATCACGAATAAAATGGTGACGAACTTCAATATGCTTCGTTCGAGAGTGTTGCACGGGATTGTGTCCAATTTTAATCGCACTCTCATTGTCACAAAGCAAGGGAACATGTCTCACATGTATCCCATAATCCTTAAGCGTTTGTGTCATCCATAGTAATTGAGCACAACACGAACCAGCAGCAATATATTCTGCTTCGGCAGTGGATAAAGATACCGAATTTTGTTTCTTGGAGGACCAAGATACAAGGGACCGACCAAGGAATTCACACGTACCCGAAGTTGACTTTCTATCAACCTTGTCACCAGCATAGTCCGAGTCGGAATAGCCAACAAGGTCGAAAGAGGCCCTCTTAGGATACCAAATGCCAAAGTTTGGTGTGTGTATCAAATATCTCACTATCCTTTTAACAGCTTTAAGATGGCATTCTTTAGGGGCTGCTTGATATCGCGCACACATGCATACACTCAACATTATGTCAGGACGAGAAGCACAAAGATATAGTAGAGAACCAATCATAGAACGGTAAACCCTTTGATCAACGGGTTCTCCATCTTTTGTCAAGTCATTATGTCCACTCGTAGGCATGGGGGTACCCATACCTTTGCTTTCTTGCATGTTGAACTTCTTGAAGAGATCCTTGGTGTACTTTGTTTGTGAGACAAAGGTACCCTCCTTAGATTGCTTGATTTGCAACCCAAGGAAGAATTTGAGTTCACTCATCATGGACATCTCATACTTCTCCGACATGAGCTGTCCAAACTTCTTGCTAAAATGAGGGTTAGTTGAACCAAAGATAATATCATCAACATATATTTGGCACACAAATAGTTCACCATTAACCCTTTTCGTGAACAGCGTTGAGTCTATCTTTCCAATCTCAAAACCTTTTTCAAGAAGAAAGCTAGTCAAGCATTTGTACCAAGCTCTAGGAGCTTGTTTAAGACCATAAAGAGCTTTGTGCAACTTGTAAACATGATTAGGCTTTTTGGGATTCACAAATCCGGGAGGTTGTTTCACAAATACTTCCTCCTCAATTTCACCATTTAGGAAAGCACTTTTGATGTCCATTTGATAGAGAGTAATATCATGGTGATTGGCATAAGCAAGAAGAATGCGAATGGACTCAAGTCTAGCAACGGGGGCCTAGGTCTCACCATAGTCCATACCTTCGACTTGTGTGTAACCTTGAGCTACGAGACGAGCCTTGTTGCGGATGACTTGTCCATCTTCATCTTGCTTGTTCCGAAACACCCATTTGGTTCCAATGATGTTTTGATCATCCTTGGGCTTCTCTACCAAAGTCCATACCTTGTTCCTCTCGAAGTTGTGTAGTTCTTCGTGCATAGCATTCACCCAATCCGGGTCTTCAAGTGCTTCTTCTACCTTCATAGGTTCAATGCTAGAGATAAATGAGTAATGCTCACAAAAGTTAGCTAAGCGAGTTTTAGAGCGAGTAATTCTCCTGTAGTTGATGTCGTTCATCATTTGTTCCACGGGATGATTTTTCTTGACTCTTGCTCGGACTCGGGATAGCTTTTGTTGAGGTTGTGGCTGAGCTTCTTCATCATCTTCATCTTCCTCTTCTTCTTCTTCTTCATTGTTGTTGGTGTTGTCTTGAGGCGGTGGAGAAGGAGGTTGTGGTGGATCTTCTTGTTGCACTTCCTCATCTTGGTGAGTTCCACTTGTGGAGGCCTCCATGTTGCCTTGAGGTTCATCTCGCCGTGAGGTAGGGGGCTCCACATATGTAGATGAGGTACTCTCCTTCACTTCCATGGGACGGATCTTTCCAATAGATAAATCTTGGATAGCTTCCGATGGGTCCTTGTCTCCTACATCAATAGGCATTTGCTCTACTTGCGAGCCATTAGATTCATCAAACTTCATATCTACCGTCTCTTCAACCTTTCGGGTGAAATTATTGTAGACACGATAGGTGTGGGAGTTTGATCCATAACCAAGGAGAAAGCCTTCATGAGATTTAGGAGCAAATTTAGACCGACGATGCTTATCAAGAATATAGCATTTTGAACCAAAGACACGAAAGTATCCCACTTGGGGTTTGTTACCGGTGAGGAGGTCGTATGATGTCTTGCCGAGGAGCTTATGAAGATAAAGCATGTTGATAGCATGACAAGCTGTCTCGACCGCTTCTCCCCAAAAATGCTTCAGTGTCTTGTATTCATCAAGCATCGTTCTCGCCATCTCTATGAGCGTTCGGTTCTTCCTCTCAACAACTCCATTTTGTTGAGGAGTGTACGTAGCCGAGAACTCATGTAGAATCCCTTCCTCATCGAGAAAAGAGTCTACATTGGCGTTCTTGAGCTCCGTTCCATTGTCACTCCGAACTTTCTTGATATTCACCTCAAATTGATTTTGGGCCTTTCTGGCAAAGGTCTTGAAGATTCTCTGAACCTGCGATTTGTCATCAAGGAAAAATACCCACGTAAATCTGGAATAATCATCAACTATAACTAGACCAAAGGAGTTACCACCAAGGCTTTTGTAAGCATTGGGACCGAAGAGATCCATATGAAGAAGCTCAAGCGGTCTCCTTGTGGTCATGATGTTCTTCACGGGATGACTTCCACCTACTTGTTTTCCTGCTTGACAAGCACTACAAAGTCTATCTTTGTCAAAGAAAACATCTTTAACACCAAGAATATGATCACCTTTGATCAGCTTGTCTAGATTTCGCATACCAACATGTCCTAGCCTTCTATGCCATAACCAACCTTTAGAGGATTTAGCAATGAAACAAGCTCTAGGTTGGGCTTTCTTAGTGAAATCAACAATATATAGATCACCTCTACGGATACCGGTAAAAGCCATGTTTTGATTGTCACGACGAAAGACTTGGCAATCTACTTTGGTGAATAGCACATTGAATCCAAAGTCAGCTAATCTAGATACGGAAAGTAAATTGTATCCAAGAGATTCTACAAGCATGACATTTTGAATAGAGCTATCATGAGATATGGCCACCTTACCAAGGCCAAGTACCTTACCCTTGGAGTTGTCTCCAAAAGTCACATACTTGCGTGGACCATTGTTCTTTGCAAGCTCTCGAACATGTCTTTGTCTCCGGTCATGTGATCGGTGCATCCACTATCAAGAATCCACTCTTTTCCGCCGGACATGTAGTCTCTCAGGTTTGCCATGAGATTGAGACTCTTCATGATCTTGTCTAGCTCGGTGTCCGAATTGGAGTAATCATCATCATGCTCATGCTCATCATCATATTGACCCATAGATTGTTCATCATCAACACCTAGGTCAATTTGATAACTACTTGCATTAGTTTTGTCAATGTGACAATAGTCTTCGGAATGCAATGCAAGAGCATTTCTAATTAAAACATTGATAAGACCGGGATCACCCTTCTTTTTCACAAGATCACGAAGCTCAAAGAAGCATTTATCAAAGTTGGGATCATTGGGGTGCATCTTATCAAATTCAATAGTCTTGTATAGAATTTTATCAAGACCTCTCAAAGAGTAGTCCGGATAGAGTTCTTCCAAGAACTTCCACATAGCATAGGCACACTCAAAGTTTGTAACGAGCTTAAGCAAGTTATCGGGTAACCCTCTAATGATAAGATTTATAGTCCTAAGGTTACGAAGCAAATTAAGCTCTTCATCCATGGTAGGGTGCAAGGGATCAAAAGGAGGCACATAGGGGGTCTCAACATATTTGCACAAATTGTACTTCTTAAAGATAATAAGAATTTCAGACCTCCATGAGTTATATGACTCTCCATTAAGAATAGGCACTCTATGGCTAACACTCCCAAACGTAGACACGTCCATCTTCCTCCAATGGTGTGTAAACCAAAGCAATGGAGACCAAAGCTCTGATACCAATTGAGGGATCGAAGAAGGTGAGAGTGTCTAGAGGTGGGGTGATTAGACTACTCGACAAGATAAAAATTCTGTCTTTTATCAAGAACAGATTTTGGCAGATTTTGCATAACACACAAGTCAAGTAGCACACTACACATGCAATTCTAGAGTATGGGCAGCAGAAAGTAAATTGCACAAGTAGTAAAGAGAAGTGGAGAAGATCAAACGCAATTTGGAGACGCAATGATTTTTCCCGTGGTTCCGATAGGTGGTGCTATCGTACATCCACGTTGATGGAGACTTCAACCCACGGAGGGTAACGGCTGCGCGAGTCCACGGAGGGCTCCACCCATGAAGGGTCCACGAAGAAGCAACCTTGTCTATTCCATCATGGCCTACGCCCACGGAGGGCTAGCCTTACTCGGGGTAGATCTTCACGAAGTAGGCGATCTCCTTGCCCTTACAAACTTCTTGGTTCAACTCCACATCTCGATGACGGAGGCTCCCAAGCGACACCTAACCAATCTAGGAGGCACCACCCTCCAAAAGGTAATAGATGTTGTAGATGATGATGAACTCCTTGCTCCTGTGCTTCAAATGATAATCTCCCCAACACTCAACTCTCCTCACTGATTTGGCTGTGGTGGAAGAAAGGAATGAGTGGAAAGCAACTTGGGAAGGTTAGAGATCAAGTTTCATATGGTAGGAGTGGAGCAACTTGATCTCAACACAAGGGTAGGTAGTTCTCTTCTCAGAAAGTGTAAGGTAGAAGTGGTAGTTCTTTCTGATGGCTCTCTCCATGAATGAAGAGGGGGTGGAGGGGTATATATAGCCTCCACACAAAATCCAACCGTTACACACATAATTGAGCAATCTCGGTGAGACCGAAGTGGACAACTCGGTCAGACCGAAAGTTCAAATAATGTGAACGTTGGGGTTTTCGGTGGGACCGAAAATACCATCTCGGTTATTCCGATTTGAGCCAAGACAGGAGCATGTCAATTTCGGTAAGACCGACTTTATCATCTCGGTGACACCGATTTGATGACAGAAGGTTACAGAAGCTTGGCAGCCCATGTTTCGGTGAAACCGATTGCAAACTCGGAATATCCGATTTTTCTAGGGTTTGGCTTATGGCTGAGGTGGTTCATCTCGGTGTGACTGAGTGTGGAATATCGGTGGGACCGAGATTACTTATGAGTGTATTTTGTAGTGAAGGTTGCTGATAGTTTAAGGAGATATATCACTAAGCACTTGAGCAACCAGATCATCAACATAACCTCATCCCCTTTTAATAGTATTGGCTTTTCCTATGGACTCAATGTGATCTTGGATCACTAAACCAAAAATGGAGTATTGAGCTTTTGCCAGTGCTTGCCTTAGCATTTTGAGGGGTCCACTTCTTTAGTCCTTTTGCCATGCCAATGTGATTGGATTTCCTGAAACATACTTGATAAAGGCATTAGTCCAACCACAAAGTATGTTGTCATTAATTACCAAAACCACCCAGGGAGCAAATGTGCTTTCAGGGGGACTGCTACAGCTTGGTGCGATGGATTCAAGGTCATGCATGTTGGGCAAGACATCACTTGGAACAACTTCAAGGCATAATTCCGCAAGGCCCATATTCCTTCCGGAATCATGACTATCAAAAAGCGTGAGTTTCGAGCCCTGAAGCAAGGAAGTGGCACTGTCAAGAGGTACATGCAGAAGTTCAGTGTTCTGTCAAGGTATGCCCCTGAAGATGTCAGCACAGATGCTGCAAAAAGGGAGCGCTTCATGGAAGGCCTCAATCAGACTCTGCAGTACTCACTTGTCATGTGTGACTACCCAACCTTTCCTGACCTGGTGAGCAAAGCACTCATGCTTGAAGACAAGCGGCGTGCTCTGGAAGACACTCGCAAGCGCAAGATGATCAGCAAGGGAAGTTCCAGCAACCAGAAGCCTCGCCCGTGGCAGCCAGCCCCGGTCAAGCCAACCTATCAGCAGCCAAGAGCTCCTGCACCTCGCACCAACTATCAGCCTCCGCAGTATGCCAACCCAAGGCCAGCATTCAACCCCAATAACAGTGGTGGCAACAAGATCAATAACCCAAACCAAGTCACTTGCTTTGGATGTGGTCAGTGAGGACACATCTCAAGGGTGTGCCCCAACAAGAAGCTCGATGCCCCGCGCCCCAATGCGCAAAAGCCAGGACAAGGCCGCGGGATGCCACCAAGGAACCAAGCTCCTCGCAACCCTCCCAACCATGGGAAGGGGCGTGTGAATGACGTCACTGCTGAAGAAGCTCAATAAGACCCGAACGTCGTGCTGGGTACGTTCCTTGTCAACTCAGCACCTGCAATTGTCTTGTTTGAATTTGGAACCAAGCATTTATTTGTCACACAAAGATTTGCATTAAAAAGTGGCATGACCCCTACACCCCTGAATAACCCCATGGTGGTACAAACCCCTGGAGCAGAGACGAGAGCCAAGATAGGCTGTAAGGGAGTCAGTATCATCATTAACGGGGTAGATTTCCTAGCAGACCTTATCATCCTGAGATCACAAGGCTTGGATGTGATCCTAGGCATGAATTGGCTCAAAAAGCACCAAGGCTTATTAGACTGTGCCAATTGGACTGTCACTGTGACCAATGACCAAGGAGTCGAAGTTACATTTGCTTCCTACTCTTCTTCTGCTCAAACCACTCAAGTCAACTGTCTGTCTGAAGTTAGACTGGAGCAAGTGCCGGTAGTATGCGAGTATCTCGATGTCTATCAGGATGAGCTACCAGGAATGCCCCCTGACCGTGACATTGAGTTCATCATCGAGCTCATGCCCGGGGCAGGACCCATCTATAAGAAGCCTTATAGAATGGGGATAGAAGAATTAGCTGAGTTGAAGAAGCAACTGGAAGAGCAGTTGAGGAAGGGATTTATCCGCCCAAGTGCCTCCCCTTGGGGATCATCTGTTCTGTTTGTGGCAAAAATGGATGGTACCATCCTCTTATGCATTGACTACCGTTCCCTCAATGAAGTTACAATCAAGAACAAGTATCCACTTCCCAAGATTAATGATCTGTTTGATCAACTCAGCAGAGCCAAGGTGTTCTCCAAGACCGACCACAGATCTGGGTACTACCAGCTGAAGATCAGACCCCAAGATATTCCGAAGACGGCATTTGTAACAAGATATGGCCTGTACGAGTGCACGGTCATGTCCTTTGGATTAACCAATGCCCCAGCTTACATCATGTATATCATGAATAAAGTCTTCATGGAATATTTGGACAAGTTTGTTGTTGTCTTCATAGATGACATTCTTGTCTTCTCGAAGACGGAGGAAGAGCACGAGCAACATTTGAGGATGGTCCTAGACAAGCTTTGAGAGCACCAACTATACGCCAAATTCAGCAAATGTGAGTTTTGGCTGCATAAAGTTGGGTTCTTAGGTCATGTCTTGACCGAAGAAGGATTATCAGTTGATCCCGCGAAGATCGAAGCTGTGACCCAATGGCAATCTCCAACGACCGTCAAGGAAGTCAGAAGCTTCCTCGGACTTGCGGGCTATTACCGCAAATTCGTGGAAGGATTCTCTAGCATTGCCCGGCCAATGACTCAGTTCCTGAAGAAGGACAAGAAGTTCTAATGAATGCCAAAATGCGAAGAAGCCTTCCAAGAGCTCAAGAAGAGATTGACCACCGCCCCAGTTTTGGCAACACCTGATATTCAAAAAGAGTTTGTGATATATTGTGATGCCTCTCGAACCGGATTGGGAAGCGTTCTGATGCAAGAAGGTCGAGTCATAGCTTACCTCTCAAGGTAGCTACGACCTCATGAAGAGAACTACGCTACTCACGATCTTGAGTTAGCAGCAGTGGTTCATGCCTTGAAGACATGGCGACATTACCTCCTATGCAAACGGTGTGAGATATACACAGACCACAAAAGTCTGAAGTATATTTTCACCCAGAAGGAATTGAACATGAGGCAACAAAGATGGTTGGAACTAATCAAGGATTATGACCTCAGTGTTCAGTATCACCCTGGGAAGGCTAACGTGGTAGCCGATGCCTTAAGCAGAAAGGCTTACTCCCTGAATGCCATAATTCAAAGAAGGCAGCCAACCCTGTTTGAAGAGCTGGAACAATTCACTTTGGAATTGGTCACCCATGGATTTCTAAACCATCTGGAAGTCAAACCAACCATGATGGACGAAGTCAAGAAAGCACAAGGTGGGCTCGCAAGCATTGAAGGCATCAAGAAGAAGATGAAGCTAGGAAAGGCCCGGGGATTCTCCGAGGACGAGCACGGGATTGTTTGGTACAAGGGCCGCATCTGCGTACCAAACAAGATGGTGCTGAAGAACTTGATCCTGCAGGAAGCCCACGACACTCCGTATTCCATCCACCCAGGAGGAACCAAGATTTTGGTGGCACGGGATGAAAAGAGAGATTGCAACCTATATTGCAAAGTGTGATGTGTGCCAAAGGGTCAAGGCTGAATATCAGCGCCCCGCTGGATTGCTCCAACCACTCAAGGTTCCTGAGTGGAAGTGGGATAAAGTCAGAATGGACTTCATCACTGGATTACCAAGGTCGAATAAAGGACATGACTCCATCTGGGTCATAGTCGACCATTTGACCAAGTTAGCCCATCTTATTCTTGTCAAAACTACCTATGATGGCAACCAGCTGGCAACTCTCTTCATCGACTGAATCGTAAGCCTTCATGGTGTTCCTAAGGAGATTGTGCCAGATCGAGGAACCAAGTTTACCTCAAGGTTCCGGAAGAAGTTCCAAGAAGCCTTGGGAACCAAGTTATCTTTCAGCACGGCTTTCCACCCGCACGCCGGAGGTCAGACAGAGCGAGTAAATCAAATCTCGAAGACATGCTCCGAGCCTGTGTCTTGGCATATGGAGCCAAGTGGGAAGATTGCCTCCCTTTTGCCGAGTTCTCCTATAACAACAGTTATCAGTCGAGCCTTCAGATGGCACCATTTGAGGTGTTGTATGGACGCAAGTGTCGCACACCCCTCAACTGGTCAGAGACTGGAGAAGGGCTTGTCTTTGGACTAGATATTCTCCGTGAAGCAGAAGAGCAAGTCCAACTAGTCAGAGAATGTTTAAAGGCCTCCAAATCAAGTCAGAAGAGCTATGCTGACACTCGTCGCTGAGATATGAGTTTCCATGTTGTACACCATGTGTACCTGCGAGTAACTCCTCTAAAGGGAACCAAGCGTTTCCATGTTAAAGGGAAGCTCACACAAAGGTTCATTGGTCCCTTTGAGATCACTACGCGACGAGGAGAAGTGGCTTACCAGTTGGAACTATCACCTGAGCTATCCGATGTGCACAACGTATTCCACGTGTCACAACTCGAAAAGTGTCTCCATGTACCGGACAAGCCTGATCTCTACAAGGATGTCGATCACCAAGCCATTGATCTTCAGCCTGATTTGACCTACCGCGAGAAGCCCATTCGTATTCTGGATGAAGCAGAGCGACGACTGCGAAGCCGCACCATCTAGTACTTCAAGGTCCAGTGGAGCAACCACACGGAAGCAGAAGCAACCTGGGAACGTGAAGACTATCTTAGATCCGAGTATCTCGATCTTCTCTAAAGCCTAGTTTAGGAATCTCGGGGACGAGATTCTTGTAAGGGGGGTAGGTCTGTCACACCCTGCATTTTGTAACATGTCATTTGCATTAACAAAGCATGAAAATTTGGACAAACAATTTTTTTGGCATAATTTGGCTTTTATTTGCAATTAAGTTTTCTCTTTGTGATTTTTAAGTGCTCTTTAAAGTCAACTACTCCCTCTTGTATATTTCATCTCCTTACCCCAAACTTCTGCCCAATGATCATACCAAGTGTATATACGAGTATTGTATTTTCTTACAAAAATAATTTGGTCAAAAGTATTTTCAAAAATTAGTTTTCCAAAAACCCCTGAATTGAGGTTTGCACTGCAAGTGCTTGATTTAGGGTGAGAAAAATATTTCAAAGAGTATATTTGAAACCTAGTAGATATAGGACTCCCATAAACCACAAAAATATAATTTTAGAAGTTATTTTCCTATTTTATTTAAAAGCTTTTTCTTAAGGCCAAAAATGGTTTTAATAGGGAAAAATTATTTAACTATTTCAAAAATATTTGCCAAAATTCAGGGAGACTCTTAGGACATATATTGTCCATATATAAGGGTTTCAACACTTGGTCTTTTTCAAAATATTGGACAAATCCCTCAGAAACCCTTTCTGGATATTTCAAGCTTTTGAAATATTTACAAAGGAAATATTCTCTAAAGATTCCAGAGAAATTCTATCATGTCATATATGACATATTTTATGATCTTGCCAAGCCCCATGCCTTGGGAAGCAAACAAACCTCATCAAAACCCCTCAAAACCATTCTGTCCATTTTTGAAGTTTGAGCAACTTTACACTGCCAAACTTGTCCAAATGCTCTCAAACTTGGTACACATGCTAGAATGGTCTAATAATGCATCTAGACCAAATGGTACAAGTTTTGGAGAAGGGTAACTTGATTAGAGTACACCAAAACCATTTCTGTTCAGATTCAAATTTGAACAACTTTACATTACCAACTTTTTACTTGTGACCTCCAATTTTGTGGACATGATCACAACCCGAAATGATGACACTACACCAAGTGGTGCATCAAGGAGGGATGCATTGCTTAACTTAAACTTGGAAAATCCACTTCTGTTGATTTCTAGGGTTTACCAAAGTTACATTGACAAGTTTCTTCAAATGAGCCCAAATTTGGTGGAACACCCTACTTCCATATGCCATTTGATCCTGTTAAGTCTCATGTCAAATGGAAATCAATTGCTTGCTCAAATCCACATCAAACACCTTCTGGTGATTTTCCAAAATTACCACTTTCACCTCTTTCCTTGTTCTCCTTGAGCTAGGCTTTTTACCATAGCTTCCCCAAGTCCCCTTGCACCTCCAGTAACTTTTACCTGGCCTCAGCTCAATGATTGAGAGTGGGTAAAACCCCATTTTACATTCTGGACAGCCATTTTCACTCTTCCCTCTCATCCCTCTCCCCTTCTAGAAGCTCTCCCTGGCATCCAACGTCCCTCCTGCATTGTTTACTCCCCCTAGAGCCAATGGACATGGTGCCCGCGTCCACAGCGCGTGGGACACGGCCATGCCGACCATATGGGCGCTCTGGAGCACGCTACAGTGCGCTCCCACACTGTAGCCGCGATTTGCCCGAGGTGACCGATCACCTAGGGCGTCGGGATGGTGTCTCCCGAGGCCGCCTCGATGTCCATGACACGGCAGCCCATTGGCCCCCCTCCTTCTCCCTCCTCTCGCCCCAGCTCGCACGCGCGACGGCCACCCAAGAGCTCCAATGAGCATGCACACACGCGCGATGCCCTGGCCTCCCATGCTCTCTCTCTTCTCTCCCCTGGCTCTGGACCGCTTCCAGGAACGCCCCAGACGCGGAGCCAGCTCCTCCTGAGCCTTGTGGCAATGAGCAGAAGCTCGCCGGCGCACGGGTCCATGGCACCCCGCCGTTCGCCTATAGAAGGACACCCCCGCGCCTCCCTCTCCTCACCAGCCGCTCTCTCACACACCCAATCCTCCCCCTACAACACCCACTCCTCTCCAGACGGGCCCGAGCTCGAGATCGAGCTCGAGCTCCGCCGCCTCGGGTCGCCGTCGATCCGGAGGTATAATCCCTCTCCGACGCTCCTCTCACTCGATCTAGAACCACAACATCTCACTGATCATTTCCACCTTGTTTCTCCTCTCTGTAGCTCTCAAAAACAGTCGAACCACCGCCACCCGAAGCAACTCCGCCGTGCCTCCTCGTCGCCGGCGAACCAGGCCACCCCGGCGACCAACTCCACCTCCATCCGAACGGCGGCTCCTCCTTGAGCACGACGGTACCACCCACGCCTCCTCCCGTGCCCTATATCGCCGCCAGCGAGCTCGCCGTCACCTCTGGACGGAGGTAGACGACGACGGCCGTGGGCCCTGTCCGTCAGCCTCACGCTCTGACGGGTGGGACCCCCCATCAGGTTTAAAAACGCACGCGCGCGCACCTGTTCGCCGTTAGATAGAAGTCGTACTTCGCCTTTACGCCTTTGACGTGGCAGTCTCGCGCGGGCTGTTTTCCCTCTGGGCCTACTACACTGTGGCCTTTCTGGCCTAGTGGCACCTTTTCTGTCTGTTTTATAAAAATTCCATAGGATAAAATATTTATCCAAATGAAATAATTCTAGTTCCTAAAAACTTGTAAAATTCCAACCTATTTAATGATATCACTTTCACCTATATTCATGAACCTTTTCTATACTGTTCAAATTTAACTCTAAATTTGAACACTAAAACCTCGGTTCAAAAATCCATGTACCCCATTCTGTCACTCCAAATCCCAAACTAAGAATTTTTGCCATCTTAGTTTTCCCTCTAGTATTTTATGAAAATAAGTTGACATTTTTCTGAGCACTTTAATATTTCTGTTTTTTATTGTCTTATTTTTTCCGTTACTTATTGCGACGATTAGATACCGTGTTTGACGAGGTTGCTGAAGAAGAAGAAGGACAAGGACTTGAAGGCTTTGAAGACCAAGCGAACCAAGGCAAGCAGCCCTTTGACCATGATACCCCTTTTGGTTCCTCGGTACCCTTTTATTTCTGACTGCATGATGATAAAGAGTGACAGTGGTAAACTTGTTGAGAGCCACCACATGATGCATACCCCTACTCATGATCTTTACCATGTGCATAGATGCAATGAAAAAGGATTAGTTGTTGATACATGCTGATGCATATGTACCATGGATCCTTCGTGGTTGCATTCTTTTAAAAAAAAACATCGGGTGCCCCTAATGCCCGGGGGTGATGTTGAGTTAAGGTCACCACTCGAGGAAGAAGTGGTCTACCAAAGAAAGTTCTCGTGTGTGGGTAAAATGATGGATTAGATTTATGTGTGATTACCGTCCGAACCAAACATGTGCAACCACTCGACCCCTTATGGTACAGGGCATTATTGATTACTTCGGCTGATACTAGCATGGTGCCCACATCACTAGTGACGGGAGAGACATGAGGTCACTCCTGGGATAGGGTCGTGCTTGGATAGGCGACCATGACTGTTTTTACAGGGCACCGGACACACCGTTGGTCCCTTCGTGTATGCGTGACATTGTAAAAAGGGCAAGTCCCATAATCTATCGTTTGTACACGAGGGCCGTGCACAAACGAGTGGACCCTATGTTAATGTCATCTAGGGAAAGGTAATGACCGGGTGCTTCCCCCGAGTACTTGAGGTACTACGGGGTCGTGGGTGACACGAAAGCTTCCCGGATCTTGTGGGTA
This sequence comes from Secale cereale, assembly GCA_902687465.1. Taxonomy (NCBI): domain Eukaryota; kingdom Viridiplantae; phylum Streptophyta; class Magnoliopsida; order Poales; family Poaceae; genus Secale; species Secale cereale. The sequence continues at coordinate 355,189,992 of LR738711.1, forward strand.
AAGTGCGCAACCTCTGCAGAGTGTAAAACTATTCGAATAGCCGTGTCCACGATTATGGACAGTTGGGAGATGCTACTTAAACTATATCCAGAATTTTACAATCTCAGTGAAAGTGTGTGTGTGTGTTGAGTCAAGGTGGTGACTTGACTCGTTGAAAGAACCCAAAATGAATTGAACCTTGTTTATGTTGATATCTGTAACCTGTCCTCGAGGTTACCTAATTACATTGATGCATGTTTCACAAATGGTAGAATATCTTTTCTAGCTTGTAGCTAGGTTGCTCATTGTTGTACAACTTGCATTGTTACCTTGAACCAAATCATGGGTTGCTTGCGAGTACATTCAAAGTACTCATTGGCTTGCCACTGGTTATTTAATTCGCCAGGCATGGAGGAGCGGGAATTTGAAGAAGAGTTCTATGGAGACGAACATGCGAACTAGGACGCTTTCCCAGTCAGAATGCCTATAGGGTTAAGGCAGATGGCATGGGTTCTACTTATCTACGAAGACTTCCGCTACTCGAGTTTATTTGCTATTCAGCCCATGAGGCTTTATCTATGTAAGACTTGGCCATAATGGTCATAATTTGTGTAAGACGGTATGTATGGATGTAAGACTCTTGTTATTCAGCTTCTGTGTGTTCAGTGAGCATTGATCTCTGGGATCACTGGACACGTGTATTCGGTGATCTCGACTCTTAAGTCGGGGTACCCACATCGGGGCTCTTGAGGACGGTGCCAGGGGTAGTTCCTCCCAAGGCAACACCGTCCCTGCGGCCTGGGGCGTGGCCAACAGCTTGAAGAGCCTTTTTGAAAATACACCAGGCTTCTGGGGCTCACGGCATGATGCTTTCTTGGCGATGATGTCAGCCTCCTTGTTTGCGTTGCGCCGCACGTGTATTAGTTCCATCCCTGAAAAACGCTTCTCAGTCTTACGTACTCCTTCAAGATACGCCTCCATGTGCTCGTGTTTTGGCATGTATTCTTTGTTGGAGTTGACGAGGAGTTGCGAGTCGCCCTCGATGGTGAGGCGCTTGATCCCCAAGGTGGTCGTGGCTTTGAGGCTGGGGATCAGGCCTTCGTATTCCATAATGTTGTAGGAGACCTTCTCACCATGCTGGAAGCATAGCTGTATGGCGTAGTAGAGCTTGTCCTTGGTCGCTGAGACGAGCATGAATCTAGTCTCCGCGCCTTGCCTCACAAAGGCGCCATCGAAGTGCATGACCCACCCCTCAGGTGCTTCCTCACCAGGCGTGAGGGGCTGGTCCTTGTCCAGCCCCCAGCCTTGGGCGTCCGTCCATTCGGCCACGAAGTCAGCAAGGGTTGCGCCCTTGATGACTCTGGTGGTGCTGAACTCCAGTTGGAAGGCTTGCAGCTCGATGTTCCACTCTATGTCTCTCCCAATAGCGTTAGGGTTGTGACATCTCCAAGGGGAACGCGGGGACGACCTTGATTGAGTGGCCTTGGAAGTAGTGGCGTAGCTTTCTTGAAGCGACGAGGGGTTCGAGCAGGAGCTTCTACTGCGTAGGGTAGCATGCGCGTCCCGTAGCAAGGTGCTGATGAAGTACACCGGGTGTTCGACGAGCGGCGAGGTGTGGGGACAATGTCCTTCCTGTCGTGGAGCTCTTGAGAGCGGGATAGTCTGGAGGCCTTGCACCGGCTGATGAATCTACTTGATGTGGAACTGGCAATCCTCGTAGGACTGGACCAGCTCGACATCATCTTGGAGCGCCGTAGGCGAGTAGAATCCGCTTTGAAACGCCTTCCCCACGAGGTTGCGTGATGATGAGTGGTGCCCGAAATCCCCACCATGGATATCGGCGAGCAGCTCTTGTCCCTGCACTTTGTATATTCACCACAGGGAGATGTCATTGGGATGCATGTTGTACAACTCACCGTCCAGTAAGAAGTAAATGGTAGCCTGCTGGGGCACATGCTCCGCGTCCGCCTCCTTTTCCGGCAGGGCGCTCCTGAGTAGATACGCCTTGAGATCATTGGTACAATCGTGCTCCTGAGGTTCTAGTGCGAGGGGTAGGCGAGCTCTTGAGGCTGTACTGTAGGTCGGTGCTCCTGAGGATGGTGCCAGGGGTAGTTCCTCCAGACGTAGCACCGGGCATGCGACTTCGGGCGTGGCCGACGGCTTGTAGAGCCTTTCATCAAAGACACCATGATTCTGGGGCTCGTGGCATGATGATTTTTTGGCGATGTCGTCGGCCTCCTTGTTCGCACCGCGTGGCACATGCATTAGTTCCAACCCTAAAAAATTGCTCTCAATCTTACGTACCCCTTCAAGGAATGCCTCCATGTGCTCGGCTTTTGGTGTACATTCTTTGATGGAGAAGTTGACGAGGAGTTGTGAGTCACCCTTGATGGTGAGATGCTTGATCCACAAGGTGGTCGCGGCTTTGAGGCCGGCAATCGGGCCTTCCTATTCGGCAATGTTTTTGGAGACCTTCTCACCATGCCGGAAGCATAGTTGTACAGCGTAGTAGAGATTGTCCTTGGTTTGCGAGACGAGCACGACTCCAGCCCCCACGCCTTGCCACGCGAAGGCGCCATCAAAGTGCATGACAAACCCCTTAGGTGCTTCCTCACCAGGCGCGAGGGACTGGTCCTCGCCCAGCCCTCGGCCCGGGACGTCCGTCCATTCGGCCACAAAGTCATCAAGGGTTGCGCCCTTGTTGACTCTAGTAGCTCGATGTTCCAATCTGCCACTCTCCCGTTGGTGTTGGGGTTGTGTAGTATCTTCTCCTGGGGGAAAGTGGAGACGACCCTAATTGGGTGGCCATGGAAGTAGTGGCGCAACTTTCTTGTAGCGATGAGGAGTGTGAGCAGGAGCTTTTGTTACATAGGGTAGCGCGCGTCCCATACGATGGTGCTGATGAAGTACATCGGGTGTTCGAAAAGTGGCGAGATGTGGACACCATCTCTCCCGGTGTGGAGCTCTTGAGCCCCTGATGTAGGGTGGAACCCTAAGTGGAGATCTTTCACGAATTGGAGGGAAATCCACAAGAACAAGAAGAACACAAGGGTGAATTCACAAGAGAACACTCAAGAACAAGTCCAATCACACATCCACTAGAGTCAAATCCACACAAGATTCACAAAGGTACATAAGCAAAAAGAGGAACATGGGTACATGGTAATTTTCATCTCAAATCCAAAGGGAGATGATGTCTTGAGATCTAAGAGATCCTTCCCAAGATGGCAAAGAGGGTGCACGGGAGGGAGAGAGAAAGAGAGAGAGAGAGAGAGAGAGAGAAAGGGAGACGACGCCACCAGCTAAGTGGGCGTTCTTTGTCATCTGCTAGCAGACGGCAAAGAGGGCGATCGTCAGGGCTGGCCCATGTCTCCTCTTTGCCGTCCGCTAGCAGACGGCAAAGAATCTGACCTAGCCACTCCATGCCCTGTGCGGCCCACCTGGCTCTTTTGTCGTCCGCCTTTTAGCTCTTTGCCGTCAGCCGGCTGACGGCAAATACCCTTTTTGCCATCAGCACGTTCTTAGTCGTCCGCTTCCTCAAAGCAGATGGCAAAGAACCCGTTTGCCATCAGCTGGCAGACGGCAAAGTGGTGGCGGACGGAAAAATGTTAGATTCCAGTAGTGAAGTGCAGCTCGTGCGCACGGGGTATCCACAGACCTGATGCCTTAGCCCGTGCGCACGCGGTCCGTGAGGCCCGTGGACACGGGGGTCCCGTGGGAATGGTACACGCCCGTGCGCATGGGGTCTTCAGGACCGTGTAGCCTGGGAGGCCCGTGGGCACGAGGTTGGGGAGGCCCGTGCGCATGGGGTAGCCTGGGAGCGTCTGCCTTCTTGGTCAGTTCCTTCTCCGCTTCTAGGCTTCCCACTTGGATTGCGTAGTTGTTCTCTTGCGCTTGGACTCCTCCTCGATGAATGTGTAGCTCCACTCACACCTATGTATAAACACGAGAGAGGGGTTAAGTAGTATACAATCCTTGAAGGGTACAAGTGAACACATGTAAAGGATATGATTCACCTTACGAGTACCGAACAAACAAGGTGCAGGCGAGGTAATAATCTCACAAGTACCCTTACTAAATACTAGGTTGTAAAGGAGTCACTTGTCATCGTCCTTTTTAATAAAATTCACCTTTGTATGCAGGAAGTAGATGTGGTACGTTTCACTTGCTAAACGGAATCTTGACATGGTGATGTCCATAGGATGCTGCGCATCAGCCCCACTCATTGATGAAGCGGCAGGGGGCTCATGAGCGCTATCTTGAAGGGGCAGTTGTGTCACGCCCTCCCGAGGCTCCACGACCTCCTGAGGGCTCCCCTGGGCCATCTTAGTGCCAGTGCGCCACTCGCGAACCGCCACAAGCGCTGCACTTGCGGAGTGGGGGTGGCCGCTACGTAGAGTATTAGCTGCTCGCGAGGGCGAGGCGGCACCATGACGGGTGGGCTCATGAGATATCTCTTGAGGCCTTGGAAAGCGGTCTCCGCCTCCGAAGTCCACTAAAGAGGTCCCATCCTCTTCATGCGCTCGAAGAAAGGAAGAGTGTGCTCGTCTAACTTGGAGATGAAACGTCCTAATGCGGTCACGCAGCCCGCCTATTTCTGCATCTCTGGTGGGGCGCGGTCGTCCGTAGGCTGGAGGTCATTGGTCGTCCAGTACGTGTCGGACGTCCGGCCGCTGGAGCATACGCTAGCCTGGCTACTTCTGGCTCGTGCAACCTTCAGGTGTCGGACGTCCAGTCTCGACCGGTAATCCGGTGGCTCTAGAATTTCTGGCACCTTCTTCTCTTGGTCCTCAAACTTTTCCTCGCCATCTTCTTCACTTGACGTAGCATCTTCACGTCCATCATCTCGATACATGATCATGCATAGTGTTTCTGCCTTAGGTACTAGCCACATCTCATATGGTGAAAGTAGTATTTCGCAGAGGAATGAGTTCACCTTATCTTCGATAGCCTTGGCTTAGGCTCTTTTCATAGGACCAAATGGTGTCGTGCTAGATTTAGATACATCCTTAAGGATGCTCGTGGGATGCTCCACATCATATCCCCCCCCCTTGGGAAAGATCCGACCTCGGATCAAAAGCTTCATCACCATGGTATGGAGAGAGGTCTTTGCGATTGAAGATGTCGCTCACGGAGTACTTGTCGCGTGGGATGTCCATCTTGTATGCATCGTTGTTGAAGAGTGCAACCACCTCAGATGGTCTGTCGGCTCGAGGTAGTAACGACTTGCGCTCGTTGGGAAACCATTCCTAGCGAAGGTTTAGCCACGCAAGATCTCCAATGTTGAATGTTATGGGTTGCTTGTTAACATTGATCTTGGATGCGAGTCATTGAACTTGACGCTTGATGGTGTGCTTCGTATCTTCGTGCATCTTCTTGAGATAACTTGCTCATGCACTTGCGTCCATATTGATGCGCTCTTGTAGAGGTAGAGTAAGAATGTCCAATGGGGACAACGGGTTGAAGCTATAGATGACCTTGAAGGGGACTTGCCGGTTGTTGAGTGTCTTGCGCGGTTGTAGGCGTACTCGACGATGGGCAAACATTGCTCGGATTCCATGATGTTCTTCTTGATCAACACACGAAGAAGCTTCGAAAGTGTGCAGTTCATCACCTCCGTTTGGACATCGGTTTGTGGGTGGTATGTCGAAGAGAATAGTAGCTTGATTCCGAGCTTGGTGCCAAGCATCTTCCAAAAGTAGCTTAGGAACTTGACATAGCAGTCGGAGACGATCATCTTGGGCACTCCATGTAATCGCAAGATTTCCCTACAAAAGAGATTTGCAATATGTGAAGCATCTTCTATCTTGTTGCATGGAATGAAATGAACCATTTTTTAAAAACGATCCACAACAACAAAGACGGAATCCTTTCCATTTTGAGTTATAGGCAAACCAAGGACAAAGTCCATGCTAATGTCTTCCCATGGTTGATATGGAATATGAAGTGGCATGTAAAGACCATGGGATTGATCTTTGGACTTAGTAATTAGATATTTTCATAAATTGCTAGATGGGCCTAAAGCCCACCTCATATTTCACCAATCCCCCACCAGATCTCGAGAGCCCATTGTGTCCTCCGTTCCAATTGTTTTTTCGATATACCAGTGTTTCAATGAAGACCTGTTAGGGTTGAACTTCACCTAGAGCTAATAAATACACTCCTTCCCAACTAAACAATGAATTATGACTTGAATTATCAGTTACGCATAAAGAAGTTTCACCATATGTCTTACTAGTACTATGCCGCCGAATGCTGACCCCTCGAGTGGAGCATATATGTGACACTCCTGGACTTTTAATGAGATTACTAGGGATCACCCCAATCTCATACACTCTGACCAGCAGTCAGGCTCATATAGGTGTGTTCCTCCAAAGACCGCTCTATAGGATAGCATCATTCTTACATAAGCTTTGGAACACATTCAAACAATAGTCATACTACCATACAGAATCGAGAGTATTGCATCTCCAATGGAGTGCGTTAGTATAGTTACTCTCCTTAGTTCACCACTGGCATGTTTTCCCAGGTCCTACTTCACGGGATCTCTGATGACAAAGGTTGGGATACCACCATGATAAATCATGTGGGTCTCATACCCATCTCCGTCTATGCACTATCTATAACTACATGCGATAGCCCTTTTGTATAGGGATCTGCCGGTTTTTTAGCCGATTGGATATAATTCAACGCTATCACTCCGTAATTATTTAATTTTCTGACACCTTTTAATATCATTATTATATGTTTTTTGGACTTCATGTTTTCCTCTGAACTCTTCACCTTGGTGATAACAGTTTGATTGTAACAGTTCATATTGATAGCCAGAACAAGTTTCTCAACCAGTGGCATGTCCACGCAAAGATCTCGAAGCCATCCCGCTTCAACACTAGCTGTGTCTAACACTGTTAATTCTACTTCCATTCTCGATCTTGTTAAGATTGTTTTCTTGAAAGACTTCCAGGAAACAATGCCACCTCCAATAGTAAACATATACCCAGTAGTGGCCTACATCTCATCAGCATCAAAGATCCAATTTGCATCACTATACCCTTCAAGTACTAACGGGTATCTTATATAGTGAAGTCCATAGTTTATAGTACCTTTCAGATAGCGCGTAAGTCTTTCAATAGCATGCCAATCTACAACACCCAGTTTGGAAACTAACCGACTCAGTTTGCTCACAACAAACATGATGTGAGGCCTCGTCGCACTCGCTAGGTACATGAGTGAACCAACAATTTGAGAGTATCTAAATTGATCCTTAGATGTGCCTTCGAACTTTCAAATCAAAACACTGAGATCATATGGTGTTTGAGATGGTTTGAAGTCCGAATATCCAAAATGACTCAACACCTTCTCAGCATAATGGGATTGCACGAGTATGATCCCACCCTCATTATTTCTCAGTAGCTTGATGTTCAAAATAACATCAGCCACACCAATGTCCTTCATCTCAAAGTTCTGAGATAAAAATGACTTATCCACCTGAATCACATTGAGGTTGGTTCCAAATATCAGTATGTCATCAACATACAAGCATAGTATAACTCCTTCGTCCCCACCATGGCGATAGTATACAGATTTCTCAGATTCATTGAGAACGAAGCCAACAGATGTCAGAGTTGTATTAAACTTATCATGCCATTCCTTATGTGCTTGTTTGAGGCCATATAAAGATTTAATCAACCTACACACTTTTCCTTCCTGACCATCTATCACAAAGTCATCTGCCTGTTGCTTGTAAATTTGGTCCTCTAGCTCTCCATTCAGAAAAGCCGTCTTAACATCCATCTCGTGGGTGAGAAGACCATGCGAGGCCGCCAATGAGAGTAATACTCAAGTGGTGGTTTGTCTAGCCATAGGTGAATAAGTATCGAAGAAATATTGCTCTTCTTTCTGGTCATAGCCCTTGGCCACAAGCCTATCCTTGTACTTTTGAATCATACCATTAGGCCTAACCTTCTTTTTGAACACCCACTTACATCCCAACAGGTTGCATCCATTCGGACGTTCAGTGATCTCCCATGTCCCGTTAGCCACGCTGGAATCCATCTCGCTATGGACCACATCCTTCCAGTAGTCAGCTTCTAGAGATGTATATGCTTCTAAAATAGAAGTGGGAGCATCATCCACAAGGTACACAAAGATATCATCACCAAAGGTCCTTTCAGTCATTTGTCTCTTGCCCCTACCAAGGGTTTCTTCGTCATCCTCCTCAGGATTTTCATCATGTGTTTGTTCAAAATGTTCCATAGGAATGGCAGGCTTAGGAGTCACCTCGGATTCCCGTCTAGAGTGCTTTGCTTATCTCTCATAGGAAAAATATCCTCGACAAATGTAGCATCTTTAGACTCCATAATTATACCGACCTTCTGGCCAGGTACCTTAGATTTCGCTACTAGAAATCTATAGCGAATGCTATTCTTTGTCCGAGCTTACGCTTTTTGGGAATCAACACATTGACTTTCGCCAAACAGCCCCATTTACGCAACTACGAGAGTGTTGTCGTTCTCTTCGCCCATTTCTCGTAGGGGTTGATCTCATTGTCCTTTCTCTGAACTTTATTCAAGACATGACATGTCGTCAATATAGCCTCCCCCACCATGCATTGGATAAACCAGATGTATCTAACATGGCCTTATCCAAATCAGTTAGAGTACGGGTTTTCCGCTCGGCAACCCTGTTTGACTGGGGTGAATAGGGAGGTGTCCTCTCATGAATAATACTGTATTCCGCACAAAAGGAATCAAACTCACTCAAGAAGTACTTTCCACCATGATCTAATCAGACTCATTTAAGTTTTGTTTCAAGTTGATTCTCAACTTATGCTTTATAGATTTTAAAGTAGTGTAGAGCCTCATCTTTAGTATTTAACAAATACACGTAGCAATATCTAGTGGAATAATCTATCAAATTAATGAACTATTTCTTTCTACCTTTAGTCAACACACATTCATCACACAAAGATCAGTATGTATGAGTTCTAATGGTGCCAAATGTCTCTCCTCAGTAGCCTTGTGAGGCTTACGAGGTTGCTTAGCTTGCACACATGAAAGGCACTTAGAACCTTTGGGTAAAGTGAAATTTGTGATTAAATCCAACTTAGGTATTCGCGTCATAAAACCGAAACTAATGTGACGAAGACGTGAATGCCAAACTTTGGATTCATTAACATTCGAATGAATATGGTTCACGACTTTATTACAAAAATATATGAGGGAAAGGCGGAACATTCCTCCCCTCTATTAACCTTTTCCAACAAAGAGTCCATATTTCATAACAACTAATTTATTAGACTTGAAAACCAAATGAAACCCTTCTCTACATAGAAGGGAGCCACTAACAAAGTTATTCTTGATGGCGGGGAAATATTGCACGTTCTTTAGCTGCACAATCCTTCTCGAAGTAAACTTTAGATGGACCGTGCTAACACCATGAACATAAGCACTCATGCCATTCCCCAACAATATGGACCTGTTGCCTCTGACCTGCTAAGAAGAAAACAATGAAATGTCAGCACACACATGATCACCTTCACATGTGTCCACCCACCAATCGATGGGCTGAAACACTAGAAAAAACAGTAAATAAATTACCATACCCAGATGCAACATTCTCAATGTTGACCACAATCATGTTGAAGGACATGGAGTACTGTCCTGACTTCTTGTACTTGTTTGGGCACTTGTTGGCCCAATGTTCAACCAAACTGAAAGTAAAGCAACACACATCCTACTTGTTCTTCTTGAAGGTCTTCTTGCCTTTCTTCTTAAAGTCGGTATTGTGTTGGACACCGTTCTTTCCCATAGAATTGTGGGAGTTGAAGTTCCTCTGTTTCACCATGTTGGCGACAGAAGTTCCTTCGACTAGTTTCTCATTTGAGTAATTTGCTCTTGAGTTCTGCTCAACACTCAGATGGCCAATGGCATCCTCCACTGAGAATTCATGCCTCTGATATTTCAGAGTAGTTGCAAAGTTCCTTCCATAATTAGGGAGCTTAGCAATTATGCAGCCCGCTAAAAACTTGCCAGGTAACTTTCCCTTAAGAAGCTCAAGCTCCTTAACGATGCATATTATTTCATGAGCCTGCTCGAGTATAGGACGGTTTTCAACCATCTTGTAATCATGAAACTTCTCTATAATATACATTTGTTTCCATCATCGGTAGCCCCAAAGTTAGATTCAAGCTCCTTACACAAGTCCTTGGCAACACGCACATGTAAATATGTGTCGACCAACTTATCTCGGATCACGCAAAGAACTGCATTGATGGATAAGGCGATGGATTCCTTGAATGCCTTATGCTGTTCAGGAGGAATTGTTCCCAAAGGGACACTCGTGACGCAGAACACGTTCATAGCCGTGAGCCATAAGGTGGTCTTTGTGTGCCAACACTTAAAATAAGTACCAGTAAACTTATCCGGTTTTAATGGAGCGGCAAAGCCACCATCCGAAAAATTACTACACGCATTAGGTTTTCCATTTGTTGAGTAAATATGCAAATTTTTGACTAATATAATCCATCAATAAATAACTAGCATGGCACTGACAAAATTAACAACATGCTTATATTTGGTTCACTAAAGCACATATTATGCGAACAGTAGATACATCTACGCATGACGCATGTATGGCTAAGAAAATAATAAATTAGAGTGAGATAAACGACTTATACCCTCCAATGGGCCACGCAAAAGCCGCATCGGTGATGGCTATGGCGGCGACCTCAGCTGCCTTCTGGTCGGCTTCATGTTTCTCGGCAGCGGCACATTCGGTGTCAGTGGACATGGTGATGACGAGGGTGACGTGGACATAGAGGAAGTAGACGAATAGAAGCAAGCAGTCGCGTGGTCGCTTCCCAAAAACCTAATCGCCCCACTCCCATACATGATCCGAAGAGGCGGGGTTTCGAAGACCTGCACTTCCATCAACCATGTACGTGGCATACAACATGGAGTCACCATGTCAGCAGCAGCAGAGCAACGACGATGGGCGTGGAAGCAGATACGGTCCCGTCAACCTAATCTTTGATGTGATGCCTATATACATGATCAAAATCTTGGATATTATCATAACTATTCGCTTTTCTATCAATTGCCCAAAATTAATTTGCCTACCCATCATTGCTGTCGGCGTCCTGGGAACCAAGGTACCCAGACATGCCTGTCTGTGGGTCGCGACGCGCTCCTAGCACGGCCTAGTATGGCCCAGCTGATCGACCAGCTGCCCAAGACCTTCGCGAGGGGGCTAGGCCTCGCAAGGAGAACGACATCTAGATCCCCTCAAGAGCGGCCTCGTCTAGGTAGCTCCGCAGGGGCGGAGAATCCAAGGCCAAGCCTGCCTCCGGAGGAGGCAGTGACACACTACGCCAACGGGTGCCAGCATGTGCCAGCGGCGCAGTTGCCATTTTGGTGCAAAGGAGACAGCGCAGGCGCAGGTTCCCGAGGAGCGGGACAAAGGTTTCCCCTTCAGTGCAACAAGACCGAAGACCGCAAGGACGACAGGGAGGATGTCTCCACCGAGCCCACCACCGCGTCATCGCCTGATCGTTTTGCGGGCGAAGACCGCTTTTGTCAGGACAAGAACGTCCTTGTGTTCCCGCTCAAATGGCCATTGTGGGATCCCTTCTCGCCTAATCATTTCTGGGGAAGAGGACCCTGGCCGCCTATATAAGTAGCTAGGATCCCCACTATGAGCGACAAGTCGATCAGATCCAGAAACTCGGCCCTCGCACAAAGCAGCAAGAACCCTTGCCTCCTGACCCTCCTGAGCTCTCCTCCTAAGCTCAGGAACCACTCTATTCATCCATATTCAAGCCCTCCCGAGGCCAATCAACCAAAGCAGGAAGTAGGATTTTACACCGCAAGGTCGCGCGAAACTGGGTAAACTCTTGCGTGCTAAACTTCTTGTTCGCTTGAATCTCTTCACTGGACGAGGGCAAGACGCTAGGTAGACCTGAGTGGGAGAGATCTTCGTTCACGCCCCTCTGTTTGAACTTTTTGGGTTTGCGGAGCCCGTAATCCGACATTTGGCGTGCCAGGCAGGGGGCGTGTCGAGATCTCGCCTCTCCGACGACCTCGTCCCGCTCTCGTCGTCGACTTCGCTGCATTCCCATGGTGGACACAGGCCGAGCATGCGCCGCCCGTCGCGCCGCGAACGTCGCTCAGACGACGCCCACGGGCAACGGTGCGCCACTCCGCCCCAACTCGCCGGTCGCCAATGCCGCCACCGACCCGACCGTCCACGAGCAGCAGGACTCGTTGCTGCCGCTGTCCGTGCGGCATGATGGCCGCACGGCGACGCCGTCACCCTCAACGACTGCGGTGTCGTCCTTGCTGGTCTGCCGCGGACCAGTCTACCAGCAGCTTGCGCTATTGATGGCGCGGGAGCTCCTGCCCTACCGCCCGGCGGACGACCTCTACGACGAGTGGCTCCACCGCATCACCAAGCTCGTCAAGACCGCCGGGGAGGCATCTGCACCAACTCACTCCTCCCATCCCCCGTCGCCCACGGCGGGGAACGAGGGCCACGGTGTCTCCGCTCCACCTCCACTCCACGGCGCCGGCCAGGAGGCCAGGCGCGAGGCTCCGTGGTGTGAGCCGCCCCGTAGGGCCCATGCGCGCGACGAGGAGAGCTGCCAGGTGATCCCGCATCCATAGGAAGGAGTTCGCGGGCCCCCTGTCCCGCAACACCAAGACCGCGCACCACAGGAGGTGGTGGCGCCAGCGCCCCAAGAACCAGCACCGCAGGCGCAGGAGGCGCCTACAATCATGAGAGTGGCTGGATGTCGCGCCTTAGCTCCGGAGCTACGACACCTCGTCTGGCCCGGCAAGTTCAAGCCGTATCTGCCTCCGCGCTACGATGGCACCACTGACCCCACAGAGTTCCTCCAGCTCTAGGAGCTGAGCATCGAGGCGTCCAACGGCATCGAGCAGGTCATGGCAAACTGGTTCCCCATGGCTCTCAAGGAAGGCGCATGCTCCTGGCTCCTGAACCTCCAAGTGGGATCCATCTCCTCCTTGGGGGAGCTTCGTGAGCGTTTCGTTGCCAACTTCTAGGGTACCCGTGACCGAGCCCCGGCGGCCGCGGATCTGCGCCGCGTGAAGCAGCAGCCGGGAGAGACCCTGCAAAAGTACATCCAACGTTTCAACACCATGCGCCTCCGGATCCCCAGGGTCTTGGACGAGGCCATCATCTCAGTGTTCTCCGATGGTGTCCGCGACGTCAGGATGAGGGAGGATATCGCCATCCACGAGGACCTGTGCACGACCCTCGAGATGTTCAAGCTCGCAGCAAATTGCGCCAGGGCAGAGGAAGGACACCTCTCCCTCCAGGAGCTACCTGAAGTAGACGCAGAGGGCAAGAAGACCAAAGCCAAAGAAGCAAAGTGCAAGGGACCCGCCGTACTGGCTGCAGAGCCAGAAGTGAAGCGTGGCTGCGGCTACAACGACCCCCCCAGAGACAACCGTCCGTACTGCGTCTTCCACGATGTCCACAGCCACAACACCAACGACTTCAGGAGCTCAGGGCGATGCGCGGCGGGCAACGCCCTGAGTGCGACAACTGCGGCTACCGCCATGGAGGAGGCCGTGGTGGAGGATGCTGGGATGGCAGGAACTCGTGCCAAGGGTGCCGTGAGCAGGCTCATGAAGACGACTGGCAGGAGCAGCCTCGTAACACCACCTAGCGCGACCAGCCTCGTGAGGGTCACCCTCAGGGAAACGGAGGTCTGCCTCCGCTACCACCACATCCAAGAAGGAACGACGACGACCACCAGGGAGATGGAGCATGTAGCTCTCAGGAATCATGTGCGGTTGCATGCCTCTTGGGAGGAACCCATGCTCCGGCTTCCCATCACATCCTCAAGTAGTTTGCTCGCGAGGTGAACACGGCGCTTCCCAGGCCTGACGCCACGCGCAACCTCAGGTGGACCAAGCAAGTCATCGCCTTCGACCCCAAGGACCAGCTCAAGTGCACCGCAGCCCTAGGCGCCGTCCCGATGCTCTGCACATAGACCATCAGCAATGTCCTCGTGACCAAGACCCTCATCGACAGTGGAGCAGTGCTCAACGTCCTCTCTGTCCAGACCTTTGAGACTCTCCAGGTCCCGTACGATTAGCTCCACCCGACCAAGCCATTCTACGGAGTCACGGATGGCTCCACACTCCCAATGGGGCAGGTCCGCCTCCCCGTCACCTTTGGAGACCGCGAGAACTATCACACTGAGCTCATCGACTTCGACGTCACCAGCATCCACCTCCCGTACAATGGCATCCTCGGGTATCCTGCCCTCGCCAAGTTCATGGAAGCGACCCATCACGGCTATAACATCCTCAAGATGCCCGGGAGTGGCGGAGTCATCACGATCATCTCCGACGAGAAGGAAGCGGTGCGTTCCCTGGAGCGTGCCTACCAGACCGCGGCGGTCGAGAGCTCCGACGAGGATGGAGCCGTCTTCGCCCTGCTGACCGCCCCCAAGAAGAAGAAGAACCTGCCCGCCAACGGACCTTAGGACGCAGGGGCTCCTGACGGTTCCGCCTTAGGACTCGCGCCTGCCGACGAGGCGCCATCCACCCTCGCATAGGGAGGCGCGCCCGACGCCCCCCTCAGGACGGGTTCGGGGGCTCTCTTTTGGAGTGTCTCGGGCCAGACCACAGTCTTGAGGGAGGTGTTCGGGCACCACCTACTGGCGTGTCTCGACACGCGTTTTTGTGAGCCCAACGTGAGCCGTACAATGCTGGGGGCTCAGTACTTCATCGACCAGGTTACCGAGGAACTTCAGTACGCAAGGCTCATACGCAGTGGGCGTAACCGCACGATGCCTAAACCTACCCGTAACCCGAGCGACCACTTCTGCGTTTGCATCGATGTCGCGGGTCTCAACCGAGCCGCTACTTTGGAGCCCTTTTGGCCGACGGCGGTCGGCCGGAGGAGGGCTCTCCCCTGCAGCTACGTCTGCACGATCTTTGGCTTCCGCAACGCGGTTGCCATGTTCCAGCGTCTTGCGCGGGAAGCGTTGGGGGCTCAGGAGGCTCAGTGGCAGGCAGTCCAGACGAAGCGAGTACCGGACCCCCGCGACCACTGAGGGCCTTCGGAGCCACTGGGCCTCAGGAGCCCGATGATCCTCAGGAGCCCGATGATCCTCAGGAGCAACCCGCATGGCTTGTGTCTTTAGCTACCCCAACTCTTCTTCGACAAGTGTCAGGTGACGTTTCAAGTATTCAATCGAGGGCGCCCCCTGGGCTGCATCATCCTCGAGCTGCTGGGGGCTATCCCCCCGTAGCTATCTCTTTTTGCGCATGAATCAAGGCTAGTTGCTTCTTCCTATTTGCATTACTTATATGCTTGGCGTTCTCCCCGCCACTAAGGTCATGAGCCCTTGTGAGCCCACTCGCGACCGCCCCATGATTAAGGACTGGCATGGCGTCTATGCTTGGGTTCGTCCCTGCAGCGTCGCTAAACTCAAGGGCTGAGCTCTATCTCGTGAGCCATTCCCGTGACATCACCTCCTGTGGTCCTTGGTGCCTTGTTCTCGCATGGGCTAATCATGGATGGGTAAGTAGGGGCCTGTGGCAGGTGCCTCGCTCACGCGGGAACCGCGCGCCGGTTGTTTTTCTTGTGGACCGTTGCATGAGAAGACTGGGCACGGTGTCTGTTCTCCAGTCCATCTTGCAGCGTTGATAAATCCAGCCGCTGAGCTCTGTCTTACGGGCCGGTCCCGCTAACATCACCTCCTGGGGTCGTTTGTGCTGCAGCCTTCTCATGCGATGCCCTCTAGAGATGCACTCGCCGCAGGTCGACACAACACCTTTCTTTTCACATTTTGCAGAAGAAGCCTCAGGCGCAACCCGCCTCAGGGTAGGGTCTCATGAGTTATGCATAAGCTCACGAGAACTTCCTCAGAGTCATTCAACTCGTCCTGAGGAGGGCCCATATACACCTTGGCTGTTCTGTCGTGCAAGCCACGCGTCAGGACGGGGCTGTACACGCCCCGGAGTCTCTCTCGGTGGGAGGATCCCTCCCACGGTCCAGTGGAAGTGCTATGCTCCACGCTGGCAGAACTAATCGAGGAGCAGTTATGCCCACGAACCAGTGGAAGCACCAAGCTCCGCGCTGGCTGCTATGACTGAGGTGCGGTCATGCCCACATTCAGCACAAGTGTGGTAGCTCTATGCTCCGTGCTAGTTATAAACAACTGAGGGCGGCCCCAGCGGTCGCACCAACCTTAGGGGCCTTTCAACTCACGACGCTCAGAGCTTCTACTTGGATGGGTGTCACGAGGGGGGCTAGGCACGGGGGCTATGATTAGGCCACGCCTGGCACACGCCACCATACCAGATGCCCAGACACCTGGCTTTCTCGCGCCCCCATCCTAGAAGAAGGCTCGTGAGCAAGGTATGGTGCTCGTTCTCCCACATGATAGCCGTTCGTACGTCAAGGGGGACCCATGGGAATCGCGAACCAGGGGCCTCACTAGTGACGTAGCACCTCACTCCTTGAGCCCAGTGCTCAACGGCGGTCGAGGAATGCGCGGGGCTGGGCCCAGCCGACGCAGAACACAAACGGGATCGCTTGAACGTCAAGGGGGACCCTTGGGCATCGCGATGCAGGGGCCTCACTAGCCATGTAGCCCATCATTCCTTGAGTATAGTTATTATGATAACCCCGGTCACCCGAAGGGCTCAATGGCGATCGAGGTATGCGCGGGGTTGGGCCCTACCGACGCAGAGCACCTAAGCAAACATGAAAGGAAGCAAGCATGGAAATCATCATGTTCAATCTAGATATTACAATAATACAACGTCCTTCAAATTCAAACGAGTTCGTACGCCTCCCCGAGGAACTTGCATATCTTCCATATGGACAGGAACATGTCAGGCATCACCAAGTGTGTCATCACCAGCCTCCGCCTCTTCGGCTGCGGTAGCAGCAACCCGGAGGAACGCCTTCTCCTTGACCTTCGCTTCCAGGTCCTCAGCAGCCGTGCCCTCTATGTTCGGTGGCCCGGGAGCGACTGCTGCCACCTCCTCGCCAAGATGACTCGGGCGCAGAGCCTCGGGTCCCAAGAAGCACAAAGCCATGCCCCACGGGAAATGTGACAGAAGATCAAGTGCCGCTGCCGCCTGACCGTGGGGGATCACTAAGATAAGCTTTCAATGCCCGCATCTACTCGCGTACCTACACTTTCACCCACTGTAATCATGAATTCGCGGTAGCACGAAAAGCCCCTCTCGCCGGCCCTAGTGGACGATCACTTGAATGCGAAGAAGGACCTCCCGAGTATCGCGCCTCGGGGGCTCTTACCAGACCCTGGGTCCTCACCTCCTGGCCTTGACCATGGCATCGCGACTTGGCATACCAGTGTCGGCTAAAGCTTGTCTAGGGACTGGGTCTCGCAGGTGTAGGGCCCTAATCTACTGCGCGGAAAGGAAAAAGGGAAAGTCATGCTCCAGCAAAGGGCCTCATGAGGAACATAAGTTTATAATGCCAGATAATAGCAAAATATTCACAAAGGATTTACACGCCCTCATGGGGCCGTTCAGGGATGTCTCGCAGGGACCAAGCTAAAAAGGGCCATTCTCGGAGGAATGCGGCTCGGACTCCTTCAACGGTGGCGGCGCCGGGAGGACGTTGTTCCCTTCCGGCGATAGGAATGACGATTTGGCGGCTCGTAGCTCTCATCGGAGCTTGAGTCCTTCTCAGGGGAAGCGTAGCTGCTACCGGAGGAATCGGAGGTGCAACCAATGGCGAGCACCTCGCCCCCGGCCTCGCTGCCCTGGCAGCATGGGAGATGGTCGCTGGCGAGCCCATCCCCCGCACTGCACGCCAGTGGACAACCGTCCGCCCCGAAGACCTTGAAGCTCAGCGTGCCCGTCCCATCCAGTGCGAAATTAAGAATGTGCCTCCCGGCGGGGGCGCAGGCGCGGCGTACCACGCCCCAACACCAGGTCATGAAGACCTGGCCGGAGGAGACCACCTCCTGGTCGGCATATGAAGGGGGAAGGTGGCACCCTTCATGATGTAGCTGCATCATCAACCGGCCGTGAGCCGGGAGCACCTCCTTCAGGAATGGAGGAAGAAGGATCCAAAAATGCGGAGGGTCTCCCGTCCACACGATAAACTCGCGGACGTGGTCTTCAGTATGAGACGACGGCAAGGTACGTGAAATAGCCCGTCTTTCTAGGCGGCTGACCGCACTGCCCCCATCGCCGCCCCCGCTTCGTCCGACTGTTGCCAGAGCACCGAAGGGAAACGGGAATCCTGGTGGTGCCCGCGTGCACCATGTACGGGCGTCCGCTAGTCTCAGGGGCGCTCTTGGAGAATCACGGCTCCTCTTCTTCGGAGGGAGCTGCTGGGGCTCCACCATCGGGGCCTTCCCCTTCTCTGCGGCCAAGAACCTATGTATTGGCGCCATGAAAAGCCCTTGGAGAAGTGGGAAGAGCAGGGGTTGATCTGCAACAGTCAAATGAAGGACGTGGCGCCTCGCCCCCTATTTATAGGTCGAGAAGATCAATCGCCGGCCACTCACGCACGGCCATAATGATCCTGCCGCCCGCACCAAGGAGTTGTCAAGTCACACGGTTGTCGAGACTGCGTGGGAAGCGGAGTCGCCCACGTCCCATCCAAATGTCATGCGCCATCCTATCCCACAGCCTTTTGGGGGCCCGCGGCGCTTCGTCCTCGGCTATGGCTTCGCCCCGAAGCCAACTCCGCGTGCACCTTGGGCCCGGGGGCTACTGTGGAACCAGGGTACCCAGACTTGCCTGTCCGCGGGCCGCGACGCGCCACTATCACGGCCTGGTACGGCCTAACTGATCGACCATTTGCCCAAGATAATCGTGAGGGGGCTAGGCCTCTCGAGGAGACCGACAACAAGACCCCCTCAGGAGCGGCCTCGGCTAGGTAGCTCCGGAGGGGCGGAGAATCCAAGGCCAAGCCTGCCTCAGGAGGAGGTAGTGACACAAGAAGGAACGCACCATGCCAGCGGGTGCCAGCGCGTGCCAGCGGTGCAGTTACCGTTTTGGTGCAAAGGAGACATCGCAGGCACAGGTTCCCGAGGAGCGGGACAAAGGTTTCCCCTCCGGTGCAACAAGACCAACGACCGCAAGGACGACACGGAGGATGTCACCATCGAGCCCACCACCGTGTCATCGCCTGATCCTTTTGCAGGTGAAGACCGCTTTTGTGAGGACAGGAACGTCCTTGTGTTCCCGCTCAAATGGCCATTGTGACGTCCCTTCCCGCCTATACATTTCGAGGGAAGAGGACCCTAGCCGCCTATATAAGTAGCTAGGATCCCCACTATGAGGGACAAGTCGATCAGATCCAGAAACTCGGCCCTCGCACAAAGAAGCAAGAACCCTTGCCTCCCGACCCTCCTGACCTCTCCTCCTGAGCTCAGGAACCACTGTATTCATCCATATTCAAGCTCTCCCGAGACCAATCCACCAAAGCAGGAAGTAGGGTTTTACACCGCAAGGTGGCCCGGCCTGGGTAAACTCTTCTCTGCTTTACTTGTTGTTCGCTTGAATCTCTTCACTGGACGAGGGCGAGACGATAGGTAGACGTGAGTGGGAGAGATCTTCGTTCATGCCCCTGTGTTCGAACTTCTTGGGATTGCGGAGCCAGTAATCCGGCAGTTGCTATTTTTCGAGAGAATCCACTAGTGAAATCTAAGGCCCCGGGATCTATTTTCCCATCATGTACTTTCAGATATATATTGCCACTTGCTTTTTCCTCTATTTTCCACTTTTATTTTCAGATCTATATTACCAAAAACACAAAAATACCTTTCTGCGTTTTATTTGTTGTTCTTCTATTCACATCTATCAATCTACCTATTTACCAATCTACTACCCGAGAGGGATTGACAACCCCTCTTACACGTTCGGTTGCAAATATTTTTCATTTGTGTGCAGGTATCATTTACGTAGTGTTGCGTGATTCTCCTACTGGTTGATAACCTTTGTCTCATCACTGAGGGAAATACCTATCGTAGTTGTGCTGCATCATCCCTTCCTCTTTGGGGGAATACCAACATAGTTCAAGCGACATCAGGAACGTTCAGTGAGCTCCCATGTCCCGTTGGCCATGATGGAATCCATCTTACTATAGACCGCATCCTTCGAGTAGTCAGCTTCTTGAAAGGCATACGCTTGTGAAATAGAAATGGGAGTATCATCCACGAGGTACATGAAGAAATCATCACCAAAGGTATTAGTAGTCCTTTGTCTCTTTCACCTAACAAGGGTTTCCTCGTCATCATCCTCAAGATTTTCATCAGGTGTTTATTCATAATGTTCCATATGAATGGCATCCTTAGGAGTCTCCTCAGATTCCTGTCTCGAAGTGCTTTGCATATCTCTCATAGGAAAAATATCGTCGAAGAATGTAGCATCCTTGGACTCCATAATTGTACTGACCTTATGGCTAGGTACCTCAGATTTCATAACTAGAAATCTATGGCCAATGCTATTCTTAGCGAGTTGGGTGCACTAGATTTTCTTTATGAGGTTTTGCTTGGAATTCGTGAATCTGAAATTTGTAATGAAGTGTTGAGAGAAGAAATTTATGAAGTGACTCACGATAGTTCTTTGAATGAAAAACATGATGGCAATGATGTTATTACAAATTCTATTAATGTCAATTGTGTTAATGGTATGCAAAATCCTAAGCTCGGGGATGCAAATTTTGCTATGTCTACTACTTGTTGCAATGATCATGATTGGGTAGATTCTTCTTATGATCTTGAAAATATTTATAAGCCCCATGATGAATATGAGATTGGTAATAATGTTGGCAATAATATTGAAAGTGGGTTGGGAAGAGTGTCAACTTCAGATCCCACATATTTGGAGAATTTTCAATCTTATGAATTTTTTGATAAAAGTGGGATTGGAGAGGTCATGACTTTAGTTAATGTAAATCCCACTATTTCGGAAGAGTGTAAACTTTGCATGTATGTGGATCATATAGAGAATATTTCATTTGATAGGTATATTGTTGAATTTGATTATGATCACACATGTAATTATTATGAGAGAGGAAAATATGGTTGTAGAAATTTTCATGTTAGTAAATTACCTCTCGTTAAGTTGATATTACTATTGTTTCTAAATTAGTTAGGCATATGCAACATCTTGCTTGTCTTGCTAATTTGTTTTCCTATAAAATTCCAATGCATAGGAAGTATTTTATAATTACATGTGATTTTCACATGCTATGTGATTCTCTCTTTGTGCTTAAATTTTTATCTTTTATGTGAGCATCATTGAAAATCTCAATGCCTAGCTAACGGCGTTAAACAATAGCGCTTGTTGGGAGGCAACCCGAATCTATTTTTTCTTTTTACTTTTTGGTTCTATTTTTTAAGTTTTACACATTATTACTTCTGTAGTAATTGTGTTTTGGTGTTTTAATTAGTGTTTGAGCCAAGTAAGACCTTTGTGATGGCTTACGGTGATCGTCGATTTGATTATGCTGAAAAACAAAAACTTTTGCGTCCAATGCAGAAATTTTAATAATTCAGTGGAACGTTGAAACCTTCTGAACGTTTTACAAAAAATTTATATAGAAATTCCCCATGTCTTCCAATTTTTTCAAAAAATTTAGAGTTACATAAATATGCGAAGTTTACAGATTTCCACAAACTGTTCTGTTTTCGACAAATTCTGTTTTTATGTGTTGTTTGCTTATTTTGATGCATCTATTGCTAGTATCGGGGGGTATGAACCATAGAAAAGCTGGAATAAAGTAGATATTACACCAATATAAAATTAGAATAAGATCACAATAGTACCTTCCGTGGTTATTTTCTTTGTTTTACTAACGGAGCTCATGAGATTTTCTGTTGATTTTTGTGTTGTGAAGTTTTCAAGTTTTGGGTAAGGATTTGATGGACTATGGAATAAAGAGCGGCAAAAGCCTAAGATTGGGGATTCCCAAGGCAGCCCAAGTTATAATTCTAGGACGAACAAGAGCCTAATCTTGGGGATGCCCCGGGAAGGCATCCCCTCTTTCGTCTTCATCCATCGGTAACTTTACTTGAGGCTATATTTTTATTCACTACATGATATATGCTTTGCTTGGAGAGTCTTTTATGATATGAGTCTTTGCTTTTTAGTTTGTCAAAATCATCCTTGCTGTACACACCTTTTGAGAGGGACATTCTTCAATCGTGATTTCTTAGAATACTCAATGTGGTTCACTTATATCTTTTGAGCTAGGCCATTTTGCTCTAGTTCTTCACTTATTTGTTTTTAGAGCACGGCGGTGGTTTTATTTTATACAAATTATTGAACTGTATTGCTTCACTTGTATTATTTTGAGAGTTCTTAAGAACAACATGGTAATTTGCTTGGGTATGAAACTAGTTCTAATATGATAGACATCCAAAGGAGATATAATAAAAACTTTCATATATAGAGCATTGAATACTATGTGAAGTTTCACTCCTTGTAGTTGTTTTGAGATGTTAAGATGGTAAAATTGGAGTCATGCTAGTGTTAGTTTGTGAGGTCAAATAAATAATTGTGTTAAAGTTTGTGATTCCCGTAGCATGCGTGGATGGTCTCCTTAGTATGTAACCGAATTGGAGCACTTTGTATTTTTAGTGTTTGTCTTTGCGTAAAGGTCGGGGGCGCGCGAAGGTAAATTCCTACGAACCTCCCCCTAGGGGCATGCATCGTAGTACTTTTATTCAATACCTAATACTTTTTATACATAAAGTATGTGAATTATTTATGACTAATTTGAGTCCATGGATTATACGCACTCTCACCCTTCCACCTTGCTAGCCACTCTAGTGCGGTGCAACTTTTCGCTGGTGCATAAACCATCCTTATACCTTCCTCAAAACAGCCACCATACCAACCTATTATGTCATTTCCATAACCATTACGAGATATATTGCCACGTAACTCCACCGTTCCGTTTATCATGACACGCATCATCATTGTCATATTGCTTTGCATGATCATGTAGTTCACATAGTATTTGTGGCAAAGCCACTTTTCATAATTTTCATACATGTCACTCTTGGTCATTGCACATCCCGATACACCACCAGAGGCATTCATATAGAGTCATATCTTCATTCTAGTATCGAGTTGTAAGTAAATAAAAGTGTGATGGTAATCACTATTAGAACATTGTCCCATGTGAGGTTATAAAAAATAAAGGAATAATTGTATTGGTGCCCCTAGTTGGGTCACACTCGACAGATTTGCCCCTAGTTTTTCAATAATTGTGGTTTTGCCCAGCTCACTTCACTCGCCTTGTGTTTTTTCCCTTCGTGGGCGGTTCCGACCAATCACGGTTCGCCATGTGGCGACTGCTCATTGGTCGGAACCGCCCCGGAAGGGCAAAAACACAAGGCGAGTGAAGTGAGCTGGGCAAAACCACAATTGTTGAAAAACTAGGGGCAAATCTGTCGAGTGTGACCCAACTAGGGGCACGAATGCAAAAATCCCAAAAATAAATGTAGCCAATTAAGCCCAAATAAACAAAAGAGGCCAAAGAAGCCCACCAAAAAATGAGAGAAAAAGAGAGAAGGGATAATGTTACTATCCTTTTCCACACTCGTGCTTCAAAGTAGCACCATGTTCTTCATGATAGAGAGTCTCCTATGTTGTCACTTTCATATATCACTAGTGGGAATTTTTTACTATAGAACTTGGCTCTTATATTCCAACGATGGGCTTCCTCAAATGTCCTAGGTCTTAATGAGCAAGCAAGTTGATGCACACCCACTAGTTGTCTTTTGAGCTTTCATACACTTATAGCTCTAGTGCATCCGTTACATGGCAATCTCTACTCACTCACATTGATATCAATTGATGGACATCTCCATAGTCCATTAATTTTTCTAGTTGATGTGATACTTTCTCCCTTCTTTTGTCTATTACCACCTTCTATTCCACCCATAGTGGTATATCCATGGCTCACGCTCATGTATTGCGTGAAGAGTTGAAAAGGTTTAAGAATGTTAAAGTATGAAAACAATTGCTTGATTGACACTCGGATGGGCATGATTTAACATTGTGTTAAGTAGAGGGAGCATGAATGGCTATATGATTTTGTAGGGATAACTTTCTCTAGCCATGTTATTTTTAAAGCTTTGTAGATTGCTTTTAGTGTGGTTGAAGTATTATTGTTTTGATATTGATAACTTTTATTTTGAGTCTTATGGATCTGAAAATTCCTGCCACAATAAAGAATATTGCATTAATAAATATGTTGGGTAGCATTGCACATCAGAAATTCTGTTTTTATCATTTACCTACTTGAGGACGAGCATGAATTAAGCTTGGGGATGCTTGATACGTCTCCAAGGTATCTATAATTTTTTATTGTTCCGTGCCAATATATTATCTATCTTGGATATTTTGTATGCATTTACATGCTATTTTATATGATTTTTGGGACTAACCTATTAACCCAAAGCCCAATGCCAGTTTCTGTTTTTTCCTTGTTTTTGAGTTTCGCAGAAAAGGAATATCAAACGGAGTCTGAACGGAACAAATCTTTTTGGAGATTTTTCTTGGACCAGAAGACACCAGATGGACTTAGAGTACACGCCAGGGGATCTGCGAGGCGGCGACAAGGGTGGACGGCGCGCACAGGGGGTAGGGCGCGCCCCCCTACCATGTGGGCCCCTCGTGCCTCCCCTGGCCTACTTCTTCCACCTATAAATTCACATATATTGTAGAAACATCAGAACGTCCATTGAAACCACTTTTCCGCCACCGTAACCTTATATACCAGCAACATCCCATTTGGAGTCCTTTTCAGGTACTCTACCGGAGGGGGAATCGACCACAGAGGGCATCTACATCATCACCATTGCCCTTCCGATGATGCGTGAGTAGTTCATCATAGACCTACGGGTCCATAGCTAGTAACTAGATGGATTGTTTTCTCTCTTGCATCATCAATACCATGTTCTCCTCGTTGTTCTTGGAGATCTAGCTGATGTAATATTCTTTTGCGTCGTGTTTGCCAAGATCCGATCAATTGTGGGTTGATGATCATATTAGCTATGAATATTATTTGAGTCTTTTGTGAATTCTTATATGCATGATCTAATATCTTAGTAATTCTCTTCGAACTATCGGTTTTGTGTGGCCAACTAGATTGACATGTCTTCCAATGGGAGAAGTGCTTTACTTTGGGTTCAATCTTGTGGTGCTCAATCCTAGGGACAAAAATGGGACATGACAAATATTGTAATGTTGCCCTAGAAGATAAAAAAGATGGGGTTTTCATCATATTGCATGAGTTAATTCCTCTATATCATGTCATCTTGCTTAAGGTATTACTCTGTTCTTATGAACATAATACTCTAGATGCAGAATCGTTTCGGTAAATGTGTGTAGTAATAGTAGTAGATATAGGAAGGAGTCGGTTTACTTGTTTTGGACGTGATGCCTATATTCATGATCATTGCCTTATAAGTCTTCATAATTATTCGCTTTTCTATCAATTGCTTGGCAGTAATTTGTTCACCCACCGTAATATTTGCTATCATGAGAGCAGCCTCTATTGAAACCTATGGCCCCCGGGTCTATTTTACATCTTATAAGTTTCGAATCTACTATTTTTCAATGTTTTAATTTTCAATCTATAAACCAAAACTTAAAAATATCTACTTAACATGTTCATCTATCTCGATCAGATCTCACTTTTGCAAATAACCTAGAAGGGATTGGCAACCCCTTTATAGTGTTGTGTGCAAGTTGTTTGATTGTTTGTGCAGGTATTTGGCGACTTGTGTGTAATCTCCTACTCGATTGATACCTTGGTTCTCAGAACTGGGGGAAATACTTATTTCACTTTGTTGCATCTCGCTTTCCTCTTTAAGGGAAATACCAACACAAACTAAGGAAGTAGCAAGGAAGCAGTTACTGACTAGCAAAAATAAGCGCATAGGTGTGAGCTCGAGTCGGCTCAATCCCGCAACCTGCGGCGCATCGTGACGAGGCATGGCATGGCGAGGCGGGCGGCGGAGCAGGAGTGTGCGAGGGCGTCTTCTCTTCTCAAGCGCATATAGCATGTAGAAGAAAATCCCTTATAAGGAGGTCCAACTCCTCTTCCAGTTCCAGAGTGGGACTAAACCTCCCACTAAACCTAGTGTCAATTAAAACCACATGGGCCCTTAGAGATTTTCATAAAATGCTAGACGGGCCAATAGCCTACTTCATATTTCAGCAATCCCAAACTAGATCTGGATGGCCCATTGTGTCCTCCATTCCAATTGTTGTTTCGATATACCAGTGTTTCAGTGAAGACCTGTTATGGTCGAACATCACCTACAGCAAATAGCTACAATCCTTCCCAACTGAACATTGGAATCCTGGCCTATTCATGAGCTTAGTAGAGATCACCCCAATCTCATAGATTGTTACCAGAAGTCGGGCCCATATAGGTGTGTTCCTCCAAAGATTGCTCTGTAGGATAGCATCTTGCTTACATAAGCTTTGGAAACATTAATACAATAGTCATCCTACCATACAATATCTATAGTACTGCATCTCCAACTGCGTGGGTTAATATAGTTACTCTCCTCAGTTCACCACTGGCTTGTTTTCCCAGGTCCCACTTCACGGGATCTCCGATAACATAGGTTGGATTACCACCATGGCAACTCATGTGGTTCTCATACACATCTCCCTCAATGCATTATCTATAACTACACGCGATAGCCCTTTTGGAAAAGGATCTACCAGATTCTTAGCCGTTTGGATATAATCCAACGCTATCACTGCGGAGTTCCTTAATTTTCTGTCAGCTTTTAATCTCATTCTTATATGTTTGTTGGACTTCATGTTATACTTTGAACTCTTCACCTAGGTGATAACAGTCTGATTGTCACAGTTCTGAATGATAGCCGGAACCTGTTTCTCAACTAATGGCAAGTCCATCAAAAGATCTCGAAGCCATCATGCTTCGCCACCAGCCGTGTCTAACATTGTTAATTTTGCTTCCATTGTCGATCTCGTTAAGATCCTGTCATGGAAAACACGACCACCTATGGGGCCATCGGCCACTTGTGGTTCGGCTGGGGGAAGAGCACATTGGACAAAGAGCGGAGGGCGCAGAGCAGCATAGCAGCGATTAGACGGGCAGTTTTACCCAAGTCCAGGCCACTGCGAGGCATAAAATACTACTCCTACTTTTGGTGGATTGATGGGCGACCGTGGTGGAGGCGTAGTGCCGTGTGCCGATGAAGTTCCCTTAGGGCGAGAGCAGCTATGCTTGTATGTGTAGAGAATGGTCCAAATCTTTTGTAAGGTTGCCATGGCCTTCCTTTTATAGATCAAGGGATCACCACAGTGGCAAATCAGTCATTGTGTACTGATTAGATGGAAAACAGTGCTACTCTGCAAACAGGACAAGGCGCATTAAATGCGCCGCTTAGTTTCACATCGTGGTGTAGCCTGGCAAGCCTTACCGGGATGATCCACCACCTTCTCGCGTGTCTGCATGACATGTCGCTGGACGAGTATCATTTGGATGTTATTTCCTTCGGAAGTAGCTTCCACGTACCGAATTATGGCTAGCTAGTCACTTGAGAGCTTGACACCACAAAGATTGATAACTTGTGTTGCTGTGAGGTGGGACGGTGGAGCCTTGGTGGGGTAACCCATTCTTCGCGTCCCTAGCAGGCCTGCCAGGGTAGTCTTGGTACTTGTCTTCAGGGTAACCTCAAACTTTCCAAGCTCGCCTGCCAGGCAAGGGAGCTTTTTCCTTGACTTGATCTTCTAGATCCGCCCCTTGGTTTCTCAAACAGCTAACCTCTTCTTGCTTCGTGTGGTCTTTGAGGCTGCAACCTCACTTCGGTGCATTTGTATTTTCTGAGCAACATACATCAAGGTTTATTGGACCGTCAGATGCCCCCGAGCCCGGCTCGAACGCGCTGATGAGCGTCGTCGGGGTAGGCTCTATAAGGTACACGGGTAGCGGTCTTGTGGTAGCTGGTTTATGATATTTTTCTTTCTTCTTCATTAACATGTGATTGAATGAGTCTCCATCTTCCCAGAGTGTCGCGTAATGCCAACTGCAGTGAGGCCATCTTTGTAATGGCCCGTGAATGACTTTAATACACATGGGAGTAACTGCCAGTTCACTTATCCCACCGCACTTATTCCTCCCGCCACGTAAGCTGCATGCGTCACGCGGGTAGGTGATGGATGCGCGGATTGGCGCATGAGGGTGGTTTTCTTCCGGGTGAGGAGCCAACCCCCGTCCTAATCCGTATATAAAAGAGGAGACGATCGAGGTGCTAACTCACACACATCTTCTTCTTCCTCTCACTCGTCTTCTTCTTCTCCCTTAAATGGTGCGGCGAAGGGGGCGTTGGTGCTTCCGTTAAGATAGGGTCTCCCATCTGTTCTCACGCAAAACCTCCGGCTTGGTGTGGTGGTTTCGTGACTACCTTGGGTCGAAAAGGCCTTGGATGGGGACGCGAGCAGTAGCGTCAGAGGCAGCGTCTCTTGTGCGTTGGTTGCCGGTCCGCCCACGATCCCAATCTTAGTGAGGGTTCACGTAGGCGACACCGTGATGAGATCCATAATGGGCACAAAGTGCGGTAGTCCATCATGGCCTATTCTCTCTTTGCCCTCGATGATGAAGGGACACCGGAAGAAGGACCACCAGCCACGTGCAGGAGACCGTGGGAGTGATACGTCGTTGGTTACAGTAGACCCTATCCCTTGCGGCACTACTTGCCATGCGTATGAGTGGAAATCCATCGCCTATACACGCTTCGTGAGAGGATATTATTCTTCTAGTTTCGGGTTGGCAGAGACGACCATGCTCTCTGTGGGCCCCCCCGCAGCACTTGGTGTCCGCCCTAGCCCCTAGAGCGGGGGCTCGAAGTATGCTGGGCATGCCTTTTCAAGCGACGACAATGATGAGAGTGGCAGAAATCCACGACGTATCAATAGCAATGGCGACTGCTCCGACGTAATTTGATTGCCGGCAGCACCATCATCACTGGCTGAGCTTTGGCGGCGCCACCATGTGCACTCACCCTCTGGTTTCTTCCTCCCAGCTTGGGAGCGGCATCCTTCTAATACTAGGGAGGCACCAAATCCCAGCTGAGCCTTTCCCTCCGTCATCTCCGTCTCTCCCTGTGACCCCGGGAAGGAGGGGGATAGAACAAAGGCATCACGAGGTGCTTATCTCTTTTTAATCTAAAACATGCAGCCACTTGGCAAACTTTAGTCTAAGTTATGTAATCTTCTTTACCCATGTTTGTGTGCTGTAAGATCTATACTTGCTTATCAGTGTATTAATGAAAAAGTAAAGCTTTGCGGGGTACTTGTGCATGTATCATATACGTTGAAGTAAACAAGTTTCCCCCGGCAGGCTATCCTACCGGTACCCACAGTTCCTTGCCATGGGGCTAGGCCTACCAGGCACTAAACTATAAAGAGGGACCACCCCCCACCCACCGCCAAACCTTTTCCGCCAAAGGCCACTACGACCATCAGAGACTGAAGCAATGTTCGAGTCAAAGGACGAGAGCACCTATCCTTCGAAGGCGGCAAGGTTTTCATATGCACAAGTTTCACTTTATAGAACACGTATGGATAAATGAGAACTTATCTGGTTGGCTCGCCGAGGACCACTACGGAGGCTTGTCTCCATTTCTTCTCTTCGGGACCATGTCTGCGGCATGAAACATGTAGCTTGGTGCAGATGAAAACAATGACACATGCGATCTTATCTACATGAACATGCTATGCTCACGATATGCTTATGCACGCATGCAATCTTCTTTGGGTGCTGCCCATCGCTTCGTTTATTTATCTGTTGCTCAGTGTCTGCGCCTTGATTTGTACAAAGGTTTACATGCAAATTCAGCAAAGCTTATAGAAATGCGTGGCTACCGGGCAGGGCCCGACAGCCGCACCTTACGGGTAGAACTTATGAAGATGATCAATGTTCCATGAGTTTTGCAATTGAATTCCATCTCCAGTCTCCAGACAGACTACACCAGGTCTAGTGACTCATACTTCCTGGTAAGGTCCTTCTCACTTCGGCATCAACTTGTTTGTACCCTTGGCGGACTGAACGTGCCTAAGGACAAGGTCACCTTCCTTAAAACTCAGGGCATTAATCATGCGGCTATGATAGCGACACAGGGCTTGCTGGTAGCATGCAGCACACGTAGTAGCCCAGAGATAGTTCTCCTCATGTAGCACAGCGTCGTCACACCTGCGGCAACTTCATCGTAGGCAAGTACTCAAGGTGTTGCATAAATGATTTTTGTAGGGATAACTGCTTCTGCCCCATAGACTATGGAGGAGGGAGTCTGCCCGGTAGCTCAATTTGGTGTCGTATGGAGGGACCAAAGAACCTACGGCAGCTCATCGATTCATAGCCTGCCACACTTCTACATCTTATCAAGTGTTGTTTCCTTAAGCCTCGCTGCACTTTAGTGTTTGACCTCTCAGCTTGTCCATTGCTCCTTTGTTGGGCAACAGAGGCGGCTGAGATCTTGCTTCCGAGGGCATGAACGTATTGCATGAATACGTTACTTGTGAATTGGTTACCATTCTCGACTATGATTCGTGTAGGGACCCTAAAGCAGCACAGCAACCCTTTCAAGAACATGACAGCTAACTGTGCGGTCACCTTCCTCATGGACTCCACTTTTGGACACTTTGTAAAAACTTCAATTGCAACGAACAAGAATTCAAAGCCCCCAGAAGCACGGGGGAAGGGGCCGAAGATGTCGAGTCCCAGGCCGAAAATGGCCGTGATAAAGGGATCGTTTGGAGAGCTTGAGCAGGCTGATGGATATTCTTGGAATGGAACTAGCAGGCTTCACACTTGGTCACTAGCTCGATTGCGTCTTGGAGGGCTGTGGGCCAGTAGAAACCTTGTCTGAATTCTTTCCCATCCAAGGCCCTTGACTGATGTCGGAGACACACATACCCTTGTGTATCTCTGCCAGCAGTTCCTTTCCTTCTTCTCGGCAAATGTAGTTCAATTTCACACCATTGGGCCTTCTTCTGTACAGCGTGTCATCAATGAACTGATACATACTTGCCCTCCAGGCTACTATTTCAACTTCTTCTTGCTCTTCGGGAAGTTCTCCTGTTTGGAGGAAATGGACAATGTGTCTTACGCAAGTTGGAGCCTGAGGCTCGGCAATGAGGACCAACGACACCTCCTCATTCATGGGAGCACACTCCTCAGTAGAAAAGGTTGATAGTTTAGTGGGAGGGTGCAGCTTACCGATGAAAGGGTAGTTGTTCCCGCCAAGCTCTGTGCTGGGGGTTTCGAGAAGCTCTGCCGTGAGAGGCTTGCCGGAGTCCAGTTTCCTCCTTTTCTCGCCATTGTTGTCGGGGATACGGAGGGTTGACTCAGATGGAGAACAAAAGTACCTGGTTCCATAGGGAGTTTCTGTGCAGCACACTTTGACAGATGATCAATTACGCTATTTTCTGCACGAGGTATGTGCCCTGTTTGCAATCCATCAAAATGCTCCTCCAAGTTTCTCACTTCCTGGACGTATGCCTCCATCAATGTGCTTTGATAATCCTTGTTCACCTATCACACCACAAGTTGCGAAACTCCGCGGATGATCAGCTTCTTGATTCTTAGTTATGTGGAAATTCTGAGCCCAACAAGGATCGCTTAGTACACTACAATGTTATTGGTAGCCTTATCCCGGGGGAAATGCATTACAAACTTCAAACTTCAAACCAAAGCTAGATAACTCCAAAGCCCATTCCACAATCCTGCGAGTGGCCTAAGGGTTCCGGACTATATGTTGTAAGGGAAAACGGGTGACAACTATGATCTTGTGGGCTTGGAAGTAGTGGCACAGTTTCCTTGAGGCCATGATGAGGCCAAAAATCAACTTTTGCATGCCAGAGTACCTTGATCTAGACCCTAGCAATAGCGAGCTGACAAAGTACACTGGGCGCTGCACAATTTTCTTCCTTGCCGCGTTCATGGAACTGTCTCCGCTTCCCTGCTCTTCCTTGTCTTGAACTTCCTCTTACCTTGCTAGGATGGGTTCACTTTCCTTTCAAGAGGAGACAACGGCGGCGGCTGCCATTTCATCTACCTCCCGTTGTGCCACCAGCACTGCGCTAACCACTTAATTGGTTGCTTCTAAGTATAGCAGCAACGGCTCTTGTGGTTTGGGAGCAACTAAGGTGGGAACAGAGGAAAGGTAGGTCTTCAAATCTTGTAGCGCAGCATCTGCCCCCGGGGTCCAATCCACGGGCCTTGCCTTCTTCAAGAATTTGAAGAACGTCAAGGTGCGCTCGGCGGACATGGAAATGAACCTGCTCAGCGTGGCAACACACCAAGTCAAATGTCTCATGTCTTTAACTCTCTTGGGCACTTGAATCTGTTCGATAGATTTGATCTTGTCAGGGTTGGCCGTTATCCCCCAGTTCGACACAAAGAAACCAAGTAGCTTGCCGGAAGGAACACCAAATACGCACTTCTCCAGGTTCAGCTTCAAGTTGAGTTCACGTAGATTTGCAAAGGTCTCTTCCAAGTCATGAATGAGAGTATATCTTTCCTTCATCTTGACTACTATATCATCCATGTAATGTTCAACAGTTCTGTGTAGTTGTGACTCAAAGCCAATATATGCTCCTGTTGCAAAAGTAGATCCAGCGTTCTTCAACCCGATGGGCATCCGTACAAAGCAGTACGTGCCACATGGGGTTATGAACGCGGTCTTCTCTTTGTTTTCTTTGGACACAGAGTAGGCATCCAGGAAGGAAAGCAGGTCACAACCGAAGGTGGAATCAACAATCTGGTCGACGCGTGGGAAGGGTAATGGGTCCTTAGGGCATGCTTTGTTTAGATATGTGAAATCTATGCAAATCCTTGATTTCCCATTAGCATGCTTCAACTCCAATACTTAACACAAAAGTCATTCTCCTTGGTACAATCTATAGCAAAATGCACTGCTTTACTACAACAGAAACATATTACTACTAACAAGTCTCGTGGTTCCCTTATTATTGTGTAGCCTCCTTAGGTCCTCGGCTAAAGGGTCCACGTCAGAACTCGTATATCCATAACTCAATCCTTGGGGTCACTGTAGTTCCATACTCCAGATTTACACCCTCTTTAAAAATCCAATTGTGCTTCTTTCCTTCATACTCTTGGGGTAAGCCTCATATCAAAATAAACTAAAATTTATTCGTGCAAACTCTACTCCTTGGAGCAACACTTTCCTTTCTATTGGTCCAGGGTTCACTCAGTAAGGTTCAACTAAACAAAATGCACTGGTTCATCCATAATCCATATTCTCCTCATGTCAAATCTTTTATTAATTCTTGAACCAGTATTCAATACTACAATTTCCAAGGGTGCATCACTACAATTGCTACTATCCACATAGTCGGGTATGGTCAACATTCCTTCCATCTTTATTCCTTTGTCCTAGCTAAGGATGCTTCAATCCCATTGGAATTGTGCAATGTGATTCTTGAAATCATCAATCTTTTGCTTCGTCCTATTGGTCGTGTGCTTCATCTCCACCATCTCTGCATGCATCATACTCAGGCATCCCTGGGTAAAACGAAGTCTTGCTTCGAGTATTTCACCAATCTGACGTATGGCCTCCATAGCAGCTTCACGATCAGAGTCGAAGAACGTTGTTCGTGGTACTCGAGAGATGAAAAAGTATTGACCCATAGACTTTGGGCAAACTCCTTTCACACGATGGCGGTGTATCTCCACGTACCAAAGTTCAACTCTGTTCTCCATGAAGGGATAACCCTTGTAAACTGCATCTCCTTCCAGGTGAATATGCTTCATCATATCCTTCAGGATCTTTGGGTAATCCTGGTTGCTAGTCAGGGTCATGACGGTTTCTGGGCCTTTAAGAAAAGACTCGTATAGGGTTGTCATCTGTAGGCATAAGACAGAAGGGGTTTTCAGGACAACATACGGACATCCTTGGGTAAAACGGGGTCTTTTGTCCGAGAAAGGTTTGGGGGTCAACTTCTCCATGGGTCCTAGGTTTTGGTCTGGGTGAGGGGCACTCACAATCATCCAACAACTCATAACATTACCTTCTTAGCTCTCCAAAATATCAACTTCTTTTGCTTCACGAACTATTACAATGTTCTTTCCATAACTCAACTCAACATTGTAATAAAGATGTATTCCATTTAGCTACATGCTTCATCCTAATATTACGATCTCAACTACTCTGGTCATCTTTCCTCCGGTCTGAAACTTCTCTTGGTAAAAGGCTCTACTTCCTTGCAGCATAATCTAATGCCATAAGACAAATCTAGGGCTTCATGGTGACTATCCATGATTCACTGTTTCTTTGCTTCCTGGTTGGGCAGCTGCTAGCATAATGACCTAAATCCTTGCACCGATAACAAGTGATGTTACTCTGGTCCTTTTCTGCAGAAATCGGGTTGTTCTGAGGACACATGCTCTTTCTCTTCCGACTTCTTCGTTCCTAACAATTCTTCTATCTTTTGTGGATCAAACTCCACTTCTTCTGTCGGGAAGTCTACCAGATACTCTTGGCTTTCCTTCGTGCAATTCTGTGAAAGATGTCCTTTTTCTCCACATGAATAGCAAGCACGAGAGTAATATCTATTTTAGGCCTTGTCCATCAGGGTCGTCAATATCTTCCTCCATTGCAGATTCCCTTAAGGTTTCCTCGAGGAATTCTTTCATTGCTTCTTTCTTCTGCTGGACAGCTCGTTACACCATGGGGTAAATGTGACACTAAGCAGGGTAATGGGTAGTCCCTTCGCACAAGAAACAAGTAATCTGCCTAGTTGGGTATTTTTCAGCTAAGTGACTTCGTTCACAATTAGGGCATTCATCCTTGTGCTCCTCCTGGGTGTATCCTTTTTCTCCACAAATCCTACAGGCACAAAGTTTCTTCTTTGGGTTGTCACCATGCTTTCTGATGAGACGGGATCTCAACAGAGTCTTCTTGAATTCCACCCAAGTTTCTGCTCTATTACATCCTTGTATGGCTTGATGCATCTTCCACCATGTTGCAGCACTTTTTGTAAAGTACTGAAGAACGTATTGAACTTCATGCTTCCTTTCAACTAAATTCTCTCTGAAGTGATCCTCCATGTTTTGTATCCATAACTCTGCCTCCGGTTGGGTCATTGGTCCAAAGACTACAAGTCTATCTTCTTTCATCCTCTATTGTGTCCAAGGGTTTTGGGATGAGAGTTGGGAGATGGAGAGAGATACACTCAACACAAACAATAGTTTTGAAATGACGGGTTTTGTTATGTGGCCATCGGAAAAACATCAAACAAACGATGGCTCACAATCGTCGTATCTAACGTAAATACATAACAGGGGGTTGGTCTTCTAAAGGTCATCATCTCCTCAGAGTTGTCAACTCTTCAAATCTTCGGAGTATCCATTGTCGTAGCTTCAACACTTCCAATGCATGGTAACATCCTGTTTACTCCAAAGTGGTCCAAATGGTAAAGGGTATTTTCTAACTATTTAAGGTCAAAGGGAAAGTTTCACAAAGCTCTGAAAAGAAGAGAGATAAGAATCCTTTGAAAAAGATAGTTTTAGAGGAATCCTTTCCTATGGTTTGGTCAGTTTCTAGGGTCACGTCCTATAGTCAACATGTGCTCTGATACCATCTGGTAGCGACCACGATCCGAATGGACCAAAGTCTCTGTGTTCTGTGTCATCCCTGGATCGGTATGCTGACACACACAGTACTCGAGGATTTATAACAGAGGTAAATCACATGTATGAAGTAACGTAAATACTATTACCTCAATCGATCTTAGCGAAAGCAACAAAGGTCGTGGATTCCCATTAACACCAACGACAAAGTTGAGTGTAGAAATCGTAACCCTAACGTATCACTTACTCGTCGTAAGATAATCCTGCAACATGAGACGTTGCAGCCACAGAGGGTCAGTACATTGAATGTACTGGCAAATTCACACTGTTAAGGTTTGTGCACTTTTCCTGCAACATGAGACGTTACAGCCAACGACAAAGTTGAGGGACACGGCTAATCATGATCAGTTTGTACACTCTGCAGAGGTTTGTGCACTTTTCCCACAATACTCGATCGCCTCCGTTTGGTTTCTCGCGCTGCATGGTGTTTGAGAAACGGATGACCGAGACATAGTATTTCAGAAGCGCTAGCACCTTACGATCGGGCGGACCGTACCAACCTACATCCTCTACATCTGCTAGTCCACCACTGTAAGAGTTCCCACCACTTACTCATACTATGCCAGAGCCCATATTGGCATGTGGTTGCACATTGAAGTTTCTAGGCATGAAATATTATATGATCCCTTTGATCCTGGGTGGCGGTCCAAAAGAAAAACAGGCAATCACTGGAATACCCAGATGCCTCAATCCTCCCTGATGTGTATTAATGTTGCCACCTTAAGTTGAACCATTAATTAACAAACTCACATATGTCATGGATTTCAATCACCCAGTCCACGTCTACGAGCATAGCATGTCCTAACAATAAATGTAGAAGTAACTCCCAAAGGTTTGAATGTAATGCAGGTAATAGGTACTACCTCAATCTACTTCCCAATCCCACAAATTAATTGATCCTACTCATGCAATGTGTGAGGGTTGGACTAATGCAATGAAAACTGGGTAATTGGAAAGCATGATCAAAGTGTGAACTTGCTACAATGTTGATGAAGATGATATCTCTACTCGTCACACTCTGGTCAATTTATCGTAAGCAAGCAATAGTAACCACACATAAGTAATCACTCAGAAAGATTAGACGGAGCAATTAAACACTTCGAAAAACTTCGAAAACAAACGAATGACTCTTGAAACATAAAACAATTTCCAACAGTACCAAAATTATGTGAATTTGCCCTTATCAGAAAGTTTAGGTCAAGAGCTTCGATTTGCAAAAAGAATCAACTGAAACAGAGTTACGAAACTCAAGTTATGATCAAACGAAGTTTGAATCTAAAACTAGTTGAATTCAAATTTTAAAACTTTCAGAAACATGTTTGAGTTGTATTACTGGAAAGAGAGGATTGTAACGAAGATGTGGGCGTTGGTTTCGTTGGGTTTGGACCAAAAGGTAAAAAGTTATGGCCGAAAGAAGAATAGGGCTAAATTGTAAATAAAATATTTACAGAGAGGTCCCTGACCGAAACTAAACAGAAAAGAAAAAGATTACCGGGCGAACGCTCACTTTTTAAGCCTAACTAATGAACGTTCACTAATTAGCTAAACCTAAAAAAAGTAAATCGATCTGAAAAAAATAAACCCTAATTAAAAGGAAAAACCGAGCGATTTTACCTATGGGGTTTTCCGACGGAAAACCGCCGGTTTGGCGAAGAAAACCGAGCAACGGTTCGGGCGCGAACCGGTGTGCGTCAGGCTCAGACCCTGCCGACGGTGAGCTCCGGCCGGCGAGGCGGGGCAAGCGGCGGCGGTGGCTTGCGGTGCGGCGTGGCGCGGGCGATGCGAGGGGCGGCGCGGGGAGAGGCACGGCTGCGGGAGACGGGGGAGGCAGCAGCGACAGCTCGCGGTGGCGGCAGCTACAGAAGTGCGCGGCGGCGACGGCGGCGAGGCGCAGCGCAGAGGCGGCGGCGAGATGCGGAAGGAGGGGGAGAAGAGGGGGCAGCGGCGGCGGATTTATAGGGGGCGGGGAGGGGCGAACTTGGAGGAGGGGATAGAGGGAGGCGGCGTGGCGAAACGTGCTGGGCACGGACGCCGGGACGATGGCGGCGGCGGTGTCCATCGCCCGCACGGGGACGGAGACGATGGCGAGCTGGGCTGGCTGGGCCATGGCCTGGCGGGCAGCTGGGCAGGCCCAGTTCGGTGGAGGGTATAATTTTTTCTTTTCTTTAAACATTTTTTTTAACAGACAGAAAAATCGAATAAAAGCAAAATAACTAAAAATATCCTATAGGAATATAATATATCAAAATTTGCAGAAAAATAAATCCTACATCATGAACATTTTACTACTGTCAAATAAAATGCCCACAAAATCTAATAATTCAAAAGGTCCTACTAATGCAAATAAAAACCAATAAAATCTTTCTTAAAATACCAAAAAGAATTCAAATTCATTTATCTCCAATTTTCTGCTGTAGGGAATCATGTTACCCTATTTTCCTTGAAATTTATTTTTGGAGAAAAATAATTTGAATAAAAACCAAATAACTCAATATTTGAAATTGAGTTCCAGAAATTTTAGAAAAACTTCCCACTCATATTTACTATAATTTGAAGAAGTCATTTTATCTTCTCTCCGGAAAATCATTGAGTCGCATAAAGTTTCTGAATATCACGAGATTGAAATTAAAAATCCTTTCAAACCTTTATCATTTAAAATAAATGGAAGAAGTCAGTTTATCTTCACTCTAGGGTTTCGTGTTGAAAAGAATTTGAATTCCCTCGGAGATCAAAAGCAAAGTGAAAGTTTTGGGAAAGTCATTTTATTCCCTCTCATTTAACTTTCAAAAGTTTCAAATATCACTCAATTTCACTCAGCACATCAAACCGCAATCAAATCAATCTATTTACTATAACATTCCAAATTTAAAATTTTGGGATGTTACAAACCTACCACACTTAAAATGAATCTCGTCCTCGAGATTCGGAGAGGCTAGCAAGAAATAGGTTAGGGTTTGGGGGTCTCCTAACAAATCCACTGATTGGTGTGGCCTAGTGTACTACCACATTTAGGAACATGGATACGGTTCCATCATAACTCAGGTATTCCATCCTTTGGGTTGACGGCGTCGGTCTTTTCAAATCTTCAGGGTATTTCCTTCTCTGGCTCTTTTAGGTAGTGGCAAAATCTTTGTCCTAAATCATTGTATCCTTTCATCTTGGTAAGGCTCTTTCTGGACTGTTTCCTCTTAGCTGACAGGTCTAGCGCCAATGCTACACAAATATCGATCTCTCATCATGGTCATGAACCAAATTAAATGGGTCCCTGCAGAAAAATGGGTCTGGGCGTCATCCTCACCGTATATCCTACGGTTAGCAACAGCATGCCGTGTACACGGGAAAATTCCTATGACATTCTAATGTTTAAGCAAAGTTTTGATGTCGTCGTCTCTCTACTATAGGTAAGTCACTCAGATTTACCATCTCGTATAACAGAGGCAAACAATAAGAGTAAGTCGGTATGGTGATCAATCCATCCCGCACCCAAATCATTACCTTGTATATGGTTTAGTGAATCTCGAATTCTAACACTCGGTCATCCTCACAAGCATTCCAGAATTTTCTCTTGTCAACGAACTAAGTTCGGAGAAATCCATTGATTCTGCAAGCTTAACAAAACATCTAACGTTTCTTCACAACCCTCGGGTTTAACGTAACCACCTATAAAATCGTCTGTAGACAAAGGTCATAACTTCTACCAGGGGTTTTCCTCCAGCAAGAATGAGCTTGCTTTCTTGACAGGTCCTGGGGCCTATGGGTTATGGCTCATCTCATCACTAGCAACACTTGGTCTCATCATCGGGTCGCAACTGATCATACTTCCAACATCCAACTTCCTTGTATTCTTAAATCCATCCAAGTATCCTTTACTTCTCTTGGGTAAAACTTCGATGTAATTACTCAGACTCATCCTTGGGTAATCCACTCCAAGTCTGACGTAACTAACCACTAGCTTGTATATTCGGGTAACGGTGTTGGATTCTACCACACTTAAAATGAATAACACTAGTTTCTTCAAAATCTTAATCCATGCATCAGGTCTCCACTCATCACCTTAGAGTAACAACTCATAAAATCCAAAATCAACACCATGATGCCAACTGTATTAATTCTCAACTTACCACGATCTACTGCACTTACATTGCATGCTTCAACTCCAATACTTAACACAAATGTCCTTCTCCTTGGTACAATCAATAGCAAAATGCACTGCTTTACTACAGCAGAAACATATTACTACTGACAAGTCTCGTGGTTCCCTTATGATTGTGTAGCCTCCTTTGGTCCTCGGCTAAAGGGTCCACGTCGTAACTCGTATATCCATAACTCAATCCTTGGGGTCACTGTAGTTCTATACTCCAGATTTACACCCTCTTTAAAAATCCAATTGTGCTTCTTTCCTTCATACTCTTGGGGTAAGCCCCATATCAAAATAAACTCCAATATATTTGTGCAAACTCTACTCCTTGGAGCAACACTTTCCTTTTTATTGGTACAGGGTTCACTCAGTAAGGTTCAACTAAACAACATGCACTGGTTCATCCAAAATCCATATTCTCCTCATGTCAAATCTTTTATTACTTCTTGAACCAGTATTCAATACTCCAATTTCCAAGGGTACATCACTACAATTGCTACTATCCACATAGCCGGGTATGGTCAACATTCCTTCCATCTTTATTCCTTTGTCCTAGCTAAGGATGCTTCAATCCCATTGGAATTGTGCAATGTGATTCTTGAAATCATCAATCTTTTGCTTCGTCCTATGGGTCATGTGCTTCATCTCCACCATCTCTGCATGCATCATACTCAGGCATCCCTGGGTAAAACGAAGTCTTGCTTCGAGTATTTCTCCAATCTGACGTATGGCCTCCATGGCAGCTTCAGGAACAGAGTCGAAGAACGTTGTTCGTGGTACTCGAGAGATGAAAAAGTATTGACCCATAGTCTTTGGGCAAACTCCTTTCAGACGATGGAGGTGTACCTCCACGTACCACAGTTCAACTCCATTCTCCATGAAGGGATAACCCTTGTAAACTGCATCTCCTTCCAAGTGAATATGCTTCATCATATCCTTCAGGATCTTTGGGTAATCCTGGTTGCTAGTCAGGGTCATGACGGTTTCCGTGCCTTTAAGAAAAGACTCGTATAGGGTTGTCATTTGTAGGCATAAGACAAAAGGGGTTTTTAGGACAACATACGGACATCCTTGGGTAAAACGGGGTCTTTTGTCCGAGAAAGGTTTGGGGGTCAACTTCTCCATGGGTCCTAGGTTTTGGTCTGGGTGAGGGGCACTCACAATCATCCAACAACTCATAACATTTCCTTCTTAGCTCTCCAAAATATCAAGTTCTATTGCTTCACGAACTATTACAATGTTCTTTCCATATTTTAATAAAGATGTATTCCATTTAGCTACATGCTTCATCCTAATATTACGAACTCAACTACTCTGGTCATCTTTCCTCCGGTCTGAAACTTCTCTTGGTAAAAGACTCTACTTCCTTGCAGCATAATCTAATGCCATAAGACAAATCTAGGGCTTCATGGTGACTATCCATGATTCACTGGTTTCTTTGCTTCCTAGTTGGGCAGCTGCTAGCATAATGACCTAAATCCTTGCACCGATAACAAGTGATGTTACTCAGGTCCTTTTCCGCAGAAATCGGGTTGTTCTGAGGACACATGCTCTTTCTCTTCCTCGACTTCTTCGTTCCTAACAATTCTTCTATCTTTTGTGGATCAAACTACACATCTTCTGTCGGGAAGTCTCCCAGATACTCTTGGCTTTCCTTC
This sequence comes from Secale cereale, assembly GCA_902687465.1. Taxonomy (NCBI): domain Eukaryota; kingdom Viridiplantae; phylum Streptophyta; class Magnoliopsida; order Poales; family Poaceae; genus Secale; species Secale cereale. The sequence continues at coordinate 355,231,452 of LR738711.1, forward strand.
GTGCAATTCTGTGAAAGATGTCCTTTTTCTCCACATGAATAGCAAGCATGAGAGTAATATCTGTTTAGTCTTTCTCCATCAGGGTCGTCAATATCTTCCTCCATCGCGTATTCCCTTAAGTATTCCTCAAGGACTTCTTTCATTGCTTCTTTCTTCTGCTGGACAGCTCGTTGCACCATGGGGTAAATGTGACACTGAGCAGGGTAATGGGTAGTCCCTTCGCACAAGAAACAAGTAATCTGTCTAGTTGGGCATTTTTCAGCTAGGTGACTTCCTTCACAATTAGGGCATTCATCCTTGTGCTCCTCCTGGGTGTGTCCTTTTTCTCCTCAAATCCTATAGGCACAAAGTTTCTTCTTCGGGTTGTCACCATGCTTTCTGATGAGACGAGATCTCAACGGAGTCTTCTTGAATTCCACCCAATTTTCTGCTCTATTACATCCTTGTATGGCTTGATGCATCTTCCATCATGTTGCAGCACTTTTTGTAAAGTACTGAAGAACGTATTGAACTTCGTGCTTCCTTTCAACTAAATTCTCTCTGAAGTGATCCTCCATGTTTTGTATCCATAACTCTGCCTCCGGTTGGGTCATTGGTCCAAAGACTACAAGTCTATCTTCTTTCACCTCTATTGGGTCCAAGGGTTTTGGGATGAGAGTTGGGAGATGGAGAGAGATACACTCAACACAAACAATAGTTTTGAAAAGACGGGTTTTGTTATGTGGCCATCGGAAAAACATCAAACAAATGATGGCTCACAATCGTCGTATCTAATGTAAATACATAACATGGGGTTGGTCTTCTAAAGGTCATCATCTCCTCAAAGTTGTCAACTCTTCAAATCTTCGGAGTGTCCATTGTTGTAGCTTCAACACTTCCAATGCATGGTAAAATCCTCTTTACTCCAAAGTGGTCCAAATGGTAAAGGGTATTGTCTAACTATTTAAGGTCAAAGGGAAATTTGACAAAGCTCTGAAAAGAAGAGAGATAAGAATCCCATGAAAAAGTTAGTTTTAGAGGAATCCTTTCCCATGGTCTGGTCAGTTTCTAGGGTCACATCCTACAGTCAACATGTGCTCTGATACCCTCTTGTAGCGACCACGATCCGAATGGACCGAAGTCTCTGTGTTCCGTGTCATACCTGGATCGGTATGCTGACACACACAGTACTCGAGGATTCATAACAGAGGTAAATCACATGTATGAAGTAACGTACATACTATTACCTCAATCGATCATAGCGGAAGCAACAAAGGTCGTGGATTCCCATCAGCACCAACGGCAAAGTTGAGTGTAGAAATCGTAACCCTAACATATCACTTACTCGTCGTAAGATAATCCTGCAACATGAGACGTTGCAGCCACAGAGGGTCAGTACATTGAATGTACTGGCAAATTCACACTGTAATGATAATGATGGATAAAGCCTACAACTACATGCATATTTGGCTGGTGGAGGCTGTAAGGTTAAAGTTTTTGCGTAAAGCCAATTTCTCCCTATTGCAAAGGAATAGATTTTAATTAACTATCATGGTAGTTGAAACATCGTTGAGAAGATAGACATCCTCTCAACCCCAATTAAAATAATCATTAACCCAACAATATTAAATTAGAGTAACATGATGAGATTCACATGAAAATCCAAGCACTAGATACTCAAGACGTCCATAACTGGGGACACGGCTAATCATGATCAGTTTGTACACTCTGTAGAGGTTTGTGCACTTTTCCCACAAGACTCGATCGCCTCCGTTTGGTTTCTCGCACTGCATGGTGTTTGAGAAACGGATGACCGACACATAGTATTTCAGAAGCGCTAGCACCTTACGATCGGGCGGACCGTACCAACCTACATCCCCTACATCTGCTAGTCCACCATTGTAAGAGTTCGCACGACTTACTCATACTATGCTAGAGCCCATATTGGCATGTGGTTGCACATGGAAGTTTCTAGGCATGAAATATTATATGATCCCTTTGAGCCTGGGTGGCTGTCCAAAAGAAAAACAAGCAATCACTGGAATACACAGATGCCTCAATCCACCCAGATGTGTATTAATGTTGCCACCTTAAGTTGAGCCATTAATTAACAAACTCACATCTGTCATGGATTTCACTCACCCAATCCACGTCTACGATCATAGCAAGTCCTAACAGCAAACGTAGAAGTAACTCCCAAAGGTTTGAATGTAATGCAGGTAATAGGTACTACCTCAATCTACTTCCCAATCCCAAAAATTAATTGATCCTACTCATGCAATGTGTGAGGGTTGGACTAATGCAATGAAAACTGGGTAATTGGAAAGCATGATCAAAGTGTTAATTTGCTGCAATGATGATGAAGATGATTCGCACTCAAAACTCTTGATATCTCTACTCGTCACACTCCGGTCAATCTATCGTAAGCAAGCAATAGTAACCACACATAAGCAATCACTCAGAAAGATCAGATAGAGCAATTAAACACTTCGAAAAACTTCGAAAACAAACAAATGACTCTTGAAACATAAAACAATTTCCAACAGTACCAAAATTATGTGAATTTGGCCTTATCAGAAAGTTTTGGTCAAGAGCTTCGATTTGCAAAAAGAATCAAATGAAACGGAGTTACGAAACTCAAGTTATGATCAAACGAAGTTTGAATCTAAAACTAGTTGAATTCAAATTTTAAAACTTTCAGAAACATGTTTGAATTGTATTACTGGAAAGAGGGGATCGTAACGAAGATGTGGGCGTTGGTTTCGTTGGATTTGGACCAACAGGTAAAAAGTTATGGCCGAAAGAAGAATAGTGCTAAATTGTAAATAAAATATTTACAGAGAGGTCCCTGGCCGAAACTAAACAGAAAAGAAAAAGATTACCGGGCGAACGCTCACTTTTTAAGCCTAACTAATGACCGTTCACTAATTAGCTAAACCTAAAAGAACTAAATCGATCTGAAAAAAATAAACCCTAATTAAAAGGAAAAACCGAACGATTTTACCTACGGGGTTTTCCGACGGAAAACCGCCGGTTCGGCGAAGAAAATCGGGCGACGGTTCGGGCGCGGACCGGTGTGGGTTGGGCTCAGACCCGGCCGGCGGTGAGCTCCGGCCGACGAGACAGGGCAAGCGGCGGTGGTGGCTTGCGGTGCGGCGCGGCGCGGGCGATGCGAGGGGCGGCGCGGGGCGAGGCACGCCTGCGGGAGGCGGGGGAGGCAGCAGCGGCAGATCGCGGCGGCGACAGCAGCAGAAGTGCTCGGCGGCGGCGGCGGCGAGGCGCAGTGCAGAGGCGGCGGCGAGATGCGGAAGGAGGGGGAGAAGAGGGGGCAGCGGCAGCGGATTTATAAGGGGCGGGGAGGGGCGAACTTGGAGGAGGCGAAAGAGGGAGGCGGCGGGGCGAAACGTGCTGGGCACGGACGCCGAGACGATGGCGGTGGCGGTGTCCATCGCCCGCATGGGGACGGAGAAGGTGGCGAGCTGGGCTGGCTGGGCCGTGGCCTGGCGGGCAGCTGGGCCGGCCCAGTTCAGCGGAGGGTATTTTTTTCTTTTCCTTAAACTTCTTTTTAACAAACAGAAAAACGAATAAAACCAAAATAACTAAAAATATCCTGTATTAATATAATATATCAAAATTTGCAGAAAAATAAATCCTACATCATGAACATTTTACTACTGTCAAATAAAATGCCCACAAAATCAAATAATTCAGAAGGTCCTACTAATACAAATAAAAACCAATAAAATCTTTCTTAAAATACCAAAAAGAATTCAAATTCATTTATCTCCAATTTTATGTTGTAGGGAATCATGTTATCCTATTTTCCTTGAAATTTATTTTTGGAGAAAAATAATTTGAATAAAAACTAAATAACTCAATATTTGAAATTGAGTTCCAGAAATTTTAGAAAAACTTCCAACTCATATTTCCTATAATTTGAAGAAGTCATTTTATCTTCTCTCTGCAAAATCATTGAGTCGCATAAAGTTTCTAAATATCTCGAGATTGAAATTAAAAATCATTTCAAACCCTTTATCATTTTATCTTCACTCTAGGGTTTCGTGTTGAAAAGAATTTGAATTCCCTCGGAGATCAAAAGCAAAGTGAAAGTTTTGGGAAAGTCATTTTATTCCCTCTCATTTAACTTTCAAAAGTTTCAAATTTCACTCAGCACATCAAACAACAATCAAATCTATCTATTTATTATAACATTCCAAAATTTAAAATTTTGGGATGTTACATCCACGTCCATCGACAGCACAATTTTGCGTACAAATACCATGGGAAGCTGTGAGGCCTACATTAATAGATTTGTGTGACGCCCCCGATTTGACCGTACACTAATCATGCACGCAAATGTGTACGACCAAGATCTGGGACTCACTGGAAGATATCACAACACAACTCTAGACACAAATTAAAATAATACAAGCTTTATATTACAAGCCATGGGCCTCGAGGGCTCGAATACACAAAAGTCAGCGGAAGCAACATTATCTGAGTATAGACATAAGTTAAACAAGCATGCCTTGAGAAGGCTAGCACAAAATTAACAACGATCGAAAAGGCAAGGCCTCCTGCCTGGGACCTCCTAACTACTCCTCGAAGCCGAACTTCAGGTAGAAACATCCTCGGGATCTTCTGGGTCCGGGGCTCCACCATCTGGATGCTTCATCCGAGAAGGAGGGACAAAAGGGGAAAAGGGGGAGAAAAGCAACCGTGAGTACTCATCCAAAGTACTCGCAAGCAAGGAGCTACACTACATATGCAATGATATCTGTGTAAGGGGGTAATATTTGTGGACTGAACTGCAGAATGCCAGAAAAAGAGGGGGATAGCTAATCCAATCGAAGACTACGCTTCTGGCAGCCTCCGTCTTGCAGCAGTAGAAGAGAGTAGCTGGAAAGTAACAAGTATCAAAGCTTCTGGCAGCCTCTGTCTTGCAGCAGTAGAAAAGAGTAGCTGGAAAGTAACAAGTATCAAAGCTTCTGGCAGCCTCCGTCTTGAGTAGCTGAAGAGTACACCAAGTAACATCGTATAGCATAATCCTACCCGGCGATCCTCCCGCACATCACCCTGTGAGAGAGCAACCACCGAGTTATATCTGGCACTTGTAAGGGTGTGTTTTATTAAGTATCCGGTTCTAGTTGTCATGAGGTCAGAATACAACTCCGGGTCGTCCTTTTACCGAGGGACACGACTATTCGAATTGATTAACTTCCTTGCAAGGGTGCACCACATAACCCAGCACGCTAGATACCATTTGGCCGGACACACTTTCCCGGGTCATGCCCGGCCTCGGAAGATCAACACGTCGCAGCCCTACCTAAGCACAGTAGAGAGGTTGGCACGCCGGTCTAAGTCCTAGGCGCGCAGGGGTCCGGGCCCATCGCCCAACGCACACCTGCCCGTTGCGTACGCGGCCGGTGAGCAGACCTAGCAACCTCCATTACTAAGGAAGTTGCGTTACGCGGTCCAACCCGGCGCGCGCCGCTCAATCGCTGGCGTCAAGAAGGCTTCGGCTGATACCACGACGTCGAGTACCCATATCTATTCCCACGTAGCTGGTTAGTGCGTATAGGCCAACGGCCAGACTCAGATCAAATATCCAAACTCGTTAAGCGTGTTATTATGAAATAACCGCGGACAACGACCAGGGCCAGGCCACCTCTCCACTAGGTGTCATAACCTGCCCTGTCGCTCCGCCAGAAAGATCCACTCGGGGGGCCGTCGGGAACTCAGGCCCATCACTTCCTGGATGGAGCCACCTGTCCTTTCAGCCCCCACATCGAATCACTTGCGGGTACTCAATGAGCCGACCCGACTTTAGTCACATCATGTGTCATGTAAAGTATGTATATAGTATATACCCGTGATCACCACCCGAGGTGATCCCGGCCCGATAGTATAGCATGGCAGACGAACAAGGATGTTGGGCCACTGATGGAATACTAGCATCCTATACTAAGCATTAGGATAACAGGTAAAGGTATCAACAGTGGTAGCAACAATGATAGGCTATGCATCAGAATAGGAGTTATCGAATCATCAACAGTAGTAAACTAATGCAAGAGTAAGAGGGAGGAGAATAGGCGATATCTGGTGATCAAGGGGGGGGGGCTTGCCTGGAAGCTCTGCAAACGAAAGGAATCTTCGGAATCGTAGCCGTAGTCGAACACCGAAGCATCAACGGTCTCAGGGTCTAACACAATATCGGAGTCTACCGAAAATAAGCAACGAAGGGGGAAACAAATAAATAACAGAGCAAACATTAGCATCACAAAGCATAACATGGAAATACGTGGTGCTACGTGTGACCTAACGCAGTAGGAGGTGATACTGGAAAGGATGAAAAACATCCGGGAAAGTATTCCCGTTGTTTCGCGTTTTCGGGCGGATGAAACAGAGGGGGAAAGTTGCGGGTTCGGTATGCTAGGGATGTGTGGCGGACGAACGGACCGCGTACTCGGATTCGTCTCATCGTTCTGAGCAACTTTCATATATAAAGTATTTTCATCCGAGTTATGGATTATTTTATATTAATTTTTAAAGTTTTAAAACATTTTCTAATTTATTAATTATTAAATAAATCAACATTATCCAGAATAGTGCATGCTGACGTCAGCATGACGTCAGCAGTCAACAGTTGGTTGACTGGTCAAGCTGACGCGTGGGGCCCGCGTGCATACACTGATAACTAATTAACCAAATTAATTAGTTTAACTAACAAATTAGGTAGGTTAGTTAATTGATTATGTTAACTTAATTATAATTAGTTAACTTAATTAACCTATTAATTAATTAATTAATTAATATATATATATATATATATATTTTTATATTATTATTTTTTTGTTCTTTTCCTTTTTTTTAAATGTCCTGGGGCCACGGGGCCCCACCTGGCAGTGGCCCAGGGGCCCTTAGCGGGTTGTTCGGGCTATCGGGGCGAAGCGGGCGCTGGCGTCGGGCGCTGCCCGAGCAGGGCCGTGGGCGCCTGGTCGCCCGACCGTGCTGGCTAGCGGCG
>LR738711.1:355239011-355253063 GCA_902687465.1 Secale cereale
GGGGGGGTTTGTAGGCGCCGGACGGGCCGGTTCGAATGGACCGGGACCCAGTTGGCCGGGTGTTTTCTTTGCTTCTGTTTTGTTTTACCTTTTTTTCCCTTTTCTTATTTTCTGATTAGTAGTTTTCTATTTTATTATCTATTTATTTTGTTCTATAAAATACACAAACAACACATACTTATTGTTTATGATATACTACTGCACATTAATTTTATCCCAAAATAAAACAGTTTAATAATTTATAAAATTCAAAAGGCATTTATTTAATTCTTTTAACTACTATTTTAAATATTTTAGAGCCTTTAATTACTTCATAATGTTGTGTACTCAACTCCATATTTACTTATGCAATATTTGGTTCACTCCGAACATTTTAGTTTTAATATTTGAAAACTTTTATTGTTGGTCTTTTTCTTAAATTTGAAATTTGAACTTGGTTTCGATCTGACACGAGTTTATCCACAGTAATTGAGGTGACGTGGCATCATTAGCGAAGTTTTACTGTAGCTTGATTACCCGGGCGTCACAATTTGTACCATGTGTTCGGTTAACCCAAACATCGGAACAACCTTGTCGTTGTATTGTAAGGTGGTCAATTCCGGACCCCTCAAGTATCTAGCTTCATCGAATTGTATGGTTAGTCGTCTTGAGCCTATGGGAAATAATAAAAACACCCTTTATGGTGTTCGGATATCTGCATCTTGCGACTTTCTCTTTCCTTTCCAATTCTCCTCCCGCTCTTCGAACAGGCCGTCATGAGTGGAACAAAACACCAAGCAGAACTCCTAGCCTTCCACCCATTACCAATATATATGTGCATTAATTAAATAAGATATTTATTGTGTTATCCCAATAAGCAAGTCCAAACATGGAGCAATCTTCCAACTTCACCTGCAACTAACAACGCTATATGAGGGGCAGAGCAAAAGCGTACTTAGCCAATCAACGGTTTGTTAGGAAGGCGGTTAGAGTGTTTCATGGCAACATAGGAGGCTGACAAGACAAGAATAGGCATCGCGACATATCTAATAAAGCGAGACAACTAGCAAAGCATAGATAGAGGTGATATCGGGGAACGGTCATCTTGCCTGTTATCCCGCAAAGAAGAAGAACGAGTCCATGAAGTAGTCGAACAAAACCTCACAACTCCGGAACAAAACCGAAGCTAACGAGAGAAGCATATCGGAAAGAAGCAAACAACACGGTAAACACACAAGCATAAACATGGCATATGATGCACAACCAAGTATGATGCATGTCCGGTTTAATTATACATGGCATGGCAAAATGCACAAACAACACTACACTATCTAAGCAATTTAAATGGAGCCCTAAACAACAAACAACAATCCCGGAAAATCCCCATGTCATATTTAGCAATATTTAAAGCAAACAACCATTTAAACATTTTAATGTTGTTTCATCATGATGCGGATGACAAATGCAAGTTTTAAGCAATTTTATGAAAAAGTTGGCATAAGAGATATGAAGCACTTGGTCGCCATGACGGAAAGAAAGGGGTTTCATGGCGGTGAAAATGATAACGGTGCCACAACAATGTTCCGGTTCCGGTAACTCGTTGAGAGACTGGTGCAACCGAAGTGGGCATGAGTGTGTCACGCAAAAGGTGGTGGGGTGATCCCGGTTACCGGGTTCCCACGGGTCGATAGCATGGCAAACGAGGAGGAACGTGCAAGGACAATTTGGAGACGGTGCAACACACGGACATCTCATACAACACAACATGCATTCATCCACGGGCATCGTCTCGGCATTATACCATTGAAGTGTGCGTTTGGGATGGATCGAGTCGGTGCGATGTAGAGGAAGTAGACGTTCTCGGAACGGTCAGAGTGGAAGTAGTGGTACAAGACGACGGTAGTTGTACACGAGTCTTCGGCGACGATAGTGGAAGTAGTCGTTCATGGGCATCGTGGGAAGTAGTCGTTCACGTGGTGTTCGAGGATCGATGGTAGTCTTAAATGTTCACGTCGTAGTCATGCACATTCTGTAGAAATTCAGGGTCGGTGTCGTGGTACTTGGGGGTCTTCGAACTTTCCGGTCTCATTTTTGCCATGGTAGTCGTACATGTCGGCGGTAGTGGAACTTGACGAATCCACGCAAACGGTGCTTGTTCGAGCATCGGTCTTCATGAAGGAGTACATGGCGAAAAATCCTGGAAGCGATGCGTCTGTGTACGGGTCTTGCGACGTTCTTGCCCATCCAAAATGAAGCAAGACAGGAGGGCCGGTGATGCAGTTGCGCGGTGAGGCTGTGGTGGTGGTGCAGAGGCAGGGGCTCGCTGGAGCAAACGGGTCGCGGGTGCTGGGCTCCGGGACGACAGAAGAAGCAGATCTGGCCGGAGCGAACCGGCGACAACGGTCCCTGGCGGATCCAGACGAGGACAGGGCGCGGGAGGCCGGCGGCTGCGGCAGAGCTTCGGTGGTGGGGGCGTGGAGCTCAAGTAGGACCGAGGGCAGGTTGGAGCCTGTCATGTTCGCCTTGGTGCCATGACGGGAGGAGGTCGAGCACTGCGGGCGCGCGACGATGTTGGCAGCGACGTTGCCGGTGGCTTCCTTGACGTGAGCAGCGGAAGGGGAGCGCGGGCACCATGGTGCGGGGCGGTGGTTCCCAACGACGGAGGAGGCGGAGCAGGGGCGGTCGAGGCCGAGGCGACGCGGGGACAGTCATGGGCATCGGGGACGGATGCGGGCACCAGGGCCCTGCTCCGTCTTGGCAGAAGGAGGCCAGGGCAGGAGCTTGCTGGCCGGTGGTCGGCGAGGAACGAACTGCGCGGCGGGGCGGCGCTTGGCGGCAGGAGGAGCCACGGTGAGGCGGCGGCGCAGAGGAGGGCCGACGAGGGCATCACTGGCTGCGCGAGGTGGACGAGAGGGAGAGAGTTGGGGTTCGAGGGAGCTGCTGCGAGGAGTTGCTAGGGTTAGAAGGGTGCGACTTGGCCTGGCCTTAGAGCAGATGGGCCGGCCTGGGCGAGTGGCCTGCGGCTTCTGGCTGCTGGGAGGCCCAGCGGGAATCACTTCTCTCTATCTCTCGTAAAAAGACAAAGATAAGAAAGACAATAAAGAGAGGTTAGGGGTGGAAATTGGGCAAGAGGATAATTTTTCCGTACTGGCGAAAATGCGCTGGTTCCAGGAAAATAGAAAAGAGGCATGATTGAAAGATGTAAATTCAAACACATTTGAATTTCATTCAAATGGGTTTGAATTAGGACTTGGTTTTTGAAGTCAAAAAATGTTGTGGTTTTTGGAGGAACCTCGATAAACGGGAAAAGAATTACGAGGAAGGTTACAGAGTCAAAAAATGAAGTAGAAACGAATATGGGGAATATTTGCAAGTGTGTTTGATGATTCCAACCTAATGGAATATTTTTACAATAGCTCCATAAATATTAGGAGGATATGTTATAAAGAGAAGTTAATCTTCCCTCGATTCAAATGAATCGAAGATCCACACAATTTATTTAGTTGAGATGCAAAAGATTTATGACATGATGGCATGATGATATGATGCAAGCACAAATAAAATGATGCAAGCAAAATGAAACACACGACGAAACCCGAAATAGCTGGAAGTCTTCTGGAGCACCGGTCTTGGGGCGTCACAACTTTCCCACACTAACAGAGGATCTCGACCCAAGATCCTAAGGATGGCACTGGATAAAACGGAAAAGGAAGAGGTAAAATAAAGTTGCTTATTTGACAAACGAGTAAAACCACGAACTTGAGAGGTTGACCAAATTGAAAGAAGAATACAACGGAGATGAACGAAGATGAAAACACTCCGTTAGAAAAGAGGAACAAGGTACATTACGAGAACCTTGTAGGTTGAAAGGCATGAAAGACGAGCTCAAGGATCATGGAAGAATTTAAACCACCCCGGTAGAATAAGCTAGAGAAGGAATAAGAACAAAAGAATTTGGACAGCATTCTGACTGTGAATGGAAGGAATTGAACATAAACTTGAGGAGATGGGATGATACTTGATGAAATCAACCACACACTGCCTCTGAAACTATTGAACGAATGTCACAAGGGGTAAGAAAGGCTTCAGACAACACTCCGGTTGAAAGGAGAGGAAAAACTTGGTAGGATGAGAGAACTTGAATGGAGGACACAACAATCCTGATAAATGGGCTGGCAAGGAAAAGAACATGATCTTGACAAAAATAGATGATGGAACGAAGGTAGCAATATTACAATACCTCCGGAACAAAAGAATATAAGCTAGATTGTTAGAACGAAACAAAGTAGAAGAAATTGATAACTTCTACCATCAATGAATTTTGAAATTATCCTTAGAAAGAATCATTGAACGGAGTTGTTGGAAATATAACTACAAAAGAATAAGCTTGTTGTGGGCTTATGGAAAACATCTCAAAATTATGAGGTGACAACCGACAACTGACGAAAACATTTGATTGGATTGAGATCAAAAAGGAGATAAAAAACTTATTTCATCGGGAGGATAAATGAAGAACTTGGGTCATTTATAAGCACCATAAATAGCAATAATTCTTAGGGAAAGCTTTAGGTGAATTATTACCCAAGTTAACTCCAACGAGGAAATGGAAGGTTGAAAATTTCTCATGAACGAAGAATATGATAGGTCTAAATATCTCAGTCTTGATAACTTGTGAATCGTGAAACATGAAGGAAATTGTCAAGAATGACATAACACCACCTCAAAAGATAAGGGAGCAAGAATTGCACTTCAAAATGCATGAAGAAGAATACTTGAGCTCCTTCAACAAGAATATTGGAGAACTCCGATAACAAAAGGATGAGAAGAACTTCATTGCAGCCTAGCAATGATTTAGATAGAGCTTCATGACAAGATAATTGAGAGAGTTTGGAACTCCAGAAAGAAAAGATGAAGAACCTATAATTTGATATCTTGAAAGAACTTCAGACAAAGAAATTAAATCACCTTGAAGAAATAAGAATAAGAATTATGTCATGCTCATCCTTCACCCATTTGAATTGATGACGACAAATGGATTTGGCATACTACTTATTCTTGTTGCAAAGAATTAAAGAGAGATCTCGCACAAACTTGAGAAAGTATTCAACGAATCACCGGTAGGATTTGGCAAGAACGAGTGAAATGATATGATAATGTAGGAAGAGGAATGTCCAATGAACCACAGTAAGAACTGAAATGAATGAAGAAAGAGAACAAACCACCGTGAAGAATTAGAAAAAACAAGGCACTTGAGGAAACTTAGATACAAAAGAACGAAGGCATGACAAGCCGACTAATGAATACTTAAATGATGCACCGAAAGAATATGGAGACAAACTAAGAGGCATCAATTAAGAATATCTAGAGGACGAAGTTGAAAACTGCGAATGAAGATATCTTACGAAATGATGGCCGTTAGAGGATCACAATGGAAAGAATTCATGACATATTATGGATGTGTAAGAAATTTTTTAGAGAAAAACTCTTATTGGGTCTTCAAATGTTGAGAAGAACAATGAGAAATACAATGAATAATTTTGAGATACTCCGGAAGAATGAAAAGGGGAAAGGTAGAGCTAAAGATGAAAATAATTTTACGTCACACTTTGAAAAGAATTTGAGTATAACTCCGGAAAAATTAGAAGAGTCAGGTAAGATCCTAGAAAAAGACCTCAAAATTAGAAAAATTAGAAGAGTTAGGGCCAACTGAAAAGAAACACCGTTGGGAAAGATTGCTTGAGAGAATGTGCACCGGTTGAATTAAATGGCTTGAATAAGATAACAACCTCAAAATAGCTTGAACGGATTAAAATTGGAAACACGAATCTTCCGGGATATCTTGAACACTCCGGATAAGAATTAGAGAGAGTTGAATAAACATGAGACACTTTGGACAAGAAATTTCAACATGTGAAAACATGTGAAACAAGAGGAAGGATATAATCAACAACAAAGCTAGAATTAAATCCTCCGGAGAAGAAACGAAAACGGAGAATGATAAACTTGAATCTCCTGAGCATCTTCCTGGAAATCAACGGATAATGAAATTGAAAGAAAAGAATGAAGAAACATCACATGAATAAAATGGATACTTGACTAAAAATTCTGGCTCCATAAAGTAAAGGGGTGGGAGGGTGGGGAAAAACAAAGACAACTTGGGATGAATGAAATAGACACCGTTGAGAAAAACCAAGAATTGGTCTATGAATATTGAAAGAATGAGGTTAACTTGAAGAGAAGCACGCCGGTTGAGAAGAATTTAACATAACAATCTCGACGATCAAGAAGGACTAGCACTCCCATTGAAATATGAGAACACCTCTTAGGAAAGGTATGGAATCAACACTTGACATCGAAGCAACTCGAATACCACCTCTCAAAACATAACAAAAGATAGATATGTTGCAACATAATCTTCACAATATCATTCGAATAGAGAATTGAACGAATGAATTCCATAGCTTAATGGTACATAAACTTGTTGAGATGCCACTTGGGACAACAAAATGATAGAATAAAACAACAAGGTAACAGATGGAACAAATAAATAATAGAGGTTTCGTCCCACATTTTCGTGCTAAGGCCCCATGGCACGACATTACAATGGGCCTTGCAATCCCCGAGTCAGCATAGCCAAGGACTCTTTAATATGCAACCTCCAGTGTAATAACGACCATGATAACCTCTCCACTATATGTTGAACCCCAACCTCATATCATGCACCCATTGGAAGATTACCTAAGAGCTACTTGAATCCCACCTATTAATTCCCGAAGCTTTCCAGTTATGCAATCTAGTGTTGGGGATACAGGGGAAGCACCGCATATCACACAACTAATAAATCCTACATCCAGTTGTATCCATCTATCAACACATAACCACACTACTAGGAAAAGGCATGATAGTAGCGCACCACTTTTGTTTACTAATGGCGCACTAGTGGTGCACCACTAGAACCACGCCATTAGAATTAAATACTAATGGCGCACCCCTGGTGCGCCATTAGTATCTGGTGTACTAATGGCGCACCACATAGTGCGCCATTATTATAGACCACCGTGCGCCATTAGTATGCCTCCCAGGGGGCCATATGTACCCATGTGCTTTGGCATACTAATGGCGCACTAGAGGGTGATGCGCCATTAGTTTCATTTGTACTGTGCACCATTAGAGTCTTGGGTGGTGCGCCACTAGTATGAATATTAGGGTTTTTTTCTTTTTTGATATTTTCAGAGGATACAAAATATATTATTGGATAGAATTTAGACAACACCGCACAACAACAGTAGATTCATCGAATACAATAGAAGATTAGTCTCCGAAAACAATTCATCATATTAGTCTCTGAATTCAATAGACCGAACAAAGATAGAACATTATAAGTCTCGAGACCGCGAGTAGCGATTTTGTCTTCACATTACAAGTCGATATCGATCATCTAAACTACCATCACATATAAGAGAGCTGCGGTCATCACAATGAGCATCATCGCGATGAAACTCGTCTTCATCCGGTTCCTCCAACGCTCCCTCCTTTCTCCTGCTAGATAGCGCGCGTATCTAGATTCCGCCTCCGCCCTAGTGGTCTACCCTTTGTAATTGTTACCGCTGAAACGGTGAACCTGTCTCCGACACTCCTCCCAGTCGTCATAGACTCTGGGAACCTTACCCTTGTACACGACATACGACGGCATCGCTATGCACTAGCGAAACGAAACGTTAGTACCAATTCTCAAACAATACATAAGCAATATATAAGTATGCAACAAAAGGATCGGAAGAGAAAAGCAAGACATTAATAGCATCGATGACATCTAAGTTGAACGACTGTCCAAACCAAAGAGACATACAAGTTCATTAAAGTTTAATTACAACATGAGCCAATCGATGTTTCAGAACTAGACATAGCATCACTACTTTCGACTCGACTCAAGGGACCAGAGCGTGGATGAAGCGGCCGTCTATCGCGAGAGTCATGAAATCGCGGGTGTTGTCAGCCTGCATTTGTAGCATTGTGTCTATGTCACTGTTGGACGGTTGATTTCTGAGGTTGAACTGCCCCGAGGTACGAAGGACATCTTGATGGATGATTTCCGCAAACTCCGACTGGATGCGAAAGAATTCTTGTCTGATGTCTGCGTCCTGGATTGCTGACAAGCTCGCGGCCCAATCTTTGAGTTTATCTGGTAGCAGAAGGTGATTATTGTCCCGTACGATCGCCCGCATGTGATGGATGGTGTAGTAGGCACCCTTCTGACCGCCAAGCGGCTACTTGACGCAGCAGAACTTCGTATTGTGGGCGAACACATGCTTGCCGTACTTACGAACTGGCCTGGTGAAGGTGCCTCCAGATTTGGCGTAGCCGGGGAGAACATCATCAAGAACTTTCTTGACATTTGTGTAGTCTATCTTCGACTGACGGTCCGAGTCGAAATACGCGGCCATGGAATATTTCGGGCTTAAGAGGATGAGTGTGCAATGTGTGTCACTGCACAAAACACGGAATGTTTAAAAAATGATCGAAATCTAAGAAATCATATGCTACAGGGCGGTTGAGGGGATGACTTACTCGGGAAAGTAAGGCACGAGGAAGTTATCCTTATCTCGGTTTGCCAGAATGATGCCTTCGAGGTAAGAACTCGCGACTTGCCGGTCCCCAGCACTGCCCAAGATCTTGGCACGCATGTAGACGGGGTCGACTATCACGATGTCCGGGGTCTTGTCTCTAATGATCCGCATCTCCATACTCAGCGAAAATAGCCGAACGAAGGTGTAGTGCAGCGGATGAAGGTTAAACATAGCGAAGATTTCATCAAACCGCAGGAAGATCATACCCCTGATGGAGTTATCCACAAAGCCCATGCCCTCTGGCACCTTGGCCACGAAAACCGGGTATGTCACATCCTTCTCTCTGAGATGCTGCTTCTCCAAAGAAAGAACACTGTCATGCAGACTCCGCGTAGTACCGGTTGCAGCATTGAGCATATTAGTAGGTAGCATCGGCCTACCCACCACATGCACCCTCCTCATTATATCCCTAGGTGAAGGTGGCCCGTCCTGAGCATGGATCGTACTCGGTGCTAGCTGGCTCGCACCCTTGTTACTCTTTCTTTTCCGTCCATTCTTCTTCTCCTGTAATGGGACCGAGTTCTGCTCACAGACCGCCTTCTTGAGTGTGTTGGGGCTGATAATATTTTGCACCTCGGCTATCTGAGGCTCGGTGAAGTCGGTAGCTGGAGGCGTCTCCTGAGAACTGAACGCCAGACGACGCCTGTTGCAACTTGGTTTATCCGCGGTACCAGCTAGATCGCGATCGTCTTTTGTAGGGTTGGGTTCTTGAGAAGGAGGCCCCATGAATTCTCCATCGTACCCATGATCGGCAAAGTACTTATCGACGTTGGCAAATGTACCATCGTCATTGTCGTCGTCGTCTTCCGGATCCTGTGCCATATGCATGTTCGGATCCTGTGCCATAGGGATGTCCGGCATGTCCGGTAGCGCTGTGGCGGTCTTGCCATGGCTTGGCGCCGGCACGACTGGCGGTGTTGTCTTTGGGGTGGTGTCCCCCACCCCAAACGAATCTGGCTCTTCGGCCAAAGCAGGGGCCAGCTTAGGCAGGCGCTGAGGGTCATCACATCATTTTCGTCGGCACCGGCGGGTCGAATCGGAGGTAACAACTCGTCGCAGCCTGGCAGCACCCGAACCAGTTGAACCGTTTACACGATGGGTGGCATCGGATTACCGTAAAACATGGGGTTGCCCGCTTGAACGATTCTGCCCTTGGCGACATCGACCAACTCGTCGTTCACGAAGTGCAAGAGAGTGCACGGAACGTCGGCGGCGCCCTGCGAAAACATGTAGGGCGTTAGGGATGCCCAGTCAAAGGCAAGGAGATGAAGTCCTCGGTCGAGAGGCTTAATTAGTTACCGTGATGATGGCGTCAAGCTCGGCTAATGTCGAGGCACCGCCAACGGCGGGCGTGTAATTGACGGAGGGGTCGCTTGCTACAGAGGTGCCGGCCGGCGTACACCTGGGCGCAGTAAGCTCCAATGCACGTGTCGGTGTCGGAGACACCAATGCCGCCTCCGACGGAGACACCAATGGCCCTACCTGCGCGTTCTGCGAGTTGCTAGCCGTGAAGCTGGGAATTGGGGGCGGTCCCTGTTGGCCGCCCGCAATCCACGTCGTCAGCCCAGGAATCAAGGTAGGCATAATGCGGGTGAGCGTCGATCCCAGTTGTTCTTGCACTTGCTCTTGGACAATCTGCGGAATCCGCGCCACTTGTGCCTTGAGTTCTTGAACCTCGTGCGAATGGCTTTCCGAGCTGGTCTTTTTCTCCTTTCGCCCACCAACATTATAGTATGATGACCATTTTGTGGACAAGCCTTTGCCGGCCACACGACCAACTGACGACGGCTTACTCAGCTTATCCTTTTTTCATTACATTGAACGCCCTATTTAGAGTGGTGTCCCAAGGGGTGCTCTGAGTCGACCCCGCGCTACTGTTTTGAGTCGCCTGCGGAAGGAATGTGAACCATTTAGAAATTTGGCTTCATTACTTAGAATGCAACCATATGGAGCTAATTACGCGGGGGTGTATTCCTTAACAGAACAACCTCAAGGGCCATGGTCTTCGGGTCCGTAGTGAGCTCCTTTGTTACCGGGTCCTCCTTGTACCGGGCCCTGACAAAGTTCCTGGTCTGCTTGTCACCGTATTTATCAAAGAGGGGCAGTAGGCCTTACTCGGCACGCTCCGCGTCCTCCTTGTCCCATATAGGCTCCGCCACTCTGTAACCGCCGAGACCGGGTGTGTGTTCCCTTAAGTTCAACTCTGGCATTTCTTTCCCCCACTGACTTGATTCGAAGGTTGCACTGCTCTCGCACTTGATCTTGAACTCCTTGTAGTCATCTTCGCTGATCGAAGGATTTTTCACCTTGATCTTCTCATAACTAAAAACCTGTATCAATCATTCTCTTCACGAAGCTTCTCCAAGAAGACAGGGCCGTGCTCATCCACGTGAGGGCGGCATTGTTCACTTTATTCCCTGTGAGGCGTGTGTAGTCTAATTCAGCAGGGAACATGTATCGTTCGTGCAGCTTCGTGAAGAGGAGGTTGCGCAAATTCCCTCGGTCCTTATGCCTTAGGTTCTCGGTGTTGATCGAGACGGTGCTTCCGAGAATGCACCCGAGCTGAACCGAGTACCCCTTGACTATGTGTTTGGGTGCCGTTGGATGCCCGTCGGATTTCACTTCAGTAAATTCCTCCTTGACGGTGCGGAGCACGGTCGGGTGCCGGTCCTTCTGTTGCCTATTCGGTTGGCTGCCATCTGTGCGTGCGCTACCATCATCAGTGGTGGCATCCTCGGCGGCACCATCAGTAGTGTCATCCCCGACGGCACCATCAGTGGTGTCATCCTCGGCGGCACCATCAATGGTCTCAGGATCGGTGTCTTTCGGGGCGTCCTCATAGCAGTGAGGTTGTTCCTCCATCTCCTGGGACAGCTCCCAGAATGCCTTGCCGCTCGAACCACCGGCCTCATCGTTGTGGGCCATGTTTCTCTCTAAATAGGAAAAAAGTTTGGTCAAAAAGTTGGTTATTGTCAAGGAACAAGATCATGGTCTCACCATTTAGGGTTTGTCAACACCGAGGCATCCTAAAAGCTAAGCTTTTATCATTTAGGGTTTTTCGACTCTGAGGCACCCTAAAAGCCTAAGCTTTCATTATTTAGGTTTTTATCGACACCGAGGCACCCTAAAAACCAAGGTTTTATAATTTATGGTTTGTCGACACCGAGGCATCCTAAAAGCTAAGCTGGGAAGGAGAATTCTAAGTTGGGCATAATCACTTGGCTCTATTGACGCCTATGGTTTAATGCAGCAAGAATAAAGGGGCAGTTTATCCTACTTAATTAAGTACTAAGATACCCCGGCCCATGCATTAGTCACAAGTACCCCATATGTCCTATTTTTAGGAAAGTCATGCTAAAATTCACGGAAAATTTCAGCATGACCTTTGCTGAAAATAGGACATATGGAGTACCCGAATTTGCCCGAATGGAAGTTAATCGACATTCCAGCAAACTCAAGGGCCTCTCGGGGTACCTGCAAAATCATCACGACACGATGGTCGGAGACAAAACCCAGCAAAAATCTGGATGGAGTGCATCGGGCTTTCAACTCCACTTTAGACTATTCAAGTTCCAGTTTGAAGTACATTCGGCAGTAGGTAGTATCACAGGACGGGGCAGAATAGCATAATATTGATCTCAGCTTAATCTAAAACTTCTGACTACAAACACTCAGTTCACTGAGCTTAGCATCAACACAAGTTGGGATACATAGCTGGACAGACGCACATGAACATAAATGAATTCGGATCTGAAAAACTCGTACGTAATTGGTTTTGTAGGAGTTCATTTACTGCCTAGGCACACTCTCAGTATAACAAACTTCTAACTAAACAAAGAAAGAAACTGCGGGTGTTGGTAGCAAGAAACAATGCAACCACCCGAAAACTTCTTATGTTTCAGTCAATCATCTCAATCAATACGATTTTATTGGATATTAAGAGCACAACCATGATACTGAGGATCTAAGAGCGGTGTAGACATTGGCTAAAATAAAGAACAATTTCAGTTGGCCGTGCTGATAAGCACTCCCTTCCATCTCATGAGGTTGATTCAGATAAAACAACATCACTGGATAAAATCTTAGTTGCCTGTGAGAAGAAGCTCTTCTTATTTAGAGCAGTAACTCAAGATCTTAATTGTGACCCCTCCAGCAATGCAGGTTTATCTCAAAACAACACTGCAAGATAAAACTATAAATCTGAAGATGACTAAAAGAGAACGTTTCTGCCTCCTTAGATCTATCAAACGAAAAAATGTAGAAAATGGGTTGTCTTTGACTTGAATGCATTTTCTCAAGGTAAAACAATCCAAGGTAAACTGGATATATAGTTGTATTCCTTGTACTTTGTCTTGATCTATATCAGTGCACACATTTGACTGCAAGGTACACAAAATGGCGATGTGAATGATAACTAATGCAAACTGGGTCTTCAACTTAGTATCTATGAAGCTTTTTAACTAATGAAATTACAAACTAGGATCTATATCAATGAACCAAGCCATTTAAGGCCAACATTATTTTCTTGTGTGATTTGTGATGTTGCTGACTATATTATAGGGACAAATTCCAAACTGGACACCTGTTGCTGCTGACACTAAGGATGCCACCGGATGAGACCATGCATGACGGCGAACCCAGATAAGATTTGTGATGTTGGTTGCATCCATGACACCACATCCACACTTTACAACTTTATATAACTAACCAGAGAATGATGATTAATCAGGGGAAGAACAAGTTAAACTTTTCAAAAGATGAGATGCCAACAAGAGCATCTATCAGCACAGGAATCTACACTGGATGGAGTGGGTCAGTGTCAGCATTAGATCATGCTCCATGATTCATTAACTACTATATTATAATCAGTACTATCATTTGCAACCGACCACCATTGTTTAGGGAACCAATGACACTGGGATCCAATGCTAATTCCAGGATCCAAGGATATTAATATTGGTGTGCAGCCTTTGTTGTGCCCCTGCTGCAACATCACTCAGAGAAGAGAAGGATGGCAAAAAAAATTCCACTGAGGAGATGCAGGGTTCCAGGAGGATGTAATAGTAGGAATTAGTTCCAGCCCTAGATTGGATCTGTGTGTTTTAGTTCCATCTAGCATCTGCTAATAAAATAGGCCATTGCCTAACTTCTAGTAATTTAGAAAATCATGCCAAATTATTTGCTGATAAAGGGAATCGACGACGCCTGAAGCTCGCCGGCGGCCTCTTCAATGATAAAGGGAAGAAGGGGGAAAAGGGAATCGTGCGTGCTTACAAGTGAACTGCAACTTGCAGGACTGGATCTCGACGACGCCTGAAGCTCGCCGGCGGCCTCTTCCTCCTTCCTTGATGGGGCGGCGGCTTCTTCCTCCTTCCTTGCCGAGTGAGGGTCTTGTCGGAGGCGGCGGAGGGCTCCGGTGGCAGCGCTCGGGGAGGGGGGGGGCGCT